>CM046439.1:32556536-33148152 GCA_025506505.1 Flaveria sonorensis | reverse complement strand
GGCCTGAATTTTCCACAGCCTTGCTACATCGGTTTGGACACCACCGATTTCGAAGATCAGTCTGAAGCTCTTTCTCGACTCACGCAAACCACCACAGTTGCCGCCTACGTAGAGGCTTTTGAACGACTTTCTCATCGGGTGGATGGCCTGCCCGACGTCTTCCTCCTCGGGTGTTTATTGGAGGGCTGAAGGACGAAGTCCGTTTGGAAGTTAAAATCAAGAAACCACGGAACCTATCCGAGGCTATTAGTATCGCTCGTTTGTAGAAAACAAATTGAGTTTACAACACAAACCAACCACCTACCCAAAAAACCTGGGCTCTACGCCTTTTTCCAAGCATCTACGGCCCGGCGTGCTTTTAGGACCAGGTCCAACCACAAAACTGGCACTTCCGGCTCCAACTCCTATTGACGTAATCTCGAACCAAGAAGCTCGCGGACGTCGCGAGGAAAGGTCTCTGCTACTATTGCGACGAGCGAGCGCTAAACCCCAGGCCATAAGTGTAGCAAACCTCACTTTTTATGATTGATGATGTCCCGGTTGATACGGACGATACGGTAGCACAGGAGGATGAGGAGGCACTGGCTGAAATTTCGTTTATGCCATCACCGGGGCTCCGACTCCCCAAACCTTACGTTTACCCGGCCGTATCAACAACAAGGATGTGGTTGTTTGGTCGATGGTGTAGTACGCATAATTCATTGATCACAGGTTCATTATTTGGGCCATCTTATTTCGGTTGAGGGCTTGTGGCAGTTGAATCAAGCAAAGTGCAAGCAGTTCTTTCATGGCCTACGCCTAAAAATGCTAAAGGAGTACGGGGTTTTTTGGGCTTGGCGGTTATTACCGTAAGTTTATCAAGGTTTTGGGAGTATCTCGGCACCATTATATAAACTAGTAGGCAGGGACCCTTCGTTTGGGATGAGGCAGCCGAGTTGCTTTCCAAGCTTTAAAAGTTGCTCTCACAATCCACTCCTACTTGGGTCTTCCTGATTGGTCAATACCCTTTACGGTTGAGTGTGACGCCAGCGGGGTGGGAATTGGGCGCGGTATTAACCCAACTTGGTAAGCCTCTTGCTTATTTTAGGCACCATTAAAGGGATCGATGCTTGCGTGGTCCAATGAGAAGGAAATGTTGGCAGTAGTTAAGGCCGTGCGTAAGTGGCGACACTACTTACTTGGTCGTCCCTTTGTGGTTAAGACGGATCATATGAGCCTGAAATATCTCTTGGAGCAACGTCTTACCACCCCGGCTCAAGCCCGATGGTTGTCTAAACTATTGGGTTACGATTACACGATTGAGTACAAAAGGAGTCTCTAATCGGGGTGCTGATGCTCTGTCACGACTGCCCGAATGTCACTACATGGCGGTTTCACATCCGAGTGTGCTACTATTTGGCAAGATATCAACATGAGGTACGAACTGAACCATATTATCACAATTTGCTGTCGGGTTCGGCTCAAGTGGGTCGGAAAGAATTGGTCATGAGGGATGGTATTTGGTTTCGTAATGGGGCTATCCTTCTATGTCCGACCTCACCCTTATTGAATACTGTGCTATTACTTTGCCATGCATCACCTGAAGGGGGGCACTTTGGGTTTCACAAAACATAAGCAAAGTCAAACAAACCTTTTGGTGGGAAGGGCTCAAGCAACGGGTAAGCTTTTTATTAAAGATGTCAAGTATGTCAACGTTTCAAGACTGACAGTATGTACCCGCGGGCTTGTTGCAACCATTGCCGATTCCGGAGCGAATATGGGAGGATATTAGTATGGATTTTGTGGAAGGTCTTCCCAACTCCAAGGGGTTACTGTTATTATGGTGGTCGTCGATCGACTCTCCAAATATGCTCATTTGTTCCATTAAACACCCGTTCACAGTTGCGTCGGTTGCTAAGGAATTGTGATCAACGTGGTCAAGCTTCATGGTATACCCGCTACGGTGGTTAGTGACCGTGATAAGGTGTTCATTAGTTCTTTTTGGCAGGCTTTGTTTAAGTTGCAGGGCACTAATGACGGATGGCCAAACGGAGGTTATTAATCGTATTATGGAGCAATATTTGAGGTGTTTTGCAGGGGATCAACCGAAGAAGTGGATCGACTGGCTTCCATGGGCTGAGTATAGTTACAATACTTCAGTTCATTCGTCCACTAAGTTATCTCCGTTTCAGGTTGTTTATGGTCGAATGCCTCCTAAACTTGTTCCTTATGTTTCGGGAAAAACTAAAGTTCAAGCTGTTGATGAATACTTATGTAATCGGGATGAACTTCTTCGTCAATTACGGGCAAATCTGGTTGCGGCCCAGAACAGAATGAAGGTTCAGCGGATCGTAAACGTCGGGAGGTCGATTTTCATGAAGAGACCTTGTCTTTGTCAAGCTTCATCCGTATCGGCAAGTCACGGTTGCCAACAGGTCCTCCAACAAGCTTGCTCCTAAGTTCTTTGGGCCGTATAAAGTTTTGAAACGGATGGGGCAGGTTGCTTATCAACTACAATTACCTCCGGGTTCTCAAATCCATAATGTTTTTCATGTAAGTCTACTTCGGAAATGTGAAGGTGAGGTTGTTAACAACGCTCCTGTGGTCCTCGACGACACGGTGTTCAAGCCTCCTATTCCTCAGCGGAATGTGTACTTGAAGAAAGGGTAATACAAAAAGGGAAGTATCGGCCACGCACTGAAATTCTGATCAAGTGGGTTGGTAAGGGCGCGAAGAGGCCACGGGGAGACAAAATGGAGGTTCGCCAAGGCCTATCCGAACTTCCACCTTGAGGACAAGGTGGGTTCAAGCGGGGTGGATTGTTATGGACCGATAATGGACCCGATGGACTTACGAACAAGCAGCTCAATGGACTCGTAGCTATGCAGCCCAGTGAGCAGGCCTGATACAAGTGAAATCTAAATTAATTACTGCTGCACGTGGATTATTTATTTGTTTACTTGGTCTTTGTTTTACTTTTTCAAGATAGTTAGTTGTGTGAGAATAAAGGGATCATGGGTTATGCCTAGGTTCCCATGTCTGCATGTTTTCCAATTTAGTAGGATGGTAATGGAGTGGAGTAGTTCATTGTACCCTTTATAAGGGATTTGTTTTGTTGGAATGGATTATCCAGAAAATTGTCCCAATTCTCCTCTCGTAATTTCTTTCTGCTTCTTCTTTTGCTTAGACCCGATCTAACCACATCAGCCATTTCCAAACCACTATCGAAAAATAACACCTTAAGACCACATCATCAACCTCATCTTCCACCAAGCCACAAAAGAACAAGTCCTCAGGATACGCAAGACGCCTCTACAAGAAGAATGTGAAGAGAGGGACCTATTCTTGAGCATTCTCCAAACATAGTTAATTACTTCAATAGAACACATTTAGTCATTGAAGATACCTCGCGAATCACTAGAACCAACCCCATCATGACTTTTTAAAAAGAGGACCGGAAAAACCCCTCAGTTGTCACATATTAGATGCCAAGAAACCTCATTTAAATAAGAAAAGCCCTTAATCTAAACAACCCCTCGGGAGCTCTAAGGGACAAAGCCCTTAAGGCGAAGGACCGTTTGTGGAGTCCAAACTCTTGATGTGGGACAATTTCCTTTTAACATGTGGAGAGAGGTCACGAGAAGTCCTTTCGGATCCAAGATGAGGTGTTAACCTTGACCCGATATTGGAATGTCATGGTCATAACATCTAATGCAATTAACCTGCCGCTTTCAATACCTTAAAGTTTAAAAAAAAAAACAGTAACAATATATTTTCAAATCTCAAAAAAAATATTAATTAAAATAAATCAACTTGGTGATATCATTGACATCTTGGCTCCAATTTAACGGGTCAAACCAGCAATAATTACCAAAAGTAGTGGCACATGAAGAGAAAAATAGAGTTTTTTATTTTTGTTTTATTTTGTAGTTTGAAATTTTATTTTCTCAAATAAGCCTAGTTGCAAAATTCTTTAACAAATCAGGGGCGGACCTACCCAAAGCGAGGGAGACAGCCGGCCACCCTAAAAAATAAATTTATGTTATATGTATACTCGAATCCCGACCGCCCCCTTTAAAATTTGCAATCGCCCACTTTGTAACTCAAATTTTTTAAATATAGGCTAAGTATTTAAACCCAATCTCTTTAAACGAAATATTCAAGCCCAAGATTTTAAAATTTAGTCTAATGTTTAAATATTAATTTTAATATTTATAATTAATTACTTTAAAAAAAATTAACATTATAATATATTAACATCAATTTCACAAAAGACAAAAACCCTCTTTTAAACCTCAAATCCCAACCGACTTTTGAAAATTGAAATCTCCAATTCTTCATCACTGTCTCACGTCTCCACGCCCCAGCCCCTGCTCCGATTCCCCACCAAACTGAGCAGCCGACTATCGTCGCCCGTCTGCCTAGTGCCGGCTGCCGAGTGCCAGGTGTTGTCTCCCGCTTCCGAATTCCGACCAGCCAACTGGCCGGTGACCTTCTCCGACCAGCCAGGTAAGTAAAATTTTATGTTTCTTAATTTTGGTTTCTTATTTTGGTTAGAAACTAGGGTTTGAAAATTGACATAGGATTATATTATAAATTGTAATGTGTAAGATACTAAGAGTCTAAGATTATATATAATTTGGTTTAACATAGGAATTATAGTCACGTAATGGAACGATTTCTCAAGAGTAAAGTTGGAGAATCTTCGTAAAGAATCCCCGAATATGTTGACGTGGGTACACTTCCTTCAAACCCTGCTGATCGGAAACCATTTCATCATACAACCCTAATCAACAAGACGAAATTAGAAGGGTATACTTACTTAGAGGGCCATGTCAACCAAAAGATATAATATTCCCACAAACAAAGATTGGTAAAGAGTTAAGATCTTTTAATGAAAGTTGGTATGATGCTCATCCAAGATGGTTAGAGTATAGTATAACGAATGATCGTGCTTATTGCTTATGTTGCTACTTGTTTAAAGGGTATTTGGAGATTCAAAAGATGCATTTGTATCCGATGGTTTTAATGGTTGGAAAAAAAAAGAAAGACTTGTTAAACATGTGCATGAAGTTAATAGTTTGCACAATAAATGTTTGAAAAAATGTGACGATTTGATTAATGAAAATCAATCGATACGAGCCACCTTAAAAAGAAAGATTCAAAGAAAAGGTATGAATACCGACTTAGATTAGGTGCTTCTATGAGGCTTGCCAAAAAATTATTGAATCAAGGACAAGCATTTCGCGATCATGATGAATCGGATGATTCATTAAATAAAAGGAAACTTTTTGGAAATTTTTAGAATTAATGGGTGAAATAAACCAAGAACATGGTAAGGTTATCTTAGGGAATACACCCGCGAATAATCAAATGACATGTCCAAAATTTTAAGAAGATATCAAACATTTGTTTTGCTCAAGAGGTACTAAAACAAATTTGAAGATCTTGATGGCGACGTTTTCTCTTTATTAGTTGATGAATCAAGTGACGTTTCCAAAAAGAACAAATGGTCGTGGTTATTCGATATGTGAATACGTATGGGGTAGTTAAAGAACGGTTTATTGGACATGTTCATGTCATGGAGACATCCGCATTAACACTCAAATCCGTTATTGATGATTTATTTGCTCGGCATGGATTGAGTTGGCTAAGATTAGAGGCCAAGGTTATGAGTGCAAGTAATATGCCGGGCGAGTTTAACGGACTAAGAGCATTAATTTTAAAAGAAAACGTTTCGCATTCTATATACATTTTTTTTGCTCATCAACTACAACTTGTTGTAGTTGGGGTTGCGCACAAAGATACGAGTGTTTGGAAGCTTTTGAAATGATAGGGTGTCTAACAAATGGCATTAGTGCATCTTGCAAACGACAAGATAAGCTTTGTGAAAGTCAAAAAAAGAACTTGGAAGATAATCTTATTACCGGAAGCGGTTTAAATAAAGAAATGTCTCTTTCAAGGCCTGGAGATACACGTTGGAATTCTCACTATAAAACTCTTTCTCGTTTGATTACTTATATCCATCGGTTATGGAAGTTCTTGAATATGTTGAAGAAACGGTTGTCAATCTTGCAAGTGTCAAACATGCCGATGGACTTCAATCGGAGATGAAAAAATACAACTTTGTATTCTACTTACACTTGATGTCTCATATTCTACATATCATAAACACGTTGTCTCAATGTCTTCAAAGGAAAGAGCAAGATTTGTTGAATTTGGTTTCATTGGTTTCTTCTACCAAACGTCAACTTGAGAAATTTAGAATAGAGGGTTTCAATGAGTTCTTTAACAATGTTAACTTTTTTTGTGAAAAAATATGAACTTGAAGTGATAAACATGGATGATGAGTACATTAACCAAAGAAGCCAAGATAAAAAAAAATATCACATATCACCACTATTTTGAGTACGATTGCTTCAATGCGGTTTTAGATATGTAAATACAAGAGTTCGGGAATCGTTTTAACAAGGTAACATCCAACCTACTTGTTTGTTTGAGTAGTTTGAGTCCTTGTGATAATTTTAGTGGGTTTGACATTTCAAAAATATTAAGATTATCCGAGTTTTACCCGTATGATTTCGATGAAAATGATAAAAGAAGGCTTTCGGTTGAACTAGAGATCTATATTGACAATTTAAAAGCGGATGCTCGATTTGTCAACTTGGATGATTTATCAAGTCTTGTACACTTGATGGTTCAAACAAAGAAGCACCTTTCATTTACATTGGTGTATCGTTTATTGAAGCTAGCTCGCGTATTACCCGTTGCAACCGCAACAGTTGAAAGATGTTTCTCAGCAATGAAGCACGTGAAGTCTGATTTGTGTAATCAGATGGGTGATGAAAATTTAAACAATAGTTGTATTTGCTTTATGGAGAAAGATTTGTTTAGGAATGTCTCCCTAGACGTTGTTATGGATAGATTTCAAAAAATAAAACCTCGTAGAGAACAGCTTTAACTATATTGTATTTTTATTATATTTTTGTTATGACATTTGATGTACTTTTGTTGGTTTTATGAAATTTAGATTGATTGTCTTCTTTTTTTATATATAACCCGACCCGATCCAACCCGACATGGACCCGAAATGGTTCGAAAATAATTAATTTATAGCGTTACCGCATTAGTCGACCGACCCTTAAAAAGTTTCCGCCCCCCATAAAAAAAATTTTTAGATACGCCAATCATCAAAATAGGTGTTTTTTACTTTATCTCTTTTTCTGTTTTTCAAATCATCTATATATATTTTTATTTCATTATATTCAATCAACATCTTATTATTTCTTCTTCAATCAGATAACTCATCAGGGTTTCTAATTAAATGTTAAATACAAGAAACTTCTCCTATATTTGGAACAAGGAGCAATAAAATAATCATCACAAGAAATATGCTACTTAATTTTTATTTCACCGATGTTTCAACTCATATTTTACAACTAAAACTAATTATTTGTGGTTATTGTTATGTTTTTCCTCTTAATACTTGTTTTTCGTTGGTGTTTCTTGGATCTTTATCGCCATATCAGATTGATATTCAATAATTGATTTCACGTTGATCATAACTTAAAATGAAACTAAACAAAAACATATATAATAAAGTGTTGTTAATTTTGAAGAAGACACTAAGCATGAGGGATTCAAAAAGTCAACCAGAAAATATAGGTGCTCATCGGTTTGGATTTTTTTTTTTTTGGTTTTAAAACTTAGGTTTAATGGAAAAACGAACTAACCGGATTAAAAAAGTGCCGACCAAACCTATTGTTCTAAACCAAAGAAGCAAGATATGTAGAACTAATAACCAAAAAACTAAGCAAGTCGGTTACGGTTAGGAACCGATCCAAAGACCGAGAAGCAATCTGATCGGTTTCCCGACTGTTGGGCACTAGCCAACTTTCTGTTCAGTTACAATTAACATGAAATAAACTACAACACTGTAAATTTATGAGACATACGAGAAATTTGTGATATTTAATATTTAATAAAGAATCATTAAAGAAATATAATAAGTTAACTAAAAGTAAGATAAAAAACTGATGAGTTGATTTTAGGATAAAATATAATAGGTTATTGAATAAAGAAATAAAATAAATAATAGACGAGCTGAAGATAAAGGAAATAAAAAAACACTTATTTTAATAAATAATTTTTCAACTACACCAATTTGATAAAAACTTTCACCAACTATACTCTGGTAAAAAAAACTAGCGAAAATATAAATATCAAATTAGAAAAAAAAATTAATAACTACCAAAATAGACCATATCTTCCCAAAATGATTCATGAAACTCTATGCACTAAGGTGACTTCCACCAACATCCACTATTATAGTTTAAAAGCTTAAATAACATGCTAAATACCAGAATCAGCAATATCTGAATCTAAAATATCCTACTATCGTTGAAATCTTCAACTCCGGTAACAAAATATGACACTACCCTTTAAGCAATATATGCACGAAAACCACCACTGGCAAATTGTATCAAACTAGGCATAGTGTATCAAGAAGCTTCGGTCTCGCAAATCACAAAAGCTTGAATAAGAGACTGTGCCGCATGAGTCTGCTCTGGTGTACCGGATATAATGATCAAAGTTTCTTTTGCTCCAGGTTTTGGGTCGTTTATGGTGATTTTAGCATCAGATATCTGAAACAACCAAATCACAGCATAAGACATCTGACATTCTTTCCTTTTTAATCGTTTTATTGTTGGCACTTAATTTTGAATAAAGGTAAAATAATGTTTGAGGTTTTTTTTTGTTTGAACAGCCAATCAAATACCATTAAAAAGAGAAGCCAGCAGGTTGCTGGTCACAAACAAGAAAGAAAGAACAAAAGCACATGAAGAAACAAAGAAAAACAAAACAGTACATAAAACCAGCTACTATGAGCCTCATAGTTAGGCTCTACGATAAGGACCACACTACCCGAACCTTGCAATTCATTTGGCAGATTCAGCTTTATGACCTCAAAACCAAGAGTATATCAAAATTATGGTATGATCCGATACAAAATTGGTCGGTTTTTGAGAGGCATTTGCCTCTCCAAAATGACTTACTCTTGAAAGGTTAGTTCTCTCAAGTAATGCTTAACCCGAAATCAATAACCAAATTAAACATGTCAATATATTCTTCTAATCATACTATTACAAAGAAAATATCATATTTACCATTTAAACAAAGCAATTAGTATAGTTGCCATATTAACTAAGGCTTAAACATAAGTGTCATACTTAAGCCTGTCAAATTCCTGCTACATACAGGAGGTTAAATTAATACAAGTAACATTAACATCAAAATCCTTCATTGATGCTTGATGTGCAATGAATGTCAGCAAGAAAAGAATTTTTTATTACCACAATACGAATGACATACCTCATGGATTTGTTTCAGACATCCACCGTCCTCTCCATATATAGAAGGAACAACAGTACGAGGAACAACCACTTCCACGGTGGTGTTTGTGATTTTAGCTTGGTGGTTTCCTCTACATTTATGTAAACAAAACCACATGTAAACAAAACCATTTAGCAAGCAATACTAATTTCATATGACTAAGTTATTGAAATGGACATGCGCACACACCCTCCATATCCACCCATCCTCCTTTGGGAAGCTCCTCCAAAATCAGGAAAGCCTAAAGGTCCACCTTCAATGCCCTGCAATAAGATTGCATAAATGAATATTTACTGATATATATTTTTAAGACCAACTTTCATATTATGTATAATAGATTTGAATGTATAATAGATTGAATAATCGATTAACCTATTTTTTATTTATAGATACATGTCCAGATGTCAATTATACAAGACAAATAACTAAAAGAAACATTTGGTGCAAATCCAAAAACACCTTGTCATCTTATACAATATCCAACGTCATTCAAACTTTGTCAATTTAACTGCTTAGGTTGCTCCAAAATAAGTTCTTATAACTTTGAAAGAGTAGATGCACTTCAGTAGTGCATATTACCAAAAAGATCATATGAAACAAAATAAAATCAATATAATAATCAATAATAAACATATGATTCTCTAAATGATCCTTTTCAAGAACGCTCTTACAATAAGGTGATCATTAAGATTCCTAGTTAACTGTCTGAAATCAAAAGCATGAACCTAAACCGATAACCGACTCCTGTTATTAAAAATAAAAAAGAAATAAAATTCAACTTGGTTTTATATAATCCATAACTTTTCAGTTTCAGTTATTTTGAACATCCCTACCAATCTACATAGATATATCAAAAACAAATAGAACCAAATTAGGAATAGAAGAGCGTGATACCTGCGGACGCCATGGTACTGAAGATGGAAATCTTTCAGACACTGGATGGGGGAAGTCAGGTCGATCATGCATAAATGGAGGTGGATTGTCATGCAGATGAAACCCACTGCGCGGAGGGGGACCACCAGCATCAAATCGGTTAAAAGAAGGATACCTTCCAGGTGGTGAGAGTTCCCTCCTTCCCATGAATGGTGGAGGAAATGGCAGTCCATGATCTTGGAAACCGGGAAATGCATCTCGGAAATAATGATTCCGCAAACATGTGGTTATTTGCAAAAGAGCCTCATGAACTGCATTATACTCACCATTTATCTGTTCAATCAAGATTCCCGTTAGGCGATCGGACATGGTACAATTGCTCATAGTTGTCAATAGCGGTAATAGCGCTCGCTATAGCGCGTTATGTAGCATATAGGTTATATGCTGCTATTTGGTTGTAGCGTTTAAATAGCGACTTTTTTTTTATTTTTTCTTATTTTTTTCTAATTTTTTCTATAAATATACAAATACTGAATGTCTATTTTAGCTATAAAGAAGCAGGATCTAGTGCTATTCTAGTTATTATGGTGGTGTGGATGTTTATTTTTTGTTTCTACTAGTGAAGTGCTAAACATGAAATAGCAGTCGTCATTTACCGCTATTTGCTACGTAGCATATAGGTAGCTAGTCGCTATTTACCGCTATTCGCTATTGACAACTATACAATTGCTTAACATGCACAAATGTGAAGTATCTGAAAATTACAGGAAAATTGAAATATTTAGAAAACATGATCCTAATTACGTCAAAATAGTCAAAGGCATACCTGGACTACTTCGTCATTTGAAGCAGCGTACTGGGGAGTTTGATCTTTTCCTAATATACGAATATAAGCCCCAGTTGACTTTCTCATTTCAGATATTACTGCACCTCCCTTGCCAAGAATGCATCCAATTTGATGGGCAGATACTATGACTTTTGCTGTCACAGCCTTGCTCTCAGGTGAAGCCCTAAATATCCTTGTTTGTACACGAAGAACCGCATCTTGGGGAGCACATATCCTTTCATCTGGGTGCTGCATTAATTAATCAAACAATTAACTGACTAGAGAAGTATAATAATAAAAAATAGCATATACAGAGATAAGCCTAGGTTAATTAATACCGCGGGTCCAGATATAACAATAACACGGTCATCTGATTCGGCCATCTTATCAAGGACTTTAATGTCACATCCAGTCTCATGCTTAAGTGCCTTCACAACTGAACCACCTTTTCCAATTACACCTCCCACCTTCTCATCAGAGCATATCAAACGGTAAGTTAGCATGTCTGTGAAAGGACCAAAGCGCCCCCCAAAAGTACTATTTCCACCATCACGAGGCCCTGCAGATGCCGGCCCTCCATGAGGAGGAAAAGGAGGGTATGCATCTTGTCGACCACCAAAGGAATGAAAAGAACCACTATTCTTGGCAGAAAAAGAATCACTGCCACGGCGAGGATGATCTAAAAGCTGATGTGAAACAGATTGAAGTGCTTTCCTAACAGCATTTACTTCTCCAGAAATCTATAAATAAATAAACAAATACTGGTTGAATGACTTCTTTGAGTACATATTAACCAAAAACTAGTAGTACCTAGTACCTGAACCAATTCATCAGAAGAGGATGCACATGAGGGAAGTTTGTCTCTAGGAAGAACGCGAATTTGGGAGCCGCTTTCAGACGCCAATTGTTTAATTATAATGCCAGATTTTCCCAAAAGGGGGCCCACTTGAGAAGAAAGTACGAGTAACCTCACAACAAATGGTGGTGCGGTTTCTTGGTTATGACCTTCATCTCCTCCATTAAGACCAGGTTCTCCTTCAACCATACTTTCAAACACAAGCATCAGAGCCTTCTGCAAAGAAGAAGGAACCTTTTCAGATTGCAAATCTTCCCCTGCAACAGACTCGTTTTTTCCTGCATCATTATCCCGAGTTCCTTGATTTTCTTTAGTTTCTTCATCTGTATCAATAACTTCTTTAACTTCATTAGATATTACATTCTCGTTCCCAGGATCTGCAATGACAATCACTCGTTCACTGCAGCCAGGGATGGTTTCTTCGACCCATATTTTTGCACCAGATTCCTGGCATATCTGTGATATTTTGTTGCCACCTTTTCCAATAACACTTTCAATCTTATTATCGTGACAAAGCACTCGAAAAACAACGTTTCCATGAGTGATTTTATATGATGTATTTTGGGAAGTAAAATTAGTGGACTTCTGCAACTTCCCTTTTCCATTGGTTTCTTCAGCATCCTGATCATGTGGTCTTTTAGAAGGCATTACTTGAGATGCCATGTCCACAAAACTATCCAACCTGGCACAAAAAGAGATAAATCAACTAATCAAGTTGCGTGTTCTTAATGAAAAAGTACGGATCCACGTCCAAAAAGTAAATGGCAATCAATGTATGCTTCTCTATGTTGTACAACTCAAAAAATGATAAAGAGATTTATTGTGGACAAATTAAATTTCAAAAAGTAGCACACTTTATATATTCATGGTGGAAGTATCCCTCTTTACTATTTTTGATCATGATAGCAATAAGATTATTATGAATCATAACTTACAAAGAATATGGCAGATGAAGTCCCGACTGTAACGCTAGGACACCAAGATGGTTAAGTTGTCTGTTCTACTTCACACACTAGTGAATTTTAGCCTAAATATTATCTAGGTTTAGTTGTAAGGTAACAGATCATACATTTATGATAGTGTCTAAAAACTGTTACATAAATCCACTGCATTTCTAGAAGATAAACAATTCCAAGCAAAAACGGAATAAAAAGCATATGACATATTGGCTCAGAATATGTAATCAACATGATGCATAATTCACTACACCTAAATATATGTTATATGTAACATTAATCAAGAAGTGCTTCCAAAATTACATATCTCCAGTTCTTCTTACATTTCAGTGATCTTAAATTCTTAGTTAAAAATGAAGATTATTGTCCAACAAGTGTTAAATTCTTCTGTGCTTCCATGGGTATCAAATCAAACCCTAACTCGAAAAAGTTCAACCAATTAATATAATTTTCGATTCTATCGTGCATCGGACTTCATAACCATAGACGACAGAGCCAGAATAGACCATATAGAGTATAAATTTGAAAAAAAATCAAATCAAATTGGCCAGAAGCTTAAACGATACACAAAAGGATCAATGTACACATACAGTTGTGTAAACAGAGATTGAAGCGAACTTGATCTAGATTTTAAGGATACCTGATGACGATGAATGCGATCGCACTGTTCACAGATGGAAGTTTTGAAGAATTATGTTTGCTGATAAAGGAGTGAATTACATGCGGCGGCGATATGGTGGCCGATGTGGCGGTGAGCCGGTGACGGAGGCGGTGGGGGGTGATGAGGGTAACGAAGTGATGAGAATCAATAAGGGTCACGTGCAACTCATGCTAAGCAAGGGGTTGTTTCCGTCTTTTAATTGTTAAAATGTTTGAATGGTTCAACATTTAATAGTTTAAACTGTTTGTTTCGTGAGTAACTGTTTAAATGATTCAGATATTTGCTTTTGAATGGTTAAGTATTATACTAATGCTAAATGGTTAAGACATGTTATTTGAATTGATCAAACATTTGCCTTTGAATAGTTAAACGATATACTAGCTCTTAATAGTTCAGACATCTTAATGGTTCAGCACTTAATGGTTCAGACCTCTTATTAGTTTAGCACTAAATCATTCATAAATTACCAAACAGCCCCTAAGGCTATGTTTAGTGCCTTTGTGTCAATGTCTTAACGAATAAGGTGGATGGCGTGGCGGTCACGATAACAAAGCTATTGCTCATGCGGAGCGGTGAAAGTGGATTGACACGACGCGTCACTGGCGATTCACACCACGACTTGTGGTGTATTCGCTTTAAATTAGGATGTTGAAAGAAGAAACAATTTAATTTAAACTTACACTTATATAAACCGCATATAACAATTTAAAGTTATTCTAGAAACATAATTAAAGCATACCTAATCACCCTGTGACATTGAATTCAGAAGTATGAAGAATCTGAATGTTTCTCTTCTCATGGGTTATGGCTCCGCTGATTATATAGCGTATGTTCATCAACATCGTCATTGACTAACCATGGATCCCTCGGTACTCTTCTTTTGTTGTATTTCGTCCCATGGTGTCCTCTTCCGGTCGAGACGAGTTTGGAGGTTCAGCTATCAGGTGTGGGTAAGGAGGTTCAACCGTCATAATAATAATAATAGTGGTGGTTTTCACACCCCGGGCATATGAATCGGATCGGTTGGTATTAGCCGACTTGGTTTTCAATTTTGTTTCTTCATTTTATTTTAAAATCACAGCGGAAGTTTTTTTGGTATGTATTTATAAACATTCAACCTTACTTGTTGATTTTTTTTATTTTTATTTATCTCAAATGTTTTATTTCTCAAATTGAGGCAATCAATTCATATTATTGATAAAATACTCAAATCTTCTCTTTAGGGGGTATTTCAACACTTAGAGGTTGGATTCAAACATCTATTTGGAAACCTTCATATATTTTATAAAAAGGATTTATCCGAATCTTAGCATTTTTAACAAAACATATATTAGATTTGTAATAAAATTAGTAATAGTCAAGAACCATCAAACCTAATTAAAAGTCTTCATAAGTTGTTGTGGGCGTTCCCATGATGTCATGAACCTTACGTGCACATCATTTTCCTGAAAATGGTTTTAAAATAAATGCTAGCATAAAGCTGGTAAAATCATGTTACAAGGCGGTTTTGACAAAATCACAACAACACATTTTATATCAATATTTATTAGGACAACTTGTTTTTTAGTTGTCCCATTTTATTAACAGGGCCCATATCGTGTAACCGTATACATTGAATTCATCTAGTTCATATATGTTTGAAATGAGTTCAGCCATATTGCGGCATAACACTCAATCACCCACTATTGCATGTATCCTCGATCGATATACGCATAATGTGTCATGATCTCTTTGCTTAATAAAGTTAATAAACACATATTGGCTTTATAGTATTGTAAATATTTATAAACAGACATTTTATAAACATGCTTGGAATCATTTTATAAAATTCATGCACATAAACATAACATGCAAATGAAGTGTAGAAAACATGTTCACCTTAATTGGCTGCTAGAATCATCGCTTATAATCTTCTAAGTGTCTCCACAACAATTCCTTAAACTTAACGAGACATACACTAGCTTACACAGGATAATTTAGAGGTATTTGGAGTACAAGTGGCAATTCACACATGTTTTTTATGTTTACAATCGACGGCATAATGTAGGCTTTATAGCATGTTTGTGGGGTCCATCATGGACAACTAAGCATGGTGGTCCTATCACGACGTAAACCCTGGCGGTCGAGAATATTTTTGGCCAAATAGATTCCATCACATGTCCACACGTTTCGCTTTCAAAGCCTCATCAGCAGACACGTGTCATTCTAGGACAATATGTGTCATCCCCTCAATCCTCGTCTGCATACCACATGTCAGTACACAAGGATTTTGCTTGTGGCATATGTAGCAAACCGTTAAAGGTTAGCAAAACGGTCCACTATGCAATCCAAATCCCTGAAACCCTAGTTTGTCGCATGGTGGTCTGCCAAGCCTCATGGTCGTGGTCCATCACCAAGGTCAAAACCCTAATTTATTTAAAATTTTCACTTTTACCCTTGAACTTTCATATCTTATTATTTTATGTACAAGATGTTTCTTGACTTCTGACTGGGTTAGTTCTCCTTTATAGGTAAGTCGATGACAATGAGCTCCTACTCATTTAGATGTTTTTGGGTCTGTGGTCTAATTAAGATGAACTTAGAACCTAATCTATCTCTGGTTGCTAATTAGTTGGTCTAACGATGCCCACAATTGAGTAATACGTTGTTGATGTTATAATACGAATATTCTTGCTGTTGTCGGTGATTATTTGTAACTGGTGATGATGGAAAGGCGTATTTTCTGCTCATCTGAGACATAATAAAAGGTGTGTGGCAATATAATACGTTGTTGATGTTATAATATGAATATTCTTGCTGTTGTCGGGGATTATTTGTAACTGGTTGATGATGATGGAACGTTGTTCCTCTGAGGCGTATTTTCTGCTCATCTGAGACATAATAAAAGGTGTGTGGCAATGCGCCTACATGTCGTTAAGGTTTTCATTTGGTTCTGATTTGTTTGTGAAGCTTATTCTAGATGCGCATTCACATCCAAGACATCAAAAACCTTTTTACGTTGCAGCCACATGTTTATTCCGTTGTCGCCCAGTTTTGATTTGTAGATGGCGGGAAACCATGTGAGGAGGCGGTGATAAGATGTAGCATAGTACACTTGTGCATGATGCAATAGCCACATGTACAAGAGTGTTCATCATTCTATTATAAATATAATATAAGTTATTCAGACTTTGAATTGTGTCGGGGAAACACCTGTAATTCAAGTTTAATGTCGCACTACACGTTGTCTATGTCAAGGCAATGATGATGCCTAAGAAAATGTCTGTTGTTTGGCGTGATATCTTTTCTGAATTGCATCCACATGTTGATTTATTCTAAGCCTAAGAATTATAACGTAGTTTGTAATAACTAATTTGTGCATCTTTGAGTTAGTAATAATTATCGTTACACTATGTATCAAACGAACCTTGTATTTCTTGTTTCTACACATATATGTTGCTTTTTATGCCTAAAAATGTCCAAGTGTTATACATCAAAGACTCACGCAACGCACAAGATTAAATATCACCGGTTACAATAAGCAAAGAGTTAAAGAATTGAATTGAAAATTTTTGTGTATAAAAATGAGTTTCTACTGATTGATAATTATTAAAATTTCTAAGTTGTAATTATTTTGTTAATAACAATTCTACAAATATACTATTTTAATTGAAAATGTCGGGGAGGATGCGATTTTTATATTTAAATACTAAACATGCATTTGGATACATTTTTTCAAGAATTCTTCTTTTAAACACTTTTTGTAATGAATTAAATAAGTAAAGTTACCCACGCTTCGCGACGGGGCTGTACGATGATATTCAGGGGGTTAATGGCACATTTGCAAACTTTGCCATACTGATAATAACATGCCACTGCACTATGGTGCGACTACGAGTTTACGAACTTCAGCACACGTGTTGCGACATATACATTAATGCGATTATCATGTATGCATCGTGGCGTCGTCGTACGATGACATAAACAGGGTTAATGGTGTCTTGGTGAGTGTCTGCAAACGTCGTTACACACGTTGGCTCGGTGGCAATAATGTGCTAAAAGAAACGAATGAAATTGGTACGTTTCTTTTTGGAGATTGACACATAGATATAAAATTAAAATAGTATTATGTCTACCACATTTAATATTTTTTTTTTAAAATAAGTATTATTTATTTTACGTTGTGGCATAATGATTTAAAAAGTAATTTAATAGAAAATATATAATAAAAGTCAAAGTAAAAGAAAGAAAAAGATAAGGAAAAAAACAAAGAGTTGTTGACCACAAGGATTGAACCCACGTGAGCGCTGAAAAAATGAGGCATAAATACCAATTGCTCTACCTCAGAATAGAAGCTAATTGACCAAATTAAATTATTTTAAACCTTAAATATCATGAGAAATGGAAAAAAAAGAAAAGAAAAAAAAAGGAAGGTTGACGAACAAATAGTGAGCTGACACGTGGCAGCCAGTGGGGGAACCCACCGACCTTTGCTTTTTAAGGGATAGTGATGTATTCACATATTTCTTTTAAACAACAAAGATAAAAATTAAAATAAAAGGATCAAGATAGAGACCAAAATTACGACCTCAAACTCAAGACATAATGTTTTGATTATTCTGAACTCAAACTATCTTTCCAGCAACATTCTAGATTCCTTTTCGGCCATTGACTTTTAGATTTAACAATGAATCTATTTATGAGTGTAATGGTGGTATTTGTGGGAAGCCATTGAATTGAATGTGCAAAGGGATAACTAGTCGTTGTGGAAAAAGAATGATTCTGCAAACTGTTGTGGCTGCTGTGGGAGATATATCAACATCGGTCACCAGAAAATTACAAAATCTCCAAAAATTACTAAATTCCACATCAGCATATATAAAAAAATAATAGAAACGAAATTTCATGTATACATGGTTTGAAACCGGCCGTATGTGCTTGCATTCTCACCTTCTGTTCATGATCATTTAACTTCTTAAAGTCATGTCATCGTTTAAGCCATCATTTAACCTCAAAACCTTGCATTTTCGAACATGAGTTAAAAACAAAAAGAAACCGGACCAAAATTTATCAATGAAATTAGTAAGATAAGAGGACAATGATCCGAAAGATGAAGATGGAAAGTTGTGAATGTTGGATCGGGTTATGAGCTAACAAGACTTTCTAGTGATCGGCAGATGACAAATGCAGAATCTAAGTCAACTGTCTTACTAACAAACACAGATACATTGAGTAAAAGTAAAGATACAAGATGTTCTTTCAAAGTATTCACATGATTAATCTTTTTCTGATTACAATTAGTAAGTATCAGTATATATCAAGTGGTCTAACAAGCTAAACTCAAAACTGTATAAGTGATAGGTATTTATACTAAGAAAGCTAAACACTAAGAATAAATCATTTACATCTATTCTTGGTTTAGGATAATATGTACAACGTGGACAAGCAATCGGCACATCAGAGATCAGCAGCTTTAGTATAATGTTGTTTTCAAAAAGGCAGAACACTACAACCGTACTTCAAAAGGCAGAACATTACAGGCGGAACATGAAGCTCAAGTAACAAATTATGAATCCAACTTGCTTTGGCAACCACATTCGCAATGCCACGATATTCAGCTTTAGCATTTGAATGAGAGATGGAATTCTGTCGTTTTGATGACCATGAAGTTAAGTTGTCACCGAGGTATATGCAATATTTGGAAATAGATCGACGCGAGTCTGGACATCCCCCCTCCCCCCCCTAATCAGCATCAGAATAAGCGGTGAGGGAATGGGCGGGGGTCACGATTAGCCGTAACCCGTAGTTGATCGTCCCCTGAACATATCTCATGAAGCGTTTTAAGAAGTTGAGATGTGGTTCACAAGGAGCGTGCATGAACAAACAAACCTGCTGAGCTGCATATGAAATATCTACTCGAGAGCACCTGCAAGCGACCTATAAAGCATGCCATTAGGAAAAAGGTGAACCATCGGAGGCATTGAGTTTAGATGATGTATCAACAGTGGTGGTGCATGGCTTGCAATTTGAAATAGATGCCCTATGGAGTATAACTCTTGCATATTGAGTTTGTAATAAAAATAAACCATATTTAGCATGTGAGACTTTAATGCCAAGGAAATGATGCAAAGAGCCCAAATCAATCATGGTAAATTCTTGGGAGAGGGTGGTAATAATGTTTTTCAAATAAACTGTATCGGAAACAGTTAAATAATAACATCAACATATAGTAATAGATAAGCGGTGTGTCCCCCGTGATTATAAATGAAAAGAGATGTGTCGGAAATACAACTTTTAAATCCTTTGGAGTGAATGAAAGTCGAAAAGCGAGTAAACCAAGCCCTAGGCGCTTGTTTGAGGTCGTATAGAGACTTTTTAAGCCGACATAAATAATAAGATAAATCCTTGTCTATAAAACCATATAATTGATGCATAAAAACCGTCTCTTGAAGTTCACAGTATAAAAATATGATTTTAACATTTATTTGGTGAATCAGTCATGATTTTGAAACTAATAATATGAGAACTGTTCATATGGTGGCCGGTTTAACAACCAGGGTAAAAGTTTTTGTATAATCAATCCCCATGGTTAATGATTTCCCGTTAACAACCAATCTGCCTTGTGGCGTTCTAGAGTACCATCTGACTTAAATTTCTGGTGAAACAACCATATACAATTGATTATCGGTTGGTTTAACGGTCAAGGTACCAATTTCCATGTTTCATTTATCCACAAAGCATTGTCATGGCATGTAGCCAATTCTGGTCGGACATGGCTTTCAGGTAAGAGATGGGTAAATGCGAAAATAGAATTGGTTTATTTAACATTAAGTTATATTTGGGATTTGGTTTGGAAATGCCATCTTTCGAGCGAGTACGCATTGGATGCGTAGGAGGAGGTTGGGGAGGTTGTGGTATTAGAGAGGGGTGTAGGGATGGAGGCTGATTAGTTGGTGTGGGTGTTGGTTGTTGGATCGAGTTAGGCGAGTATGGTGACTGATGGGTTGGAGTGATGGTGGTAGTCTATAATGGAGAGGGTTGAGGAGTGGCATTTGGTTGTTGGTGGGGTGATGAGTCAGGTGTAGCATTAGGAAATGAGAAGAATGGTTAAGGAATTGGTACTTCTTCTAGGAAAGAATATGATATTGGTTTGGTAGAAAGGTATGGAAAAGTATCTTCGTCAAATATTACATGACGAGAAAGATGTCCCGACCGGTGAAAGGATCCAAACATTGATAGCCCCGGAAATTAGGATACCTAGGAAAATGCACCGAACAGATAGATGGATGCAATTTTTCAGGTTGTGTGGCCGAAAGATTCAGGTAACAATCATACCCGAAGACATGAAGATGGTCATAGGTTGGGTGTCGAAAATACAAGGCATAGGTGGGAGTGAAAAAACTAAGACATTTGGTAGGTAAAATGTTGTGAAGATATGAGACGGTATGAGGAGTCTCAACCCAAAAAGATGGTAATCAAAATCTATTTATCATCTATAATACATCAAGAGTCCTATAAATAAACATGAGGAATGAATACATCAAGTAGGGTTAAGTCTCTTAGGGAACTACAAAAGTACAAGGAACCCGAGGGAACTACCTCAAACACACTCTGATTGAATTATTTTAGTGGTGTTGAAATTGATTCGTTGACTTCTAGACCAAAAACCTTAATCCCTCAAACATAAAGCTAAATACATAATAGGGTTCAATGAGCCGGTTCTAATATCTTTAAAATGAGTTCGATCATAATATTTTGGTTCATTTTTCTTAAGGTTTTCTCATCGATATTGCCTATGCATATATTATTTAGTAATTTAGCTATTTACATATGCATATATAATGAATAAATATAAATATAGTTACTTTTTAAACACATGAGAATAAAATAACTAAAGTATTGTGGTAATGTAATATTTTATTACATTATACTTGAAATTAAAATATTTTTATAATACAAAAGTGGGTCCCATGAATGGTCTTGAATCATACTCGTCCAAAGGCAGCAGTAGTGTACTAAAAACCGATCATGTGCACAAAATCAGCAGTTGTTGAGATTTGTTTGACCCGGTAAATCCCTCTGTACCCACATGCATCTTTCACTTGTACCCTCATGCATCGTCCACTTGTACCCTCTCTCATAAATTATTATTTACCCTCTCACCTTAAATTTATCACATCAAGAAAATTCTTTCAGCAAATAATAAGGGAAAATCTTGCAAGATACGTCAACCAAACTGACACTCACACATGACCATCCCATCACACCCTACCCCATTTGGTAGCTTGTACTCTTCGCATTGAAGTTTGTACCTAATGCATTGATTTTTGTACATTCAAATAGTTAACTACAGTTAGAAATATATATTATTATGAACATGTTGAAGCTTCATACAAAGAAAGAGAAAACATACTTCTTGTTATATGGATCAAGGATTGAACATATAATCCCCACATTTGCATTTCCAACACATGGGTTTGTAGTTAGAGAGATCATCACCTCTTGAATTCAATATGGTTTTAGGGGTTATACTTGATGCTTGTTGGGTTGTACTAATGACTCTAGGTACAATTGGTACTTGAACTGCCTCACAATGACCACAATTTATACAATATTTCTTCTCACATCTTGGTGGTCTTGATCCAATCAAAAGATTTCTTCTTTCCATCTACATTAATCCAAGTAAGGTTGTTAGAGGGTTTAGTTTAGTTGGTTTTGAAGAAATGGTTTCAGAAAACAATAAACCAAACTAGCTAGATTGATTGGATCGACAAACCATCGAAAAACTACTTATGTAGGTGGCTTGGGCCAGCTTTTAACGAAAACTAACTTTTTGACTCACGATGGTTAATGAATATTAGACATATACATAGTCGTGTATACCAAAGTTAAAAATGTATCTAAGAGAACTAGAGAAGTTAAACAAAGCCGGTTCAAGTTTACACTTTACAAGACCGGTTCGAAGACATAAACCGTTAATTTCAAAACGTAAAAGGCGGGTCGTGCTGCATAAATCCCATACCAGCCAATTTGCTTCAACTTAAATGGTTCAATCGGTTTCAATGGTTGTTTAACATATATGAATTTGACTACTCTTGACTTTCTCCTGTCAAACATCCTATATCCAGCATTAAATTTCCATATCATAAATCTTGATTAAAGACTCATCAGTCATCATTGACTGAAATTCAACAGAATAAAAAAAGAGTAAAAAAATATGCTTTTTGGGGAAAAAAATAGAATTCTCGAATATTGACAAATTACACACTGTCGGTCCAAAAAAATAGAACTCTCGAATAATCGTCATCCTTCTTTGGATTTTAATCTTCTTTATTATAACACCAAGTGATTTTTGACAATTCTTGGCAAGAAAATTATTACTTTATATGACATGAAGATGTTTAGTTTGACTTTTGAGGTCAACTGATAATTTTCAAACTGAAACTTATTTAGATTCGTAATTTGCATGCCAATTTATGCAATATATGTAATGCTAAAGCTTAAATTTGTTAAAAATTGCATCCAAAAGTACTTACATTTAACAAAACAGACGAAATTATAAAGTTCTTTGACTTTTGAGGTCCATCTTGCTAACATATTGCATCAATTTTAATAAATAAATTAAACAGTGTATAATCTTTACCCTTGTGGCTAAAACAGTTACATTTGAAAATAGCCCATAGAAAAAGTACTCAATTTGATCTAAAATCAAGATGTATTCGTTTGTATCTTAGACTTTTGTGGTCAAATATGCTAATTTTCAATGAAATCCCAGACTAAGCAAAAATCTTCAACAAAATCTTGTTTTATATAAACCACATTTTATATAATCAATACAAACACAATAGTATTTTTCATAGTATCCACTAAAATCAACTCAATTTTGGATTTTAAACTTTCAATCTTTACTAAAGAATCAAGCTAAAACAGAGCAAGTGGCAAACTAAAAGTTACTTAAAGTTTCACCTGAATATTCTTGTCTATTAGCTTGAAATTTGACCCACCTGCAATAACATTGAAGAAATAGAAAACCAATTCAGTTAGATTGTATATTACACACACACACACACATATATATATATATATATATATATATATATATAGAGAGAGAGAGAGAGAGAGAGAGAGTTGAAGATAAAGAAAGTGACCTTGAGGGATAAATCTTGCATGGGTGGAGTTGAAAATCAAGAAAAAGATGAAAAAAGCAGAAGAAGATTGGATGTTGAGTGAAGTTTGAATGGATCCCATTTGAGAAATGGAGGGGGAGAGAGAAGGAGTGTAATTATTATTATTACGAATATGAAAGAGGTAAAAAGGAGGAGGATGATAATAATGGGAAAGATGAATGAAAATATTTTGTTGATTTCATTGAAATTCAGTGGGAGTGTGAGTTGTTTGCAGAAATGGTGATGTAAGACAGGAGGAAAAGAAAGCAACGTGTGGAAAGACTCCAGAGGTCTCATCACCTTTGTTTTATAGCCCACGACTCCACTTTGATTGATTCATTTATTATAGTCTTGTACGGATGCAGTTCATAATTTTAGATAAAAAAGGTGTATTAAATGTTTTACCTGGCTCTCATTTATAGGGATAACTATAAAAAGTGTATTAGTAATCTCAACCTCATATTAGATTGGAAACATTTTTTTCATATCAAACTTAAAACTCATCGGTATGTATCGGTATTCATCCGTTGAGTATCTGACATACCCGTTAGTAATTGAATATACCCTTTAAAGTTATAAAAAAATACTTATTGAGTATACCTGCTAGGTATCTATTGAGGGTAGGACATCATATAAATCTATGTTTGTAAATACAAACATGACAATATTTTCGGTATCTATGTTTCACTACCACTAATCTATAATTTTTAGAGGCGAATATCGAGTTTTACTATGAATTTGTAAGATATTAACGATAGAAAACTTAATAGCTTATATTCAACACTTATAAAAAAATAAAAAAAGATATAATTATATATAATATAATTAAAAAGTAAAATAAATTAACAAAATAAATAACTTTGGTATATAATCGGTAAATGGGTATGTTTAAACGGTAGTCGAGTAGGGTAAATTAGTATACAATATAATCCTACTACCCAATCTTATAAACGTCCTAGATGTCTTGAGGTTTTGGGTATTTCTATTGTGTTCGAGTTTGATTGTCATCCTTACTACTTTACGTAAGGGCTGGAGAGGGATTGGATCGCTTCGCGATCTAATATACATAGTCTTACCCTACATTCTTGGGTAGGAGTCTATTTCCTAAGACTTGAACCATGAGCTCAAGGTCACAAATCTTTAACCTTATCGATTCAGAATTTTAGAAAATCAAATTGTAAAATGAAGATAAATGCAATACAAAATGAGATTACGATATGTTTAGAGTTAAAATAATGAAAATGCAAAGAATGTTTAGAAGCAAAAAATTGCTCAGGACACGTATTGAATGCAATTCCCTTCAAATATATTGTGCTCCTTTGAGAACATGTTTGTCTTCCAAGGTAAAACATCAATAAAAGTTTGTATTGTCAAAGTTGAACATGAGTCTTGACTTCACTTGAAAATTGTATGTCAAATGTTTGTTGGGAAACATGAGTATTTAAATATCTAATCTCGAGAGCATACCAAGTCTCTTAATTTCCATCATTAGGCATTCCTTCAACTATGATAACACCTTAGATAACTAGTTAAGACAACACATAAACCAATCGCCATAAAAATAAAGTGTTGGATTACAATAAATGTTTCTGATAGAATTTAACTGATATAAAACATCTTTAACACCTTAGGTAACTAGATTGTTGTTTCAACTTTCATGTTGCTATGGAAATCTGAGCAACAACTATGGCAATATGTGAGCAGTATTTACTATACGCCTAGAACTTATCAATGTTAATTACCCATCAAAAGTATTCTCAAGCCCTAAAGTGGCAACCAAGAGTAATGAGAACTGGTCAACAATAAACATGTTAGTGCCCCTTTAGTGATAATCACTACAAGCAATAGCAAGCAATCAACTGCCCCAATATGGAAACTAGCTTCGTAGTCACATTAACAGCAAGCCGTGCCTACACCCGTCGGTAGGAAGTTCTTGCTAATCGAACACACCATCAACCACTGACTGAGTCGTGTTAGACTTCAAAAACATAATGGCCGCTATCAAGCATCTCACCATGATGTGAGTAAGCAAGTACGCTATCAAAGTGTCATATTGCACCCATAACCACGTCGCACGCACATGTGCTGGTGCGAGTTAAGTGTTTTACACCTTTTTGTTTCTCCACTTGTTCTTTATAAGGATGGTTCATATCACTCCAAGTTCCATCATCCTTTTAAGCGGTACATGTTCCCATTCCTTTTCTTCTCATTTTCATAGTTTTGAAAATTTCCATCAAAACAACTTTTGATATGGAAATCCCATTCATCTTATTTCTATTTTAAACATGTTTTGATGTGTTACAAACTCTTACATAATAGAATACGACCTGGTCAATAATAATTATATTAATAGTTGGAATTATTTGTGTCCAAGGTTTGTAAAAACTCACATTTTAGTTAAGTAAAATCCATTTTCACTATTTTTTCTAAATAACCCCCAACATGAATGAAACCAATCATTTGATATCCATCATCTTAGGGGAAACCCACCGCAACAATGCCCATAATGATAAAACCTTTGACCCACCTAATGAAATTGCACAAAGTAAAACGTGAACACATAACATTCATGTTAACAAAACCAAATTTACTAACTATAAGTAAAATACAACACACCTTTTTCCACGAGGCATGTTTCAAATTAAATGCATATATCAACATTTAAAAACTATTATCGATGTTATTTAATAAATCAAACTCAAAAAGGTGGTCAAAAAGGAGAAATGGAGTTGACATGTGTAGTAGGATGGGAGGTTCCTTTTCTTTCACGATTTTGTCTTGCAACCTTATTATTTGACAATTTGTTTTGGTTACTTTCAGGTAAAGCCGACTCCTTCTGTTTTTTTTTTTTAACGAGAAATCTACTGTACCTCTATAATACATCAAATTACATTATTGTTTAGATTTGAATTTAAAACCTTATCTCTAAGAGGCAAAGCCTCTACCAAGTGGGCTAGCCTGTGACATCCGTCACCAAAATAGGTGTATTGACCATTGATTTTGACCGTTGAATTTGATTTTGACCGTTAACTTTGACTTTGACTTTTGACTTTGATTTTTTTTCATATTTGGGCTTGGTCTTAATTGATTGTTCATTTCAATGTTGACCCAAATTTTAGCTTAATAGGCCTATGTCAGAGTGTTGGGCTTAGGGTTTTTGTCAATAAGATGACCATTGGGCTTGTCATCGTACAAGGTCCTATGCGTTGACCCTAATCAAGGATTTTTCTAAAAGGTGAAATTCTAAAGTTTACGTTAAAACCGACTAATCTTACATTCATGGGCTTTGCCTAAAGTCCATAAATAAACATGAATTAGTTCAAAAATATAAATTATTCGATTTCTTGGGCATATTATAGCTCGTTGGAACCGTTTTAGTGCGCGGAATTTAAAAACGTAAAAATTGATCGACACGCGATTCTAGACGAGACGGATTAGACGAGACGAGCCAAGGGCCCGAAGGACCTTGCCCCTCCCTTGCTTGCGGCCGAAACTAGACAAGGGGGGAATTCCCCCTTGTTTCCTCACTTTTGCATAAATTGTTCTCCAAGCTACTCCATATTGCAAACCCTAGCCACCACAACCCAATTTCACTTGTTTCTTTCTTATTCTAATCGAAAATCTGCTTCATTGTGTCATTATATTGAGTTTTGTGATTATCAAGACATTCAAGATCGCATTCTAAGCAAGACTCGTTCATCTTCTAATATCCGGTAAGAAAAATCATTTCTTGATGATTTTACTCCTTGATCTACTTCAATTTCGATGATATTCGTCATCTAAACAAAAATCATCATCTAATATTCTTATATTTTTTGTTTTGGACGTTGGATCGTGAAAATCTAGGTGTTACGAGTGTTGGACTCTCTAACCGGTAAAACCCTAGTTCTTGGACTTTGTATATTCTTTGAATCTATCAAATTAGGTTGAAATCTTGGATGACCTGTTCATAATCAACATCTTGGACTTATAAATCATTTTTGAAATCATTAATCTTGTTTCTTGAATGGATAGACATGTTGAACGATCAAAACAACGAATTAATTAATTAATGTTGCAAACCGGGGAGACTAAAATCCAACAAACTGTTTTGGAACTGAAAATTAAAATAATCTAAGTGTTTTGTAACCTTTCGTGTTTTCGTTAATTGATAGTTAACCTTGTTATGTTCTTGTAAGGACCATTTATGTCATTTAAGAAACTATATGGGTTGTTTATGAATGTTTCTTTTATGGTGCATTAATTCATTAATTTAAGAGTTAATAATTTGTTTTTAATATAATAAAACATAATAATAATAGTTAAAATAAGATAAAAATAATAATAATAATAGAAATAATAATTTATAAGAGTTAAATAATTAACAAGTTTAAATGTTTAAAACTTAAAGTTTAATTAAGTTAGGGGGCCTTTAAGACAATTTACAAACTTAAAATAGAAGTTTTGTACCTAAAATATTAAGTTGAAAACCGCAGGGACTAAAGCTGTAAATATTCAAAACCCAAACCCCCTCCCCTCTTTTCCCCCGTATTTCCGGCGGCCGCTCTCCGGCCACCCTCCGGCGACTTCGAAAACCACTAATCTCCTTCAAATTCCGACCCCAATCGTTTCCAACCGCTTCGTGAAGATGTTTCGAACCCTGAGATGAACTTTAATTGAATTGAAACGACGGTTACGAACTCGAATCACCGATTAACCGTAACCATTAATCATAGAACCGTTTGATCATTAAAACACAATAATAATAAAATTAAATGAATCATAATCGAACGTTTATCTAATCCCAAGCTACTATCAAACATAATTTCATCTGAAACACACTCAAACATCCCAAACAAGTCACACTCTTCATCGCGTCTGCATCCGTGGTGTTCATAGACCTTCGAGCGATCTTAGTTGAAATTTATAGGGGGCTTTCGTTCATTGGGATCAATAGAAGCTTTCTGTGCAACGAATTTGGTTATCATCATCATTTGCACATCGATTGATTATAGCTTCGGTCTCGGCCTGTTCTTCGTCTGCCTCATCATCAATTCGACTTCAACCGGGTAATTTAACCCACCTACATACTCGATTTTACATGGGGAACAAAAGCCCCATGATCCTTAGCGTTAACAGTAACGAATTGATCTTCAATTTGGTTCAAATCGTTCTAGGGTTCATATGGGTTGGGGGTGTCTTTGTATTTGTGTTTTTAAGAATTAAAAACCCATTTCTTAACAGGCATAGGCGCCCTAGCCTAATGGTAACACATCACTCTTCTATCCTTGAGGTCTCGGGTTCGAACCCGGGCACCCCCCCATTTTTTTAAAACTCGTTTTTTTAACCTATTTAAGTCCAGAAAATTTATAAAAAAATTATAAAAATCAATTTTAATGACTAAAAATTATTTTTAGTTACCCCAATATTTTCTGTAATTTTAATATATTTTCTTAATAAAACAATATGACAAAAAAAAATCATTTCTAGTTATTAGCTATAAAATGGACTTTAAAATGATAGCTTAAATCAATAAATTATTATTGATCCAAACGTTACCCTTAAATTATTGATTAAATCATGATTATTTTAAATAATTATAAAAGTTTATTTAAACTTTATATTTAAACTTTACTAGTTATTATAGATGATTTACATTTATTTCTTTATATTAAAATACTTAAATAGTATATTTATTTCTTTTTCATTGAATCCAAAATATAAGCGGACCCTTTGTTAAAATTATTTATTTGTCAAAAGCCCCAAACTCCACTTGAAACCCTAGTTCACGTATGAATCGTTAAACTTATCTTTAGACTTAATCTTGGAATATATACGTTTAGGTATCTTGTAAAAGGAATCGTTGGAGCACCACTTAATTACTTGTTATTACCTTTAACACCAACTTATATCATGTGAGTTTTTCCATGCCCCTCTTTTACTTTATTTCACACCTTTTGGGGTGAAACATGTTAACTTTATAAACTTGCACTTGTAAACATCTTGATACTTGTAAACGCACATGCAATTCATCTTTACTTTTTGTCATGGTTATTTGTAATATTGTGAGCCTTATATGATGAACATTATATGTTGACAATCATTAACTATTGCTAGCCTGGCGACGTCATAGATCTATGGGCCTGACAAGCCTATTTGGTGCTAAAGCCGAGGTTATTGCCGGCTCCTGATGACGTATGCTTGTTCATCATGGGAACCAAGTACACTTAGCTAATCGTTAAACTTGTAAATGATATTCTTGGTCAAGGTTTGATTGTAGCTATATGTTATCTATAAACTTGCTTTATTCGTAACCATTGACATGAATTGCTACTTGTAAACTTTTATATATATATATGTATGCTTAACCCATGGAAACTCACCAACTTTTAAAGTTGACCCTTTTATTTTTAACATGTTTCAGGAAATGCACAAGGTTGATGATTATCTTTTGAAGCATGCTTACACCTAGGATTTGGACCTAGAAAAAAATAAATAAAATAACTTGAGACTTGAAAGTTGAACTTTGTTTATTTTTGTTTGTTGAGATATTTGGTTGTAATGTTTATTTCAACTATTGAATTTTTATATTTACAATTTATGGTAGTGTTATGTGGCTGTGAACAATCTTAACCCTCACATCTCGACGTTTCCGCCGTTAAGGTTGGGGTGTGACAGATTGGTATCAGAGCCCATAACTATAGGGATTTAGGTTATTAGAAATGGTGACCTAGACTATAGTTGATGCATGAACCTCATAAGAAAAATCTTTATGATCTTGTAATATATCTTGTTGCATGCTACATAATGCTACTTGTTAAGGAGGGCCTCTTGATGTGCAACTTGATGCCTTTAGTTAGGATTGCCTTATAATTGAGAAACTTGGTTGCCTTGTCCTCTCTAAAACTTATTCTTAATCCTTTATTCTCTCGACGATGAAATATCTTAAACTTATTCTCGACGACACGGGGAACGTAAGCTTTATATCAAAAGGTTCAAATCCTTAGACTTTATGACTAATCTATGAAAATCTCATCAAGGTTTTAATTCCATGAACCTAAAGAAATATTGTGTGACACATAGACACCTGTATTCTGGATTTCCTGGCAAAAAGCCTTCGGGCTAAGGTAAGCATTTCGCATAAATCCCGTGGGACTAGTTATGCTTACCTGGGGATTTCTGGGATGAGTGATAAACTATGGTCAATATACACAAGTTTCTAAGGCAATTGGAGTTAACTCACCTTGACGTGTCAACGTTTCCAAATGGTAATGCGTACCAAATGGAATCATTCCATGTGTGTTTTACAAGTCTTGAAAAATCTTTGTTGATTTATTATCTTCTACCTCCAAATTTCTGTGACTAACTTATTTTATATCCAGCATGTCTCGTCATCATGGAAAGCGTGGTAGCTCCGACCGCAAATTAGCCGCCATGATTGCCCGTCAAATGGCTGCAGTCATTCCGACCATGGTTGCCGAACTGAGTAGCACCTTGATGACCAACGCTAGTAACAACACTAATGGCAATGGGCAAGGAGAGAATAGTGCAAATCAAGGAAGAAACAACCAACCCTGCACGTTTAAGCACTTCAACTCGTGCAAACCCACTAGCTTTAGTGGGAAGGAAGGAGCCACTGGACTTCTCGAGTGGTTTGAAAGCATGGAGAACACCTTCATCAACTGTGAGTGTCCCGAGGCACTCAAAGTCCGTTATGCCACAAGTGTTCTTCAACAAAGAGCACTTACGTGGTGGAATAGTGAGAAGAGGAATCGTGGTGCTGATGCTGTGTTGGCACTCACTTGGGAAGAATTCAAGAACATTGCCATCCAAAAGTTCTGCCCGAGAAGTGAGCTGCAAAAGCTGGAGGAGGAGTTTTGGAATCTCAAACAAGATGGTGGAGATCATTTGGCCTATTCAACTAGGCATCACGAGTTGAGCATCCTGTTGCCTCACATGGTTGACACTGTTCCTAGGAACATTGAGAAGTTCATCAAGGGGGTGCCACCTCAAATCCAAGATGCCGTGGTGGGAAGTAGACCCACAACTTTGGAAGATGCCATTACCATCACCGCTCAACTTACTGAAAACCATATTCGAGCGGGCACCTTGTCTGTCAAAGGGGCTAAAAAGACTGAAAAGGCGGTCCCTGAAGCAGCTAAGGAGAATAAGAATGAACCGTCTTACAACAACAAGAAACGCAAGTTCACACCGGCGCGTAATTTCGCTGTGGCTACACCCAAGGTACCTCAAAGACAACCCGCTCCTGGTACACAAGCACCTGCTGCTAGAACCTATGCTGGTCCTCTACCATTGTGCAATGTCTGTAAGTATCATCATGCGGGTAATACCCCGTGCCGTATCTGTACACTGTGTGGTAAGTATGGACACTTGGTGGCTACTTGTCACCGTGCACCAAACAATGCTGCGTTAGTTGCTAATCGTGCTTGCTACAACTGTGGGGAACCTGGTCATTTTCGCCCACAATGCCCTCGTCTTGCGGGTAACGTACCACAAGCTCGAGGACGTGCCTTCAACATCAATGCAAACCAAGCACAAGCAAACAACGATGTGGTGAACGGTATGTCAAATCCAACCCCAACTTTATGATCCAAGTTCTTTTGTTGCTTTACCTGTATCGTTAACGTCTTTAAAACTGAACAGGTATGTTTCTTATTAATAATTCTTATGCCTACGTTCTATTTGACTCTGGAGCCGATAAGAGTTTTGTCTCGATAGAATTTGAGCCTATACTTGCTAAGCCACATACGAAACTAGAAAGACCACTGTCGAAGTCGCCGATGGAGAACCCATCACCATTGATGTCGTCATTCATGATTGCATTTTGAGCCTAAACGAGCATGATTTCTTTATCGACCTTATTCCTATGAAACTTGGAAGCTTTGACGTTATCATTGGCATGGATTGGTTAGCCAAACATCATGCTGAAATTATTTGTTTCGAGAAGTGCATTCGAATTCCTTTGCCTTCGGGGGATACATTGAAAGTATTCGGCGAAAAATCATCCAAAGGACTCAAACTCATGTCGTGTACTCAAGCCCGAAAATGTCTAAGCAAGATTTACATGGCTTTCTTGGCTTACGTGGTCAACACGAAAGTCAAAGGGAACGATCTTAAGGATGTCCCGATTGTACGAGACTTTCCTGGAGTGTTTCCCGATGACCTTAGCGGTTTACCTCCCGTGCGTGAAGTCGAGTTTAAGATCGATTTAATTCCGGGAGCGAACCCTGTGGCTAAATCACCATATCGACTTGCACCGTCAGAAATGCAAGAGCTAGCTAGTCAACTCCAAGAACTGTCCGACAAGGGCTTTATCCGACCTAGCTCATCGCCTTGGGGTGCACCTGTTCTGTTCGTGAAAAAGAAAGATGGATCATTTCGTATGTGCATCGATTATCGTGAGCTTAACAAACTTACCATCAAGAACCGCTACCCTCTTCCTCGCATCGATGATCTTTTTGACCAACTTCAAGGAGCTGCTATTTTCTCAAAGATTGACTTACGTTCTGGCTATCATCAATTACGAGTTCATGATGATGATATCCCAAAAACTGCGTTCCGTACCCGATATGGACACTATGAGTTCATGGTGATGCCCTTTGGTTTAACGAATGCCCTGCTGTCTTTATGGATCTCATGAATCGAGTATGCAAGCCGTATCTAGACAAGTTCGTGATTGTCTTTATTGACGACATACTTATCTACTCCAAGTCCAAAACCGATCACGAACATCACCTGCGACAAGTTCTTGAGCTATTGAAGAAAGAACAACTATACGCAAAGTTCTCAAAGTGCGAATTTTGGCTTGAGGAGGTCCAATTTCTGGGACACGTGGTGAATAGTCAAGGAATTCACGTTGACCCTGCAAAGGTGGAAGCTGTGAAAAATTGGTGTGTTCCCACAACTCCAACCGAGGTTCGTTCTTTCCTTGGTCTTGCTGGCTATTATCGACGTTTCATTGCCAACTTCTCTCGAATCGCGAAACCGCTTACTTCCTTGACCCAAAAGAATAAACCATTCGAATGGGGTCTGAACAAGAGGGAGCCTTTGAATCCTTAAAGCACAAGTTGTGTAATGCTCCTATATTGACCCTTCCCGATGGGAACGATGATTTCACCGTATATTGTGATGCATCTAAACAAGGCCTTGGTTGTGTTCTCATGCAACGAGGAAAGGTCATAGCATATGCATCGAGACAACTGAAGGTCCATGAGGTGAATTATACGACACATGATCTTGAACTTGGTGCTGTGGTTTTTGCCTTAAAGATTTGGAGGCATTACCTTTATGGGACGCAATGTATAGTCTACACCGATCACAAAAGCCTACAACACGTCTTCAATCAAAAGGATCTCAACATGAGACAACGACGTTGGGTTGATTGATTAGTGATTATGATTGTGACATTCGTTACCACCCTGGAAAGGCAAATGTCGTAGCCGATGCACTAAGTCGTAAGATTCATAATAAGATGGTCTCGTTTCAAGAAATTCGCGATCGACGACAATGGTTTGATATCTTGGGAGAATTTGATACTGAGATTCGTCTGGATGTTAACGAGACTACGGTGCTGCTACAAAATTTGAGGATTGAGAATGACATCGAGACTTGTATCATGGAGGCTCAACAAGCGGTTCAAGAAGGAGGAAAAATGGGAGAGGAATTGGAGTACAACCTTCGAGCTCAACTAGAAACGAAACCCAATGGGTTGATGTATTTCTTGAATCGAATTTGGGTTCCAAACCGTGATAATCTTCGTACCTTTATCATGAATGAAGCTCATCAAACTCGTTACTCAATTCATCCTGGTTCCGATAAGATGTATATGGATCTGCGTGGTCAATACTGGTGGCCTGGAATGAAGAAAGACATAGCAACTTACGTAGCTAAGTGTCTTACGTGTACAAAGGTTAAAGCTGAACATCAACGTCCTAGTGGATTGCTTGAACAACCCGAGATTCCCATGTGGAAATGGGAACACATATCCATGGACTTCATAACCAAATTACCTCGCACCTCTCGTGGTCATGATAGCATATGGGTGATCGTTGACCGATTGACCAAGTCGGCACATTTCATACCCATACGTGACACTTACAAAACGTCAAGGTTAGCTCGTATATACATTGATGAGATTGTGAGTCGTCATGGCGTACCTTTGCATATCATATCCGACCGAGACGCTCGTTTCACTTCGCACTTTTGGTCGTCTATGCAAGAACTTTTGGGTACTCAACTGGATTTAAGCACGGCTTACCATCCTCAAACGGACGGTCAAACCGAGCGAACCATTCAAACCCTAGAGGATTTGCTACGTCTTTGTGTCCTTGACTTTGGTGGTGACTGGGATACGCATTTACCTCTCGCGGAATTTTCGTATAATAATAGTTACCACTCGAGTATCAAAATGGCACCTTTTGAAGCACTTTATGGTCGTAAATGTCGTTCCCCGATCTGCTGGACTGACATTGGTGAAAATTTCATCACTGGTCCTGAGCTCATACAAGAAACAACCGATAAAGTTTCCATGATTCGCAAGAACCTTGAAGTGGCTAGAAGTCGACAAAAAAGTTATGCCGATAAACGACGCAAGCCGTTGGAATTCCAAGTTGGGGATATGGTTCTTCTTAAAGTCTCACCATGGAAGGGAGTCGTTCGCTTTGGGAAGAAGGGTAAATTAGCTCCACGATTTGTAGGACCTTTCAAGATCCTGAAAAGGATTGGGAAAGTGGCTTATAAACTGGAACTACCTTCCGATCTTAGCGGGGTTCATCCTGTTTTCCATGTCTCAAATTTGAGAAAATGTTTGGCTGATGAAAGTCTGTATGTCCCATTAGATGACATCCAGATCGACGAGTCATTACATTTTGTTGAGAAACCCGTTGAAGTCATGGACCGTATTATGAAGAAGACTAGGACCACTACTACCCCAATCGTCAAGGTTCGTTGGGAAAATAAGCGTGGACCTGAGTTTACTTGGGAGCGTGAGGAGCATATGAAGATGAAATACCCGTATTTGTTCGTCTAGTTCATTCTTAATTTCGGGACGAAATTCTTAAAAGTTGGGGAGACTGTAACCTTTCGTGTTTTCATTAATTGATAGTTAACCTTGTTATGTTCTTGTAAGGACCATTTATGTCATTTAAGAAACTATATGGGTTGTTTATGAATGTTTCTTTTATGGTGCATTAATTCATTAATTTAAGAGTTAATAATTTGTTTTTAATATAATAAAACATAATAATAATAGTTAAAATAAGATAAAAATAATAATAATAATAGAAATAATAATTTATAAGAGTTAAATAATTAACAAGTTTAAAATGTTTAAAACTTAAAGTTTAATTAAGTTAGGGGCCTTTAAGACAATTTACAAACTTAAAATAGAAGTTTTGTACCTAAAATATTAAGTTGAAAACCGCAGGGACTAAAGCTGTAAATATTCAAAACCCAAACCCCCTCCCCTCTTTTCCCCCGTATTTCCGGCGGCCACTCTCCGGCCACCCTCCGGCGACTTCGAAAACCACTAATCTCCTTCAAATTCCGACCCCAATCGTTTCCAACCGCTTCGTGAAGATGTTTCGAACCCCGAGATGAACTTTAATTGAATTGAAACGACGGTTACGAACTCGAATCACCGATTAACCGTAACCATTAATCATAGAACCGTTTGATCATTAAAACACAATAATAATAAAATTAAATGAATCATAATCGAACGTTTATCTAATCCCAAGCTACTATCAAACATAATTTCATCTGAAACACACTCAAACATCCCAAACAAGTCACACTCTTCATCGCGTCTGCATCCGTGGTGTTCATCGACCTTCGAGCGATCTTAGTTGAAATTTATAGGGGGCTTTCGTTCATTGGGATCAATAGAAGCTTTCTGTGCAACGAATTTGGTTATCATCATCATTTGCACATCGATTGATTATAGCTTCGGTCTCGGCCTGTTCTTCGTCTGCCTCATCATCAATTCGACTTCAACCGGGTAATTTAACCCACCTACATACTCGATTTTACATGGGGAACAAAAGCCCCATGATCCTTAGCGTTAACAGTAACGAATTGATCTTCAATTTGGTTCAAATCGTTCTAGGGTTCATATGGGTTGGGGGTGTCTTTGTATTAGTGTTTTTAAGAATTAAAAACCCATTTCTTAACAGGCATAGGCGCCCTAACCTAATGGTAACACATCACTCTTCTATCCTTGAGGTCCCGGGTTCGAACCCGGGCACCCCCCCATTTTTTTAAAACTCGTTTTTTAACCTATTTAAGTCCAGAAAATTTATAAAAAAATTATAAAAATCATTTTTAATGACTAAAAATTATTTTTAGTTACCCCAATATTTTCTGTAATTTTAATATATTTTCTTAATAAAACAATATGACAAAAAAAATCATTTCTAGTTATTAGCTATAAAATGGACTTTAAAATGATAGCTTAAATCAATAAATTATTATTGATCCAAACGTTACCCTTAAATTATTGATTAAATCATGATTATTTTAAATAATTATAAAAGTTTATTTAAACTTTATATTTAAACTTTACTAGTTATTATAGATGATTTACATTTATTTCTTTATATTAAAATACTTAAATAGTATATTTATTTCTTTTTCATTGAATCCAAAATATAAGCGGACCCTTTGTTAAAATTATTTATTTGTCAAAAGCCCCAAACTCCACTTGAAACCCTAGTTCACGTATGAATCGTTAAACTTATCTTTAGACTTAATCTTGGAATATATACGTTTAGGTATCTTGTAAAAGGAATCGTTGGAGCACCACTTAATTACTTGTTATTACCTTTAACACCAACTTATATCATGTGAGTTTTTCCATGCCCCTCTTTTACTTTATTTCACACCTTTTGGGGTGAAACATGTTAACTTTATAAACTTGCACTTGTAAACATCTTGATACTTGTAAACGCACATGCAATTCATCTTTACTTTTTGTCATGGTTATTTGTAATATTGTGAGCCTTATATGATGAACATTATATGTTGACAATCATTAACTATTGCTAGCCTGGCGACGTCATAGATCTACGGGCCTGACAAGCCTATTTGGTGCTAAAGCCGAGGTTATTGCCGGCTCCTGATGACGTATGCTTGTTCATCATGGGAACCAAGTACACTAGCTAATCGTTAAACTTGTAAATGACATTCTTGGTCAAGGTTTGATTGTAGCTATATGTTATCTATAAACTTGCTTTATTCGTAACCATTGACATGAATTGCTACTTGTAACTTTTATATATATATATATATATATATATATATATATATATATATATATATATATATATATATATATGTATGCTTAACCCATGGAAACTCACCAACTTTTAAAGTTGACCCTTTTATTTTTAACATGTTTCAGGAAATGCACAAGGTTGATGATTATCTTTTGAAGCATGCTTACACCTAGGATTTGGACCTAGAAAAAAATAAATAAAATAACTTGAGACTTGAAAGTTGAACTTTGTTTATTTTTGTTTGTTGAGATATTTGGTTGTAATGTTTATTTCAACTATTGAATTTTTATATTTACAATTTATGGTAGTGTTTGTGGCTGTGAACAATCTTAACTCTCACATCTCGACGTTTCCGCCGTTAAGGTTGGGGTGTGACATGTTTAATTAAAGTTTTGGACAATTAGAACCTGGAATAAACGTTCTTTTTATACTCAGGTTGATAATGGTCACGTATTGAAGTTTGGGATATAAAGGAACAAGACCAATGAACTGGACAGCTTGCTGTCAGGAAAATAGGACATTTTATACAGGTTATAACTTGGTCATAAAACGACTAAATGGGTCAAACTTTGCATCTAAAATCAAGTTCTACGAGTCCTCTAACTAATCCAAGTGGTCTCGTGTCGTTTCGAAATCGTTTGGTCTCCCAAACGTGGCAAATAAAACTGAAGGTCAAAACTGACGAATCTGGGCAGCAGATTGGTCTGTATTCATCGAGCTATAACTTTCTTATATTTTGTCCAATGGAGATGATTCTTTTTATGAAGTTTAATTTAAAGTCTTATCTTTCAAATGGTACCTTTTACGCAACGTTTCCTTACCGTTTCGATCTCCAAACAACTTATGTAAAACTGGTGCGCAATCAGATATATGTGCTGAAGTATTTTGATAAACTTAAAAAAATAAGGTTTGAAACTAAATAATCAAATAAAGACAAGTTTTGTATTCAAAAGTGGTTAAATGACCTTTTTAAAGGATAAGTTAATAGCTTCTATTATTCATCAAATATGGACTTGTTCCATTAGTAACTCATGTTTTCATAAAATAAAAACCTTGATGGGCATTAAGGACTGGGCTGCAAGGATTACACCCGTGTTGGTCATTTCTATTCTTTAATAATACTTTTGTGATTTGTACTTTTAGTGCTTGCTTTGCATATTATGAGATTTGGACTATATCAATTCAAGGTGAGTTTCACGACCCCTTTTTAATATATTTTACTTGGGGAAAAAGTATGCTCATGGTTTTGGCTATGTCATGTAATGTATGTGGTTTGGGTCATGGGTTGAGTCTAGATGTTTAATCAAGAGTGTGTACTTGGACTTGTGCTTGTTATTATGACTTGGACGTCATGGAGAGGTATTGTTAGTACTAACGGGTTGACACCCCCACCCTTGTCTTCGGTATACTAGTCGAGACTGACTTGGCCTAAGCTTGCCCTTGGGTGAATATAATCCAGGTAATTGGACTTGGATTGATCTTAAACTTGTATTGATATCTTGACTGCTATGTACTCTTACTCACATATAACTTTCTGTACATGTTATACACAACAAACTATTTGTACTTTTAAACCTGTGAACTCACAAACGTATGTTGATTTTTTAGAGCATGTCTTTTCAGGTAATGAGGCTTAGGTGCTTGGTTGTGGACCTTAGACAAGACTGCTCCTTTGAGAGAAATAGACATTTCATGGGACTTTTGGAGTTATTTTGGACTTGTTTATTTTGTTGAATTATAATTGTTGGATTTGTACTTGGGATTGTTTTGGTACTTGTACTTCTTTGTTTCTGAATGGAACTTTGGATTATTTATGCATTTATGGTATGACGTTTTAGAATTGACTGTACTTGACATGTGTTTCTATGTGTCGGGTGACGTCATGACCCATTTACGAAGAATACCTTTAGTGATTCTCTTAGACCCCAATGTGTTATGACGATCCCGTCCGTCGCATCCTCGTGTTTCCGCTTCTAGCAAGGGTGTGAGAGATTGGTATAAGAGCCATTGGTTATAGAGAATTAGGTGGATTATTCGACTTAGACTATAACCTAAGTACCCACATATAGTATGCATCATAGGATTATGTGTGTACAGCTATACATGTGAACGTTTTATGTGCATTAACTGTTGTGCTGTGTAGCCTGCCTTATGTGTTATTTGTGATCTTCTTATTTGGAGAACTTTGGTTGTTGTATTATCCATGCATGCCTTGAGAAAGCATTAGGTAATGTCACCCTCTCGTTATGCGCTTGACTATTATTTGGTCTGGATTGACAAGTGCTGCAATACGGATTCTTTTAAAAGGCCTAGGTTATTAAGCCAACCTTAATATGTGCGTCTGCTGGTGATCCCTATGTTGTGAGTTGAATCTTAGGAGATGAACAGGCTAGCTATTATGACACCAACAGACAAGAGCGATGGCGTACTCAGGTCAGATGATTGCTTTATTAGATTTCAGACTATACTAAATGGATTCTTTTGACTGTTCCTTACCCAAGTGAATGCTTTCTCAATCAATTCCTCTGTATAACTTCGATTACTTAACCTTGGGTTAGTAACCATATCCTTGATTCTCCAATCATGGTAGCACTCTGTACTTGGCAAGATGCGTTGACTCTAGCAGGAGGAGCTAAGGGGACCATGCAAAGCAAATTACCATTACGGGTGCACATGTAATTGCAGTTTGCACTGCATGCGAAATCTGGCAAACCCTTTTCTGAGATAACGCTCATAGTTAGTACGAATCTTCCATTCTATACATGGGACATTGGAGTTCCTGTTCTTGTAATAATCAATGGTGTGAAACACCAATCTCATTTGTCCTTGCACAAGTACAAATAGATCTGGAGCCTTCATGGGAATCATACTGGGATATTTTAGCCTGATATCTATGAGAAGTTTCTCTTTCTTTTGTTTTTGTGATCGTGGAAATAGACTACATGTTCAAAATGTACTTGGTCTTTGAAGAGTTGAAGTAGAGAGGTGAGACTCCTTGTACCTATGATGCTTTGTTCAAACTGATCTTGATACTTGGAGTATTGGTTGCGGAGACATTCTAGCATTATACTTGGTGGAGTAAATGGATGTCATGTAACTAGTTTAGACTTCGTCCTTGGTATATCGTTGGTGTGGTGGGAACGCTGCGGGGAACCCTATACATAAACATCTTCGGTATGCTAAGGATGTACCTGAACTGGGATATGTGATGATCCTAGTGGATTAGAGTTGGACATGGTTAGACTGATAACGTGGAAGGAAATGGCACCAGAGGCAGGATTGGTTGTACGTGCATGGAGTTCATGACGTGCAAGCCAATAGAGTACGACGGGAAAGTTGGAGCAATAGCACTGCCCATTGCATTGAGAAAACAGAAACGGATGTGGACATCGAGATCTGTGCTAATAATCAAAAGGCAAAGAGTGTTGTCTGGCCACTAGTGGGCAAAGCACTAACGTGGTGGAATATCCAAGATCAAGTACAAAGTAGAAAAGTTATGATGGCCATGACTTTGGATAGGCTTAAAGCATTAGTAATTGAGGAGTACTGGCTTATGGACAAGATGCAAAATACAGATCATTAGTTTTGGAGTCAAGTAATGGTGGGATTAGGACATGCCGCCTATCCCTACCAATTCTATAAGCTGGCAAAGCTGGTGCCATATTTGTGACACACAAATCAAAGTGGATGGAGAAGTACATCAGGGGGCTGGTTCTACAGTTTGTGGAATGATGGTTGCTGCTGCACCCCCAACCATTTAGAGTGCAATACTTAAGACATGTATTTTAGCTGAGGAGATGGTTCGTATTAGACCCTCGAGAAAACTAGTGAGACGTAGCAGGATGTTAGGGAAACGGGTGAGCTGGCTGGTATTAAAGTAGACAAGAAGGACAAGGTCATGAAAGGATATGTGGCTACCATGCTGGTAACGAAGAACTATGCTGGCACTTACCTGGAGAGTAATAAGTGCAATCTGCACAACCCGACTATGATGCCATGACCTGTGTGTTTCAATTTCAAGAAATTGGAACGCTTAGCGAAGATTTTTAAGGTATTTGTGAACCTAGTTATGCCGATTAATGCGGTCAAATCGACAAGAGTTTGACGTTGACAATATGAGTGCGGAATCCAGTAGCATTATTAAAATGCATATATATAGGGCTTAAGGTCAAATGGTCAATCAAAAATAACAGGAAAAACAACACAAATCTGATCTGCAATTTGTGCAAACCCAAGGCAAGGTAATATGGCAATCCAGTTCATAGAAAGGCATTCAGGATTGGTATCAATGATGCCCAAAAGGACCCATACTTTAGTGACTTTGACTTTTGTAACTAAGTTGGGCTTAACCCTTGTCATGAGGATATGTGTTATTAAATGGGCTAATGATAGACTTGGAAAGACTAGGGAATTTATGGGACTATACTACGCTATTAGAGGATCATGCATTTAGAATAGATCTTGTATGATTTGGGCATGGAAGTTTCAACATGGTCACGGGGATGGATTGATTGTCAAGGAATAGTATTGAGATCATCTGCTGTGAGAAGATTGCTTGCATACCGTTGTCAAACGGTGAGACACTTGACGTGTATGGTGAGAGATCAGAAGGATACAACACGTAGATCTCAAGCATGAAGGTAGAGGATTAAGAGTTAGATGATATACCTGTTGTGTGAAACTTCTAAGAAGTGTTCTCGAAGGATTTGGTATGATTGCCTACTTCACAATAGGTGGACCTTTGGATTGACTTGGTACATAGGGTAGTGCGTGTTCCTAGGGCCTTTTATTGCTTAACACTCTTGGAGATGCAAGATCTGTCTAATCAACTCCAGGAGTGGTTCGGTAAGGGTTTTATACGACCCATTCACTCACCATGGGGCGCTACTGCTTTCTGTCAAGAAGAAGGATGGATCATACAGGACGTGCATGGACTATTAAAAGCTGAATAAACTAACGGACAATAACCGTTATCGTTTTCCAATGATAAATGACTTATTCAATCAGCTTCAAGTATCGAGGTACTTTCTGAATATTGATCTCCGTTCGGTAATCATCAACATAGAGTACACGTGAATGACATATTAAAGAAAGCAGTTAGAACTCGTTACGGATATTATGAGTTCCTAGTTATGAATCTTGGGCTAACAAAGGCACTTGCGGTGTTCATGGACGTGATGAATTAGAAGCGTATGCCATATCTGAATAAATTTGTCATAGTGTTTATTGAGGACATTCTGACTTATTTGAGGATAGGGAGGATCATGAGAAACATATAGGGACAGTTTTGGAATTGTTGAAAATGAGAAACTATACGTAGGTTCTCCAAGTCTGTCATCCATACTGACCATAAGATTTTTCAACATATTTTTCACCAAAAAGAACTGAACATGAGATAGAGATGTTGGATTGAATTGTTCAGCGACTATGACTGTGTAATCTTGTATAACCCAGAAAGGCAAATATCGGTTAGGACATGTTGAGTTGTAAGGAGAGAGTCAAACCCGTGTGCTTACCTCATTGCCACTCAAGTCGAGTAAAAAGAGGGGACTGAATATGGAGAATGAGCTTTGAAAGGTCTAAACAAATAGTTTGTACAAAAAGACGATGGAGGATTGCACTTTATTAAGCGAATTTAGGTTTCATTTATAGGGAATGTGTAGACATTAGTGTTGGACGAAGCACACAAGTTTAAGTATACTATTCATCCTTGTGCTAACAAGAGGTGGCATGATCGTAAGGACTTGTATTGGTGGCCTGGAATGAAAGGGGACATAGCGGACAATGTGTGCAAGTGTTTGACTTATTCAAATGTTAAAGTGAGGCATCGAAGGCCACCTAGCCAATTACAACAGTTTGAGATTCTGGATCGGAAGTGGAAAAAAAAACATGATTGTGGACTTCATCACGAAGCTAATAAGAATTAGTAGTGAGCATGATTTGATTTGAGTCATTATGGATAACATGACCAAATCTGGTCATCACCTGACTATTCGTGAGGACTACAAGATGGAAAAGTTGGCAAGGATTTATGTTAGTGAAGTTGTGGATAGACATGGAGTACCTATGTCGATTATCCCTTTTCGTGCTAGTCGCTTCATGAAACGATTCGGCATAGCTCATAGTAGGCGCTAGGTACACGTCTGGATATGAGTGAGACTTACCACTATCATACTGATTGTATGAGTGAGTGACTTATTTAGACATTAGAGGATATGTTAATGTCTTTTATCATTGACATGGAGGTAGCTAGGAGACTCACCAACCATTGGTTGAATTTCCTATAACAATAGTTACAATGAGAGTCTTATAGGAGCACTGTTCGAGGCACTAAACAGATGTAAGATCCGATTACCGATGTAATGGGCTGAAGTCGTGTAAAGTTAGATGACTGGACCATAAATCATTCAAGAGACGAATGATTAGGGGTTTTGGGTCGCAGACAGACTAAAGGCAGTTCAAGATCATTAGAAATTTACACTGACAATCAAAGGAACCCTTGCTTTAGGCACATGTTCTCAGACGTTGGTTGATTTGATAATTAGATACTGTTGGTGACTGGTACACTATCAAGGTATAAGTAGCGTGGTAGGTTAGTTGCGGTACACCCTATATATAAACACTATTGATACCATGAATGTGAAATCAGAATCTGGACTGGAATCTAATTTTTGGTAATGGACAATAGTCATACTCTGGAGATATTAGTAAATTGGTTGTAAAACCTAAAAAGCCATCTCAAGAGACTTTGTTTTTATGGGCGGTGTACGAGTTGTTGCCTTAGAAGTCATTGTCTGCCTTGGCAAATGAGCAAATTAGCACCTATATTGGTAAGTGCAATTAAGATTCCAAACATATTTGGTCATAGGATTATCGGTTTGAGTTACAACAAGAACCGAGAGGGGTGCAAGACATGTTCCTTGGACGGTAAACTTTGATTCGTCGAAGAACTCTGAGATCATGGCTAAAGAAATTGAACTTTGATAATTAGTAAAATCCTGATCCTAAAGATTAGATGGAACTCAAAGAGAGGACCTAAATTTATCTGTGCGGGGGAAGTCAATTGAGGACTAAGTATTTTTACCTATTCACGGAAAGGCATTGCAGTTGATAACTCTAACTGAATTTCGGGACGAAATTCTCTCAACGAGGGGGTACTGTGACATCCGTCACCAAAATAGGTGTATTGACCATTGACTTTGACCGTTGACTTTGACTTTGAACTTTGACTTTGACTTTGACTTTGACTTTTAACTTTGACTTTTTGTCATATTTGGGCTTGGTCTTAATTGATTGTACATTTCTATGTTGACCCAAATTTTAGCTTAATGGACCTATGTCAGAGTGTTGGGCTTAGGGTTTTTTTCAATAAGATGACCATCGGGCTTGTCATCATACAAAGTCCTGTGTATTAAGCCTAATCAAGGATTTTTCTAAAAGGTGAAATGCTAAAATTTACGCTAAAACTGACTAATCTTACATTCATGGGCTTTGCCTAAAATCCAGTAAATAAACATGAGTTCAAAAATATAAATTATTCGATTTCTTGGGCATATAATAGCTCGTTGGAACCGTTTTAGCGCGCGGAATTTAAAAACGTAAAAATTGGTCAACACGCGATTCGAGACGAGACAGATTAGACGAGACGGGCCAAGGGTCCGAAGTCCCTTGCCCCTCCCTTGCTTGCGGCCGAAACTAGACAAGGGGGAATTCCCCCTTGTTTCCTCACTTATGCAAAAATTGTTCTCCAAGCTACTCCATATGGCAAACCCTAGCCACCACAACACAATTTCACTTGTTTCTTCCTTATTTCAATAAAAAATCTGCCTCATTGTGCCATTCTATTGAGTTTTGTGATAATCAAGACATTCAAGATCTCATTCTAAGCAAGACTCGTTCATCTTCTAATCTCCGGTAAGAAAAATAATTTCTTGATGATTTTACTCCTTGATCTACTTCAATTTTGATGATATTCATCATCTAAACACAAAATCATCATCTAATATTCTTATATTCTTTGTTTTGGATGTTGGATCATGAAAATCTAGGTGTTACGAGTGTTGGACTCTCTAACCGGTAAAACCCTAATTCTTGGACTTTGTATATTCTTTGAATTTATCAAATTTGGGTTGTAATCTTGGATGACCTGTTCATAATCAACATCTTGGACATATAAATCATTTTTGAAATCATTAATCTTGTTTCTTGAATGGATAGACATGTTGAACTATCAAAACAACGAATTAATTAATTAATGCTGCAAACCGGGAGACTAAAATCCAACAAACTGTTTTGGGATTGAAAATTGGAATAATCTAAGTGTTTAATTAAAGTTTTGGACAACTAGAACCTGGAATAAACATTCTTTTTATACTCGGGTTGATAATGGTCACGTATTGAAGTTTGGAATGCAAAGGAACAAGACCAATGAACTAGACAGCTTGCTGTCAGGAAAATGAGACATTTTATACAGGTTATAACTTTGTCATAAAACGAATAAATGGGGAAATATTTGCATCTAAAATCAAGTTCTATGATTCCTCTAACTAACCCAAGTGGTCTCGTGTCGTTTCGACATCGTTTGGTCTCCCAAACGTGGCAAATAAAACTAAAGGTCAAAACTGACGAATCTAGGCGGCAGATTGGTCTGTATTCATCGAGTCATAACTTTCTCATATTTTGTCCAATAGAGATGATTCTTTTTCTAGAGTTTAATTTAAAGTCTTATCTTTCAAATGGTACCTTTTACACAACGTTTCGTTACCGTTTCAATCTCCAAACAACTTATGTAAAACTGGTGCGCAATCAGATATATGTACTGAAGTATTTTGATAAACTTAAAAAAATAAGGTTTGAAACTAAATAATCAAATAAAGACAAGTTTTGTATTCAAAAGTGGTTAAATTTCCTTTTTAAAGGATAAGTTAATAGCTTCTATTATTCATCAAATATGGACTTGTTCCATTAGTAACTCATGTTTTCATAAAATAAAAACCTTGATGGGCGTTAAGGACTGGGCTGCAAGGATTACACTCGTGTTGGTCATTTTTGTTCTTTAGTAATCCTTTTGTGATTTGTACTTTTAGTGCTTGCTTTGAATATTGTGAGATTTGGACTATACCAATTCAAGGTGAGTTTCACGGCCCCTTTTTAATATATTTTACTTGGGGGAAAAGAATGCTCATGGTTTTGAACTATGCCGTGTCTTAAAGACTACTTTGAAACAATGTATGTGGTTTGGGTCTTGGGTTGAGTCTAGATGTTTATTCGCGAGTGTGTACTTGGACTTGTGCTTGTTCTTGTGACTTGGACGTCATAAAGAGGTATTGTTAGTACTAACGGGTTGACACCCCCACCCTTATCATCGGTATACTAGTCGCGACTGACTTGGCCTGGGCTTGCCCTTTGGTGAATATAATCCGGGTAACTGGACTTGGACTGATCTTAAACTTGTGTTGATATCTTGACTGCTATGTACTCTTACTCACATACAACTTTCTGTACATGTTATACACAGCAAACTATTTGTACTTTAGAACCTGTGAACTCACCAGCGTATGTGGACTTTTTAGAGCATGTCTTTTCAGGTAATGAGGCTCAGGTGCTTGGCTGTGGACTTTAGACAAGACCGCTTCTTTGGGAGCAATAGACATTTCATAGGACTTTTGGATTTGTTTATTTTGTTGAATTGTAATTGTTGGATTTGTACTTGAGATTGTTTTGGTACTTGTGCTTTTTTGTTCCTGAATGGAAATTTGGATTATTTATGCATTTATGATATGATGTTTTTGGAACTGACTGTACTTGACACGTGTTCCTATGTGTCGGGCGACGTCATGACCCATTTACGGAGAATACCTTTAGTGATTTTCTTAGAACCCCAATGTGTTATGACGATCCTGTCCGTCGCATCCTCGTGTTTCCGCTTCTAACGAGGGTGTGACATAGCCCCATATTGACCGACTCCTTCTGTTCTATGTGAACTTTTTCACCCATTTGTAGCATTTAAAGTGCTAATAATAGTAAGCATGTACCTTATGTGTGGTTTGGTTTATAATATAATATAGATATAGAAGTGATTGTAACTTAATGGTTTCTAGGTGCGTTGGATTTGTGTTCATTCTTAAAAGTTTGATAATTCAATTATTATAATGAATAAATGATGTAGATTTGGTAATGTATTTAAAGAGTGTGTGAGTTTGTTGTTTTAAAATATATATTTTTAAATATATATATATATATATATATATATATATATATATATATATATATATATATATATTATTGCCATATATTCTAAAACCAAGTCGTGTACCATCAGTTTGCAACCCCTACTACATCTGCCTTTACGATATTTACTAGATTTTGTACGTTTCGGATACAGCACGTCCCCTTTATGTTTTACTATATGAAATCCACACTTGGACACCTGTGATTCCGTAACGAGTAGATACTTCCACAGGAGCATAATCTATTTTCTGGTTAAATACGTTACTAGATGTTTTTTATAATTTTTGCATTCAATTCTAGCTATTTCTACACCTTCTGCTCGACCTGAACAAAATATACGGATCCCCTCCACCCCTTTTTTCATTACTAATCGAATATCCTTCACTATTTGACTAAAAATGGAGCGAAATGATTTTGTTTTGTTCCTCGGTTGAATATATATATATATATATATATATATATATACATATATATATAAACAACACACACACACACACACACACACACACACACACACACACACACACACACATACACACACACATATATATATATATATATATATATATATATATATATATATATATATATATATATATATATATATATATATACATATATTAGATTGGGATCCGGTGAGAACTCTAAGTATTTGTGAGAACTCTTTAACTCAACCACAACCCTTGATTTAATATAAAATATTTTAGATTCCATTTTAAGGGATAAGATGACATTAAGAGTAATATGGTCATATTGTTATTTTTCCTTTTGCTGAAACATACATATTTATGTACTTTTGTAATCCTCTTTATGTACCTTTATTATCTTTTTCAGCCCACCATCAGTAGAATAAATCCTTCTTAAAAACTCACTCAAAAACTAACACCCCACCATCTTATTGTCTTCCCGGATCCATGGCGACCCTCCAACTCATACGATCGTTACAATGAAACCCTCCATCTTCGAAGTAGCACCACCTCTGTCACTTGCATCAGATTTGAGATGCCATCCTTTTACCCTCGACCTATAGCATCTGCATCTAATCCGTGACACCATCCTTCAACACACTTTCTTTCTCGTCAACTTCCATTGCAATCATCGCCATCGCTAGTCTACTTCAACAACAAAAATGTTGGTGAAATCTCCTATGACGAACTCGCACACGTCAGGAAACAAATCGCATATGAGAACTCCGATGAAAAAGTGAAGCAAATAATGACTAACATCATTCCTTTTAGTGTCCACCATAACAATCATCAACAAAATCTATGCGAACGAGCTCTGCATATTTTTTTTTATAGTTTCAACAGTTTTTTAGTTCTCAAAGTTGCTTTTGTTGTTGTTGAGGTATTTGAATTTTCAAAATATGTAGTGCTAGCCTTTTTATTTAACTTGAAAAATAAGCTTCTATTTGTTCTTGTAGATTGAATGTTGTAATTTAATGTTTTAAAGTAGATATTTGTAGATTTCAACTTACAGTGACACATTTTTGATATATTTTTGTTTGTTAATTTGTTTTATGTATTTAGGTTTTTCCATATTTTGTTATTATCAAATCTGGGTATATTGATGCATTTTTAATATTTCATGTTACACCTTTTTACATTGACGTTACACCTTCTTACAGTGGTGTTACACTTGTTTATACTAATGTAGCATTAAGTTATATCAATAAATTACTCCATGTTACATTAGTTTAGTAGATGAGAAGGTATCTTTATTAGTTTGGTATAATTGGGGATCTTTGTTCCAATATATTCAGATGTTACAATTACAATGAGTGGACTGAAAAAGACGACTCTTGTTTGTCTTGTTTTTTTCCTGTGCTGTAATTTACAACATGCTTTAGATTATAGTAGTGTAATACTGTAATGTAATGTAATAACTTGTTTATGTAATACGACGAGTCAGGTATATTGTATTGTAACATTGTAATATATGGTGTAGTTACATGGTGTAATGTAATATATCTAATTTACAATAAGTAATTATAAATATGCTGTAATTTACTATAAATAATTATAAATATTCTTTAATTTACTTTAAGTAATTCCAAATATGTTGTAATTCACTATAAGGATTTACACTTAAAAAACATGATATAATTCATTGTAACTAAGTGTTTCCATTACGTTAACTTTATTTGTGATAATCTGTTATGTTTCTGATGTTTATAAATTTTAGTATGTTTTTGTATGTTTAATTTTGAGTTTTCCTATTGTTAGTACACTATATTTCATCATTATAATCCTGAAATTTAGACAATTTTTCGGTTTATACACTGTGTTTTTTTGCACGAAGGGGATGGTAACGATAACACATCTGGTCAAGATTTATTTAAAGTTCTGATTTGCATATGAAAATGGATCTAAAATCATTTTATTAGGTTTTGTTTTTGTTGGTCTGTATATATGTATTTCGATGTAATGCATTGTAAGTAATTACAATATGATGTAATTCACAGTAAGTATTTATGTTCGTAAAAAAATTTATAATTTTTTAGGACTATATTGGAATTAAAGAGAAAAATAAGACGAGTTTAATAGTGTAATTCTTATAAAAAATAACAATGTATAAAAAGGTTATAAAGGTTTTAAAAATAAAGGGAGTAAAATTTTTAAACAAAAAAAAGAGAAATAGGAAGAATAGGGTAGGGACACATGTCAAAATTTTAATGAATCTGAATTTTAGTGGGATGAGTTAAATGACTCCTAAACCATTTTTTATTAAAATAAACAAAAAAAAAGTTGGAATCTTGTCCATTGAATATTTAACCAATGGTATAGAGATGGGTTAAAGAGTTTTTAGAATAAGGTAGGGTTTTCATTTGAATCTTACCTATATATATATATACTAGCAAATGCCCCGGCGCTTCGTGATGGGTTAAATGTATGTTCACAATTATTGTACCAATTAGGAAATTACCTTCGGAAAATATGCCATTAATAGAAAACACCCACTTTAAAATATCACTGTGTTTAAATTTTCCTCAAATTTTATCTTGTTGTTCAACAACTCACGGAACACAAAGATGAAGAGTAGTTAACCAGATTCATAGGCCTGCCAACACCGATACCAAAATCACATACGATGGTAAATACTTTGACCCATCTTTAAAGTAAATGGATTATGCATCCCTATCCCGATACAGTTGTAGTTATGTTGCGCTACTACTTTGTATTTTAAAAGTTGCAGAACTGCTTTAAAAACTTGAATTCTTCTTGGGAATATATGGCCAATTAAACTCTTAAAATATGGTCGCTTCTTCTTTACCTTTTCTAAGAAGATCTGCAAAAGGGTCCATAGGAATAAGTTTTTCACCACTATAACGAGTCTCCATTATTTAATGTTGTGTATTTTTGATGTGGTGATGTTCAGTGCATCATCTGGGTCATCAGCTAAAGCGCTAAAAAGGATATGAACCATTAAGTTGTGTGTTTTGAAAGTAGTGTCAAAAAATTATGCACATAAGAAGGTAATATTAGAACTAAAGTAATTTAGTTTTTAGGATTACTTTTAAAGTGATAATGTAAATCCTTACTAATTTTAGCGTATCATATTTACCCATTCGGACCACACAATAATATTGTTGTACATTCTATAGCAGATAAAATAAATAAGATAACTTATTACAACACATGAATCAAAGAAACCAACATACTTACATATATTCTACTTCTCAAGATTGAATTTCAAGCAGATTTGTCATAATCTTCACATCTAAATTCAAATAGAAACACCTAGATATGTTCCCCTTCCTTGGAAACTTATAAGTTTGCGATGCCATAACAAAAATTAGAAACAATTTATTACATTAAATGATATAAACACACAAAAGATACTAATATACATGTATAATAACATGCCTAAAGAATGGGTTTCACACACCGATTTATGGTGACAGAGATTGAGGCAATAGAGACAAAGATTTAAAAAATTACAGCTTCTATTCGTCAGATGAAAAAATCATTTTTTAAGAATCCTAATATAACATTACATAAAGAACATAGGATTTTATGATTTTTCAAAAATATATTAGGAAAATGAAATTGTTTGGTGTTGGTTTGATGTAATCCCTATTAAACATGGTTCACACAAAGTATATTTTTAGGCCTAGTACCCCCTAGATCATAGAAAATATAACCAAAAGTTTATCAAACATAGCTTTCTTGTATCTTCAAATTTTGTTCTGATTTAATCAAGACAAATTATGCACAATCTAGAATGATATTCAATCTTAATCGGAGGCCATTTCATTTATGTATATGATAACTTAGGGAAGTAAATAATAAGCAAGTGATAAAGTGTAACACCTCACTTCTTTTGCCGTTGATAAAATATAAGTTTAGCTTTACATGACTTATATGATCATGTCATTTTATACCAATCAGAAGGTCCAAATCTAGTTTCACCAAAAACTTGTACCAAAGACATTTAGAATATATTGCTCTGCAATAGAGAAAAATTCATTTCCAAGTGTCAAAACCCAAAAATTACAAACACACCACACCTAAAAAAATACAAAATATTCACCTTTGAAAAAATACAAAATATTCACCTTTGTGACTTCAATGACATATTCAGCCTGAAACAATACAAATATTAGTATGCTTATATGTTAAGAAGGCTTTAGCATTCATTTCTTTTTCAAATCTCTAAATATAATTCAAACCAACTTAAAGATCAGTTGTCACACCTAGGGCTGCAAACGAACTGAACGTTCAGCGAACAGTTTGTGAACTGTTCGGCGGGAAGTTCGTTTATGTTCGTTCATTTAGTAAATGAACGAACACGAACAAGAAAATTCCGTTCGTTTAGTTAAACGAACGAACATGAACACAAGCCGTGTTCATTCATTTATGTTCGTGAACGTTCGATAATGTGTTCGTTTATGTTCGTTAATGTCCTTTCGTGAACGTTCGATAATGTGTTCGTTTATGTTCGTTAATGTGGTCGATTATATTCTTAATTTTTATGTTAGTTATTTTTATGACAATTATATCAAGTGTTTTTGGATATTTATGTTACGTGTTTATTTATTTTTGGTAAATTTTGTGATAAAAATGCTAATTTTATTCTAAAATAAATATGTGATCATTTGTATTCGTTTGTGTTCATTGAGTTCTTTGTGTTCGTCATGTTCCTGAACATTTGTTCGTTTTCGTTTGATTTTGTTTGTGTTCGTTTGCGTTCGGTAAGTGTCGTGAACAGTTCATGAACATGTTCATTTCCTTAATGAACGAACACGAACAAGAAAACCCGTTCGTTAAGTGTTCGTGTACAGTTCATGAACAAGTTTATTTCTTAATGAACGAACACGAACAAGGCCTTGTTCGTGTTCGTTCGGTTCGTTTGCAGCCCTAGTCACACCCTCAAAATCCACATGCGGGGTTTTACAGCAAGGCGAGCCAGGATCTCAGTCATTAGTTACTCAGAACGACACTATATGCAACCTTTAAAACAAAACAGAGTTAATACTTTAAAATATTTGCGGAAGCGTTTTGTAAATAACCCAAACACAAGGTACTAAATGTAAACTTGCGCAAAACACACGCCCAAACCAAAATACGTAAGTAAATGCTAAATTAAAAGTAAAAAATGTTTGAACAAAGCATGCTTGACACGTGCATGCTCGTATGGGCAGCTGCTAGAAACGACCTGAAAAAGCATACTAAAAGTGTCAACACGATGGTTGGTGAGTTCAAGAGTTTGTAATCAATCATAAGCAGTAGTGTTAGTAAAAATATAAACAAGTGCATTGAAATAGATAGCTAGTCTAATTTCATTAGTAAAGAACAATAGTGATTTCGCGATCGAAGCTGACTATGTTTGTTTGTTTGCCTCCCGCCACGACATACCAGGTCATGGCGCTATTAGTCATTTAGGACAATATTGCACCCGTTGACTTCCGGTCACACAGGTGGGGCTTGTCAGACCCAGTAGTACTACCCAAGATTTTCCGCGAGATTCCTTAATTAACGATCCGAAAGTGTTATAACCCACTATGTCTTACCAAACACATGTTATATCAGTAAAGCGTTTTAAAAACAAGTATGCTTTCTCCCCCAAAAAGAGAAGTAAGTAAAAGTGAGGCATTGAACTCACCTGGTGCGCAAACGAATGATTGTAAAAGCTAATGATGAGTGGAAAGACAACCCTTCAAAGGTTACCTAAAACACACAAGTACATAAGTACGTGTACATAGAAGGTTAACAACCCTAAGTGCTTAAAAAACATATTGACCCAAGGTTTTGGAAAACAAGACTCATTTGACCAAGTTGACCCGTTTGACCCGTTGATGACATGCCAAGTTAGATTCTTGTTTGATCAAGTATAGCAATCCATCATACATGGTTATCACACAAGTTATTCACGTATGCCACATTACAAACCCTTAAGTGATATAAAGTTAATCATACATCATCCATTATCATGTATATTCCATAAAAGCCTAAATTTCCAAAGTTGTGCATCAAGTATTCATACAACCCAAACAACAAAATCTAACACCTTAGACATCATCAACAAACATTCTAACATAATCCTAATATCATAAACATGCTCAACTAACAATATCCAATTCATCAAAACATAAATTCTCATGAAGAAAAGTTTCTACTTTGGCAATGTATGAACTAGATAACAAAATCATAGATTTCTTGCATAATCTATATATATTAACATTCATACAACATAACTAACATCATATCATCATCAAACCAACACCAATTTCGACATACACCATCCAATTCGAACTAGGGTTCGGCCAAAATCAAAAACCCATGAAACCAATCAAAATCTAACCTTTAATCACGTAGGGATCAAGAATTGGACTTGCTAACACGTAGTAGTGATTAGAACCAAGCAAAATCGAATGAGCTTGAGTGTTTTTGATCAAAATTCGTGAGGATGAGGGGAGGGGAAGGCTTCGGCAGAATGTGGGGAGTTTGGGTGGGGGCAGGGTTTAATTTTTGGTAATATTTAGTTTATGGTAATTGCAAAATAACCCTCCTTAATCACCTTTTGTAAAAACTTAATCTTTTTAACATTTTTAACAATTTTAACTACAAAACACAAACATTATTAACCAACAATAACAATCATGTATATTCTCCACTAATCATAAAGCATATGAAATAACTATAACACGTTGACACGTTACAAAGTAAAATTCACAAATAATATTCAAAATTCATAAATCACATAACTACAAATTAATAATCAACATTATTAATCAAGTTATTATCAGATAACCATTGTTAATTATTATTAAGTCACCAACGTTCAACGACAACTAGTGTGTGCTCACGACACGTATGCAAGACTAACGGAACTAACGGAGTTTGGTAACAGAAAATTACCGGATGTCATATTATCCCTATGTTGAAAGAATTTTCGTCCTGAAAATTTCGTTACATGGTTGTGTTACATCACTAGTCTACTGCATTGGCACAAAGAAATCGGGTGAGTTTCGGGTGGGTTGTCACATTATCTCCATGTTGAAAGAAATTTCGTCCCGAAATTTAGTCATTACCCTTGCCGGCTAACATCGTCATTTCGAACAGACGAGGATACTTAAGATTCATCTAATCCTCAAGTTCCCACATGAATTCCGGTCCACGTTTCGAGTTCTAATGAACTTTGACTATGGGTATCTTGCTTTGCTTAAGAGTTTTGACCTCACGGTCCATCACCTTAACTGGTTCCTCAATGAACCGTAGTTGTTCATCTACTTGCACTTCCTCCAGTGGTACAACCATCGTCTCGTCCGATAAACACTTTTTCAAATTTAAGAGATGAAATACATTTTGAATTCCACTCAACGAATTAGGTAGGTCTAATCAATACGCCACTGGACCTATTCTTTCCAGAATCTCAAATGGTCCAACGTATCTCGGATTAAGCTTGCCTCTTTTGCCGAATCGAATCATACCTTTCCACGGTGAGACTTTCAGTAAAACTTTGTTGCCGACCTGAAACTCCAAAGGTTTTCATCGCTTGTCTGCATAGCTTTTCTGTCGGTCACGTGCTGCAGCCATACGGTTCCTTATCTGTACTATCTTCTCAGTAGTCTCGTGCACCAACTCGGGGCCTGTTAGTTGACTATCATCAATTTCCGCCCAGCAAACTGGTGATCTACACTTTCGCCCATACAGTGCCTCAAATGGTGCTGCCTTAATGCTGGCGTGATAACTATTGTTGTAAGAAAATTCCACCAATGGTAGGTGAACTTCCCAATTATTCCCGAAATCAATTACGCAAGCGCGTAACATGTCCTCCAATGTTTGAATAGCACGTTCTCTTTGCCCTCCGTCTGCGGATGATAAGCAGTGCTCATATCCAGACGCGTACCCAAAGATTTCTGCAACGACTGCTAGAAATGTGATGTGAAACGAGCATCACGATCAGAAATAATTGAGACCGGTACACCATGTCTCGAAACTATCTCCTTTAGACAAATTCGAGTTAACTTGTCCATTTTATCTGTTTCCTTGATTGCCAAGAAGTGAACAGACTTAGTTAATCGATCTACAATAACCCATATCGTGTCACAACCAGTAGGAGTCCGGGCTAATTTGGTAATGACATCCATAGAAATCTGTTCCCACTTCCACATAGCAATCTCAGGTTGTTGTAGTAACCCAGACGGCTTCTGATATTCAACTTTAACTTTTGAACAGGTTAGGCACTTGCTCACATACGTAGCTACGTCTGCCTTCATATTAGGCCACCAATAATGCGCCTTCAGATCATGATACATCTTGTCAGAACCAGGATGTATAGAGTACTTAGACTTATGTGCTTCACCCATAACCAAGTCTCTTAGGTTTCCATACAAAGTTACCCAAAGTTTGTCCATGAAATAACGAATTCCATCTGCTTTTACCTCTAATTGTTTGTTTATTCCCCGTAAAGATTCAGACCCAATGTTTTCCGCTTTCAAGGCTTCTGTCTGAGCTTCTAGGTTTGTTCAGGCAAGTGAGTGCTAATCGTAAGCTACAAAGCTCGCACTCGTCGGGGCTTAGCAGTTTCCTTTCTACTCAACGCATCAGCGACTACATTTGCCTTTCCTGGGTGATATTTAATTACGCAATCATAATCATTCAACAATTCCACCCAGCGTCGCTGCCTCATATTCAACTCCTTCTGCTTAAAGATATGCTGAAGACTCTTGTGATTGGTGTAGATAGTGCATTTGGTACCGTACAAGTAATGTCTCCAGATCTTTAAGGAAAAAACTACCGCACCCAGTTCCAAGTCATGAGTGGTATAGTTCTTCTCGTGTACTTTTAGTTGTCTCTAGGCGTAGGCTATCATCTTATCACGCTGCATCAAGACACAACCAAGTCCTTGGTTAGAAGCATCACAATAAACCATGAAGTCATCACTTCCCTCTGGTAACGCCAATATCGATGCACTGCACAGTTTCTGCTTCAACAACTAAAAAGCAGAGTCTTGAATATCACCCCATTTATACGTTGTTCCTTTATGAGTCAAGGCTGTGAGAGGTTGAGCGATCTTAGAGAATCCCTCAATGAATCATCGATAGTATCCTGCCAGTCCAATAAATTTCCGTATCTTACTAGGCGTCTTGGGAACCGACCAATTCTTTATCACCTCAATCTTTGCTGGATTGAAATGTATTCCTTTCTCGTTAACTATATGACCCAAAAACTGTACTTCACGTATCTAGAAATCACACTTGGAAAACTTGGCATACAGTTGTTCCTTTTTAAGCAATTCCAAGATTAGACGTAGGTGCTCTTCATGTTCTTCCTTGGTCCTCGAATAGATCAATATGTCATCGATAAACACGATAACAAACTGACCGAGATAGGGTTTGCACACACGATTCATGATATCCATGAATACTGCTGGTGCATTTGTCAACCCAAATAACATGACCAAGAACTCATAATGACCATAACATGTACGGAATGCAATCTTTGAGATGTCTTCCTCTTGGACTCTCAGTTGATGATACCCAGACCTTAAATAAATCTTAGAGTAGTAGCTTGATCCTTGAAGTTGATCAAACAAATCATCTATACGAGGTAAAGGATATCAATTTTTTACTGTAACCTTGTTCAGTTCTCTTTAGTCTATGCACATTCAAAATGTGCCATCCTTTTTCTTGACGAAGAGAACAGGTGCTCCCCAAGGTGATGAGCTCGGTCGAATAAACCCTTTATCCAACAACTCCTGTAGTTGTGCAGATAGTTCCTGCAGTTCGTTCGGGGCTAACCGGTAAGGTGCTCTCGTGATCGGAGCGGCTCCGGGAGTCAAATCAATCTGGAACTCAACTTGACGATGAGGTGGTAGTCCAGGAAGATCCTCTGGAAACACCTCCGGGAAGTCACGAACTAACGGAATACCCTCTATATTCTTTTCCTCCGGTTGCTTGTCAGTCACAAGGGCTAATATGGCTAAGCGACCTTTGCGTAACAACTTCTGTGCTTTCATAAAGGATATGATGCCTATCACAGAACCACCTTTCTCGCCTTTAACCGAGAAAATTTCCCCATCCAGGAGAGGAATGTGGATAACCTTCTCGTGGCAAATGACTTTCGCTTGCTTCTCGGACAGCCAATCCATGCCCACGACCACATCGAAACTCCCAAGCGTAACAGGCATGAGGTCGATGTCAAAATTATGACCAGCAAGTTCTATGTCGCAACCCTTAAGGATGTGTGTCACGTGGATTTGCTTACCGTCAGCTAATTCTACCGTATATTTAGATTCCAATGGAGAAGGCATACCACTTAAGAGACTACTAAACTTAGCAGAGATAAAACTCCTATTGGCTCCAGTGTCAAACAATACAGTAGTAAAACGACCATTAATAGGGAATTTACCAGTAACAGTAGTAGGGTCATTTAGAGCCTCACTTGAACCCATAACGAAGGCTCTCCCTTTAGCTCCACCATTGTTGCCACCGTTATTGTCACCATTGCTGTTGTTGTTGTTGTTGTTTGCACCATTTCTAGCACCATTCTTGTTCTTCTTCAACTGAGGACAATTCCTCTTGTAGTGTCCTTCCTTTCCACACTCCAAGCATCCTTTTGGTGTTTCTTGGGATTGCTGAGGCTTCTTTATCAACTCATCATAAAAATTCTTTGCCACGTGTCCAGCCTTACCACAACCCTGGCATCGAAAATTGTCACACCTGCTAGTGTTGTGATAATTACATCAATTACATTTGGGATACTTCCCCATATATCCACCTTGTTCCTGAGATGAAGAAGATGACTGATTGAAACTATGGTTGTTGTCAAACCTTCTTTGCTGTTGTTGATGCTGATGCTGCTGAGTGTGCTGTTATTGCTACTGATGTTGCTGAGATTGGCTGTTTGACGAAGATCCCTTGCTGCCAGAGTTGTCTCACTTGCGTTTATTGTCAGGCACGCTAGCCACAGCGCCCCGTTTGGGTAGCTTTCCCTGCTCCACCACTTGTCAGTAAGCTTATGAGCCAATCGAATAACCTGCTGAATAGTAGGGAGGTTTGCAGCAGTCACCATTCTTTGTATTCTCTGGGACCAAGCCATGCAGATAAAGCTCAATTCGTATGATTGGCGGTCGATCATGCCAGGGCAAAGTGTCGCCAACTCGTGAGACCTCGTAGTGTAAGCCATGATCTCAGATCCTTCCATTTTTAACTGCCAGAAAGCCTCCAAATTCTGGACTTCATCTGGTTCTTCTTTAGGTTCCTCTTCAGGGTCTTCCTCATTAGGGTCTTCCCTGGTGTAGGGGTATCTGCAATCTGAAGTGCCGCTAGCTGTGCCTCCAGCTCAGTCACTCAATCATCTGTCCCTACACTGTGAAGCTCTTGCGCGGACATGAACTCAATAAGTGCAAAAACGTTACCAGCCAAGGTATGATGTCCACCAATAGACATCAAATGTCACTCCTGTAGTGTCTCTACCAGTAAACGCAGCTGACACATCTCGTGTCGTAAAAATGGAGTTCTCGTCAGTAAGTGCTCTAATGCGCTGTCGCTTAGTGTCCAGTGTAGCAACCAAAGCTGCAACTTCCTGATCGAGAGGAATATGCAGACAAGGAAGGGTAGGTGCCGTAGAGGCAGTCACCGACCTAGTCCTAGGTCCAGTAGTAGCTATAGCTGGAACATGCTCCCTGTAGACCATGCAATCAACATAGGTGGGGTAGTAACTCCAGTTCCGTGGAGCGTCGCGCTCGGTAGTGCAAAAGGATGATCCCAGTCTATCTCTTCAGAAGGATAGGGATGTCGGGGCCAATTAGATCCTCTATCAGGTATGGGAGGAGGAGGAGGTGACTTAGAACGTGTAGGCCTTTTACCCAGAGCCCGTGAAGATGATGCCAAGCTGCGAGGTACGTGAGTGTATGCCAATGAGTATACAGTAAGGGATAAGTAATGAGTAACTAACAAACTATGCGGTTATAGTCTAGTGTGTATGCAACCTAGTTCCTTATAACCAATGGCTCTGATACCAATCTGTCACACCCTCAAAATCCACGTGCGGGGTTTTACGGCGAGGCGAGTGAACAAACCAGGATCTCAGTCATTAGTTACTCAGAACGACACTATATGCAACCTTTAAAACAAAACAGAGTTTAAAACTTTAAAATATTCGTGGAAGGGTTTTGTTAATAACCCAAACACAAGGTACTAAATGTAAACTTGCGCAAAACACGCGCCCAAACCAAAATACGTAAGTAAATGCTAAATTAAAAGTAAAAATTGTTTGAACAAAGCATGCTTGACACGTGCGTGCTCCTATGGGCAGCTGCTAGAAACGACCTGAGAAAAGCATACTAAAAGTGTCAACATGATGGTTGGTGAGTTCAAGAGTTTGTAATCAATCAGAAGCAGTAGCGTTAGTAAAAATATAAACAAGTGCATTGAAATAGATAGCTAGTCTAATTTCATTAGTAAATAACAATAGATTTCGTGATCGAAGCTGACTATGTTTGTCTGGTTGCCTCCCGCCATGACATACCAGGTCGTGACGCTATTAGTCGTTTAGGACAATATTGCACCCGTTGACTTCCGGTCACACAGGTGGGGCTTGTCAGCGCCAGTAGTACTACCCAAGATTTTCCGCTAGATTCCTTAATTAATGATCCGAAAGTGTGAGGGCTTTCTATGGTATAACCCACTATGTCTTACCAAACACATGTTATATCAGTAAAGCATTTTAAAAACAAGTATGCTTTCTCCCCCAAAAAGAGAAGTAATTAAAAGTGGGGCATTGAACTCACCTGGTGCGTAAACGAATGATTGTAAAAGCTAATTGAGTGGAAAGACAACCCTTCAAAGGTTACCTAAAACACGCAAGTACATAAGTACGTGTACATAGAAGCTTAACAACCCTAAGTGCTCAACAAACACATTGACCCAAGGTTTTAGAAAACAAGACTCATTTGACCAAGTTGACCCGTTTGACCCGTTTGACACGTGTATGCAACACCTAACGGAACTAACAGAGTTTGGTAACGGAAAATTACCGGATGTCACATCAGTAATAGCATTTCTATAACAAATATCACCATGAACAAGGCTTTACCATTCATTTCTTTTCTAAATCTTCATATACAAGATAAATCGACAAAAAGCTCAGTAATAGCAAGTTTATACAAATATCACCAACAAAAGGTTGCATGTTTGGGGTATAGGAAAAACTTCTGCATAAATGAGAGTAAACAGTTATTTTTTCCTTTTTGATACGTAAACAAGGGTAAACAATATAAATGAGGGTAAATAAAAGGAACACATGATCAAATTTGTTTCGTTTGACATTTTGTAGGGTTATTGAAGCTTGAGAATTCCACTCTTCCTCACAATCAATGTTTGGATCTTCAAAAGAATAGAAAAGGTCAAGTTTTAAAAATGAAGGTATAAGTGAATCTTTGCTATCATTCCAATAGTGAACTTTTTTGAACAGGTTATATACCGTCTAGAATAGCTTGTACTTATAAAATCAATCAAAGTATTAATCAGATTTTAAATCCAACACTTTGTGCTAGTTATTTAAAAGTTTATGGACTATCTCATATATTAGCAAGTTCTGCCTAACTTAATATACCTAAAAAGTTGACTCAAAGTAGGTCAAAAATTTTTGATAAAGCATATCATTAATACAATAAATTTGTATCTATAAAACACATTAACATGTATAATAAACTGACTAATATGAAAAATACCATTTATATGCAATAACAGTATAACTCATGTTATTGTCTTGATAGATTGACAGGAATAAGTTAACTTCTTTTTTGGATCGGTAACTAACCATTAATAGACCTAAAAAGTTAACTCAAAGTAGATAAAAAATAGTGCATATCATTAATACAATAAATTTGTATTTGTAAAACATATTGACATGTATAACATCAATCCTATGAGTTGGGCTGCATTTGCAAATCATACAGGAACATGATTCAAAAGGTTATTATCATGGAATGAAGTGTCACTATTATATTCAAAAGCTAACAAAATCTCTTCATAATTACATAGTAATCATATGACATATCACATGCAACTTATATTGCACTCATAGTTATAAAGTAAAAGTCTTAATTTGGATTTACAAATTTAACGCTCTCCATATCTTTTTACTGGTTTTTTTCTTAAATCTTATTCTTACTCCCAAAAGTGGATGTTAGTTATAGAAATCAATAAAACATCAATCTCTTTTGGTAGGTTTGTGTTTGTTTCAGTGATGCATAATCTTTTACTTTAAACATAAACTTGAATCAAGCATCTACATCATACATAATTACCAATTCACCTGAAAATCCCAAAACAGCATTGCATCTACAAAATTGCTTAGCACATAAAGAAATCATAAAGTTGTAAAATCCAATGGAAACCATAAAAGAGTAATTCCCTTAAAAAGCACACAACATGGACAAAATCATTCCTAACACCACTATCAAATTTGCAATATGCATCCATATCTAGAGATTTATTTGATTGGTGTTGATGGAAACCAACAAACCTAATAAAAGCATAAAATTGTAGCAAGTACATACAAAAGTGAGGAATTGAAACCAAAAAAATAATATTGAACATTAATTGGTGGACGATTACAACAAAAACCCAAATGGAATTGAGATCAAACACCACTAACCTATGATGGGAGCAACCGCAATCCATCGTTGACTCCAAAGCACCGTCATTTCGAGTACGGCATAGACAGTGAAACCGATTGCAGGAGGAGTTTGCGTTCATAACACATTATAACAGAGATGGATGTGAGACCATACGCAATAAATGGCATCGATGACGGCTATGGCAATTCAATTGCAGATGAAACAGCTAAGGAGAATTGAAGGATCTTGCATAATAGCACCGGTGATTCAGTTAGATCTGGGAAATTGAATTGCTTTAGTGCTATGGTGATATCAAACAATTCAATAGATTCAACCATTCAATGAAGGAGTAGGACGAGACGACGGGAACATGATGAGAGTCAAACGGGAACGTCTTACAGAAAAGGTGGAAATTCCAATTTTGCCCTGATGTTTTGCTTTATAAACTAGTATAGATATAAATATAGATATATAAACTATATTAATAATAATATGCATATAGGAGCGGCAAGATAGTTTTTTCACCCAGAACTCTTAATTTTAAGAGTTTACAACCTCTTATACATCTTGTACAACTCCATACAGCTCTGAACACCTTAACTTTAAACACGGATCCCATTTTGGTTTGTTAATTCAAATTTCAATCTTCAAACTCAAACGCAACATAATTTGCGCCTCTATCTTCATGTCTTTTTTTTCACCTGTACACCCCTAATCTATTATCTATCTAACCGGAAGCAATAAGAAAGGTGTCATATCAGTGGTGGTACACCAGGTTTAAATCTAGATGAAACATCAATGGTGATATGATTTGGCTCCATAGTAGACCTAGCTTTTGGTGCTGACGGGTCATCTGTTTCTCAACAAAGCTACACTATGAACACTAAGGCACCGATGACATGGTTGATTTAGTTTCCAGTGAAGTTAACGGCGATGGATTTTGGATTTTGCATGTTTGGTTTTTGGCAGGTCTGATAAGTTTAGTGTTTGATGATGACAAGCTTTTTCTATCTCATCTTGAATATGATTATTTTAACTATTGCTGTTGCAGTTTGATGAGATGAAAATTTGTTTGCAGATTGATGAAAATGTTCAAAGAGAAATCATTAATTATAGGTCTCTATGATATCCAAACATAGTTAGGTTCAGAAAGGTGAGTTTTTTTTTTGTTTTCTTTCTTGTTTTAAGCATGACCTTTGATGGTTATTTAGATTGGGAAGCAGTTATTGTTTTCATCTTTTTCATGTTTTTTATGACTTTAACTTAGCTGATTACATGTAAGGCCCCGTTTCCAGAAACTTCACAGTTGGTCAATCATAGCACAGTATATATAAAACATTTCATAGTTCATAAACCAGTGCAGCGGAATTAATATCAAAAGCCATTCACTTCATTAATAAATACTGTTGCTAAACAATACATTGTTAATTGTTAATAGTTACAAAAGATCATATTAATTGCATTACAAAACAACAATATTAGTATGCGTGAACGGATGCCAGTCTAGCCCTGACGAGTAGCCTCCCCGAGTGCCATCCTCAGCAATTTACCTGCCAACTGAAAATGCATAAAAGTCAGCGTTGCTGAGTGAGCTCTAGTTTTAAAACGTTAAAATTCCTTGAAAGATTTGTATATGAAAATATCTTTTTTTTAAATAATATACTTTTCTTTCGTACGCGATCACACATCATACGTACAGTTAAGATAATATCCATTATCTTCTTTTACCATTTCCATCATCGTTCATTCGAACCTTTATTTTAATCTTTCACTTAATCCGGACCAATGTTCTATGCCCCCGATTAATGCGCACAAAACTGGTACTGGGCCGAGGTCTACAAATAGACCCCAAACTGGTGCACGAAGCTGACTCCAGTACCGGGCAGCAACAAAGGTCCCTCAATCTCAAAGATTGACCCTGTGTGCATCCAACGGGTTAGCTAAACCGCACACAGTTGAGCTAACAACCTAATGGTTGTGAACCTCATGTGAATTTGCTTGCAAGACTTTCTTCCGTTCTTTATGTTCCACTTCTCATTATCATTAATCTTTCCACTTTCTTTAATGATAATACTTTACGTATACGGATAAATCACACCACGTAAAGTCACATAATAATATAATAAATAGGAACACAAGAACAACCCAAAACATAAATAAAATAATCAGATAATAACACCAAGTCAAGCCAAGGGTCAAACCTTAAAAATCCTGATTTCCCAAAATTCCAGAAAATTTTCTAAGTGTTTAGGCGCATGGGCACTATGCAGGCGCATGAGCCCTGCTTAGGCGCATTATCACTATTCGGGCGCATGGATCCTACACTTAGGCATTTTAGCTTACATTCTGGGCGCATGAACTGTTCAGGCGCATGGACTAGCATTTAGGCTCTTGAACAAGGGTTGGGCGCATGACACTATTTAGGTACATGAGTCTTCACTTAGTATTTCCAGGCCAACATTTTGGGCGCATGAGCACTATTGGGGAGCATGAGCCCTCAAACGGTTTCTAAGGCAAATTTCTAGGCGCATGGGCCCTGTTTAGGCGCATGGCCTGTACTTGGCATTTCTTAAGCCTAAACCTCAGGCGCATGGGCCCTGTTTCGACGCATGACTACCTCTTGTGCATTTTTCAGAATCACAACTATCCCAGATCTGCATTTGCACCTGTTCTAAGCATAAACTTAACATTCTAAGCAACCACAACACATAAACAAGCATAAACATAAGCGTAAACATACATATACATACGGGCAAACATAAACCATTTGTAAAACATTTTAATCATGCATTTTCAGCCCCAAAACAGTTTAAAACACACAGAAACCGGGGTCTAGAACTCACCTAGTGCAGCAAACAAGTAAAATTCCACCGCACCTGCTTGCACACGAGTTCAAACGCCTAAAACAAGCAAAAACAAACAACAAAACACATAAACACATATAAATCGATTTCATGGTCAAAACCCAATATAAACCGAGCCAATTATGCATAGAAATACTTACCAAGATTAAAAATAGCCTCTTTCTCTCTCTAGAACCGAGAGAACTTTGATTTCTTCTTTTTCTTCTTTTGTTTCGGTCGAACACAGTAGCAGCAAGGGTGATATGGGCGGCCATGCCCATATAAAGTGCACTTTTTGACTTTTGTGTACTTTTACACAAAACACCCCTCATCTTTGGCTTCTTTTAGTTTTCTTCAAGATACTTTCTTTTCTTTTATTTTATGTGATAAAATTTCGGGCGTTACATTACATATGTTTTTCTAATGTTTTTCATGATTAAAGCAAGTTTTATCACTGAGATTGAAGCTAGAGAACATGTTGTTGGATGGAAGTTCTATTCCCCATTTAAAGATTTGTGATTTTGGGTACTCCAAGGTTGTTTCATTACATCGTCCTATTTATGTGGTTCCAAATTTTGGTCACATTTGATACATTTTTTTATTTCTCTTTTCAGTGTGTGTTAGGGGTGTAAAAAAGTCGAATTTTTTGAGGCAATTGAACTACTTTTAATCATCTAACTATTGCCTTCTTCATTGTTCATGACTATCTGGAATTTTGAACTTAGAATCTTTATTAATGACTTTATTATATAGCAAGGTAATGTGTTTCCGTTCAGAGCTTTTTTTATATTGAAAATATTCAGTGGTTCCATAAATTCTTTACTCTTAGATATAGGGCATTTTATTAGCAATGCAATGATCACTGTTTGTGTTCTGGTAAACTACTTTTTTATAAACTTACAAGGGTTTTGGTTCTCTTAATTTATTTTTTCTTAGAACTTGCAAGGTTCAATGATGATAGACTTTTTGGTCATACCTTTTTCTGGCAATTGGATATGTGTTTTCTAAGACTAATTCATTAAGAGATATTGTTCTTTCATCTGATTTTATTATGATATTGTGGTAATTTTAGGTCTTAGATTTCAAGTAGCTGCAAAATATATTCAAGTAGAATAACATTTTCTTTTAATTTTTTTCATATCTTTTGTAACCATGTTATTTTATATAAGGCCATAGGAGCTGTTGTTGGAATCTTGATCAACAGATGCAGCATCTAAAGACAAAGCAGCACACACCATTTTTAAGATTTCCTTTTTTAAAGTTAAAATATATTACTATTGCTGTTGTAATATCAACTATTGGTTAATTGGATGCAAAAACAAAAAGTTGCTACTGCTAACCATTTTTAAGATGCTCAAAAGATAGTTTTTACTGATGTGTACCGGTCAAATACATAGGTAACTAATTGAAGATGATATTGCAGTTGAGGTTTTTTTTAATTAAACAGAAGCAGGCATCAACAAAAATTGGGTTACAGGCAAAACGAATAATTATTGTACGGCTCAAAAAAGGATCGGATTGGGTTAGATGTCAAAACTAATAAGTTTTTGTATGGGTCAAAATGGATTGGGTTGGGTCACAGTCGCGTTTCTCTAAGGCAGATGGCAAATGAAACTGATTATGCAGGTCTATGAGCTTTTGATGTATTTAAATTTCTCTATGGTTACTGATTTGGCCATTCATGTTGATGTATTAGCAATCTTGATATGATGTTATGTACGTATTTTTATGCATTCATATTGTAGTTAACAAATGAAAGTGATTATGCAGGTGTGTGAGTTTTTGAAGGAATTAGAATCATCGCTAAGATTGTGGAGGAGTAGTAAATGGTTTCTTTGTTATTGCTTTTATTTTGTTAACATTTAAAATCAAACATGTTGGTTTTTAACTTTAAATAATAATGTTGGGGTTCTGTGGTTTTATTAATTAAAATTGATAATTGATTGTCATATGCTTGTATTTAATATCAAGATTTGATCATAGTTAAAAAAGTCTAACAAAAATACATTGAAATATAATTGCTTGCAATAGATTGAAATATAAATAGTGATTTGAGGATAGGGTTGTTCACGAATCGAACCGAACCGAACGCAGCTTTGCTCGAACTCGGTTCGATTTCATACCGAGTGGCTCGGTTCGGTTCGAATTTACATATTCGAGCGCAAACTTCATGCTCGAACTCGGTTCGGTTTTAACTGAGGGCTCGGTTTTGCTCGGTTTTGTGTTAAGAGCCAAATCATCAAAGAGATGTTCACCATTTTTTACAAATGTTCTGTAAATACATCTTATACGTCTAAAAGAAGCAAATCTAACCTCTTCTATGACTAAAAGAAACAAATCTAACCTCAAGATACCTCGATTAGGAACAAGGTCAGAAAATGTAGGTCGGGTTTGTCGGAGGCAGCAGATCCGGTGGCGGTGGCGCCGCGGTGCAGCGGTGTCGAGAGGCTGTTCGCAGAATTCCAGGGGTAAGTGAAGGTGAAACGGTGAAGGATCGAAGGGGACAACCGAGCAACTGAGCAAGGGTCGCTCGCCGCAGGGGCGGTGCAATGGCGTCAATGGTTGTTCGCAGGGGCGGCGTCGCTGGCCGTAGGGGGCAACCGAGCAAGGTTTAGGGCTGGAGGGTGGATAGTGGAGGGCCGGACTGTTTGACTTTTTGACTAAAAAATTAAAATATTTGTAATTGATAAATAACTAAATAAATTAACATATATATAATATATAAAAACTAAACTAAAAAATAATACGAGCGAAACCGAGCGAGCGTACCTTTGCTCGTGCTCAGTTCGTTTTAAAACCGAGCCGAGCCGAGCCGAGCAGCTCGGTTCGTTTACAACCGAACGGAAAATCGAATGAGCAAAATTCCGAGCTTTTTTCAAACGAGTTTGAGCGAGTTTCGAGCGTCGAGCTATTTGAACAGCCCTATTTGAGGAAGATAAGCCGATAATGTTTCTCTGTTTTCTTATCTATTTTGTAATTTAAAATGATAAAACCTGATGAAGTTATAAAATTTCCTCTGTTATAAATAGAATAGATAATTTTCCTTCATTTTATGTAAAAAGACCGCAAATTATGTATCATTTGCTAACATAAAAGAAAGACTATACAATTAACATAATAAACTTTTCTAAATAATTATACAAATAAGAAAAGTAACATAAGCATTATACAATATATTACGATAGAATTGATAATAATAATAGAAATAAGTTCCGCGTTGCAAATTTTAATCGCCGCCACATTGCTCGGGTTTATTATTAGTGTACATATATAAGGTTGATGGAAAAAATTGATGTAAATGAGTTTTTTTTAGTGTGGAAAATGTTTATTTTTCTTCATATTTTTCACCAACTTTGGTTAAATATTGTATATGTGCAACTCATGTTAATATACTTTTTTTAATTATGGCTTTGTAAGTATGTGACAACTTTATATTGAATCAAATCGTATCTAAAATAATAATAAGATGAATAAGATATCAATGTCTGTAGTTGTGTGTGAAATTGTTGGAGCTGTGAAAAAGAGAAGGAAGTGCTAAAACTTGTCCCATGTGGTACGACCAAACTTTGAGTGGTTTATAGATAGGAGCCTTATAAGGAATTTCTATCTTTAAGGCAAACACTAGTGGGCAAAGGTGGCGACCTTATTCAGCGCGCATAAATCTCTCCCGCTTTGTGTGGACGATGGATGCAATGTGGCACTTTGATGGCGCACTATGCATGCTCACATCTCGCGAGCCACTTGACAACCACCTTCATAATTTTAAGGCTGGTGCGAGGTTCTACCCATAACGTCATCAAGTTTTCTAACCAAAATAAACGTGCCATTTGCTTTCTACTGAAAAACAAACCTGTTCCAATGACATCAACACCAAAATTGGTTCTGTAGGAAAAGTTAATGTTGAACACCAAAGTTAACACCGAAAGCAAAGTTAGTGTTGATCACCAGAGTTAACAGAACAGAAAGTTAGTGTCTACTGCTGGTGTTTAGGAGCGAAACAGGAGATCAATTTTCTATATAAAGCAATAAAACAAAGCTAATATGCATTTAAGACAATCAATGCAATTTATTTTTGTTTTAATTCTTAAGGGAGTTGTTTTGCATTTGTTTGACTATAAATACTAAGATGAGTCTTAGTTGAAAGAGACTGAAATTTACATAGCAATGTTCTCTCAAACACACTTACGACTTCCAACAGTTCTTGATCTTGTTACTTTCATCTTCAAGGTATCAATTCGGATGCTAATGTCTTTTCTGGCAGTACATACAACTTCGATTGTTGTATCCTGAGAATCAAATGAGGTGTTTTGAGAGAGTGAAAATTTATTTTAAGATAGTCATGTAAAAGACGAATACTCCAACCACAAGCACACAGTTTTTCTTTATTTCTATTCATCTCATCTCCACATTTTTTCTTTGTTTCTGTTCATCATCTTCATCTTTTAATTTCTTCATTCAAGTTGTAAAAATATTTTTTAGTTTATTTCCTTTTATTTGCTTATTGTATTTAATTAAATAAAATCTTAATTCATATTAGTATGCAAATGGGTTCTTACAAAGGGTATTAATACCTAATTTCTAGTAGGTTTTGTATTTTGAAAAGTTTTGCATGTCTTTTTGAATCATGTAAAAATCAATCTCACATTAAAGTAAGCTAGTGGTTTAAAATCTTTAATTGGATAATTTAAAGGGAAAGAACAAATATGTAAATTCTGCTCTGAAAATGCAAATGAAATCAGACCAAACTTTGGAAATTATTATAAAATTTAGTTGAAACGATACAACTCTTCTGAAAGAGTATTTCAATTGATAGTTAAAATGGTTTGCCATTATAGTAATTTCTATCAAAGTTATTCAATTAACATTGACAGTATTTTCTATCTATAATTGCAGATTATCCAACTTGGTGCTAGACGAATAGTTGGTTCTACCCGTCTCGAAATTGTTGATGGTAGTAGTTGTTGATAGCCTAAGTTACTAGTGATCATAATTACTACTAACAACATACTTTTTTCTAAACATAAATGGACTCATGGACCAATAAATTCCCGCTAAAGCTTAGTTACTACCAACGAACCAAACAACCATACCATATCGGAATCAATATACAAACCAGAAAGGGTTTTTAACATATTGGTCAAACTTCCACGCCCATGTAATATTTTTATAATTACAATTATATAACTTTGTTGTTAAACATATGTAATTTACTTTTTACAAAAAGATGGAGTTTTTCAAAGTCTTCTCATTCATATACATATGTGTAGTTTTTCAATAACAATCTAAGGCCTTGCGGTGCATATTAACACCCTAGGTGTTAATGGCTGAGTTAGCCCTTACGGGCGTTGCACATCGCTCCCACCTAACATGGAGGGGCATTAAAGAGGGTGGTCGTGAGTGGGTTAAAATTATGATGAATTCTTCTATACACAATCAATTTATATTTGATTTTAGGGTGTGAAAGGTGGTGAGATCATTTCCTTGGTGAGGTGGAGTGAAAGGGGGTGAATGAGTGATGTGACGCCTATGTGAAGGGACGTAAGAGTAAACCCAATGGCCTAAGTGTATGCGTCATAGGTGTTTAGTTGTATACATTTATTATGTCTATTTTGTCAATTTACATATACCTAACTTCATATATGTAATTATACAACAATAATCGATTCATGAGATCCATGAATACTGCTGGTGCATTTGTCAACCCAAATGACATGACCAAGAACTCATAATGACCATAACATGTACGGAATGCAGTCTTCGAGATGTCTTCCTCTCGGACTCTCAGTTGATGATACCCAGACCTCAAATCAATCTTTGAGTAGTAGCTTGATCCTTGAAGTTGATCAAACAAATCATCTATACGAGGTAAAGGATATCGATTTTTGACTGTAACCTTGTTCAGTTCTCTGTAGTCGATGCACATTCTAAATGTGCCATCCTTTTTCTTGATGAAGAGAACAGGTGCTCCCCAAGGTGATGAGCTCGGTCGAAAAAACCCTTTATCCAACAACTCCTGTAGTTGTGCAGATAGTTCCTGTAGTTTGTTCGGGGCTAACCGGTAAGGTGCTCTCGTGATCGGACTACCTTGGAACTCAACTTGACGATGAGGTGGTAGTCCAGGCAGATCCTCTGGAAACACCTCCCGGAAGTCACGAACTACCGGAATACCCTCTATCTTCTTTTCCTCCAGTTGCTTGTTAGTCACAAGGGCTAATATAGCTAAGCGACCTTTGCGTAACAACTTCTGCGCTTTCATAAAGGATATGATGCCTATCATTGCACCACCTTTCTCGCCTTTTACCGAGAAAATTTCCCCTTCCAGGAGAGGAATGCTGATAACCTTCTCGTGGCAAATGACTTTCGCTTGATTCTCGGACAACCAATCCATGCCCACGACCCATCAAAACTCCCAAGCATAACAGGCATGAGGCCGATGTCAAAATTATGTCCAACAAGTTCTATGTCGCAACCCTTAAGGATGTGTGTCATGTGGATTTGCTTACCGTCAACTATTCTACTGTATATTTAGATTCCAACGGAGAAGGCATATAACTTAAGAGACTACTAAACTTAGTAGAGATAAAACTCCTATCGGCTCCAGTGTCAAACAATACAGTAGCAAAACGACCATTAATAGGGAATTTACCAGTAACAGTAGTAGGGTCATTTAGAGCCTTACCTGAACCCATAACGAAGACTCTCCCTTTAGCTCCACCGTTGTTGCCACCTTATTGTCACCATTACTGTTGTTGTTGTTTGCACCATTTCTAGCACCATTCTTGTTCTTCTTCAACTGAGGACAATTCCTCTTGTAGTGTCCTTCTTTCCACACTCAAAGCAACCTTTTGATGTTCTTAGGATTGGTGAGGCTTCTTCATCAACTCACCACAGCAATCCTTTTCCGCGTATCCAGCCTTATCACAACCCTGGCATCGAAAATCGTCACACCTTCCAGTGTGGTGATAATTACATCAATTACATTTTTGATACTTCCCCATATATCCACCTTGTTCCTGAGATGAAGAAGATGACTAATTGAAACTACGGTTGTTGTCAAACCTTCTTTGCTGCTGAGTGTGCTGTTGTTGCTACTGATGTTGCTGAGATTGGCTGTTTGACGAAGATCCCTTGCCTCCAGAGTTCCCACTTGCGTTTTTTGTCAGGCACGCTTGCCACAGCGCCCCGTTTGGGTAGCTTTCCCTGCTCCACCACTTGTTAGTAAGCTTATGAGCCAATCGAATAACCTGTTGAATAGTAGGGAGGTTTGTAGCAGTCACCATTCTTTGTATTCTCTGGAACCAAGCCACGCAGATAAAGCTCAATTCATTTGATCGGCGGGTCGATCATGATAGGGCAAAGTGTCGCCAACTCGTGAGACCTCGTAGTGTAAGCCTCGATCTCAGATCCTTCCATTTTCAACTGCCAGAAAGCCTCCAACTTCTGGACTTCATCCGGTTCTTCTTCAAGTTCCTCTTTAGGGTCTTCCTCATTAGGTTCTTCCCCAGGTGTAGAGGCATTCGCAATCTGAAAAGCCGCTAGCTGTGCCTCCAGCTCAGTCACTCTATCATCTGTCCCTACACTGTGAAGCTCTTGCGCAGACATGAACCAGTAAGTGTTAGATCTAGGAATAATAGGTCTAGATCATTTTGTATAGGCTTAGAAATTTAATCAATACATGCAATGAATATTTGTAATTCATTATTTTGATGCATGCATTATGTATATAGGTTAACCCATATGTGTGTTGATTTATGTGTATGATTACAGGTACAAACATTATACTTGGTCAATTTCTGAAATTTACTAAGTGTAAGAAACATCTACGGATGAACATTTTTGTTCTTCCGTAGATATCTTTCTTACAAGATATTCATCAGAAGATCTTCTACGGATGAATATGGGTATTCACTGATGAACAAACACACATGAAGAAACTGAAGTGAAGTACCTTCGGAAGAACAAAGTAGTTGCGGAAGAACAAAGTAGCTGCGGAAGAACCAGACACGTACTTATATCATAAAAGTGTTTCAAGTCAACAAGTCAACAAGTCAATCACAGACTCTAAGAGATTCGCTTTTTCCTTAACAGAAACACGCGTGTCTATAAATATGAGTCCTAGGTTTCACATCAAGGAGGAGTAAGAGATGGCGACAAAAATACCATTACATCGTTTCGCACGATCAACACAAACCCTAGCAGCCGTCACAACAACACACCAAAAATCATAAACACAATCATAGCATAGAATTTTGTTAGCAATTATTATTTGATTCTTTGTAATCATTAATCAGTTTTAATGAATTACATTTGATTCAAAACATTATTCTTTGCATATTGTTGATATCGTTTGAGCATTTATTGTTTATTTTCTCTAGCACCGATATTTATTAATTAATCAATTAAACAACGATTAATGGTAATTCCGCGATCATTAATTCACCAATCTAACACTGATAATTCCTGATTGCGATCCTTGGATTCACAGGTGGTATCAGAGCCAAGTGCTCATTGATCTAGATCGATTGATCTATCGGTGTTAGAATTGTTTAATTGAATAGATCTATCAGTTTTCTGACTAGATCTATAGTTTTTAAGAAAAAGTAATTTGGTGTGAAGATTTAAAATTCAATAAATCAGTGATTTGTCTTTCAGCGAGTATTGTTACATTGCTCGGTTAACATTGATCTATATTCAAATTAATTGAAACATAGATCTGTGTTATTGGCTGACTTTCATTAACTGTTCATAAGAAACTTTGTTTTAGTTAAAACTTCAATATTTGACTAAAATGAGTAGCTTTGTCGGTGGATCATCGTACCAGCCTCCAAAGTTGGAAACAAAAGCAGACTTTAAGTCCTGGAAGATCAAGTTCAGAAATCATGTGAACTACACTGATTCTGACTTATGGGTATCAATAACTGAAGGTCCTTATATTCCACCCACCCTTGGGCCGGATTATAATGACAAAAATCAACCCATAAGTACAAAAGATCTGTCACCTGATGATGTTAAAAAGGTTAAAGTTGATATTAGAGCATACAGTTTGCTCAGTATGGCTTTACCTGAAGAAATACTAATCAGGTGTGAGAATTATAAAACAACAAATTCCTTGTGGAAGATACTTCATACTCTTTGTGAAGGGAGTGATGAAATCAGAAGCATTAGGAAGGACACACTTCGCTCACAATATGAAACATTTCATCATATTGAGGGTGAATCAATTCCTCAACAACTCCATAGGTTTATGCAATTGGTAACCGAGATGAACATCATGGAGTTGAAGTATACAAATGAGGAATTGAACAAAAAGATGCTCCATACATTGCCTGAAAGTTGGAAGCAAACTGTGTCCATATTCAAGAACACCATTGATCTCAAAGCAACTGGCTTAGATACATTGGTAGCTAAAGTTGAGGCTCTTGAAATGGATGAAAAATCAAGAAACAAGAGTGTGAGAACACATGTCACACCTTATCATTTTAAAGAAACCAAAAGTGCTGGAAGTGCTTTTATCTCTAACAATGATAGTGACAACTCTTGTACTTTGAGTGAAGATGAATAAGAAGTGAGCTTTTATGCATCAAAGCCTTCAAAGAAATCTTCTCAAAGTAAATCGGGAAAAGAAAAAGGAAGACCTAATGATAGAAAAGATGCATCTACATCAGCAGCAAAGTCTTCAACAAACAACAACCAAGCAGAGCCCATTACTGTGATTATGGATTCTGAAGAAAAAAAAGCAGCATTTGCAGCTTTTAGTTCAAGTTTTCAAGCCTACTTGGGAAGCACCTTAACACCCGCAAATATCTGCCAACAAGACTTGGAAGAACTACATCCAGATGTAGTAGAGGAGATGGATCTTCAATGGAAAATGGCAATGATTGCTTATAGAGCCAAACAATACTTGAGAAGAAACAAAAATTTTGCTACAGCAAGGAAAACATCAAAGATTGGTGTTGATAAGTCAAAGGTAAGATGTTTCAAATACAATCTCTATGGGCACTTCTCAAGAGAATGTAATCAATAATCAAATCCTGACATGAGACAACAGCAGCAACATCAGTCTCATCAGCATCAATCTCATCAAACAACAACATCTCAGAGATCTTATACACAACCACAGCTAACCAACTCATCTCCACCATCCACAAATGCATCAACAGGACCTAGTAATTCTAAAGAAACTGGGCTGATCATTCTCCAAGATGGAACCTGTGACTAGAGCATGTATGAGAAGGAAGTTTTGGAAGAAAATCAAGCTTTAATGGCCCACATGGAGAACAAAGTTCCACCTATGGCTAGAGAGGTAAGAGATAGATTGTGTTCATTAGTGTGTGTTGAGGAAGTTGAAAGATATAGAGTCCATGCTCAACAACTGGCTGATAAAGTAAAAGAAATAATGATTTTGAATGAATCTCATGTAAGAGAACATAAATTATATCAATTCAAAATTAACTCTTTACAAAAAGATTTAGATAAATTTGTTTCAGAAAATTACAGCTTAAAAGCCCAAGTTGAGCATCTGACCACTTCCTTAACTAAATCCATGGCTGATCATGCATCAACTGAAGTGAAACTTCAGAAATTTCAACTTTCATCTCAGCAATATGAGAAATTATTGAATTCTCATATTGAATCAAAGAACAGGTATGGGTTGGGATATAATGCTGTTGCACCTCCTTTGAATGATAACTATACAACTTTACCTGAATCAATGACAAATAGCTTGTCAAATCATTTTGTGCCATGCACCAAGTTTGAAACAAAATGTACTGAACAAGTTAATAACAATGAATCTGAGGTGAGTGAAACTGAGTCTTCTGAATCAGATAAAATCAAACAAAATGAATCAGAATTTGACTTTGATGGATGTGATGACTTGGATGATTCTGATGAACATGATGATAACTCTGCGGATCAACTGAACATTGGTAAGAATGTTTCAGTTGAAACAATCATTCCCAAAGTACTTGAGCAAACAAAGTTGCCATATCCTCCAAAGCAAAGAAACATGTTGAAGACTATTTGCAAGAGAATAGCTCAGCTAAATGAAGGTCTTCAAGTACTTCATCAGCAACAAAAACCTTCAACTGAAGTGATTGAGAAGTGTACATCTACTGAAGTACACAAATCTTCCTTAGAAACAGAAAAGAAGCAAGTATCAGCAGAACTTCTCCGGAAGAAGAAACATCCTTCAGTAGCAGATCTGCGGAAAAACAAATCTACTGAATCAGTAGATGATCTGCGGAAGGCAAAAGAAACAACAAACAAGAAAACAACTCAAAAAGGTGTGAGCTCAAAGCAACAAACTTCAGCTGATAAACATGAACCTTTTGACATCATGTCAGGAAAAGGAAAGGAGTCAGCTTCAGTAAAGTTTGAGAAGGAATTGAAGACTCAAAGACAGCAAAAGAAGAAGAAATTGATTGAGTCTGATAATGAGTCAGAAGAAAAGTATTGCAAATGGTGTGACATGAAAAATCACAACACTGAAGACTGTTACTTCAGCAGCTATTGCTCCATCTGCAATATGAACAATCACATGACTTCAGACTGTTACTTCAACAAACATTGTGCTATTTGTAACAAAAATAACCATTCCACTCAGGAATGTTATTTTAACAAAAAGAACAAGACAAAGAGCAAAAGAAGAAACAACCTGAGAAGGATGAATCAGAATCTCAATCAAGTGAAGATCAAAAAGATTCAAGATTAAGAAACAACAAAAACAAAAACAAAAGGTGACAAAACCACAAGAGAAATCATCAGTTGATAGTGAACCTTTGAAGAAAAGACAACCTGAACAGAAATCAAAGACTCCTCAACAATCAAAGACACCTCACAAAAAGGTGGATTTGAACAATAAGAAGTCAAATGCTAATGATACTTTCTTTGATAATTTTGAAAAAGGAACTCATGTTTCACATTCAAAATCAAAGGATGATGAAACTTTCAACAATCAAGGATCATCATCAAAGTCAAAACACAAACAAAGAAAGAGAAGATCCTTGAGGAAGAGTTTGAAAAATCAGAACAAAATTCCACAAGTTCATCATCAACAGAATCATCCTCACCACAAACAACACACAATGAATCAATTGAATCTAAAATTAATACTGAATCTTCAAGACTCATTCATGAGGAAGTTAAAATTTTAGACTCCACAGGATCACCCAAGATCATTAAGACTTGGGTTTCCAAATCTAATTGATTTCTTTAATTGTGCAGGAACAATCTTGGAGAGCTGACAACAAGTGGTATGTTGACAGTGGTTGTTCCAGACATATGACAGGAAACTGTTCTCTTCTCCATGACTTCAAACATAAAAATGCTTCTTATGTGGCATTTGGTGGGGATAAGAAGGGAGGTAAAATAGTTGGTGAAGGAATGGTAACTAATGGTGTGCTCAAATTTGAGAAAGTAAATTATTGTGAAAATTTGCAATATAATTTATTGAGTGTGTCTCAAATTTGTGATCAAAATTATACCACATTATTTGATAACACTAATTGTTACATTCTTAAGCCAGGTTTTGCAGTTCCAGAAGATTGGATCCTTCTTAAAGCATCAAGAAAAGGAAACACATATGTTTTGGATATGAATAATACAGCACTCACAAACAATGAAACATGCCTGCTATCTAAGTCATCAGAAGATGAATCTCAGTTGTGGCATAGAAGGCTTGTTCATTCCAACTTGAAGAACATGAATAAATTGGTGAAAAATGACTTAGTCATTGGATTGCCAAAGAAAGAATTTTCTTGTTCAAACCATTGTCCTTCATGTTATAAAGGAAAACAATATAGAGTGTCACATAAATCCAAAATAATAAATACAAACACTACACCACTCAAATTGCTTCACATGGATCTTTTTGGTCCAACTAATGTGATGAGCATTGGAAAAAGGCAATATTGTTTAGTGGTTGTGGATGATTTCACTAGATTCACATGGGTCTTTTTCTTAAAACAAAAAGTGAAACATCAGAAACATTAATGGAGTTTGTCACAAAGATTGAGAATCAACTTGATTTAAAAGTTAAAATTTTTAGGAGTGACAATGGGACTGAATTTGTTAATACTGTCTTAGATTCATTTTGCAGGAATAAAGGCATAGCAAGGCAATTCAGTGCACCAAGAACTCCACAACAAAATGGAGTTGCTGAAAGAAGAAACAAAACTCTCATTGAAGCAGCAAGAACAATGCTAGCTGATTCACAATTGCCAATCACCTTTTGGGCTGAAGCAGTGAACACAGCATGCAATGTTCAAAACAGGACATTAATTGTCAAAGAACACAATAAAACACCTTATGAGCTTTTATTTAAAAGAAAACCTTACATAGGATATCTTAGAGCTTTTGGGTGTCATGTATCTGTTTTAAACACAAAAGAACAATTGGGAAAATTTTCAGAGAAAGCCTATGATGGTTTCTTTGTTGGATATTCTTCAACATCTAAATCACATAGGATTTACATTCCACAACAAAACATTATGGAAGAAACTCCTAATGTGTCTTTTGATGAATCCTTATTTCCTAAATCTGTAAAAGGATCATCATGGTTGTTTGATATAGATGCACTCATAAACTCATTTAACTCTGGTTATTTGAATGCTGCAGGTACTGAGGATACATGCTATCCATTTGTTCCTCCAAACATGAACGAAGTGTCATTATCTGCTGATCCTCCAAGAATACAAACTTCAAGTATCATGGCACAAGGAACACTAAATAATGTCAATAATGCAGCACAAGACCAAGCAAATGGATCTACATCCTCAGATGCAAACAATTCATCAGCAGTTGCTGACTCTGCATCCGCAGATGAGTGTCCTACATCCAAAGATATGAATATTGGATCAGCTGATGTTCCATTCACATCAGTAGATGTTCCACATATTGGAGATGGTCCATTGCATTCCAAAGAGTCATTGTCAGCAAGTCAACAAAATACATCCGTAGATGTTCCTGTAACTCCTGCAGAAGCACGAAATACATCCGTAGATGTTCCTGTAACTCCTGCGGATGGCACTCACAATGCAGCTGATGTACAAAATGAAAATCATTCAGCTTCAAATGATGATCAATTTGATTACTTCATATATTCATCATCTCAGCTGGATATATCTGCATCAATGCATATGACTAACTTGGAATCATCTATTCCAATTGAGTCCATTCCAACAACAAGAATTCATAAGACTTATCCAATAAACAACATCATTGGAGATCTCAATGAAAGAACCACAAGAAGCCAAGGGGGAGCTGCAAACATCTGTCTTTTCACTTGTTTTCTTTCACAAGTGGTTCCTCCAAACATTACAGCTGCACTAAAAGATAATAGCTGGATTGAAGCCATGCAAGAAGAACTTCAACAATTCAGAAAGCAAAAGGTCTGGAATCTAGTTGATCTTCCTGAAGGCCAACATCCAATTGGCTTAAGGTGGTTATTCAAAAATAAACTAGATGACAGTGGTATTGTTGTGAGAAACAAAGCTAGGCTGATTGCTCAAGGATATACTCAAGAAGAAGGGATAGACTATGATGAAGTTTTTGCACCAGTTGCAAGAATTGAAGCCATTAGAGTATTCCTAGCCTATGCATCATATAAGAAGTTCACTGTTTATCAAATGGATGTGAAGTGTGCCTTTTTATATGGGAAAATTGATGAAGAAGTCCATGTAGCTCAACCTCCAGGTTTTGAAGATCCTGATTACCCACATAGAGTATACAAGCTTGACAAAGCTTTGTATGGTCTTCATCAGGCACCAAGAAAGTGGTATGAAACATTATCATCTTTCTTGTTCAAGCATGGATACAAAAGGGGAACTATTGATCAGACTCTCTTTCTCAAACATGAACATCAAGACCTCTTAGTTGTTCAAATATATGTAGATGACATTATATTTGGATCAACAAACAAGAGACTGTGTGAAAGCTTTGAAGAGTTGATGAAATCTCAGTTTCAAATGAGCTCAATGGGAGAATTAACTTTCTTTCTTGGACTACAAGTTCATCAGAAAACAGATGGCATATTCATCAATCAAGAAAAGTATATTCATCAAATATTGAAGAAGTACAATCTTGATAATACATCTTCATGCAAAACACCTGCTTCAATAATTGACAAAATTGTACCTGATCCTATAGGAAAATCTATTGATCAAAGATTATATAGATCAATGATAGGATCTCTTATGTATTTAACTGCCAGCAGACCTGACATAATGTTTGTTGTATGTGTTTGTGCTAGGTACCAATCAGATCCAAAAGAGTCCCATCTGAATGCTGTGAAGAGGATTTTCAGATATCTCAAAGGGAAACCAGCCCTTGGTCTTTGATATCCAAAAGATGGAGACTTCTCTCTCTACTCTTATTGAGATAGTGACTATGGAGGATGCAACAACAATAGAAAATCCGCAACTGGTGGATGTCAATTTTTAGGACCAAGACTTGTTTCATGGTAGTGCAAAAAGCAAACAAATGTATCTATATCCGCAGCTGAGGCTGAGTTCATAGCTGCTTCAGCTGGTTGCTCTCAAGTCCTTTGGTTGCAAAACCAATTACTTGATTATGGTTACAATTTCCTTCAAACTCCAATTTATATTGACAATTCAGCTGCTATGTTTCACTGCTAATCCAGTTCAACATAGTAAAACAAAGCATATTGAAATCAGATATCATTTTCTGAGAGATTGCTCAGAAAAAGGTTTAATCAAGTTAGTCAACGTGGATACAACTAATCAGCTTGCTAATCTATTCACTAAGGCCTTTGATTCAGTTAGATTTAATTTTCTAATTGAGTCTTTGGGCATGATTAACATAGATTGATCATCATTAACAAAGAAAAGCATGTGTCTGTCCTTGTAAATAGTAATAAAAAAATAAAAAATAAAAAAAGTTCAGAAAAACATACAAAATTCAAAATATTGTCTTTATTTATTGTGTCTTCTGTTTCTGCATGACATATGTTTGGGATATGATAGTACACTATGCCTTTACTTGCTTCCTGAGTTCTTAAATTTCTTTAAAAACTGATCAAAAGTTCTTTGATATGTAAGTAGATTCAACTTGAGTGAAGATTATTCTAAGAGCATGCTTAACATAATGAAAAGGTGACTGTTTGTGAGAAACTTCATTTTGAGGATCAAGCAAGTAAGTCTTATCCTGATGTGATCAATTCATTCACCTAAGCACACTATGTAAAACACTTTATAACTTCTATCTTTGCAAATCATATTCCCTCTGTTTTATGTGAACAAAGACCTGAGTTTATGAACACCATGAGATACATATGTATTCAACTGGTGAAAAGATCATGATCCTCATCATCCCTCTGTTTTGTGTAAACAAAGACCTAGGTTAAAGGCACCTCTGTTTTACGTAAGTAAAGACCTGGTGATGATCATATCTAAGCTCTTAAAAGAATCCATAGTGATCAACTGTATATTTACATAAGAGATTTTATAGCAAAGCATTTATGAGACAACTCATATGTCTCAAGATAGAATTTATAACTTAATGTACATAGTTTCTAAGTGTGAAAAAGTGATGAATTGACTCACAAACGGAGGACAAACTCTAATGTGAATTGAATGTGGAGCCCATAACAGTTTATCACTAATAAACATGAAAACATGATAAACAGCATGTCTTGTTTGGATTTAAGTGGACAAATATACTTGCAATCAGGACTAGAATCAGGTCACATTTCAACAATCAACTCAATCAGGAAGAAGTTTAGTGTCATAGTATGATCCCATTATATGTGTTTATATGCATGTACATATATTTAATTCAATTTTGTTACTTTTAGTTTATTTATTGTGTGTAATCTTTGGACAGTCATGTGCCTTTCATGCTATTTACTTCATAAATTTATGATGAATGCAACACTTTATCATTAATCACAAATTTAGGGGGAGTAGTTAATACATGAAATACATGAAACATAAAAGCTGAATTCAATGATCCAAATTCAAATGAAGGAATTGGAACTTGAGCACTAACTTGGCTGAAGGATACATGAAGTTTTTCAAATTATATTTCGTGTGCACAAATTGTCATGAAAACAAAGTCAACAAGGTCCAATAGCAATAAATGGTTCTATCAGTTGATTAGGACCATACAATCAAAAGAAGTTTCAAACAGTGCTCTCTAAGCATCAGTAGAAGCTACAGTGTGAAACTTAATCAAGTAGAATATGCCCATCCGTAGATTGGTAAACTACGGTTGTGTTAATATTTTAAAAGTATAATCTATGTTCATAGAGTGGTAATCTATGGATAATCAAGTTATACTTCAAATTATATTTCATTTCTTGATAGTTAGGCATCCGCAGATGTTAAGCATCCGCAGATGTCCTACGGAAGAACAGAAATCTGCGGAATAAATAAATTCTACAAAAGTTTAATAAGGAATGTGGGACCCACTCATTAAATAAATGAAATTAATGTGTCCGAGGGAGCATAAATGATGTTTTTGACCTTAATGTTCATTATTCACTTTTTCAGAGAACTTTGACCTAAAAGAAAAATGTTCGTCAAAATCTCTCCCTCCTTTGTTCAAACATTCAAATTACCACATCAAAACATCAAACAAACTCATAAACTTGATTTCAGATTCTTGATTTGAAGGTAAAACATGTCATAATCATCAATAATGATCTGTTTGATTCATTGTCACCATTAAAACTGTTCATATTCTCATATCTATAATATTGATTCTAACCTAATCTTCTTAACTCTTATGAACAGATGGCTAATCGGTTTGCTAAAGAGCATAATGTGTGTGCCTTTCTCAATGCCGATAACCCTGTATTAGAAGGATGTCGAGATATCATCCGTTATTTAAGAAGATCTAGGCTGTTTTATGCCCTACCAGCGGAGCCTGTGATTCATCAATCACACATTGTTGATTTCTGGAACTCGACAAGAATAGAAAAAGAAGGAGAAGATGAGGTGATACATGCAGATATTGGGAATGAACACTTAAGAATTGATGAACAAAGCATTAGGAGAAATCTCAACTTGGGAGATATAGAGATAGGTCATCCGGATGTATTTGAGAATGAATACAAGAAAAGATCTTCTACCTGATGGGGTATGATGGTGATTTTGATAAAGGTGAAATTAAGAAAGGGAGATTGTGTAAGCCTTACAGATTCCTATGTCATACTTACCTCAAGTGCATCTCTAATAGGAAATCAGGATTAGACAGATTTTCAAGACACATCTCATTCGGAATCATTGGTATCTTTGAAGGGAGAACTTACAATTACTCAAAGTACATACTGGGATGTTTGTGTGACCATGTTAGAGTTCAAAAACCTAAGAAGATGTTCATGTTTCCAAGGTTTATGCAACTGATCATCAATGGTGAATTGCCTGGGATAGCAAGAGAAGGTGATGTGTTTGTTCAAGCACATCTGGGGAGATCTGTACTGAATAAGATAAGTGGAAAGTATGAAGGAGAAGATATGCCAATGTTTGCACATGTGGCGGATGCTAATGCCAACATTCCATCAGAATTGGTGTGGGAAGATCAGCAAGATAGTCAATCTACTGATGCTGAGCAAGACTTACCTCAACATACCCCTCCTTAATTGTAAGGCCCCGTTCCCGGGACACTTACAGCTGGTCAATCATTGCACATAAAACATAAAACATATATTTATGTGTACTAAACAGCGCAGCGGAATAATTTAAAATCATTTCATTCATTTCTTTTTCAAAATAATACAACATTCATAATCGTTACAAAATCTTGTTTGTTCGCATTACAATGCAAAAACGTCATAATTTAAGCAATAGATGCCCCGTGCCATCCTCAGCAACATTACCTGCCAACTGGAAACACATAAAAGTCAGCGTTGCTGAGTGAGTTCTAGTTTTATAAATAAAATACTTTTCTTTCGTTTAAAACCGTACTTTACTTTCGTAAGCGATCATACATCATACGTACACATAGATAATAATTTATTATTATCTTTCATCGTCATTCGTATCTTTCATTTCGTACATTTCATTCATTAACCTTCCTTCGTTCATTCCTTCCGGATTAAGGTCATCGGCTATACCCCAAACGTGGGCACAAAGCGGGTACTGGGCCGAAGTTTATCAGACTTCCATTCATTGCGCACAAAGCCTGGCACTAGCACCGGGGTAAGCGACAAAGATCCGTGTCAATCTCATGGATTGAATCCCTTACGAGTCTTTTGTGACAACACGGTCACTCACCTCAAATTTGGCATACAAGTCTTTTGTGACAGCACAGTCACTCACCTCAACCTTTGGCATACAAGTCTTTTGTGACAGCACAGTCACTCACCTCAACCTTTGGCATACAAGTCTTTTGTGACAGCACAGTCACTCAAGTCAACCTTTGCCACACAAGTCTGTTGTGACAACACGGTCACTCACCTCAACCTTTGCTTGCAAGACTTTTCCATTCATTCATTCATTACATCGTTAATGCATGCATTCTCTCAATCCTTACGTTCCCTTTTCATTATCTTCCGCTTTACGTTACATAATACTTTCCATTTACTTTTCATAATCATACCACGTAAAGCCACGGAAAATAAACATACATAATAAGGAACATAACATAAACATAACCATACCCTGCATAGCATCATCACGTAAGACATCATAAGGTCAACATACATTACCCCCGAAAACATCCCAAGTCAAAGCCTACACTTAAGCTCTACATCTCAAAAACCTCCAAAAATTCTGTCCCCTTAAAGAAATACTGATGAGCTAACAAATGCGATGAGCAAACAAATGCGGATGAACACCTCAGGAAATATTTTAAGTGTCCCAAAGAAATGCGCATGAACACTGTAGTAAATGCGCATGCATAAAGCACATGTAAGTTTCCAGAAAATAGTCCAACGAAGTGAGCATGAACCAAATGCGGATGACTGAAGCAAATGCGCATGGACAAACAAATAAGGATGAACACTTAACTAATGCGGATGAAGAAAATAGTCGATGTGTTCATAAAATGCGGATGAATACTTAACTAATGCGGATCAACAACACTTATGCAAATATTCAAACTTAATGCGAATGATCAACTAACTGGAAACTGCGCCTTACACTATAATCAGTTCCCAATCCTCATTCTTATACATTCATCGCGCCGATCTAGCATGCTAATCTCTCAGAACAAGCATACAACCACATAAACCAAGCAAAACATGCAGGCCCTAACACATCCAATAAAAGAACAGGGCCAAACTTACGGTACAAAATACTGGTCATATAAAAAGTTAGTTACATGCATTTCCAGCCCCAAAACAAGTTTAAAACATAGAAACCGGGGTTCTAGAACTCACCTTTGCAGCCTTCGAGTGTGACTTCCTTCAAACCCGTTTGCACTATGAGTTCAACCACCTAGAAACCCACCAAAAACACACACCCGAACACAACAAAACACACATAAGCATGCAACCGATGCATAGGCCAGCCAAGAACAACTTAAAATGATGAATTCTTACCTTGAATTCAGTTTCCTTGTTCTTCCTTCTTCAAACCCGAAACTCTTCTCTGCTTTCTCTCTCTAAATCCGGTTGAACTGAAATGTGCAAGAAGGTGTGGGCGGCTATCACCTTTTTACACCCACTTTTATTCTTTTTGTCCTTTTTGACATATTTAGCCCCTCAACTTGGGTTAAATTGTGTTTCTTCCTTTTTATCTGCTTTTATTCTTTCTTTCTCGTCTTTTAAAATTTTCCGGGTGTTACAAGTCCACCCCCCTTATATAGGTTTCGTCCCCGAAACCTATTATACCTCAAACAAACGTGGGTAATGCTACCTCATCTCTTCTTCAGTCTCCCACGTAGACTCAGATCCCTTCCTGTGCTTCCACTATACGCGCACAAGAGAAACCACTTTATTCCTTAACCGTTTCTCCTTGCGGTCAATGATTGCCACTGGTTGCTCCACATAATTGAGCCTTTCATCAACTTTAATATCCCCCAGTGATACAACCATATCCTCGTCAGCTAAACACTTCCGCAGATGAGATACATGGAATGTTGGGTGAATTCCACTTAACTCATCGGGTAACTCCAACCTGTAGGCCACATCTCCTACTCGAGCAATGATTCGGAAGGCCCTATGTATCTCGGGCTCAACTTGCCCCGTTTTCTAAATCGAATGATACCCTTCCAAGGTGAGACTTTTAACATAACTCTATTGCCCACCTGGAACTCAATCGGTCTACATCTCTTATCGGCATACGACTTCTACTATCTTTGGCTGCCTTCATAAAGGCTTTGATCTTTTCGAGCTTCTCAGTCGTAGCCTCGATCACCTCAATACTTCCTAACTCCTTCTGACCAATATCACCCCAACAAATGGGTGTTGTACATCTCCTACCATATAGCATCTCATAAGGGGGCATACCAATACTGGCATGATAACTGTTATTATATGAGAACTCAGCTAACGGTAAGTGGTCATCCCAACTACCTCCAAAATCAATGACGCATGCCTGAAGCATATCCTCAAGCATCTGAATGGTTCTCTCCAACTGACCATCCGTCTGTGGATGATAAGCCGTGCTGATGTGTAACCTCGTCCCCATTGCATCATGAAATCTCTTCCGGAACTTAGATGTAAACCGAGTGTCACGATCAGAAACAATAGACACCGGCACACCGTGACGAGTTACAATCTCCCTGATGAATAGATCCGCTAACTTCTCAGATGAATACGTCTCTCGGATCGGTAGGAAGTGAGCACTCTTCGTCAGACGGTCGACTATCACCCATATGGCATCGTTCCCCTTCACAGTATGCGGTAGCTTCGTGATAAAGTCTATGGTGATATGCTCCCACTTCCACTTAGGTATATCCAAAGGTTGGATCTTCCCGTACGGCTTCTGATGCTCGGCCTTCACTTGCAAGCAAGTAAGACACTTACTTATATACTCCGCTACATCGCGCTTCATACCCGGCCACCAATAATCTTTCTTCATATCTTGATACATCTTTGTAGCACCTGGATGAATGGAGTATCGAGTCTTATGAGCTTCATCAATAATCCTCCCATGTAAATCCCCGTAACGAGGGATCCACATCCGTCCGAATCGGGTTCTAACACCGAGAGTTTTTTCACCCAATTCCGCGACTAGACCTCTCATCTTTTCAGAGTTAAGATGATCTTCCTTCGATGCCTCATCTTGAAACTCCTTGACCTTCTTCATCACATCGGAGGTCAAAATCAATTGGTAAGCCTTCACCCGGATTGGTTCAGGCCTCTCCTTTCGGCTAAGGGCATCCGCCACTACGTTGGATTTTCCCAGATGATAATGGATTTCACAATCATAATCCTTTATCAGTTCCAACCATCTCCTTTGCCTCATGTTCAAATCCTTCTGCTCGAAGAAGTACTTCAAGCTCTTGTGGTCAGTGAAGATGGTGCACCTCGTCCCGTACAGGTAGTGCCTCCAAATTTTTAACGCAAAGACCACAGCTGCTAGCTCCAAATCATGAGTAGGGTAATTAACCTCATGAACCTTCAATTGTCGGGATGCGTAAGCTATAACCTTTCCTTGCTGCATCAGTACACAACCCAAACCCGAGTAAGAAGCATCTGAATAAACCACCAAATCCTCGCTCCCTTCGGGTAATGATAAGACAGGAGCTTGAGTCAACCTCGTCTTCAACTCTTCGAAAGCCTTCTCTTGCTCTTGACCCCAAACAAACTTCACATCCTTACGGGTCAACTTGGTCAGTGGAGAAGCTATCTTAGAGAAGTCTTGGATGAATCTCCTATAATAGCCCGCCAACCCTAAGAAACTACGGATCTCGGATGGCGTCCTAGGAGGCTTCCATTGCATCACAACTTCCATTTTTGCCGAGTCTACCATAATCCCCTCGGGATTCACCACATGACCCAAAAACTGAACCTCGCGCAACCAGAACGCGCACTTGGAGAACTCAGCATACAACTTCTCCCTTCTCAATGTCTCTAACACCTCTCGAATGTAACCGGCATGTTCCACCTCGCTCTTCGAATAAATCAAGATATCATCGATGAACACAATCACTGATTTATCCAACATCGGCCAACACACTCGATTCATCAGATCCATAAAAGCAGTTGGCGCATTAGTTAAACCGAAAGACATGACGAGGAACTCGTAGTGTCCATAACGCGTATGAAAAGCTGTCTTAGGAATATCCTGCTCCTTCACCTTCAAATGATGGTAACCAGATCGGAGATCTATTCTCGAAAACCAACTGGCACCTTGGAGCTGATCAAACAGGTCATCAATTCTCGGCAATGGATATCGATTCTTCACCATCAACTTGTTTAGCTCGTGGTAGTCAATACACATCCTCATACTACCGTCCTTCTTCTTTACAAACAAAACCGGGGCACCCCATGGAGAGATACTCGGTCTAATGAACCCCTTATCAAGCAACTCTTGTAGTTGCTCCATCAATTCCTTCAGCTCAGAGGGGGCTAACCGATACGGTGCCTTAGCAACAGGTTGAGCACTGGGTATCAGGTCGATCTGAAACTCGATCTCACGGTCTGGCGACACACCTGGTAAATCTTCAGGAAACACATCTGGGAACTCACACACAACCGGTACATCCGACAGTTGTGGTGTTGGCGTATCAACATCTTTTACATAGGCCAAGTAGGCACTACATCCACGCCTCATACACTTTCCCGCCACCGCCATTGAAATCACCTTTGGAATGGTCGTAACTGATCACCGTAGATCGTCACTGAACTCCCGTCAGACGCTGTCAGTCCAATCATTTTCTTGCGACATACGATATTCGCCTCGTAGGCCGCTAACCAGTCCATTCCTAGGACTACATCGAAACCGCCTAAGGTCATCACGAATGGTCTAACAGGAAACTTATGACCTTCTACTTCTATGACACAACCTTCCATCATCTCAGAAATCCTGGTAGACTTACCTATGGTAGTTTCTACATCGAAGGGCTCCTCAATACTCCTACTCCTTAAAGGCAACTTAGCACAAAAGGCAGCATAAATGAAGCTCTTACTAGCACCGGAATCAAATAACACGGAGGCAAGAGTTTGGTTTACTAGGAACGTACCTGACACAACATCGGGGTTCGTCCTAGCCTCCTCCTGAGTCATCGTGAATGCTCTGGCGCTTGCTTTCTGCCCTTCGGTTCCGGTCGTCTTCTTCGCTCCGGAACTCTCAGCCCTCGGCTTCTTACATTCCCTGATCATGTGGCCCTCCTCGCCACAGTTATAACACCTCCTTACCCTGCATTCCTTCGCCACGTGTCCTGTCCTCCCACACCGAAAACAAACATCGGATCTCAACCTACACTCTCTGGTGTGCTCTTTCTGACATTTGCCACACCTCTTTGACCTCGCACCGGGTGCGACCATGCGTCGGTCATCCACCCTCGCAACTTTGTTGTTTGGAGCGGCCCCGCCACGTCCAAACCTCTTCCCATTCCAGTTCCGGTCACCACTACCTTTCTTACTCACCTCAGCCACCACCACTTCCCGTTCATCGTACAGCCTCCCTGCCAGATCAACCACTGACCTAAACGTGCTCGGTCGGGCGGCGATCATGTGCCTGCGGATGTCCACCGGCAAGCCCTGAATGTATCTCTTAATCTTTCGTGACAAGGGTGTCACCTGATCCTGCACCAGCCGTGCCATCTCATTGAATTTGGTGGTATATTGTTGATGTGTCATGGTTCCCGCCTCCAGCTGTAGGAACTCCCTCTCAACCTTGTCAAGCTCTCGGTGAGGACAAAACTCCCCGATCACCAGTTTCTTCAACTCATTCCACCTCATCCTGCCAATCGCTCTACTACCCTCGGCTTGGACAATATTATCCCACCAACATAGGGCCGAGTCACAAATGAGTGGGTGGCAAACTTCACCTTCTAATCTTCCCGGCACTCGCTGATATCTAGAACAACTTTCATCTCTCTCACCCACCGGTGAGCAGCAGCAGCAGTGCCATTCCCGTTAAAAGTCGGGGGCTTGCATCTTTGAAATGCCCCATAGTTACAGGCTCGTGCTGCCTCCAGCACAGGCTCTTCTTCTTCTTCCTCATCAGCTGAGACAACCGTCTCAGTCTCCGGTTGCTCCCTTACTCCCGAGGACCTATTCCTCTCTTTCCTTTCTCCTTCTCACACACCTTTGATCACTTCAGTCACCACAGACGGTAAGATTGTCTGCATGACTTGGTGAACCTCTTCCACCACCGCCTCCTTCACTGAGGCCCTCAAGTTAGCACTCTCATCACCACCCTCTGGATGAGGGGTCTCGGGCTCCTCATGAGCCACCTCTTCAGCTCTAGGCCTTCCTCTCGTGACCCGTGGTCCAGCACCACATCCACCCGAGTATAAGGGTTATGTTTATTAGCTTATATAAGCTAATTTGAAGAAGCTTATTTGAAGATGGTTTTTAACTTATTTGAAAAAGCTTATTTGTGTAAGGGTTAAGTTACTCGTTTGCTCTTAAATGGTGGTGGATTAATAATTATTGAAGCTAGGGCTGGCATAACAGTCAGACACGACACGATAAGACAAGATAATTTGACATGCTAAACACGAACATGACACGACAACTAATCGTGTTATTTTTTTCAAACACGAACACAAACTTGTTAAGAAACAAGTTACAAGAAATGACCTGTTTAGAAACCTGTTTGAAACAATGTAATATCAAATGTTAAGAAACATGTTTAATGAAAAAAAATTACCCAAAGTTCACAAAAGGTCTTAACTAATACATTGAAACATTCTTTAAAGTTTATTTCAATAAAAGCTTATACTAATATGAGATATTGAATAAAAGCTTGTTGATATCAAGTATCAAAAGTTAAACTTACGTGAAAATGAAGATGGCCGGACGAAGACGATGACAATGGCCGGACGAAGAGGATGGCAAAGATTGATGGATGGTGGTCGGGCAATGATAGTCGGACGTTGACGATGGGCGAACGACGGCATGAAAATGGCCAGAGATGGAGATCGATGTTCGATGGTGGCAAGAAATGAGGGCGGATATGGAGATGACTGATGGGGACGTAGGGTTACAATTATCGGAACGTAGGGTATTATAGGGTTTTATTTTAAATAATATGTATATTTATATATTTTTAAAAACTGAAAATTATAAATATGTTTCTTAACAGGTTACTCGAGAAGCCTTTGAAGATCTACCACCGGCCATCCTCGAACACGCTATAAGATTCAAACACCAACATGGTCATTCAAGGTAACAACTCAGTTTATGTCAAGTATAGTAAGTCCCTAATTACAGTGGCCGGTTGTGATTAGCCACTTACGTTAATACCCCAAGCATTTCCTATCCTGACTTCATCAGTATCTAAATCTACTAAGAAGCACATAAATCACATAACATGCGCACAAAATACCGGTTAACATTAAGAAAATACCTGATGGCACGCAGCAAATCGGACTGGCATCCCTTCCCTATGTCCCATTTTCAGTTTAAGCTTAGGTTTCTTTTGAAAATTTTAACCCGTTTCACTTAAACTTTGGCTCTGATACCAACTTGTAAGGCCCCGTTCCCGGGACACTTACAACTGGTCAATCATTGCACATAAAACATAAAACATATATTTATGTGTACTAAACAGCGCAGCGGAATAATTTAAAATCATTTCATTTATTTCTTTTGCAAAATAATACAACATTCATAATCGTTACAAAATCTTGTTTGTTCGCATTACAATGCAAAAACGTCATAATTTAAGCAATAGATGCCGTCCCAAAAACGCCAAGTAGCTGCCCTGTGCCATCCTCTGCAACATTACCTGCCAACTGGAAACACATAAAAGTCAGCGTTGCTGAGTGAGTTCTAGTTTTATAAATAAAATACTTTTCTTTCGTTTAAAACCGTACTTTACTTTCGTAAGCGATCATACATCATACGTACACATAGATAATAATTTATTATTATCTTTCATCGTCATTCATTATCTTTCATTCCGTACATTTCATTCATTAACCTTCCTTCGTTCATTCCTTCTGGATCAAGGTCATCGGCTATACCCTAAACGTGGGCACAAAGCGGGTACTGGGCCGAAGTTTATCAAACTTCCATTCATTGCGCACAAAGCCTGGCACTAGCACCGGGGTAAGCGACAAAGATCCGTGTCAATCTCATGGATTGAATCCCTTACGAGTCTTTTGTGTAAACATGGTCACTCACCTCAACGTTGGCATACAAGTCTTTTGTGACAGCACAGTCACTCACCTCAACCTTTGGCATACAAGTCTTTTGTGACAGCACAGTCACTCACCTCAACCTTTGGCATACAAGTCTTTTGTGACAGCACAGTCACTCAACTCAATCTTTGGCATACAAGTTTGTTGTGATAACATGGTCACTCACCTCAACCTTTGCTTGCAAGACTTTTCCATTCATTCATTCATTACATCGTTAATGCATGCATTCTCTCAATCCTTACGTTCCCTTTTCATTATCTTCCGCTTTACGTTACATAATACTTTCCATTTACTTTTCATAATCATACCACGTAAAGCCACGAAAAATAAACATACATAATAAGGAACATAACATAAACATAACCATACCATGCATAGCATCATCACATAAGACATCATAAGGTCAACATACATTACCCCCGGAAACATCCCAAGTCAAAGCCTACACTTAAGCTCTACATCTCAAAAACCTAAATTTTGTCCCCTTAAAGAAATGCGGATGAACAAACAAGTGCGGATGAACACCTCAGGAAATATTCTAAGTGTCCCAAAGAAATGCGCATGAACACTGTAGCGAATGCGCATGCATAAAGCACATGTAATTTTCCAGAAAATAGTCCAACGAAGTGCGCATGAACCAAATGCGGATGACTGAAACAAATGCTCATGGACAAAAAAATGCGGATGAACACTTAACTAATGTGGATGAACAAAATAGTCGATGTGTTCATCAAATGCGGATGAATACTTAACTAATGCGGATGAACAACACTTATGCAAATATTCAAACTTAATGCGGATGATCAACTAACTGGAAACTGCGCCTTACACTGTAATCAGTTCCCAATCCTCATTCTTATACATTCATCGCGCCGATCTAGCATGCTAATCTCTTAGAACAAGCATACAACCACATAAACCGAGCAAAACATGCAGGCCCTAACACACCCAATAAAAGAACAGGGCCAAACTTACGGTACAAAATACTGGTCATATAAAAAGTTAGTTACATGCATTTCCAGCCCCAAAACAGGTTTAAAACATAGAAACCAGGGTTCTAGAACTCACCTTTGTAGCCTTCGAGTGTGACTTCCTTCAAACCCGTTTGCACTATGAGTTCAACCACCTAGAAACCCACCAAAAACACACACCCGAACATAACAAAACACACATAAGCATGCAACCGAGGCATAGGCCAGCCAAGAACAACTTAAAACGATGAATTCTTACCTTGAATTCGGTTTCCTTGTTCTTCCTTCTTCAAACCCGAAACTCTTCTCTGCTTTCTCTCTTTAAATCCGGTTGAAGTGAAATGTGCAGGAAGGTGTGGGCGGCCATCACCTTTTTACACCCACTTTTATTCTTTTTGTCCTTTTTGAAACATTTAGCCCCTCAACTTGGGTTAAATTGTGTTTCTTCCTTTTTATCTGCTTTTATTCTTTCTTTCTCGTCTTTTAAAATTTTCTGGGTGTTACATCAATCTCCCATACACCACCATCATCAATCTCCACAAATCCAATCACCAGCCAGTTAAAACACCCAACCAATCTCTCCAATTCACCCTCAATCACCCATTCATCAACAACCTCTAACTCCATAAAATCTATCTCCTGAGAGTACTCATACAGAACCCATCTCAGCTACTCAATCTCAAAACTCAATACACACTGGTGAGACTGAGTTAGTATCTCAAGCTAGTACCATTCCACTCACAATCACCAGCTCACAAACCCCAGTCATGTATAACCAAACTGAACCAACATCTCCAATCATTGATCCTCAGCAACAACAATAGCCACACCAAGAACAGGCAGATCAAGCTGTTGAATCCTGTTCAAGCTCAGCTAGATTAGCCCCTGATGATGTAAATGTTGAAGAGATTGCTGCTGAACAACAAGAAGCCAATTATGTTGATGTGATTGCTTATCATGAAGATGATCTAAATGAGGATGATATCCCTGTGAGTAAAAGCTAGTTGGTTGCTGCGTATAACAAACTTGTAATCAAGTCAAACAAAAGGAAGGAAAGAATACAAGAGTTAAAGGGATTGATAAAAGAAAAGGATGAACAGCTGATGAAACAAGAAGCATCATTAAAAAGGTTGAGAGAAGATGCTCAAACTAATAATGAAGTAATTGATGCACTACATGAATTAAATAGAGAACTGAAAAAGAAGATAAGTGACCTTGAGTCAAATGCCACTGCATCAAAACAATCAAAAGAATCTGCTGAGACATCAAAGCAAATAATTCAATACTCAAGAAAGAGGAGATACTTGGGGACTATAAAGAAAGAAGTGATTGATGTTGAAAAATCACCAATAAGATCAAAACCCACATCTCTAGAACACACTCCTTCAGTGGATATCTCAACCTTAAAGCATATATCTCATGCTGAAACTGAGAGTGATGCTGAATGGGATGAGCTTACTTAAGATGAGTCTCCCAAAGAACAAAAAGAATCAAAGGCTGATGACCTACTGACCACTAAAGACATATTGGAAGAGAGGCCTGAATCAACTATGTTTATGACCCTGATCAATCATGGGTTTCCCTATGATATGGTTGAGAGAATGAACATGACAGAAATGAAGGAAACACTGAAGGAATTTGAGCTAGCAAGCTTCATGATCCCAGATTGCAATTATGAAACATTCACAACCTTCCAATCAATTCAGAGAATAAAGAAAGAGCTAGGCCATTGTGATATAGCCAAGCTGAACAAATACAATATGACTTGCTGGTTACAAGGTCACAATTATAAAATGCGTGAGTTGAAAGGGAGGTCAGTAGGAGAGCTTAGAAGGATGATGGAGCATGTAATGAAAGTTGAGCTTGAAACTGGTGTGAAATTTTGGACTGAAGCTCCAAATCCAGCTGTTGAGCATCACAACAAAGTTCCTGCTGAGCTTGTCACTGTTGAAAGTAAAGACCAACATAAAAGGAAAGATAAACTGATTAGAGAACCAAAAGAAGTGATACCTAGCAAAGTATGGCCACTTGGAACAACAGTCAGAGAAATAACTGAACAAAAGTCTACCTTGATAGAGTTGTTTGATCACCTCACAACTCCCAACTTTGTGGAAGACAACAGGATTATGGCCTGGAAATATGATCAAGAGTGGGATTGTGCAGTCATAAAGAGATCATCTGGAAGGGTGCAGTACTTTCATGATTTAGAACAAGTCCTGTGCATGCCTGAATGTGACATCAGAGATCTACAAAGCCTAATCATCACTAACTACCTAATTCACCCAAGAGGAAGAGACTTCTCTGTATTTGTGGGTAAGTTAAAGACAAAATTCAGAGATGATGTGCTAAAAGAAGCTAGGAGAGAGGATGATGAGCACAAAAGAAGAATAGAGAGAATGAAAAGATCAAAATCCAATTCCTCTACATTGGTAGATGATGAGTTTCTAAAGAGGGTTGGATACCAAAATAGGAAGGAAGCAACTACTAAAAGCTTTGATGATAATCAATATACATTACCCATAACTGAATGGGGATATGTTGAGAAAACAAAAGAGTTGGTGCTATTGTGGAATGCAGAGAACAAGAAGCTGATCGAATCAGGATCTTTGATCCAGTGGAAATCAAGCTACTCCATCCCAGCTACACTTCATACTTACATGACAAATTCTTCCCAAAGCTGACTGATGAAAGAGCTCAGAATGATCTATGCCTACATGTTCATATGATTCAAGTGATTGATAAACTGCATGCCAAGGCTTACAAGAGAAGAAGATATGAGGTAGGAATTTTGAGAGGATCAAACATCAAGGAAGTGAGTGAGCTGAGGATTTTAAAGCAAGATGAGTTAGAGATAGTCCATAACAATAATGTTTTGGAAACTCTTACAACTAAAGAAGATGTTCTGGGTCTCAGTTTTGAAACATTACAAAAGATTAGCAAAATGAAGATCAACTACAAGTATGATGATCAGAAGACTGCTGTCTCATACTTCTATAACAAAATTATAGCAAGAGTGAAGGAGCTTTCAGCTTTGAAGAACTGATTATAAGTTTCTAATCCTAAGGGGGAGTATTGTTAGATCTAGGAATAATAGGTCTAGATCATTTTGTATAGGCTTAGAACTTTAATCAATACATGTAATGAATATTTGTAATTCATTATCTTGATGCGTGCATTATGTATATAGGTTAACCCATATGTGCGTTGATTTATGTGTATGATTACAGGTACAAACATTATACTTGGTCAATTTCTGAAATTGACTAAGTGTAAGAAACATCTACGGATGAACATTTTTGTTCTTCCGTAGATATCTTTCTTACAAGACATTCATCAGAAGATCTTCTACGGATGAATATGGGTATTCACTGATGAACAAACACAACACATGAAGAAACTGAAGTGAAGTACATTTGGAAGAACAAAGTAGCTGCGGAAGAACAAAGTAGCTGCGGAAGAACCAGACACGTACTTATATCATACAAACCTTTCAAGTCAACAAGTCAACAAGTCAATCACAGACTCCAAGAGATTCGCTGTTTCCTGAACAGAAACACGCGTGTCTATAAATATGAGTCCTAGGTTTCACATCAAGGAGGAGTAAGAGATGGCGACAAAAATACCATCACATCGTTTCGTACGATCAACACAAACCCTAGCAGCCGTCACAACAACACACCAAAAATCATAAACAAAATCATAGCATAGAACTTTGTTAGCAATTATTATTTGATTCTTTGTAATCATTAATCAGATTTAATGAATTACATTTGATTCAAAGCATTATTCTTTGCATATTGTTGATATCGTTTGAGCATTTATTGTTTATTTTCTCTGGCATCGATATTTATTAATTAATAAATTAAACAACGATTAATGGTATTTCCGCGATCATTAATTCGAAACCAATCTAACACTGATAATTCCTGATTGCGATCCTTGGATTCACAGTAAGTTCAAAAAAGTTAGATGTCCACCAATAGACATCGAAAGTCGCTCCTGTAGTGTCTCTACCAGTAAACGCAGCTGACACATCTCGTGTCGTAAAATGGAGTTCTCGTCAGTAAGTGCTCTGATGCGCTATCGCTCAGTGTCCAGTGTAGCAACCAAAGTTGCAACTGCCTGATTGAGAGGAATAAGCAGAGAAGGAAGGGTAGGTGCCATAGAGGCAGTCACCGACCTAGTCCTAGGTCCAGTAGTAGCTATAGCTGGAACATGCTCCCTGTAGACCATGCAATCAACATAGGTGGGGTAGTAACTCCAGTTCCATGGAGATTTGCGCTCGGGTAGTGCAAAAGGCTGATCCCAGTCTATCTCTTCAGAAGGATAGAGATGCCAGGGCCAGTTAGATCCTCTATCAGGTATGGGAGGAGGAGGAGGTGACTCAGGACGTGTAGGCCTCTTACCCAGAGCCCGTGAAGACGATGCCATGCTGCGAGGTACGTGAGTGTATGCCAATGAGTATACAATAAGGGATAAGTAACAAGTAACTAACAAACTGTGCGGTTATAGTCTAGTGTGTATGCAACCTAGTTCCCTATAACCAATGGCTCTGATACCAATCTGTCACACCCTCAAAATCCACGTGCGGGGTTTTACCACGAGGCGAGTGAACAAACCAGGATCTCAGTCATTAGTTACTCAGAACGACACTATATGCAACCTTTAAAACAAAACAGAGTTTAAAACTTTAAAATATTTGCGGAAGCATTTTGTAAATAACCCAAACACAACGTACTAAATGTAAACTTGCGCAAAACACGTGCCCAAACCAAAATAAGTAAGTAAATGCTAAATTAAAAGTAAAAAATGTTTGAACAAAGCATGCTTGACACGTGCGTGCTCCTATGGGCAGCTGCTAGAAACGACCTGAGAAAAGCATACTAAAAGTGTCAACACGATGGTTGGTGAGTTCAAGAGTTTGTAATCAATCATAAGCAGTAGCGTTACTAAAAATATAAGCAAGTGCATTGAAATAGATAGCTAGTCTAATTTCATTAGTAAAGAACAATAGTGATTTCACGATCGAAGCTGACTATGTTTGTCTGTTTGCCTCCCGCCACGACATACCAGGTCGTGAAGCTATTAGTCATTTAGGACAATATTGCACCTGTTGACTTCCGGTCACACAGGTGGGGCTTGTCAGACCCAGTAGTACTACCCAAGATTTTCCGCTAGATTCCTTAATTAATGATCCGAAAGTGTGAGGGCTTTCTATGGTATAACCCACTATGTCTTACCAAACACATGTTATATCAATAAAGCGTTCTAAAAACAAGTATGCTTTCTCAGAGAAGTAACTAAAAGTGGGGCATTAGACTCACCTGGTGCGTAAACAAATGATTGTAAAAGCTAATTGAGTGGAAATACAACCCTTCAAAGATTACCTAAAACACGCAAGTATGTAAGTATGTGTACACAGAAGCTTAACAACCCTAAGTGCTCAACAAACACATTGACCCAAGGTTTTGGAAAACAAGACTCATTTGACCAAGTTGACCCGTTTGACCCGTTGGTGACATGCCAAGTTAGATTCTTGTTTGATCAAGTATGGCAAGCCATCATACATGGTTATCACACAAGTTATTCACGTACAAACCCTTAAGTGCTATAAAGTTCATCATACATCATCCATTATCATGTATATTCCATAAAAGCCTAAATTTCCAAAATTGTGCATCAAGTATTCATACAACCCAAACAACACAATCTACCACCTTAGACATCATCAACAAACATTTTAACATGATCCTAACATCATAAACATGCTCAATTAACAATATCCAATGATCTACATAAATAAAGTTCATAACAATCATCTAAACATTATAAACATCATCAATTCATCATAATTCATCAATCTCATGCATAAAAGTTACTATTAATACTAAGGTATGAACAACCATTCAATTTCAATCATAGATTCATCTATATTATACCTAATCTAATTCATAGCATTCATAATCATCCATTTAACATCAACAATTCATCAAAACATAAATTCTCATGAAGAAAAGTTTCCACTTTTGGCAATGTATGAACTAGATAACAAAATCATGGATTTCTTGCATAATCTACATAGATTAACATTCATACAACATAACTAACATCATATCATCATCAAGCCAACACCAATTTTGACATTCACCATCCAATTCGAACTAGGGTTCGGCCAAAATCAAAAACCCATGAAAACCAATCAAAATCTAACATTTAATCACGTAGGGATCAAGAATTGGACTTGCTAACACGTAGTAGTGATTGGAACCAAGCAAAATCAAATGATTTTGAGTGTTTTTTATCAAAATTCATGAGGATGAGGGGAGGGGAAGGCTTCGGCTGAATGTGGGGAGTTTGGGTGGGGGCTAGGGTTTAATTTTTGGTAATATTTAGTTTTATGGTAATTGCAAAATAACCCTCCTTAATCACCTTTTGTAAAAAATTAATCTTTTTAATATTTTTAACAATTTTAACTACAAAGTACAAACATTATTAACCAACAATAATAATCATGTATATTCTCCACTAATCACAAAGCACATGAAATAACTATAACACGTTGACACATTACAAGGTAAAATTCGCAAATAATATTCAAAATTCATAAATCACATAACTACAAATTAATAATCAATATTATTAATCAAGTTATTATCAGATGACCATTGTTAATTATTATTAAGTCACCAACGTTCAACGACAACAAGTGTGTGCTCACGACACGTGTATGCAAGACCTAACGGAACTAACGAAGTTTGGTAACGGAAAATTACCGGCTGTCACATCAGTAATAGCATTTCTATAACAAATATCACCAAGAACAAGGCTTTACCATTCATTTCTTTTCTAAATCTTCATATACAAGATAAATCGACAAAAAGCTCAGTAATAGCAAGTTTATACAAATATCACCAACAAAAGGTTGCGTGTTTGGGATATAGGAAAAACTTCTGCATAAATGAGAGTAAACAGTTATTTTTTCCTTTTTGATACGTAAACAAGGGTAAACAATATAAATGAGGGTAAATAAAAGGAACACATGATCAAATTTGTTTCGTTTGACATTTTGTAGGGTTATTGAAGCTTGGGAATTCCACTCTTCCTCACAAGCGATGTTTGGATCTTCAAAAGAATAGAAAAGGTCAAGTTTTAAAAATAAAGGTATAAGTGAATCTTTGCAATCATTCCAATAGTGAAATTTTTTGAACCGGTTATATACCGTCTAGAATAGCTTGTACTTATAAAATCAATCAAAGTATTTATCGGATTTTAAATCCAACACTTTGTGCTAGTTATTTAAAAGTTTATGGACTATCTCATATATTAGCAAGTTCTGCCTAACTTAATAGACCTAAAAAGTTGACTCAAAGTAGGTCAAAAATTTTTGATAAAGCATATCATTAATACAATAAATTTGTATCTATAAAACACATTAACATGTATAATAAACTGACTAATATGAAAAATACCATTTATATGCAATAACAGTATAACTCATGTTATTGTCTTGATAGATTGACAGGAGTAAGTTAACTTCTTTTTTGGATCGGTAACTAACCATTAATAGACCTAAAAAGTTAACTCAAAGTAGATAAAAAAAATAGAGCATATCATTAATACAATAAATTTGTATTTGTAAAACATATTGACATGTATAACATCAATCCTATGAGTTGGGCTGCATTTGCAAATCATACAGGAACATGATTCAAAAGGTTATTATCATGGAATGAAGTGTCACTATTGTATTCAAAAGCTTACAAAATCTCTTCCTAATTACATAGTAATCATATGACATATCACATGCAACTTATATTGCACTCACAGTTATAAAGTAAAAGACTTAATTTGGATTTACAAATTTAATGCTCTTCATATCTTTTTACTTGTTTTTTTCTTAAATCTTATTCTTACTCCCAAAAGTGGATGTTAGTTATAGAAATCAATAAAACATCAATCTCTTTTGGTAGGTTTGTGTTTGTTTCAGTGATGCATGATCTTTTACTTTAAACATAAACTTGAATCGAGCATCTACATCATACATAATTACCAATTCACCTGAAAATCCCAAAACAACATTGCATCTACAAAATTGCTCAGCACATAAAGAAATCATAATGCTGTAAAATCCAATGGAAACCATAAAAGAGTAATTCCCTTAAAAAGCACACAACATGGCCGAAATCATTCCTAACACCGCTATCAAATTTGCAATATGCATCCATATCTAGAGATTTATTTGATTGGTGTAGATGGAAACCAACAAACCTAATAAAAGCATAAAATTGTAGCAAGTACATACAAAAATGAGGAATTGAAACCAAAAAAATAATATTGAACATTAATTGGTGGACGATTACAACAAAAACCCAAATGGAATTGAGATCAAACACCACTAACCTATGATGGTTTACGTTCATAACACATTATAATAGAGATGGATGTGAGACCATACGCAATAAATGGCATCGATGACGGCTATGGCAATTCAATTGCAGATGAAACCGCTAAGGAGAATTGAAGGATCTTGCATAATAGCACCAATGATTCAGTTAGATCTGGGAAATTGAATTGCTTTAGTGCTATGGCGATATCAAACAATTCAATAGATTCAACCATTCAATGAAGGAGTAGGACGAGACGACGGGAACATGATGAAGTCAAACGGGAACGTCTTACAGAAAAGGTGGAAATTCCAATTTTGCCCTGATGTTTTGCTTTATAAAGTAGTATAGATATAGATATAGATATATAAACTATATTAATAATAATATGCATATAGGAGCGGCAAGATAGTTTTTTCACCCAGAACTCTTAATTTTAAGAGTTTACAACCTCTTATACATCTTGTACAACTCCATACAGCTCTGAACACCTTAACTTTAAACACGGATCCCATTTTGGTTTGTTAATTCAAATTTCAATCTTCAAACTCAAACGCAACATAATTTGCGCCTCTATCTTCATGTCTTTTTTTCACCTGTACACCCCCAATCTATTATCTATCTAACCGGAAGCAATAAGAAAGTTGTCATATCAGTGGTGGTACACCAGGTTCAAATCTAGATGAAACATCAATGGTGATATGATTTGGCTCCATAGTAGACCTTGCTTTTGGTACTGACGGGGCATCTGTTTCTCAACAAAGCTACACTATGAACACTAAGGCACCAATGACATGGTTGATTTAGTTTCCAGTGAAGTTAACGGCGATGGCTTTTGGATTTTGCGTGTTTGGTTTTTGGCAGGTCTGATAAGTTTAGTGTTTGATGATGACAAGCTTTTTCTATCACATCTTGAATATGATTATTTTAACTATTGCTGTTGCAGTTTGATGATATGAAAATTTGTTTGCTGATAGATGAGAATGTTCAAAGAGAAATCATTAATTATAGGTCTCTATGATATCCAAACATAGTTAGGTTCAGAAAGGTGAGTTTTTTTTTGTTTTCTTTCTTGTTTTAAGCATGATCTTTGATGGTTATTTAATTGGGAAGCAATTATTGTTTTCATCTTTTTTCATGTTTTTTATGACTTTAACTTAGCTCATTACATATATTTTTTTGATGTTTTTCATGATTAAAGCAAGTTTTATCACTGAGATTGAAGCTAGAGAACATGTTGTTGGATGGAAGTTCTGTTCCCCATTTAAAGATTTGTGATTTTGGGAACTCCAAGGTTGTTTCTTTACATCGTCCTATTTATGTGGTTCCAAATTTTGGTCACATTTGATACATTTTTTTGTTTCTTTTTTCTGTGTGTGTTAGGGGTGTAAAAAAGTTGAATTTTTTGAGGCAATTGAACTACTTTTAATCATCTAACTATTGCCTTCTTCATTGTTCATGACTATCTGGAATTGTGAACTTAAAATCTTTATTAACGACTTTCTTATATAGCAAGGTAATGTGTTTCCGTTCAGAGCTTTTTTTATATTGAAAATATTCAGTGGTTCCATAAGTCCTTTACTCTTAGATATAGGGCATTTTATTGGCAATGCAATGATCACTGTTTGTGTTCTGGTAAACTACTTTTTTATAAACTTATAAGGGTTTTGGTTCTCTTAATTTATTTTTTCTTAGGACTTGCAAGGTTCAATGATGATAGACTTTTTGGTCATACCTTTTTCTGGCAATTGGATATGTGTTTTCTAAGACTAATTCATTATGAGATATTGTTCTTTCATCTGATTTTATTATGATATTGTGGTAATTTTAGGTCTTAGATTTCGAGTAGCTGCAAAATATATTCAAGTAGAATAACATTTTCTTTTAATTTTTTTCATATCTTTTGTAACCATGTTATTTTATATAAGGCCATAGGAGCTGTTGTTGGAATCTTGATCAACAGATGCAGCATCTAAAGACAAAGCAGCACACACCATTTTTAAGATTTCCTTTTTTAAAGTTAAAATATATTACTATTGCTGTTGTAATATCAACTATTGGTTAATTGGATGCAAAAACAAAAAGTTGCTACTGCTAACCATTTTTAAGATGCTCAAAAGATAGTTTTTACTGATGTGTACCGGTCAAATACATAGGTAACTAATTGAAGATGATATTGCAGTTGAGGTTTTTTTTAATTAAACAGAAGCAGGCATCAACAAAAATTGGGTTACAGGCAAAACGAATAATTATTGTACGGCTCAAAAAAGGATCGGATTGGGTTAGATGTCAAAACTAATAAGTTTTTGTATGGGTCAAATGGATTGGGTTGGGTCACAGTCGCGTTTCTCTAAGGCAGATGGCAAATGAAACTGATTATGCAGGTCTATGAGCTTTTGATGTATTTAAATTTCTCTATGGTTACTGATTTGGCCATTCATGTTGATGTATTAGCAATCTTGATATGATGTTATGTAAGTATTTTTATGCATTCATATTGTAGTTAACAAATGAAAGTGATTATGCAGGTGTGTGAGTTTTTGAAGGAATTAGAATCATCGCTAAGATTGTGGAGGAGTAGTAAATGGTTTCTTTGTTATTGCTTTTATTTTGTTAACATTTAAAATCAAACATGTTGGTTTTTAACTTTAAATAATAATGTTGGGGTTCTGTGGTTTTATTAATTAAAATTGATAATTGATTGTCATATGCTTGTATTTAATATCAAGATTTGATCATAGTTAAAAAAGTCTAACAAAAATACATTGAAATATAATTGCTTGCAATAGATTGAAATATAAATAGTGATTTGAGGATAGGGTTGTTCACGAATCGAACCGAACCGAACGCAGCTTTGCTCGAACTCGGTTCGGTTTCATACCGAGTGGCTCGGTTCGGTTCGAATTTACATATTCGAGCGCAAACTTCATGCTCGAACTCGGTTCGGTTTTAACTGAGGGCTCGGTTTTGCTCGGTTTTGTGTTAAGAGCCAAATCATCAAAGAGATGTTCACCATTTTTTACAAATGTTCTGTAAATACATCTTATACGTCTAAAAGAAGCAAATCTAACCTCTTCTATGACTAAAAGAAACAAATCTAACCTCAAGATACCTCGATTAGGAACAAGGTCAGGAAATGCAGGTCGGGTTTGTCGGAGGCAGCAGATCCGGTGGCGGTGGCGCCGCGGTGCAGCGGTGTCGAGAGGCTGTTCGCAGAATTCCAGGGGTAAGTGAAGGTGAAACGGTGAAGGATCGAAGGGGACAACCGAGCAACTGAGCAAGGGTCGCTCGCCGCAGGGGCGGTGCAATGGCGTCGATGGTTGTTCGCAGGGGCGGCGTCGCTGGCCGTAGGGGGCAACCGAGCAAGGTTTAGGGCTGGAGGGTGGATAGTGGAGGGCCGGACTGTTTGACTTTTTGACTAAAAAATTAAAATATTTGTAATTGATAAATAACTAAATAAATTAACATATATATAATATATAAAAACTAAACTAAAAAAATAATACAAGCGAAACCGAGCGAGCGACGAGCGAGTGTACCTTTGCTCGTGCTTAGTTCGTTTTCAAACCGAGCCGAGCCGAGCCGCTCGGTTCGTTTACAACCGAACGGAAAATCGAATGAGCAAAATTCCGAGCTTTTTTCGAACGAGTTTGAGCGCGTTTCGAGCGTCGAGCTATTTGAACAGTCCTATTTAAGGAAGGTAAACCGATAATGTTTCTCTGTTTTCTTATCTATTTTGTAATTTAAAATGATAAAACCTGATGAAGTTATAAATTTTCCTCTGTTATAAATAGAATAGATAATTTTCCTCCATTTTATGTAAAAAGACTGCAAATTATGTATCATTTGCTAACATAAAAGAAAGACTATACAATTAACATAATAAACTTTTCTAAACAATTATACAAATAAGAAAAGTAACATAAGCATTATACAATATATTACGTAGAATTGATAATAATAATAGAAATAAGTTTCGCGTTGTAAATTGTAATCGCCGTCATATTGCGCGGGTTTATTATTAGTGTACATATATAAGGTTGATGGAAAAAATTGATGTAAATGAGTTTTTTTTAGTGTGGAAAATGTTTATTTTTCTTCATATTTTTCACCAACTTTGGTTAAATATTATATATGTGCAACTCATGTTAATATACTTTTTTTTAATTATGGCTTTGTAAGTATGTGACAACTTTATATTGAATCAAATCGTATCTAAAATAATAATAAGATGAATAAGATATCAATGTTTGTAGTTGTGTGTGAAATTGTTGGAGCTGTGAAAAAGAGAAGGAAGTGCTAAAACTTGTCCCATGTGATACGACCAAACTTTGAGTGGTTTATAGATAGGACCCTTCTAAGGAATTTGTTCTCTTTAAGGCAAACACTAGTGGGCAAAGGTGGGGACCTTATTCAGCGCGCATAAATCGCTCCCGCTTTGTGTGGACGATGGATGCAATGTGGCGCTTTGATGGCGCACTATGCATGCTCACATCTCGCGAGCCACTTGACAACCACCTTCATATTTTTAAGGCTGGTGCGAGGTTCTACCCATAACGTCATCAGGTTTTCTAACCAAAATAAACGTGCCATTTGCTTTCTACTGAAAAACAAACCTGTTCCAATGACATCAACACCAAAATTGGTTCCGTAGGAAAAGTTAATGTTGAACACCAAAGTTAACACCGAAGGCAAAGTTAGTGTTGATCACCAGAGTTAACGGAACACAAAGTTAGTGTCTGCTGCTAGTGTTTAGGAGCTAAACGGAAGATCGATTTTCTATATAAAGCAATTAAACAAAGCTAATATGCATTTAAGACAATCAATGCAATTTATTTTCGTTTTAATTCTTAAGGGAGTTGTTTTGCATTTATTTCACTATAAATACTAAGGTGAGTCTTAGTTGAAAGAGACTGAAATTTACATAGCAATTTTCTCTCAAACACACTTACGACTTCCAACGGTTCTTGATCTTGTTACTTTCATCTTCAAGGTATAAATTCGGATGCTAATGTCTTTTCTGGCAGTACATACAACTTCGATTGTTGTATCCTGGGAATCAAATAAGGTCTTTTGAGAGAGTGAAAATTTATTTTAAGATAGTCATGTTAAACACGAATACTCCAACCACAAGCACACAGTTTTTCTTTATTTCTATTCATCTCATCTCCACAATTTTTTCTTTGTTTCTGTTGATCATCTTCATCTTTTAATTTCTTCATTCAAGTTGTAAAAATATTTTTTAGTTTATTTCCTTTTATTTGCTTATTGTATTTAATTAAATAAAATCTTAATTCATATTAGTATGCAAATGGGTTCTTACAAAGGGTATTAATACCTAATTTCTAGTAGGTTTTGCATTTTGAAAAGTTTTGCGTCTTTTTGAATCATGTAAAAATCAATCTCACATTAAAGTAAGTTAGTGGTTTAAAATCTTTAATTGGATAATTTAAAGGGAAAGAACAAATATGTAAATTCTGCTCTGAAAATGCAAATGAAATCAGACCAAACTTTGGAAATTATTATAAAATTTAGTTGAAACGACACAACTCTTCTGAAAGAGTATTTCAATTGATAGTTAAAATGGTTTGCCGTTATAGTAATTTCTATCAAAGTTATTCAATTAACATTGATAGTATTTTCTATCTATAATTGCAGATTACCCAACTTGGTGCTAGACGAATAGTTGGTTCTACCCGTCTCGTTACTGTTTATGGTAGTAGTTGTTGATAGCCTAAGTTACTAGTGATCGTAATTACTACTAACAACATACTTGTTGCTAAACATAAATGTTACTCATGGACCAATAAGTTCCCGCTAAAGCTTAGTTACTACCAACGAACCAAACAACCATACCATATCGGAATCAATATACAAACCAGAAAGGCTTTTTAACATATTGATCAAACTTCCACGCCCATGTAATATTTTTATAATTACAATTATGTAACTTTGTTGTTAAACATATGTAATTTACTTTTTACAAAAAGATGGAGTTTTCCAAAGTCTTCTCATTCATATACATATGTGTAGTTTTTCAATAACAATCTAAGGCCTTGCGGTGCACATTAACACCCTAAGTGTTAATGGCTGAGTTAGCCCTTACGGGCGTTGCACATCGCTCCCACCTAACATGGAGGGGCATTAAAGGGGGTGGTCGTGAGTGAGTTAAAATTATGATGAATTCTTCTATACACAATCAATTTATATTTGATTTTAGGGCGTGAAAGGGGGTGAGATCATTTCCTTGGTGAGGTGGAGTGAAAGGGGGTGAATGAGTGATGTGACGCCTATGTGAAGGGACGTAAGAGTACACCCAATGGCTTAAGTGTATGCGTCACAGGTGTTTAGTTGTATACATTTATTATGTCTATTTTGTCAATTTACATATACCTAACTTCATATATGTAATTATAAAGCAATAATAAAGTTTACAAAATCGGGCAGCTGTTGTATACAAGAGCCAGACAGTCGAGTAAATGCACTTACAATCGGTCTGAACAGCAAGCCATATATGTTTTTAATCTACACAACGAAATTATCAACCATATGTTGTATGACATCAGCGCCATCAGAATTCATCCAGGGGGTGTTTACCTGCGCCCGTAAACATCAAAAGAAAGATTCAGACATAATGTAGCATACTACCAGCAGTATGCTGCAGCCCCATGACAATGCTATGCAGTTCAAATCTCAGGAGGATATGTGATGGTTGATGGTATATATAATTGAATAAATTATTATTTAACTCGGAAACAATATATTATGAATCTGAATTTTGATTATATATATTCAAATGCTAAGAAAGATATGCAATCTATTGAAATGTATGGGTGGGTCATAGACTCATAGTTGCCTGGATCGTGTTGTGTGCAAGGTATCTCTGTTTACTTCCTTTAAAGCTGACATCAACCCGTTCCCAGCATAATTTACTTAATCCTCTAATCATTGTCTCTGCGATTGAAAATGATAGGAGTCAAACAATAAAATACTAGAACGTACAGCAATATCTCATATATATTTAACAAAGACTATAAATAAGTGGTTTACAATAAAATCTCTCGAGGGAGACCATGTATACAGAAGGTGTGAAGTTCTGAGATGACAGGAACATAACACGAAATTTGCGTGTTTGGGTTAAGTATAAACATGTTTGGGTCAGTTTCGGGTTGAACATACAAACCTGTTTAGCTAAACAAGGTGTGTTCATGTCAACCAGACGGGTCTGTGGGTTGACCTGTTAAACCGGCTTGTTTTAGAATATGTTTTGTATCATTAACTAAATTGGTTGCGTGTTTTATTCGAAAATTTAAAATTTCAAAGAGATATCGAAATAAGATTTTGTAACTAAAATATAATTGTTTTATACAAATTGTATTTTTTTTGTTGTAAAATAGTAATAATAAAGTATTAATAAGTGAAAAAAAATATACAAATTTAAAATTCGGGTTGAACGGGTTGAGTTCGTGTCAACCAGCGAATTTCTGTGTCATGTTCGGGTTCAAATGTCCTGACTCCTGACACGTTTTTTGGGTTCGGGTTGGCCACGCCAACCTACGAACACAACCTATTTAGCACCCCTTAACAAGACTCCTTGGCTTTGCATAGACTAGGAAAAGAAGACTTTGTAGATAGCACTTCCTTTTCACAAACAGATTGTAACACCCTGGTCTAGAGGTGGTAAAATGGGTGGGATGGGCAATGGGTCAAAATGGGTTCTTTTTTACAATAGGTAAGGTTGGCGTGCAAACACTGTTTTGGCCGTTTTTATTTTTTGATAAACAACCGACGAGTTAATATGATTACAAAAATTTCATTCTCAAGTAAAAGACTTCGGAGGTACCACAAATAATACCATCCACAACACCCTAACCGAAACTAATATCAGGTGAGCCAAATAGCCTTCAAATCAACAAAAACCATGGTGGGAAACTATTTGCAGCCCACAACCAAAGGCTTTTAACAGGAGATTTTCCACACGTCTGTCACAGTGAGTTGAATATTCGAATAACATTAACTGGGTACCTTCCATGGTGGCAGTCTTAGTCTTGTGACTATTGGCTTGTTGATCTACAGAGCCTTCTTGCTTTGGTGTATTTACTGCACCTTCCTTCAGAATATGGGGATATCTACCACTTCTTGCAAGATTCTTACGCTAAAATGAAAAACATAGTCAGATGCACCCCGAATGTTATATACTGCGTATTATCTGTTTTACCTTAGGTAGCTCACTTCGATGACGAATTGATGATGTGCTCCATCCCACAAGATCTGAGTACAATGTTGAGTTAAGAAAAAGGGCCATGCATGTTTGCATGCAAAATTTAAGGGAGTGTTTGGACTTTGGTTCATGGAATATGTTGGAATTAGAATCTAGAATTCAAGGGATAATATGTTTGGTTTAACTAATTTATTCATCAGTTTATGTAGTACTTCAAGAACTATAGAGGTTATAACAGAGGCTTAGATATAGGATACGATCAGAAAGGACATTTGCATAAGCAACACGGCGCTTGAAGGACTGCAAAGCAGATCTACAAAATCAGGCAAGAAAGTAAGGTGAAATTTGGAAGTAATGATGTCAAGTAATTTATGCAAAACAATCTTCATAAACTGACATGAACTTTAGGTCTTCAGTATCATTGACCATCTGAACCAATAGAGGGGGCTGTCCATCTATCTTATCTTTCATATACACATGCCTCCCTGTTCTTCTAAGCAACCCTGATGTATGGTACCCTAGTTTTTCAAGGCTTCTAATTCCACAGAACATAGGAACCTGAGACCATTGACAGTTACAACTTATGAAATCCAGGAATTATGAGGGATATCCTTAATGATAAATGTGAATAAAATGTACTAAGATTACTTTCTCTATACCAGTTTGATGTTTAGATTACCTGTCTGTGACCTCTTGAACCAAGATGTGGAGTCGCAATAGTAATAAAGTTGATAGGTTCCAATCCGGCAATTTTTCCATGAGAATTACATTTTGAGCATAAGTTGACTTGTGTAATTGATTTTTCTAATTTTTCCATGGGTTCATAGTTTCCATTTCCTTGACATGATTGATTTTTGCAATCATGTGTGTAGAGCTTAGCAATAGCATATCTTGCTATTAGGCCACCAAGTGAGTGACCTATAAAAGAAATCTTCTGAAGATTAGGATGACGTTGTATCACAGATAACACCTGCAAAACCAACACTTTTGATTGATGAGATGCCAACACTTTCTGCTAATCCTTAAGGAGGTTATCCAGACAGCTTTTGGAACACACCAACCTCATCTGCTAATCTGGTTCCCATCACGTCAACACCATCAAGTGTCGCCAATGCAGAGTTGCATTTGCTGCCTGTGTTTACCATATTGATCAAGAACATAAGGTGTTGTGATAAAGCACGGAATACTTTAAACAAAGATCATCAGCACTTAAAAAGTCTGGGTCTGTTGACTGATGTCCTTCAACAAATTATATGATACCATCCAATATGAAAATTTAAAGCCCATAACTGGCATATTTCATAGTTTTTAGTTAATGAAACCATGAGAAAAGGTGAAATTTTGGTTCAGATTTCTTTTACGTGATCCTAGTTAACATCTTCACAGACAAATCCAGTTCAGAAAGGCTTTGTTTGGTGCAGATATGAGAATTATCTTTCTGCAGACCTTTTTTACTATTTCATTGATTATCTAAGCCATGTAAGAATCTAAGAAACTATAAATCATTAAAAAATTATGGAATACGAACCTGCTAAAGTAAGGAGCACGGATAGAACTACTTACAGTGAACAATAAGATCATTTGGATACTTCTTTAAAAATTGTTTTGCAGCAAATCTCCAGTTTTTAGCACTGCAAGAATGTAAATCATCAGGTAAAAGCATCACAGGGTATTCAAGATTATTATAAGAAGGCAAGCCAAAGACAGAATTATAAGTTTCCGAACCATACAGCACTGTATATGGCGCACAACACATTACTTAAATCCTGCTTTTCTCTGAAAACTTAATAATAGTTCACATCATAACAGCGCATCTCCATTCTCCACATGAAAACTTATATGTACTGCCACCCTTGCATGAACATTTCACATGATGGCTAGGAGTTATAGTCAAGGTGGCATCTTAATTCATTCTACAAAACTTCCATTGTACGATAAGTTCAGCACAATTGCTTGTGCACTTATTTAGAGATAAGTCTATTGTTGAGTTGTGGAGACTTGTAGTTTCCACACGAACATGATCACCACCACTACAGCGGGAGTCCAAGGATGCAATGCCTACGTTAGAATTATAGGCTTGACCCGTATGGAATTTATCCCCAGGTTATGCAAGTCGGTTGAAGGCAGAAGAACATGTCATTTACCCTAATCCAACTCTATATATACAACATCTATGCAATTCTAAAGTCTAAACCAATACCAAAACAAAATGACTATCAATTAGCAAATCACATAGATACATGCGTACAGTTTGCAGTTTGATCGCGCTTTTACACTGATTCATGTGGAACTACAGTTTACTCAACACACAGGGTAGATTGAAGCTAGACAAATTGAAAAATATTCACCGAAGATCAACTTAAATTATTCTAAAAGATTCATATGAACTCAAACTTGCATTTCCAGATCACTAGGTTTCGAAATCTGAACCTGCAATGCGCTTCAATCGAAACTAATCCTCAGCTATTTTCACTACACTCACAATCAACACAACAAAATGCACTTAACAAAGCGTCACAACCAGCAAGCAATCAACAAAACTCAAACATCAACACCACAACAATCAACCACGTAACCACTAACCTCCCAATCAGTCCATTAACCATCACAACAAGGTGTGTCGGAGGCCGCCTTTTATCATCCGCAGCCGATTCCATATCAACGTTACCGTCAGCGTCAACTTCCTCAACCGTCGGGTATCCATAATCCGACGACCTACAACAACTCAATCTCCTCACAATCAACGATCTTCTACTCCTATTCATCCTCACCTTCTTCTTCTTCGCAACATCTGATCCATTAACTCCACCATTTGCTTCCAAATTCCTCGGCGACTCCATTGATTCATCAACTATAAGCATCAAATTGACTTGCAAATTGAATGCAGTGAGGTTAGTTAGGTCGGAGGGTAGGACCGCCGGTGGCTGACGTAATTTGACTGATGGAGGTGGAAATTACCATTTTGGGAGGGAATGTGTGAAGTTTGTAGATGGAGGTGAGGGTAAAAATGGAATGTTATTTGCGCCGCCGTGGGACGGCGGAGGAACGTGGGTTGACATGTTCAAATATTTTAAGAATAATATTATTATTATTCAAATTGGTTTCGAGAAGGGGACGACGACAGCTTTATGCATAAAGAAAAGTATAACATAATTAATAATATTTCTCTATTATTAAATACCAGAGGAAATAAGTAGGATATTTTTATCTTCTTAAAATGCAACCATAATAGTTATTGTTTTCTCAAATCTAGATCTATCACACAACTATAGGGTTAACAAATATAAAGTTTGGCTGTGTAAACCCGCACGTGCCAGTGTCCTCCCCTTCAATTGATTTTTCGCTTTTAATATATATAAATTACAATATATATATATTTTTTTATTAGAATAAAAAGTAAGCACGATACATACATCTATTTATATAAAACATTGGTAGTTTTACGACTAATGACGTTTTAAGACTTTATGTGAGAGTGATAGCAGTTGAATCGTGTTTTTGTATTCATGTTTTGATACTTGGAATCATGTCCGAATTCACAGGGCAAGGCGCGGGGATGAAAACCTAGTATTACTATAAATAAATAATGTCTTTGATCTTGTATATATGTGAACTTTTCTCCGCAACGCATGGTCACGCTTTCTAGTTCCTTATTGAATATTTTTAAATCACTTTGCATTGATTATAAATTAAAACAACGATTAGAAGCTTAGGAAGTGTTTGGTATGCAGCAATGAAATGAGAAATATAATAAATCATTAAGAGTGAATGAAAAAAGAAGATTTTTGTTGGTGAAAGGAATGAAATGTACCATTGCATTAATAATTTAAATCCCTTTAAATACATCAAACTCATTTCACTCATCTTTTCTTTCATTCCATTCTTTCTTCCATCCTTAATCATCACCGCTACACCACCACCGACCACCACCACCACCACCACGATGATCAACCATAACAAACACCACCATCGGCTGCCACCCACTTGCCACCCACCACCACTAGGAACCACCATCGGCCACCACCAGGAACCACCATCGGCCACCACCAGAAACCACCGGACATTATCGGCTGCCACCACCACCACCACCGGAAATCACCACTGGGAACCACTGACCACCACAGGTAGCCACCCACCACCACTGACAACCACCACTAGTAACCACCACCTACCACCGTTCGCCACCACCGGTTGTCACCACCATAACCACTTTTGTATTCTGTTCTTTCTTCTTTTTCTACCTAACAAACAACACAATGTAAAATTTATTCTATTCTCACAGGATAAACAAACAAGATAATGAAATATAATAACTAGTTTCATTTATTTCCCCCATCCATTTTACTTTTCATCAATTCCATCATTCAATACCAAACAAACCCTTATAGTTCAAAAGATGGATATAGTGAAACCACTAAAACCGAATCCAATAAAAACCGAAATAGATAATGTGCTAATTAGGATATGTGTACCCAAATAAGGAAACCCATGTTATCTTGACCTAATTGGTATATATGTAATTTTTATTTGAAATTTCCATGAAGAGGTAACTACACTTAGGATTACTAATGTTTGATGTTTTGTTAGTGAAATGAATAAAAAAGAAGATTAAAATAAGGCATGTCAAGTCAAGAATCTTTAAAATATATAGCCTTGATCATATGATTATGAGTTAATTACAAAAATTGTCCATGTGGCTTGGGTGAAGTAACATGTTTTGGTATTAAGCAAAAAACATAACAAGTTTTGATATTGACCTTTAATTTTGTAATGATTTTGGATAATAAGCATAACTTTCATTAATTTCTATATTAAATTACGGTGAATGTTAGTGTAAGGCCCCGATCCCGGGACGCTCACAGTTGGACAATCATCGCACATAAAACATATTATTTACATTTACAATTTCTAAAACATTGCAGCGGAATTCTTTTAAACAAACCATTTCATATATATATTTTGCTTTTGCAAAATAATACATCGTTGACAGATTACAAAATATTACTCGTTACATTACATCACAAAAACATTATAATTTAAACAACGGATGCCATCCAAAAATGCCAAGTAGCTGCCCCGTGCCATCCTCAGCAACATTACCTGCCAACTGGAAACACATAAAAGTCAGCGTTGCTGAGTGAGTTCTAGTTTTATAAAATAAAATACTTTTCTTTCGTTTAAAACCATTCTTTCTTTACTTTCATACGCGATCATACAACATACGTACACATAGATAATAATTTATTATTATCTTTCATCGTCATTCGTTGACTTCCGTTCATTCATCATCGTACGTCATCTTTATCATTCGTTATCTTTCTTTCCGTACTATATGTACACTCATTAACTTCCGATGACATGTACTGTACCCCGAACGTTGTTCACGAAGCTGACTCAAGGGCCTGGGACAAGTACACACATCATTATCATTCATCTTTCATTCCGGACCAATCCCATGTGCTATACCCCGAACATTGTGCACGAAGCTGGTTACTGGGCCTGAGGCCAATCATAGACCTCGAACATTATGCACGCAGCTGACTCCAGTACCTAGGGCAAGCGGCAAGGGTCCTATACATATGGTCAATCACAAAGATTAGACCCCTAGTGTGCATCCTTCCGGGGTAGCTAACCCGCACACAGTTGAGCTAACACCCTTCATTGGGTGTGAACCTCCATACATTTCTTGCAAGACTTTCATTACTTCATTCATTAATGCATGCATTCATACTTTACGTTACTCTTTCATTATCTTCCGCTTTACGTTACATAATACTTTTCATAATCATACCACGTAAAGCCATGGAAATTATACATACATAATAAGGAACATAACATAAACATAACCATACCATACATAGCATCATCACATCACATATGACATCATAAGTCAACTTACATTACCCCCGAGAACATCCCAAGTCAAAGCCTACACTTTACATTTTCCCCAAAATTTCAGAAATTATTCTAAGGCATAGGCGCATGAGCACTATGCAGGCGCATGGCCTTTCAGGCGCATGGGAACACTTAGGTGCATGGGGAACTTTCAGGCGCATGGGCACTATTGGGCGCATGACCCAACACTTAGGCTTTTGGGCAAACTTCTAGGCGCATGGGCGCTATGCAGGAGCATGAGTGCCTAGGCGCATGGGCAGTTTTGGGCGCATGGAACACTTAGCCAAATTCAGCCTATTCTAGGCGCATGGATACTATTCGGGCGCATGGGACTACACTTAGGCAATTTGACCGGCGCATGGGCAACCAACTCTCACTATCAGCATCATAATCAGTCCCAACATCATTAATTCAACATGTTCTAACTTAGTTCTAGCATTCTAAGCATCATATCATGAACATGGCATCATCATAACATCATAAGTCACCCAAATCATAACCCACCCACATTCACACATATATATACATACGGGTACAAAACCCATTTTTGTAAAAACTTACATACATGCATTTCCAGCCCCAAAATCGGTTAAAAACATGTAAAAAGGGGGTTCTAGAACTCACCCTTGACAACCTTCAAGTATGACTTCTTCAACCCGTTTGCAAATGAGTTCAAACACCTAAAACCCACCAAATCACACAACCCGAACACACAAACAAACACATAAGCATACAACCGAGGCATAGGCCGGCCAAGAACAACTTAAAATGATGAATCTTACCTTGAATTCGGTTTCTTGTTCTTCCTTCTTCAAAATCCGAACCCTGCTCTTTCTCTCTCTAGAAAATCCGGTGAAAAGAAGATATGCAGAGAAGTGTGGGCGGCCATGCCCACTTTATGCACCCACTTTTTTCTTTTTGTCCTTTTGACACATTTAGCCCCTCAACTAGGGTTAAATTGTGTTTTCTTTCTTTTATACACATTTATTCCTTCTTTCTCGTCTTTTAAAATTTTACGGGTGTTACAGTTAGTATCCAAACATGTTACTTTCATAAACTTTTCTTTTAATTAGAGCGAAAAATTTTGTTTAACACCCAAACTCTTTTATGGTCAAGTTTCGCTTTTTGATGCCTAAAGTTAAGTTTTTCCTTAAGTACTTGAATATATTATTTTAACCAAACCTAGGACCGTCTATGGCTCTTTTATTAAATTAAGCTTTTTGTAATATAATATTATGTACCTTTTATTTATAAACAAAATTAACACAAAATTGTTGGCATTACCATTCAGAGTAATCCAAGATAAACACTCACAAGCATGAAACAAATTAGAAGTGTAAGAAATAATAAAGAAGTTAATGTAGTGAACATTATCGATTAGATCGGTTGCGCCTATGCCCAAGTTGGAGCGATTTTATTGATCTAATGAACATAAAACTCAATGATTACGCTCGCTATAGATATTCAAACTAGGGTACCTTTGCAACTAACCAAGGATCTTTATAACGACCAAGAAAGTTTTATATATGATGATTTAATTAAACTTCACAACTTAACAATCATCCACTTAAAGGTTAATGCTTTTTACATCAATGGCCATCGAGTATATCTTGATACACTAAAGTAATTATGACCTTTTGGCTTGGCACCCTCTTCTTATCTTTTTAGAAGGTTAGTTGAGGTTTTTGTATAACTGTAGCTTCACTTCAAGAATTATCTTGGTAAACACATCTCTAATATTCTTTATAGTATTGGTCTTACTCAAAGATAAAAAATCTTTACTTAAGAACTCTTTGATGAAGTGATATCTCATCTGAATGTGTTTGGTCCTACTAAGAAACAACGTGTTCTTTGTAAGATGGGTTGCATTATGATCATCAAAATATAATACAATATCCTTCTAATCTCGGTCCAACTATGATAAGAATATCATAAGCCAAATGAGCTTTTTGCTTGCCTTGATAACTCATAGTTGTTCCATGAAATGTGATCACATATCAAACAATGTTCTTCCATGAATTTAGACAACCTCCCGCCTGTGCATTAACAAACCTTCTAAGATAGCACCACTCTTTCTTAAACAAAGTTTTAGGACTAGATTTGATACAAGATTAGTAGTAAACAAAGTATAAAGGGGGTAAAATACACAAAATAAATTGGCTCATAAATTTTCATAATTTATAATTCTCAATAAGTGAAAAACATGAATTTACGATAGTTTATTGTAAAATACAATCCAACAATTACTATTTGATGGGTTTAACAAAGGAGCATATCATAACATTGCTATTTCTATAACCTTGAAGTGATATATGTAATCTAATTAGCAAAACGAGCTGACTAATCTTACAATATGATATTGCTTGGTACCTTAATAACCAACTCATTCCGACCACTACGTCAAACTTTCGCAATTGCATAGGTATGAGATCGAAATCTTCTTCAGAATCTATTTTCAAATGCCTCAGATACCATTATTTTTTTTAATGCCTGTTATTTCTACTTCCAAATGTACAACTAAGTTCTCCATAACAAGGGGTAGATGGTGCTTAAATTTATTGGACACGAAAGATCTATAAGCTCCTAAGTCAAACAGAACATATGCGGGAACGTAATTGATCATGAATGTACCTATCATCATATCAGTGTGTTCTTGGCCTCTTCTATGGTTATCGAAATGCTATCTCACATGCTTTTGTCATTTCCATCTTCTTTTCATTTCCTGCTCCCTTGTTCTGTTGTGAACTCCTTACACCATTCCCTTGCTTTCTTAGCTCTTGACGTTCAACCTTGAAATGTTCATGCATATAGCAGTTATAATACACATTCGTCATGTTTGTGCACTAGAATGCAGGGATCTTTCCTTGCCACACTTAACAAGTCATCTAGAGGTACCGACATTCCCTAAAATGATTATGACTATAAGTTCTACACGTATGAACTTGAGGTTTGTTAGTACCCTTCCTTGATGGCTCAAAAAATTTCACCTTCTTGGACACACCCTCATTCTCATCCGGCTTCTTCTTCTCACCTCTACCAATTTGTTTCTGTAGTTCAATTTTCATTTCCCATGCTCAAGTTATTAATTCTTGCAAGGTTTTGCAGATTAACAGGGAAATAAGTTCTCAATATTAAGCCTTTAACATATTGAGGTATCAATTGATCCACAATCTTTCCATTTTCAGGAGATTAGAACAGAATTAGACCGTATTAAAGAAAATACTTGTGATCTTATCAATAAATTCACCAATTTGATGAAGATGGATAAAAATTCTTTGTAATCTAATTAATCATAGCCTTGGGACTAAATTTGTTCAAGAACGCTATTTTAAGTATGCCTTCTTTACCCAAGGTCCGTCATTACTCATCTCAACAGTCTTTTGCTCTTTCCTTTGTTTGACTGGCATTAAAAATTACTTCATATGCGGGCTGACACTGACTAGTCTCAAACACCTTCTCAATATCTATGATCCATATATAACTAATCAATTGATCAACTTTTCTAAAATTTATTTTGACTTGCAAATCAAAATCCCTTTGCAGGACTATTATGGTCTCTCTGTTTCCTTCATCACTTCCTTCCTTTCCTTTTCATTTTCTAGGTCTGATCATCCAGACTTAGGTTTTGGCATCTATTTTCGAATCCATTCTTAATCGTGATTTCTATTTGTTCCTTAAAAATTGGAATGATATGTTAGACAGCCTTAGTTATCTCCTCCCTTAGTTCAGTTAAAGAATTAAGCCATATCCTTAATGAAGCTAACAACATCTCCTTCCCAAATGCAAAGTTTGATCAGAACTTTTTGGTTCCACCTAAAGTTAATTGGTTGGAGGGCGGCGAGTGGCAGGATAACAACCTTCTCTACCTTGATATCAAAAGGAGTACCTATCAGTTAATGTTAGTTTGCTATGGTTGTTTGGTGGAAGGTTTGTGTTTGGGTGTAGGATGTCTTACTAAAGTTTTTTCGTCGGTTAGAGAAGGATTAATTATGGCTAAAAACAAACCACACCAAATCAAACCAAAAAGAATCATGTTCATGTTTGCTCATTAGGGTTTTAACAGACAAATAAACATCTCATGAACAAGTAGTCAAATAGATGTTTATGGATGTTCGTTTGGTAAGGAAATTCAATTGTTTGTGTTCATTCGTTAAGTTTATAAACGAACACAAACGAAAATCAACAAAGACAAACAAACATAAATGAACACAAACAACCACAAACGGATAATAAATTTGAAAATAAGAAAACAACATTGTTATACTTCAAAAGTAGCCATAACTACAACCATCCAAATGATAAATAAAGCTTAAAAAACTAAGACATAATTGTTAATGATTCCCGAAAATCCAAAATTTTCCAGGAAAGTAATTATAAAAAAGAAAAGCAAGTTGCAATCTAATAAGATAAGGTAAGATAACAAGTAGAGACAAGTGGTCAGCAAGCAGGTTATGCTTCCTAAAGTCTTAGATAATATTGTTAAAGTAGTTTTCTTACTGTTTTCAACTATAAATAAAGTAGGAAACTTGTATTTCTATCTTAATGCTCACTTCTTCATCAATATATAAAAGAGTCAAGGGTTATTCCACTTAAAAAGTGTATGTTCTAATTGAGTTCTATACCAAATTGTCTAACATTTGGTATTGGAGCCAAGTATAAAGGAGGACCAACAACTGGTCAAGAAGGAGCGACCAAGTTTGAGACTCTACTGCTGTAAAAAGTAAACCAGCAACAGACCTGCTATAACTTTTCCTCAAAAATAGTCTATCATTGTTGTTTGTGGTTGAAGGAGTAGACCAAAGGCTATTCAAAAGAAAAGTTAAAGGCATCAACCTTGCTACTGTCTAGATTCTGATGAATCTTTTCCATTGTCATGGTGGAAACATACTAAGGTTGTAACAATGGTGAAAACAATATAAACATTGCCATTGTTGTTCCAGCTAAAGGAGGAGGCTCAATGTCCTTTAAGTTTCTGTCACTTACCCAAACGAATTATACTTTATGGTCTATCAAGATGAAAATGTTCATGGTGCCCAAGGGATATGGGATGCCACTGAACCACCCGATGGAGTGGATGTGGATGTCAAAACCTGGAAAAAAGCAAGAGCCTTTATCGCTAGGCACTACCGGAAGACATCTTGGACTATCTTGTTATTAGTAATAGTACACAAGATAGCGAAGAAAGTGTAGGATGTTCTCAAAACTCAAATTCTTGGACTAGATTGAATTTAACAAGTGCGAATTCAAACTCTCCACCAAGGGTTTGAACTTCTCGGTATGAAGGATGATGAAAACATAGATGATTTTGCTAGTAAGATCGCGGAATCATATCCAAGTTTGGAACCCTTGGAACAACAATTAAAGAGAAAGTTCAAGTGGAGAAACTTCTTAATTTTGCATTGTCACAACCCGACCAAGGGCCGGACATGACAACTGATATCAACCAAACATAGTGGAATAATACTAATATTTATTTTCACTAGTACATATCGTTCGGTCCGGATTATAAATACATATGGGGAAAGAAAAGAAGCAGAAAATAATAAAGTACAACCCAATAAAAAATATTAAATGCTAAAGTAAATTAAACTAAAGTCTTTTTGCTTAGACAAGGGTTGGTCTTTCTAGTGCATAGTGCCTACATGCCTTACTCTTGAATATTACCTGAAAATACATACTCAAAATAGTCAACAATATGTTAGTGAGAATATGATTTTTATATACAAGACACAAATAAATAGTATGGTGTAGATTAAATAAGTTTACAATCAAACCTGTTCCCACGACTCAAACTCTTGAGGACTTGCTCAACTTTGTCAAACTTGTTAGCCATAAAGAAATAAAATTTTACTTAACGTGTCACCAACGGATCATTGGGTCAAACTTGATCAAACTTTTCTAAACACATGAAACAATGGGATTTTCTAGACACTTAGGGTTTTATAAAACAACACACCCACATACTTATTTACTTACATGCTCTAGGTAGCTTATGATGGGTCACTTCATACTACAACCCTATTTACTTGTTTGGCACTTGATCTAGGTGAGTTAGTGCCCTATTTTTATTTACTCCTTTTAGGGGAGAAAACATACTCAAATTTTTTAAGATTATGTAATTCATGTTTACATAGTGTAACGTTACCGTTGAAAGTCCTTACTCTTTCGAATTGTCAATTAAGGTTAACTAACAGGAAATATTGGGTAGTACTACTAGGCTTGACAAACCTGACCCGTGCGACTAGAGGTCAAGCGGGTGCAACATCGTCCTAAACAACCAACACAATGCCAGATCTTGGTAAGACATGGTGGAAGGCAAAAAAACAAAGTCAGTCAGCTTTGATCGCGAAAACACTAATGTAATATGTTTTTGATCTAGAGTAGCTATATGTTCCAATGCACTTTGCTTATGATACTAAATCTCAAACACTTTCACTTGTTTTGCAAACTCATGAACTCACCAATCTTGTGTTGACACTTTAGTATATCTTTCTCAACTTGCTAACTCACAGATTTAGGAGCACATCTCGAATCTTTCAAACATTTTGTCAGTATTCCATGGGTTTTAACTTTTGGTTTTGGGCACATGTCTTTGCGCATTTACCTTTACATTAAATAGTTTTGAACTATTTTTTGTTATGCTTCCACAAACTATAGTAATTAAACACTGATGGTTATTTTTAAAACTCATATAGTGGTCGTTCTGAGTAACTAATGACATTGATCTTGGTTTGTTCACACGCATAGTGGTAAAATCCCGCACATGAAGTTTTAGGGTGTGCAAGTGGGGTTGGATTAATAATAAAATTATTTAAACAAATAAAAAAATCTATAAGAGAGTAAACCTTTTCTTTTTCACCTAGCAAATTGATAATTTTTAAAATGGTCAATACTAACCCATACCCATCTTGACCTAAACCCATCCTAAATCGACAGCCAAACAACACATTAGGGGGTCGATAATGAGGATTGAACAACTAAAAAAGTGAAAATTGACTTTGAAGACAAAGAGGCTTACGTGACCCTTGAAGTAACTACTTACATGACTACGTGAGAGAAGGAGAGGGTTCATGAAGGATACGAGGGATGCCGAAGTCGGAGACTTTGAAGGATCGCACAATGGGAAAAGAAGGATAGGGAGCGACCCTAATCGGAAGCTTGAAGTGGCAGAATGTGAGATACTAGTTGCCCTAATCAACTATCTAATTTAGAGTGCTGTAAGGTTGAGTATTTATGATAAAGTAATAAAAAGAAATTTTAATGTTAGGCTAATAAGTGATAACTAGTTTCTTTACTTTCCGTGCATTGCAGCAACACCGTATACGATGTGATAAAGTATATACTACAATTAACACAACTCATTCTGAATTAAGTTTACATCAATTATACTATCGACTGATCAAAATTAATTTCAATGGAAATAATGTAAGAAAAGTAAGATGAAGTCTACAATTAACACAAATCATTCCGAAGCCAAAAGACCATTTCTTCCGAAGCCAAAGATGAAGTCTTCCGAAGCCAAGAGACTGATTTCTTCTGAAGACAGAGAAGACGTGCTTTCTCTAGCATGCTTTTGACAAAAGCTAAATAACTTTCCGTTGCCATCTCTGAAGACTCACCAACTTATACAAGTTGGTGATATCTCCATACTTTTGTTAACTATAGATTAAGGTCTTAGAGTCTGTAACTTTCTACTTTGAAATTTTATCGTTTTTGTAATAGATAAGGATGTGAGCTATGGCATGTCATAGTTACTAGTCAAAAGGCAATCTGCCTTTTGACTTTACATTGATCTTGTTGTCTAGATTAATGTTCCAGCTAGCCTTCAAAGTATGGCTGGTTGTTGGATGCAATATAAAGTATCTCAGGTACCAATCCTTAGGACTAAGCCTTGTAACATTTGTAAAACACTTGAGAGCAATATAAATCATTCTTGGAAACCAATTACTTGTGTTCTGCTTGTGTTATTTACATTTTTTCTTTGTTTCATAAGCTGATTTCCTATTTGATCTGTTAAGTGTTCTTGTTTGTTTTTCTCCAACCTTGTTAAACTGTTGTATTGCTCCCCTGCACCGGTCCTGCAATTGGTATCAGAGCATTTTAGGCTGTTGATTGTAAGATCACACCGTCTTAAATCCCTTTGGTTTCACAAAACACTTACTAGCTCAAATGGCAGCTCTCATTAAGGCTGACATGGAAACCGATAGCATGACAAAATCTCCACTGATCACACTTGTTGACTTTTATACTTGGTGCCAAAGAATGAAAGGCTTTGTCAAGTCTCAAGATAGGAAGATGTGAAGACCTGTTATCTCAGGACCTCATATCCCAAGCACCTCTTCAGCCACTACTATAGGTGGGATGATTCCAAAGGAAGTGACTGACTATTCTGAGGAAGATTGGAAGAGATTGATATAGATCAGAAGACCATGATCTCTCTACAAACTACTCTTCCTAACTCTATATACAGAGGCTTCAAGAAGTGCAAAATTGCTAAGCAGCTCTAGGATGCACTAAAGCTCATGTATGAGACATTCCAGCACATTAAGGGTGAATTAGTCTCCAAACAACTACATAGATTTGCTCAGCTAGTAAATGATCTGGAGATTATGGGTGTGACCTACAAAGAAAAGGAGATTAATAAGAAGATGCTTCATTCACTACCTAAAAGCTGGAAGAAAAGTATGACTATGCTAAAAACACACTTGATCTGGAGAGCACTAGCTTAGACATCATGTTAGCCAAGATTGAATCATTGGAGCTTGATGAAAAGTCAAGAAATCTTGGTGGTCTACAGGTCATAGAAGCATACAACTAAAAGTCATTCAGCGGAACATGCCTTCATTATAGAAGAAGATGACTTCATGTCGGCACCTTAAAGCCCAAGATCTAAAGCATTTATGTCAGCCCCTCAAGTCAAGATTAACAAGCCATCACCCCCTACTACACAATCAACAAATCAGACATTCACATCTTGTAATCACACCAATGATGACCAAAAAGAAACTTATAATGCTTTTGTTTTAAGCTTTATAGCTTAAATTGGTGGAAGAATCACACCTGTACATGTGATACGGGATGATTTAGAAGATGTTGAAGAGATGGATCTTCAATGGAAAATGGCCATTATCACTCTTAGAGCTAAGAAATTCTTTAGGAAGGGAAAAAAGTTAAGCTTGAATGAGAACACTAAGCTTGGATTTGGCAAAACCAAGTTTAAGTGTTATAACCGTGGTGTAAATGGGCATTTCTCCAAAGAATGCAATGCACCAAGAAACAGTCATAATAAATTTTCAAGAGCTCCTTATCCATCCTCATATCAAAGTTCTCATTTACATCAAGGCAATCAAGGATCACATCATCAATCATCTCACCATCAAACACAAAATCAGATTGCACATCAGTAACAAAGTTCATCTTCATCTCAACCCACATCAAGTGCTCTTATCATCAGACAAAATGGAGTATGTGACTAGAGCATGTATGCTGAGGAAGTGAAGCCCAACTATCAAAACCATGCTCTCATGGCTCACATCAATGACTCTCCCACTCCAATGCCTGAAGAGTAAAAGCCAATCTCTATAGTCATAAATGCATAAATAAGGTTCAAGGCTACAAGGAACATAATCTTAAATTGGCTGCAATGGTAAAGGATGACAAGGTTAAATAAAAAAATTTAAAAAATGAAATGAGAGATTTTTAAACTAAAGTTAAATCTCTTCCTGTAGATATCCAAAAACTTCATGGAGAGAATTACACCCTTGAAGCTTAGGTTGAGAATTTGACTGAACTTTTAACAAAGTCAAAAGCTAATCACTCAGCCATACAAGTCAAACTTGAGAAATTCCAGTTCTCATCAACCAAGCTTCAAGTGGTACTTGATGCATAAAAGGATCCAAAGGATATGTCTAGCATATGCTATAATGTTTTTCCTCCACCATACAATGACAACTACACTATCATGACCAAGCCTTTGACCTAATCAGATTCAACAGACAATAACACTATCAAAATTAAATCTAAAACTTTTTGTCAAACAACAAATCCACAAAACAAACCATAGGTTTATGTGGAAACTAATGTTGATAAAATTAAAAAGGGTCACCCTATTAAAATCAAAGAGTGCTCAGACAAGCTAGTGTATATTAGCAAGCCTATAAGCCCATCAAAGCCATCATACCTTTGTCAAATTCACTCCTGTAAGCATCTTGACTTATAAGGATGCTAAGCCTAAGATGAAATCATCTGTTGAAAGTAAATCTAATAATGAGGTCAAAACTCATAAGAATTCAAACAAATCAGATCATGATTCATCAAAGAGAAAAACACAAGCATCCTCATCAATCAAAGGAAAAGCAAAAGCTAACATATCACCAAAATCAAAACCACATGTTTCAATAGGAAACAAGTGGTGTTTGACATTTTTTCTAGGAGTGATGTAAACAAGCTTGAGAAAGAATGCAAAAAAAACAACCAGAAAGCAAAGACATTTATCTAAACCACCAACTAGTAGAGTTGTGAAACAATATACCAAGGTTAAGAAAACAGATGTTGCTTCCTTATCAAATCAAAGGTCAAAGAAGCACACAACAATGAAAGCTTCATCATCTCAACCCAAGCAAAATCAAAAGTATTATGACAACTGTCACATGACAAATCACACTACAGTTGAATGCTACTTCACTAAGTATTTATCAATTTGTAAAATGCATAATCATTCTACTAAAAATGTCGTTTAACAAATACTATGCATTGTGAAATGAACAATCATAATACTTCTGACTGCTTCTTCATAATGAAAGGGTTGAGATCCCTACAAAAGAAACCAGTGTCACCTATCTCACCTAAGTTTGCAGATCATGCAAGTCCATCATTCAGGAATCTAGGGAAAATTTCTAAAAATAATGATGAACCTCATGATACTCACCATCCTAGGGCTGTTAGAGTCAACATAAAACATCTGATTTCAGAAGAAACTTGAATCCTATTCTTAGGACTCAAACCAAACAAGAATCATATAATCAACAACGTGCTTAATTTTTGTATAACAATAGAGATCAACGTTTTGATTGTACCTCTGAGAGTTCTTTTGATAGAGAGATAATGATGCACAAACATAAATCATCAAGATTCATCAAACCACATAAGGCGAAGTCCTTTACTGATGAACTTCAAACTAGGTTATCTAAACCTAAGTTTGATGAATCTAGTGATTCAACAGTAAGAGGATCTTATCAAAAAGTTACAGTTGTAGATAGAAATGGAAAACCCAAGACCATCTTGGTCCTGGGTTCCATATTCTAGCTAATTTGTTTGTGCATGCAGGTTCATCCTAGAAGGTCCAACAACATTTGGTATGTAGACAGTAGATGTTCCAGGCACATGATAGGAGACAGTTCCCTCCTTCATGATTTCAAGCACATACAAGGAACAACTGTGGCATTTAAGGAAGAATCTCAAGGTGGAAGAATTTATGGTGAAGGGACAGTGAGATATGACAAAGTTAACTATTATGAACAACTAAAGTTCAACCTGCTGAGCATATCACAAATATGTGACAAGAAATATTCTACTCATTTCACTCACACCTATTGCTACATTCTGAAACCAGGGTTCAAAATCCCTAAAGAATGGGTTGTCTTGAAAACACCAAGGAAGAATAACACATATGTGTTTAACCTTAATTCAATCCAACCAATAGAAGAAACCTATCTACTTTCAAAAGCATCTCTTACCGAGTCACAGCTGTGGCATAAACGTTTGGGACACACAAATTTCAAAAACATGAACAAACTGGTGAAAGAAAACCATGTCATTGGTTTACATATGAAAGAATTTCACTCTATTGACCATTGTTCAATTTGTCTCAAAGGGAAGCAACATAAAACTTCCCACAAGCCTAAGCTTGTGAACTCAAACAACACACCATTAAAGTTATTTCACATGGATTTTTTCAGAGCTACTCAGATCATGAGTATAGGCAAAAGGCAATATTATATGGTGATCATAGATGAATTTTCTAGGTTCATATGGGTTTTCTTCCTACTTCATAAAATGAATCATCACAACTCATCAAAGATTTTATCACTAAGATTGAAAACCAACTTGCTTTCAAAGTTATCTCAATTAGGAGTAAGAATGGAACATAATTCAAAAATGATGATTTAGGCTTATTTTGTACACGAAAAGGTATTGCTTATCAATTTAGTGCAACTAGAACTTCACCACAAAATAATGTAGCTAAAAGGAGGAACAAAACACTGATTGAAGTAACAAGAACCATGGTTGTTGATGCTAAACTGCCAATCACCTAGCAGTAAACACAGCTTGCTATGTACAAAATAGAACGTTAATAGTCAATGAGATTAAAAGAACACCATATGAGTTGCTTTTTCATAGAAAAATATTTATTGGTTTTTTTAAAAACTTTTGGTTGTCCTGTCTCAATATTAAACACTAAAGACTAATTAGGAAAGTTTTCTCCAAAATTTGATGAAGGATTCTTTATTGGATATTCATCTACATCTAAAGCATTTAGAGTGTTTAATCCCGTATTAAACATCATAGATGAATCAACAAATATTGAATTCAATGAGCATTCATTTCCTAAGTCCTCCAATGGTACTGATTGGTTGTTTGATATTGACTCTCTTACAAAATCACTTAATCAATTCAATTTGTTTGATGTAGAATATCAGCTAGGAACTGCATCATCTGAAGCCATACAAGATGATTTCCCTATGATTCCTCTATCATATACTCATGTACAAGCCCAACAAGTTCCTTTTTAAGTTGACCCAGTTAGACAACCACAAATTGAAACTACATCAACTAAGGCTTGTCTAAGTTCATTGCCCACAACTTCTCTAGATACATCTCCTGAAGTGCAACAAGCTAGATCTGTTCCAAATGATATTGATGGAGTGGTGAATCTAACAGATAAAACATATCAAAGTGCTTTAGACTCAGACATTCAACATAAAGAAGAATATGATTACTTTCATGACTCACCAACTCATTTCAATCCATAAAAAGATGTTGCTCACTAACCTAAGATGAATGTTTCCAATTTGGATGCATCCATGCATGTATATGCCATCCCTACTTCAAGGGTACACAGAAATCATCCAGTCACTAACATCATTGGTGACCTTGATGAACGTGTGACAAGAAGCAAGTCAAGCACAACCAATATCTGTCTCTTTTCATGTTTTCTTTATCAAAGTGTTCCAAATAATATCAAGGAAGCTCTTTAAGAAAATAGTTGGATTGACGCAATGCACGAAGAGTTGCTTTAATTTATGAAATAAGAAGTATGGCAACTGGTTGACCTTCCCGAAGGACAGTATCCTATTGAAACCAGATGGCTATATAGGAACATGACTGTTGACAGTGGCATTGTTATGAGAAACAAAGAAAGATTGATAGCCCAGGGGTATACACAGGAAGATGGTATAGATTATGATGAAGTGTTTGCACCTATTACTAGGCTGGAAGCAATCAGACTCTTTCTTGCGTACTCTGCATCCATGAAGTTCACCGTGCACCAAATGGATATGAAGTGTGCTTTCCTTTTTGGGAAAATTTCTAAAGAAGTGTATGTCAATCAGCCATCGGGCTTTAAAGACCCGGATTTCCCTCATAGGGTGTAGAAGCTTGACAAAGCTTTGTATGGCCTACATCAAGCCCCACGAAAGTGGTATGATACATTTTCGTCTTTTCTTCTCGAACAAGAGTACGAAAGAGGAAAGATTGATCAAACTTTGTTCTAATAGAAGAAAGGTCATGAGCTGATTTATGTGGAAGATATCATCTTTGGCTCAACTAACAAACAACTTTGTAAGGATTTTGAAGATCTCATGCGTTCCAATTTCCAGATGAGTGCTATGGGTGAATTGACTCTCTTCTTAGGGTCGCAAGCATAACAAACAGAGGATGGTATCTTTATTAACCAGTCCAAGTACATGGATTCAATGTTGAAGAAGTTCCATTTCTCAGATTGTCAGTCTGTACGCACTCATGTAGATACAAAGATGAAGATATGTACTGATCCAGATGGCAAATCTGTTGATCAAACATATTATCATTCAATGATAGGATCACTCATGTGTCTTACAACAAGTAGACCTGACATAATGTTTGGTGTATGCATTTATGCAAGATATCAAGCAGACCCCTAAGAATCTCATGTCACTGCTGTGAAGAGGATTTTTAGATATCTCAAAGGCAAACCTGCACTTGGCTTATGGTATCCAAAAGAAGGAAACTTCAAACTTTATGCATACATAAAATAGTGACTACGGGGGATGCAACTTTAATGAAGTCCATATCTGGTGGTTGTCAATTCATTGGTCCAATACTAGTGTCATGGTAGTGCAAGAAGCAGACAAACATGTAAGTTTCAACTGTAGAAACTGAGTACATAGCAACATCCACTTGTTGTTCTACACTTCTCTGAATTCAAAACCAGATGCTTGACTATGGTTCCAACTTTTTGCACACACCAATACACATTAATAACATAGCTGCTATGTTTATCACAAACAATCCAGTTCAACACTCAAAAACAAAACACATTGAGATTAGATATCACTTTTTGGGGGATTGTGCTAAAAAGGTTTAATAATTTAATACAAGTACACATAGAAAATCAACATGCTGATTTGTTTACTAAGGCATTTGAACCTAGCCGGTTTGAGTTCTTAGTAAAAGCAATACACATGATTAACCTTGAATAACATGTAAATACACTATCATTGCCTTTTATTAATGACCCATCTTGCTTTTTTATAATATCAAAACACAAAAACATTAGAAAACAAACAAAAGTACAAAAATATGTGATTTTATTTTGATAAAATATCAAAAAGAAAAAAACAAATAAAAATCAAGAAAAATATGAAAAGTATATCTTTACAATACAATAACATAGAATATACCATGAGAAATTATATAACTACAGTCGGTATATCATTAGCAATGCAGTTCAAAATCTAATAATGACTAACATACCTTATTTGATACGTGGGTAGTCTTAGCTTGGGATTGAAGATATATGCTTTTGTGATAAACTAAAGCTCCTTATTCCATGATGAAGCTATCATATTAGGGCATGGGTAAGAATTAATTCATTCAAGTGGGTGTGTGTAGTTACCTAAACACATGAGGTAATGATACTTTATGAAACTCATTCACCCACATCAGTTTCTCCTTTATTTGGCTATGCAAAGAACTGAAGTAAACAAAGCACAAAGTGTTGATGTACATGATCCAAAAATATTCCCAATAAGGAACACATTCCAAAGTGAATGCATAATAAAATTCCATGTTGAATTACAAACAAAAGAATCCCAAAGAGGATCAACTCCAAAATAAAGCATATAAAGGATCATATAAATCACAAAGGGATTCCCCTCACCTAAAATGACATGAGATTTCATAACTTAAATGACCTGGTCAAGTAAGTTTTAACAAAGTTCTACCATGCATTCATGGGAGTGGTTGATCTATCTATGCTTCTAAGTGTGAGGTACATAGAAAATGATCAACAAATATAAAACACGATGAATATCACAAAGTATAAACAATATATAAATGTTTGCTTGAGTTTAAGTGGATAAATATACCTGCAATCAATATGATTGTGATTATGTCTAATCTTCTAAAAATATTTGCGTTTGTGAAGGTAGACTGCTATGATCTCACCAGAGGTATACTTCTCCACTCATGTACAGAAAATATTCACAAAATACCAAAATTATTTTATTTCCTTTTATGTTTTTGATGATGTCATTAATATTTTTTAATTTTTAAATCTTTAAAGTTATTATCCTTGTGGGATATAAATTTTAGGTGGAATAATTAAAAATTCTGGAAAATTCTCTCAAAAACATTAAAAAATAATCAAAAATACAAAAATATCTAATTTTATGTTTGTATTGTTGATTGACTTTTTAAAATATTAAAAACACAAAAATATGATAAACAACTGTGTTGCCGTGCAAAATTTATGAAATCACAAGTGTATTTCAGTTAGAATGAACATTTGTATCACACCGATCAACAAATCATTCCGTACAAGAATTGACACACAAAAGAGCAAAAAGTCAAAGTCCACTAAACTATAACACTGTAAACATCACATCAAACATCAACTATCAAAAATATTAAATTTTGACAAGATCAAAATTTAATAAGGGTAACAATATTGGTTTTAGGTGAAGTTAACCGAAGCATTAAACCAATGGGGGCAGTTATTGTTACAAACATTACCTTATGGATGATTATATGAACTTATGAATTTTGTTTATCAATTTATTTGATTTAGACTAGATCGTATAATTAGTTATTTTATATCATTTAATTTAGTATTTATTATTTATTACATTATTAATATATGTAGGAACGCTTCTTTAGAAAAACATTTTGATAGAAAACCTAAACCAAGCATCGATACTTATCAAACTTGATAATTTTGGTAATAAAAGAAATCGAGAAGAAGTTGAATTATCGGATGACAAATTGTTGGTGACCCGGCCATGTTTAAACCAATTAATGTTTATTAGATTAATATTTGGGAGGAAGTAAGGAGAAGGTGCGTAACAAAAGTGTCACACCCTTGTTTCAAGCACTCTTGGTTCCTGTGACCTGTTGGTTTCGATTATTCATTTTGTGGTTTCGAAATCATTTGGGTAGCAGAAATTTACGTCAAATTCATATTTTTTTTTATAAAAGGCGTAACATTAATTTTATATGAACACTTTTGATAATTCATATATTTCAAAATGGATTGAAAACCATTTATATACAATCAAAATTTGGTTTACAAACATCAGTTACAAATATACAGTCACATTAAATTTATGCTCCTAGAGAGTCATGATGTTTTTAGTAATTCATTTGGCCAATATGCATAACTGTTCAGGTTATCCAAGCCTTGGGAGTCAACAACATTTAGGCCTTAACCCTAGCTAACATATATTACATGTGCTTACTTGTAAAAAGTTTTGATATATTTATCAACAAAAGCTGATGAATATATGTAATTGAGTCTAAAATATTTCAAGCATACATGTTATTTAGAATCTCAAATCACAATTTTTGTAGGCAAACTGTATATTTAGCAGTTGACCTTAACTGTGAAGTTCATCTTCCATATATACTGGTTTTATGGCTTATACAGTCTTTTTTTTCAACGGGGACTTCCTGGATCTACACCGAGACCTTGACCGGTCGTGGTATGGGATTTTTCACTCATCCCTAAGATATAAATTTGGCCAAACTATACATATACTTCTAGTCTAAATGTCTTCATCTTAGAGTGTGGGTCATGATTTAAAGATTCATCATTTCATGTATGTAATTTTCACAAATCAAGATAATAAATGTTTGGTTTATAAAATGTATAGTGTATTCACCTTGTTATGAGAGGTTGAGCCAATAACATACTAAGAATAACGAAGGTAGTTCCTTAACAAGAAGTACTTCGATTTAAGACTCCAGTTTCTCATTCTCGTGCTTCGTTTTCGGGTTCGTTACTTTGTGTAGCACCACGAGATTGCCTATAATGATTGTAGTATGAGAGAGGGGTAAAAATGGGAGAGATTTTAGAGAGAGACCAAAAAGATTCATAACTTTAAAAGCTCACCTGAGTTTTCTCTTATAATTGGTTTCTGGCAGCCAATATGCCCCACATCACCAGGACGATGTGGGCCACATTGTCTTGACATGTTACATGCCTGACACATTTCGGCACATCATAAGCCTCGAACCCCTTTTTGTTTTGTGCCCCACATCAGATATGTGATGTGCCTCACATCGTTGCTACGTGTCAACTTTCGACCCTTGTCATCACTTTCGTGTCAACAAAACAGAGTTTGCTTAGCCTTGTTGATGCACCCTGCGTTCCTTTCCGATGCATGCCCCATCTGCCCTGATTTTCCCAAAATCTAACTTTTCTTAATTTTCTTTATTATACCTGATTTTCCCCGCATCTCCACTAAACTTTTTTCCAACCCCAGCCAGGGGCTTTGCCACATGGACCCCACCAGGGGTTGCGGCCCTTTAGACCCAGAGGCTGCCGCCCGCGAATCACCACTATCCAGCAGATGCTTTGGGTCCATATTTTAAAGAATGTTACAAAAAGGGCCTTGTTAACCCAAAGGCCAAATTTTTCCAAAACAGAATTTTGTGGTCGTGCGAGAAAATTTGAAGAAACATGATTTGACCGCTTTTATTGGTTAAAATATAGTGCACCAATAAATGTGACTTTTTATTTATGGTGTTATTTGTTCCCTACTAGTAATAAACATGGGGATGATGTCTTTATCAACCACAACTTTAAATCCTAGAGAAGGCATGTGAAAGTAATCATGCTAGAGTTCGTACAATTCATTTAAAGATTAAAGGCATAATTTAACTATATATTGTCATAACAACGTAAACAAGATGAGATGATTATCGAACTCAGTTTTCTGCCGCTATTGATGTGGTTCATTTTCTTTAAAACAAGGTTGCCTTTCCGTGGTTATGTTGTGTCTACAACTTCTAATAATCGAGGTAATGTTCTTGAGCTTGTCAAATGATATTGTGAGTTTAATGTTAAATTAGATAAGGTGTTCAATACAAAAGCTCCTAGAAATAATCTATTAACCTCTCCTAAAATCTGAAAAGAAATTGTAAATGCTTGTGCTACTAAGGTAAGGAATATTATTATGATTAAGATTAAAGGATAGTTTTTTTAACTATTGATTGATGAGTCTTAAGATTATTCTGTTAAGGAGCAAATGGTAATGGTTTAAAGATATGTGGAAGATGCTGGAGAAGGGATCAAAAGGTTTATTGGGGTAGTGTATTTTATTGATACTTGTGCATCATCTTTAAAAGTTCAATTGATAGACTCTTTGCAAAACATGGTTTAACTATGTTTAGAGTTAGAGGACAAGGTTTTGATAGAGCTTTTAATATGTGAGTAGAGCTAAATATATTAAAACAAAAGGTTAAAATGAAAATAAGTATATGTTTTATATTCATTATTTTGCTCATAAATTGCAATTAGTCATTGTTGCTACATCTTCTAAATAGATATCTGTGAGTAATTTTTTTGATTACCTTGGAATAATTGTGAACATTGTTGGGGCTTCATTTAAAAGAAAAGACTCAATTCAAAGAAACAATATGATGATTCAGTGAAACGTATAGAGATAGGTGAAGTTTGTACGAGACAAGGTAAAAATAGAGAAATAAGCTTAGTCTAAGCTGGAGACACTCACTAAGGTTCTTATTTCAAAACTATACATTTACTTTTAGACTGGTAGAAACCAGTAAGAGAAGTGCTTATTTCTTAGAAATTACACAAGTGGAAAAATTCGAGGCACTGCGTTTAGTTTGGCTGAAAGATTAGAAAATTTTGAATTTGTTTTTGTTGCTCATATAATGATGAACATATTATGAAAGACAAATAACTTGTCACGGACCTCATGGTAAAGAAACACGATATTGGTAACGTTGTTCAATTGATTGAAGATATGAAATATGATATAAAGAAATACAAGGATGATGGATAGGAGGAGTTAATAAAAGAACAGTACCACTTCTAAAATTTGTTCCAAAGGAAAATAAAGAACTGGGCATGAAGCTTCAACGTGGAGCATGACACGAAGATGTTGTGGGCCATAACATCCAATGAGGCATGCATCCCTATAAGGATGCAGGTCATCTCAACCATGTTAAGGAGACAATATGGATTCAGCATGTACAGGACAAGTGAAGTGGGTCAATGCAATAGATTCATAATGTTGGAAAGATTTAGAACACTTAGCAGATCAAATAGGGAACTGGCTATATGAAACAATGAACAAAAGTAAGAACACACTAAGAACACAAGTAGATGGTTTTCAAGAATGATATATATTGCTCTCAAGTGTTTTACAAATGTTACAAAGCTTAGTCCTAATGACTGGTACCTAAGATACTTTATACTACATCCTACAGCCAGCCATACTTTGAAGGCCAGAGGGAACACTAGTCTAGACAACAAGATCAATGTAAAGTCAAAAGGCAGATTGCCTTTTGACTAGTGACTATGACATGCCATTGCTCATATCCTTATCTATTACAAAAAGGATAAAAGTACAAAGTAGAAGTTACAGACTCTAAGACCATAATCTACAGTTGAGTAAAGTATGGACTTATCACCAACTTATATAAGTTGGTGAGTCTTTATAGTGGCAGTGAAAAGTGGTTCAGCTTTTGTCAAAGGCATGTCAGAGAAAGCATGTCTTCTCTGTCTTTAGAAGAAATCGGTCTCTTGGCTTCGTACGACTTTATCTTGAAGCTTCACTAGACTTCATCTTTGGCTTCGGAAGAAATGGTCTTTTGGCTTTGGAAGATTTGATACTTAGTAAATTTCAGTGAGTTGTATCAAATCTTTCGAAGTAACTTTCCTTGTACTTCAGATGTGCATGCTGAGAGCTCTTGGTTGCATCAGCCTCTAAGAATAACTCTTACAAACTCCCCCTAGAATGATTCTACCAAAACTAAAGGATAAATTTAAGTCTTGATCTTCATCTGTTGACAGTCCTCATCAGAATCAAGACCATTTCCTTCATCACCAGTTGGTCAAGATTCCTCAGACTCTCAAAGTATCTTCTCATGTTATAGAGATCATGCAGAGGAAAGTCAAGCATGTTTCACAATAAGTACACATCTTGAACCCCTTGATCTCTAGTGACATACCATCTGTCTGGGTTTGTAGCAAATGCCCAAGAAAAGATGGGTTTTTTAGAAGCAAGAGGCTCTACTTGGATTGGAGTTGGATGAGCAGTCTCTTTTTGATCACCCTCAGGATGTTCTGACCCATATTGAGATGCAGAGGTGGGTGCCTTAGACTTCTTCTTCTTCTTCTTATCCCTTTTGATGGCCATCCTCTTCCTTTTTCTATGTTTTAACTAAGGAGGTTGGTCTTGAGTACCAGATGTTTCTTCTTTGTCCTTCTTAGTTGGGTCCTTTTCCTTCACAGGTTTAGAGGGAGAAGGATTAGGACCCTACTATGGGTTAGAAGATGAAGCTGGCTAAGATGCAGCACTAGGTCTAGGTTGTGTTGTCTCTTGGGGTTCAAATTTGACCTCAGCTTCAAGTGCAGCCTGACTGGTGGGGAATGCAAGTCTACTAGCTCACCCTTCTTTATCTTCTGCTTGATCACTCTAATGTGCTCATCCATAGTGGATAGAGACATTAGACCAAGTCTTCTTCCAGAGAACCCATACAACTTCAAGAAGCTCACCATCTTTAGTCTGTCAGCAGACTTCTTCTAATTGGATCGGATTCTTGACTTAGGAGCCTCTTCCCTCATCTTCCATTTAGCAACTTTTTGTTCTTTTAATACTTCTTGTTCGACCTACTTAAGGTATTAAAATCTATGTATTCATATGACAAGGGAAGTAGATCTGTTGCCTGATAGAGGCCTGTGTCGCTCAGGTAGGTTATCAAGTTTTGTCTGTCTCGTTTCATACCCACCTGAGTTTCTTGTTCAGATGCCGCAGCCTCTGCCTCAGGGCTTTCTTGAACTGGAGAGAAGGTAGGAGCTTTGTAAAGTCTCTTTCTTTTTCTTTCTTCCTTAATTTTCAGGAGCAACTTTACAGCCTCAGTTCCTTCCTCTCTTTTGACACTTTAGTGTCAGCCTGTTCATTTAATTCCTCCAAGGGAAGAGAGATGATTTCATTAATGAGTTCCTTAACCCTAGATAGTTCAATCTAGCTTCCCTTAACTCATCTTACTAAGTGTTTGGCCTGGGGGCAGCCTTGATTGAAGCTTGCATAAAGATTGGGGTCTCACTTGTTCTCTTTTACCTTTCCTTCCTCTTCCTCTCCTTTTTCTCCTCCTTAATCTCCTTAGAGGTCATGATCCTCTTCCCTTGATTTCATTATTGGTGGAAAGAGCTTTGGTCTTTATCACTTGGTGTAGCATTTGAGCTCTGGCCAGGGAGAGGCTGTGAGACACCTTCACCAGCTGGTGCCTCACTGAGGTTACTGGGTGCTGAAGCAGTTCCTGTCTCAAGGTTCAAAGGTTCAACTATTGGGCCTTCAACTGAGGTTTCCACTTTAAAGCTAACCTTAGGGTCTGTCTCATATCTAGTTGACCAATAGTTTTGCCTGCTAGTCTCTATCTATATAAGTAGGACCTTCTTCTGAACTCTTCAAGCACCTTTGTTGAATCCTCTCATCTAACCTATCAAGGTTTGAAAGCTCTAGTTGACCAATAGTTTTGACTTGGGTTGGCAAGTGGAAGGTCAACCAGAGGAAAGCTCTCATATTATCTCAAGGTTTGAAAATTGAAGACTTCTTATTGCTCCTGAGATCTAAAGAGTACCAGGGCTTTTCTATCAGCATCATACCTCCATCCTATTATTGGATTTTCAGTTGGGTAGGATGGGGTAGACATAGACCTTGGAATTCCCTCCTCAAATAGGCTTTGAATTAGGGCATCCACATCAATGTGGGCCTGAGAAGGTTGTTGAGTATGGATAACTACAAGTGAGGATGGTGAAGCCTCTATTTCCATACTCCAGGCAGAACTCCTAAGTTCTATAATTGTAGGTAGGACTTTCTTCCCCTTTTTGGTAGCATCACTCTCTTGGACAAGGGAGCTAAGGGTTAGGTCCACCACATCCATAGGTTCTTGTGGACCAGGTTGAGTTTGCCAGGCAGGTCTCCCAGCTAACTTACCCTTGAGATCACTGATCTCAAGTTACTGATCAATGACCTGCCTTTGCAAGGTAGCCACCAGTGATTCTAGGTGACTTACCTTTGAACTAAATAGATGCATATTTTGGTCAGTTTTTGCACCTTTAGTTATAGACTCCCTCATCTTCATCTGAAGAATCAGGGGGGGTGAGGGAACATAACCAAAGTCATCTCCCTTACCGCTAGCTTGTGGTTCTTGGCTGCTGGATTTTCCCTGCTCCATGACACCTTTAAGAGAAGTGTCAAGGGACTGGGTTTCTATGGTTGAGGTCTTAATGATGTCATCACTTGCAAAAGTAAGAGCCTCTTCTATATGGACTTCCTGAACATGTTCAAGAAAGTCCACCTCAGTTTAGGGTGGATGATGTGGGCTAGATATGGGTGTTTCAGGAGCATTAATCTCTGCTTGAGCTGGTGAGGAGAAGAGAGACTCATGGTACTCACTTAAAACCATATCTTTGTCCTCATATAATTGAAGGTCAGAAATTGGTTGGTTTATGTCTAACAGCTGGGGATGGTAGCTGTCCCCTAAAGGTTGATCACATGAGTTTTGAGACTCATAATGAAGGCTTAAGGTTTGGGCAATGAGCTCATCAGGATAAGCATGAGGAACCTCAACACTTATCAATGAAGTAATGGGGGTGGTTTGCTCCTCAGGGGAAGTGGGAGGTCTTAGTTCTACTTCCTTCTGCATGACTGAATGTTTGAGGGCCTTTTGTAAGGCCCCATTTCCGGAGACCTCACAGTTGGACAATCATAGCATATCTATATAAAACAATAAACATTTCATAAAACATCATAGCGGAATTGAATTAACAAAAACCATTCATGCATATAGTTAATGTTGCAAAATAATATATCGTTGTAAGTTAGGGTTACAAAATAATCTATTAGTTGCATTACAATACAACAAAATCATTAAACATGAACGGATGCCAGTCTAGCCCTGACGAGTAGCTTTCCCCAAGTGCCATCCTCAGCAATATTTACCTGCCAACTGAAAATGCATAAAAGTCAGTGTTGTCGAGTGAGTCCTAGTTTTAAAACGTTTAAAAGTATCTTGTATGATTTGTATACGAAAATACCCATTTTTGAATAAAATACATTACTTTTGAATGCGAGCACACATCATACGTACATTTAGATAATCTTCATAATTATCATCATTATCTTTCATTTCTTTCATTATTATCTTTCACTTTCCTTTCGGACCAATGTGCAATACCCCGAACATTATGCACTAAGCTCGTGCTGGGCCTAAGTTCTATAAATAGACCCCGAACATTGTGCACTAAGCTGACCCAGTCACCTGGGGCAAGCAGCAAGGGTCATGTCAATCTCAAAGATTGACCCTGTGTACATCCTTCGGGTTAGCTAAACCGTACATAGTTGAGCTAACGACAACGTGGTCGTGCACCTCCATTCAATTTGCTTGCAAGACTTTCATTCTTTCATTATGTTCCACTTTTCATTAATTTTCATCTTTCACTTGGTTAATGGTAATACTTTATGAGCATAATCACACCACGTAAAGCCACATAATAAGGAACATAAGAACAGCCCAAAAACATCCATAAAATAAACAGATAAAAAAACACCAAGTCAAACCAGGGTCAAACCCTAAAATTCTAATTTCCCAAAATTTCAAAAAAAATTTCTAAGTGTTCTAGGCGCATGATCCTGCTTAGGCGCATTATCACTATGTGGGTGCATGAGCCAACACAGGCGTCTGAGAATCATTCCTGGGCGCATGTGGTACTGTTCAGGCGCATGACTAACACTTAGGCGCCTGAGCAAAATGGTTGGGCGCATGGAGTACTGTTTAGGAGCATGGGTTAACACTTAGTATTTTCAGACAAATTCCTAGGCGCATGGGAACTATTGAGGTGCATGAACCTCACTTAAGTTTTTTCTAAGGCAAAATTCCAGGCGCATGGGCCCTGTTTGGGCGCATGGCCAACAGTTGTATATGTTTCAGTAATACTTTCAAACCCAATCAGCATATGAACCTGTTCTAAGCTTAGTCCTACCATTCTAAGCAATAATACCCCATAAACAACCATAAAACAGGAGAACACAAGCATATATACATACGGTTAAACATGTAACAGTAATAAATCATTTTAACATGCATTTTCAGCCCAAAATTGTTAAAAACACATAGAAAACCGGGGTCTAGAACTCACCAATTGCAACCAACAAGTAAAACTCCTCCAAACTTGTGTGCACGAGAGTTCAAACACCTAAAACAAGCCAAAACAAACACCCAAACACAAAAAGCACATAAAGATCGGTCTTATGGTTGAAAAACCCAACAAAACCGAGCCAAGAACACTTAAAACACTCACCAGATTGTGAATTCAGCCCTTTCTTTGAAATACCAAGAGAAATCTATTTTCTTCTTCTTTCTTCTTTTCCAGTCGAATAGAAGAGAGAGAGAGAGAGCATGTAGTGGGCGGCCATACTTAAAGAATTGTTAAAATATTAAGTTTTGTACTTCTTACACTTAGCCCCTCCACTTTTGCTCCTTTTTCCCTTTTTTGCAAGATACTTTTCTCTTCTTTTTATTTTGACAAGAATTTCGGGTGTTACCAATCTACCCCCCTTAAAGAGGTTTCGTCCCCGAAACCTATTACTCTTCGAATAACTATGGGTAATGCTGTCTCATTTCTTCTTCAGTCTCCCACATAGACTCAGAACCCTTTCGGTGTTTCCACTGCACACGCACAAGTGGAACAACTTTATTTATCAATCTCTTCTCATTCCTGTCTATGATGGCCACTGGTTGCTCTACATAATTGTGTCTTTCATCCACCTCGATCTCCTCCAATGGCATGATCATATCTTCATCGGCTAATCATTTTCTCAGATGAGATACATGGAATGTCGGATGAATTCCACTTAACTCATCAGGCAGTTCTAACCGATAGGCCACCTCTCCTACTCGTGCGATGATTCGGAAAGGCCCTATGTACCTTGGGCTCAGCTTACCCCTTTTCATGAACCGGATGATCCCTTTCCAAGGTGAGACCTTCAACATGACTCTATTACCCACATTGAATTTAATCGGTCTTTGCCTTTTGTCGGCATATGACTTCTGTCTATCCTTCGCCGCCTTCATAAAGGCTTTGATCTTTTCCAACTTCTCCGTCGTAGCCTCGATCACCTCAAGACTTCCCAACTCCTTCTGCCTGATGTCTCCCCAACACACGGGCGTTCTACACCTTCTATCGTATAGCATCTCATATGGTGGCATGCCAATGCTGGCATGATAACTGTTATTGTATGAGAATTCCGCTAATGGTAGGTGATTATCCCAACTTCCTCCAAAGTCGATCACGCATGCTCGGAGCATATCCTCGAGCGTCTGAATCGTCCTCTCAGACTGACCATCTGTCTGAGGATGGTAAGCCGGACTAATGTGTAGCCTCATCCTCATCGCATCATGAAATCTTTTCCAAAACTTCGATGTGAACCGGGTGTCACGATCTAACACAATAGACACCGGCACACCATGATGAGCTAAAATCTCTTTGATGAACATTTCCGCCAGTCTCTCCGATGAGTATGTCTCACGGATCGGTAGGAAGTGAGTGCTCTTCGTTAAACAATCAACTATCACCCATATGGTATCGCAGCCCCTTGCCGTACGAGGTAACTTTGTGATGAAGTCCATGGTGATGTGCTCCCACTTCCGTTCGGGTATATCCAATGGTTGGATCTTCCCGTATGGCTTTTGATGCTCTGCCTTCACTTGCAAGCAAGTAAGGCACTTACTCACATACTCCACTACATCGCTCTTCATTCCCGACCACCAGTAATCTTTCTTCATGTCTTGATACATCTTGGTAGCATCGGGATGAATGGAGTATCGAGTCTTGTGAGCTTCGTCCATGATTCATCCCCGTAGGTCTCCTTAACAAGGGATCCATATCCGCCCCAAGCGGGTTCTAACTCCGTGGGTATTTTCTCCCAACTCCATGACCAGACCTCTCATCCTTTCAGAGTTAAACGATCTTCTTTCAACGCCTCATTTTGTAATTCTTTAACTTGGGTCATCACGTCAGAGGTCATTACCAACTGATAAGCTTTCACCCGGATTGGCTCAGGTCTCTCCTTTGGGCTGAGGGCATTAGCCACTACATTGGCCTTACCCGGATGGTAGTGGATCTCACAATCATAGTCCTTGATCAACTCTAACCACCTTCTCTGCCTCATGTTGAGATCCTTTTGTTCGAAGAAATACTTTAAGCTTTTGTGGTCCGTGAAGATTGTGCACTTTGCCCCGTACAGGTAGTGCATCCAAATCTTTAGTGCGAAAACCATAACCGCTAGCTCCAAATCATAGGTGGGATAATTGACCTCGTGAGTTTTCAACTGTCAGGACGTGTAGGCTATTACTCTCCCACGTTGCATTAATACACAACCCAGTCCCGAGTAAGAAGCATCCGAATACACCACTAAGTCTTCACTCCCCTTGGGTAATGTCAAAACAGGAGCTTGAGTTAATCTTTCCTTTAACTCCTCAAAAGCATCCTCCTGTTCTCGACCCCACAAAAACTTCACATCCTTACGTGTTAATTTAGTCAAAGGTGAGGCTACCTTGGAAAAGTCTTGGATAAACCTTCTATAGTAGCCCGCCAATCCCAAGAAACTTCGAATCTCAGACTTTCGGATTGTTAATAATAATGGTTAATAATAATGGTTAGCAGGAAATCTTGGATAAACCTTCAAATCTACGGTTAGCGGGAAATCTTGGGTAGTGTTGACTACAATGAAAGTCCTCACACTTTTGGATAAACCTTCGAATCTTGGAAAAGTCTTGGATAAACCTTCGAATCTATGGTATAATATAGTGTTGACTACGATGAAAGTCCTCACACTTTCGGATTGTTAATAATAATGGTTAGCGGGAAATCTTGGGTAGTACTACTGGGTCTGACGAGCCCCACCTGTGCGACTCGAGGTCAAACGGGTGCAATTTTGTCCTAACGAACATTTGTCACGACCTGGTAAGTCGTGGCAGGAGGCATCAAACGTAACTCAGTCAGCTTCAATCGCGAAATCACTATGATTATTACTATATGTTATAGACTAGCTATCTATTACAATACACTTCTTATATCTTGCAACTGTTATTGGTTTATGTTTAAACGCAAGCTCTTGAACTCACCAACCGTTGTGTTGACTCTTTTAGTATGCTATTATCAGGTTAAGGTTGCTATTGCCTAGGAGCACGTCACACAGGTCAGCATCATAGGGTTTGTCAGCACGTTATGAAACATTGTTTTGGATTATGATTGTTTAAACATCGTGTTTTGGTTTTGCATAATACTTGGACACGTATGTTTGCGCATTTTAAATCATGTTACATTGTTTTGGGTTTACTCGTTTATTTAACGCTTCCTCATGATTTAAAGTTAAAATCTGATTTTGAATGTTAGTTCATATAAAGTCGTTCTGCGTAACTAATGACTGAGATCCTGGTATGTCACGCGCCTCGCGGTAAAACTCCGCACGTGGATTTTGAGGGTGTGACAAATATGAATGCATGAATGTTTGAAGCAAAAGATACAGTTGTGTCAACTAAAGATTCTAAGTTTAAAACATAAATGGTATTACATGTTGGGTTGTGAGTCTTACATGATAAAAGTTGAAAAATATTCATGCCTTGGGACCTTCATTAATACAAAATTGTGATAATTTAGCATGTTTGGCGGATTAGGGAGAAATGTTGCAAGCAAGTTTGTTTGAGGACAAACAAAAGGTTAAGTGTGGGGATGTGATCACAAGTCAATAATTCAGTGTTTAATTGATCTAAATGTACGATTTTACATCATAATTATGGTGGAATAGTTTCAAGTTGTTTGTGTTTTGATTTATAGGTGTTTGGAGCTAAAGGAGAATTGTTTTGGAGAAAAAGGAGAAAAATACGGAAATACAAGGTATGAAGTTGAAAATAGCGAAAGTTACAAAAAAGCCCGGTAAACCCTACACCGACGTATGATACGCCGGGTATGGGCGTATCATACGCCTGTCAGCGTATTGGTGGCGTATTTGTGAGCGTATTTGGAAAAAATTACCGAGATTTGGGCGTATGGATGCTGAGGGGGGCGTATGATACGCCGACCCTGGGTGTATCATACGGCGGTCACAAACAACCTTCCGGATTTTGTGGAATTTTAAGTTATTTAAACACAATCCAACCCTAATACGAGGGGGAACTTTTCAAGCTCGATTCTTTATGATTCTAAGCTGATTTGTGGTGATCTCAGGCCTCTCATTTATCTAAAAGCATCTACAATCATCATCAAACCACGATTGAAGATTCAATGAAGACCATGAGTGGCTAGTTCGTTCGTGATTGCTTTTGGGAGTACAGTTCTTGTTAAGTGAGATAATTGATATGCATTGATTAGGTTTTTGTATGGACATGGAATTATTTGATGAAAAATTATGTTTTGATTAAGTTAAAAGATTTACTTCTAAATAAAGTTGTGTGCTTGATTATAAGTTTTCGGTTTCCTTGCATCGTGAACTCATTAAGACTAGTTGTGAGTGAACGAATCTTAAAAGCTTGTTCCTTTATTACTAATTTAATCAAAAGTTAATACCTTGAAGTTATGTTCTTACAAACCCTAATTTAAAAAGTATCAATTGTGGATCTTGCGGAATTGGAAACCCGAAAGTGATTGTTTCTCATTATTTAATCAAATTTGTTTCAAAGTTTATTGTTTTTTGCAATTTTGTTTGTTAATTCATTTAAAGTTCCAATTTTTAGTTATAAAGTTTGTGTCTTTAAGCTAATTGAGTCATATTGCTAAACACTTTTCACATATTCCCTGTGGAGACGACCTCACTTACCCTTACACAATAAAGGTAGCTAAGACCGATTTAATAACTTATTTTTGATCGAGTCTCGACAACCAGATCAAAATGGCACCGTTACCGGGGAATTAGTACGCTTAGCTTTTAATAGTTTTTATTTCCTTTTCTTAAAAATTTTATAACAAACCCAAAAAGATTTTATTTTTCTGTTTTTCTTTTTTTAATTTGTTTTCTTGCTTAGTATTACACGAGGTATTTTGTGTTTTCTTGTTTGCAGGTAACCATTACGTTAAGGCATACAAGATTTTCAGGAAGGACCTCACCATTGCAATTTGTTCCAGAGATTGAGAAGACTTCAAGAAAGAATCGTGTGTTTCACAAAGCATCAACTTCAAGGACTTCTCAAATTCATGGTCAAACAAGATCGGAAGAAGGTACATCATCAGCAACAGCTCATCGGATTCTAAGTAGACTTTCAAGAACGCCTAAAAGTAACCAATCAAGAATGATGAACAATCCAGAAAACCAAGGAGTACCACAACCCAACCAACCCTTGGGAGATATTCCATTATCCGTGTTCCCTCAACCTGATGATCCTCCACCTCAACCACAACCTGTGCAACCTCAACCTCAGGGATCGATCCCTATAAATCAAGGTGTGCAACACCAACCTCCTCCCGTAAGTTTCCAACCAATGCCAAATTTTTGGGTGCGCAATCCCAGTTTTCAGCATAATGATGAAGGTAGTCTTCATAGTAACGAGGAATGGTTTTCAGTGGAAGGAAGTCATCACATTAATTATGTGGATGAGTGGATTGAAGATCAAGTCGATATGGACGGAACAAACCAACATGATTTTGAGGATTATAGGAACCAACCGGGCTATCGAAACCATCAACCAAATAGGGATCAGGGTGGTTTTGCTCAAACACCCATTAGCAACAACGTTGAAGGTCAACATACCGGCCAATCTAGGAACGCAACACTATGTACCAGCACATGGTGTGGATAGTCACTTTCGTCCTGCCATTGCCATCAATTCATCTCCTATAGTTTCACCAACACAAAGGGGATGAGCCTTTGAAGTCCGACCATAATGTTTAGGAATTCTCCCTTACTTTCATGGTATGGCAACTGAAGAACCCTATTTGCATATATCTGAATTTGAGGCACATGTAGCACCATTGGTGGCCAAGGCTTTTCACTGAATGAAGTTAAATTGGTCATATTCCAATTTACCCTTAAAGACAAGGCCAAACAATGGTTCCTATCTCTACCATCTGCAAGTATTCACACATGGGTACAAATGCAACAACAATTCTTGGATGAATACTATACTTCCCAAAGGACAAGTGTTGCAAGGCGGGCCATTGAGGCTTTACACAACAATCAGGTGAACAGTTTCATGAAGCTTTTCACTGATTCAAAGAGATGCTAAGAACTTGTCCACATCATGGCATAGCTAAGTAGGAGTTGATTTCAGCTTTGTTTGATGGATTATCACTAGAGGATGCTAGAGATGTAAATTCCACAAGTGCAGGAACGTTCACCTTAAACCATGAGGATGATGATTGGGATATTCTTTAAAGGATGAGTGTAATCTCCAAGAAGCATGCATAATCAAGTCGGAGGTCAAGGGGTGCAAACGTGAAGATGGTAAATGATCATGTGGCCATGGATAGAATTTTGGTTCTAGAACGAGAAATTACAAGCCTTAAAGTTGGAAAGAGTGGCGTGGCGAACATATCTAGTGAGTATGAAGTGTGTGACATGTGCAATGACATCGGCCATAGATCAGTCACATGCTACTTGAATTTGGGGAAGAGTGAAAGTGTACATCAATTACAAGGCCAAGGAGAAAGGAAGACATATGATATGAATTCTAACACATATCATCCCAGTCTTAGAAATCACCCAAATCTTAGATATGGTAACAATACTAACCAATTGAATCCTCCTTTTCAGGTACCAAATCAAGGCTAACAACAAGAATACAATCAAGGAGGTTATCAAAGGAACAACTACAATCAAAGAAACTACCAATAAGGCGATCAATATAATCAAAGGAATTAATAACATCAACAAGGTGCTTCTAATAACAATGGCAATGACAATGCAATTTTGTCAGCAATTCAAGATCTTGCAAAGGAGATGAAAGAGTTTAAACAATTTAGAGAGGTGCAAGAAAAGACCAATGAGGCCATTGCCAAGCAACTTGGACAATTAGCTGAACAATTGTTCGAACAAGAACCGGGGAAGCTTCCAAGTGATACAACAAAGAACCCTCAACATCAAGCTTCAAGTTCAAAGAATGTGCACATCAATTTGGTTAGTATATTTCCTAAATCTGAATATATTGATTATGATCTAACCTCTCTTACTCAAGTAGTTACAAGTAACGATAAGGAAGTTGATAAAATGGAAGGAAGTGACTTAGGAGAACCAATTATTCCCATTCAAGTAGGGAAATTTAAAATCAAGCGGGATTTTTTGGATTATGGAGCCTGTATGAGCATCCTTCTGGGAAATTTGTATGACCAATATGACTTTGGTCCATTACATGAAACTGACAAAATAGTGGTGCTTGCTAATTCAACATAGAAACAACCCCGTGGGATGGTTAAGGATGTGATCATCAAGCAAGGAAAGTTCTACTACCCTGTAGACTTTATGGTGCTTGATTATGCACCAGCAAGGACGAATGAGCAACCAAAGATAATTTTAGGATGACCATTCTTGGCAACAGCCAAAACTCAAATCAATTGCCGAAATGGAATTATCGACATGACATTCAAAAACCGTAAGTTGTTCTTTGATGTGTTTTCAAAATCAATTACATATGTAGTTAACAATGATTGTTCTGTATCAGATGCTACTAACAAGTGTGCTTCTCCTTACATTTCACATGTAAGCGAGGATATCACCAAGAAGAATGGTTTTGATCCTTACAGGTTTGTGTTTGATAATGTGGAAAAGGAGGAGAATGTGAAGGTGGAGCCACCAAGGAATGAAAATTCGAGACGAAAGGTTAAGATGGGTAAACCACCAGATCATAAGAATTCAAGGATTAAAGAAGTAATGTTTGGTCAAAGCTTGAGTGAACAAAATAATCTATCAAGCCAAAGGAAGCATTTATTTGAAAAGAAGTTTGAAGAGAAGCACTCAATACGACCACCATAAGTGGTCTCATGTAAGGTCTGGCTGAAGACCTAAAAATTAGCGCTTGAGGGAGGCAACCCGTGAACTTTATGGGTATGTTCAATAGAAACCCACATGAGACTACAACTCGTCCTTTCGGGTCTACCGAGGGGTTTAAAGGCTTGTTGCATATGCTAAATGCAATCATGATTCCTATGAAAGTGAGTTTTAACTCTTTTATTCATTTTTGTTTTTTTTTCTTCTTTGATTTGCTTGTTATGTTTTGATAGTCAATCACAAGACGCAAGCACTTAAGTGTGGGGAGGCACAAGTCAGTTGATGAAGGCTTCTGATAATGATTGTGATGAGGTCCATGTGCTCTTTCCACTACTTTGGTTTTGAACAATATTCTTTCATGCTTTCGTTGATATTGATTGATAATATTTTAGGATATGGCATACTAGTCTTCCTTTATAATGAATTGTCTTGTTTAGAAATAATAGAAATGAAATTAAAAATCTATTTCCCTATGTTATGAAAATACCAATTGTGACTGCCATACATTGATGACAATGTATCTCAAGTGTGGGGATAAGGGAAGAATTAAAAAAAATTGAACCTTTTTGAAAAATAAATCTTCTAATAAGCTTAATTGTGCATGAGACCTAAAATTATTTTCATGCATGGTTAATTATCACTTGTTTATGCATGTATAGATCCCTTGGCATGGTTTTTTTGAACGTATAGAAAAGCATCCCATCATGAATTTTTATAAAAATTTGGTAAAATTCTTAGGAGGCATAAAACCGTGTCACACCTCGGGCCCAAGGAGGGTGAGACGTCACAGACTGGAAAAATACAAGGCAGTGGAAACTAACCATCACAAGAGCACACAAGGAGAGAAATCTAATGGAATTATATTTAAATAACAAATCCGGGCTATAAAAGTCTTGCCCAAAGCATAAAGTAACACCCATTACAAAATATCCCTAAGTTTAACAACATCAATCAAATTGTCTAATAATGTTTTAAAGTTAAGTAATACCATTGATAGTCATGGAACTAGGTCATCCAAATGAGGTTTCCCAACAAAATCCAAGATTCCATCAAAGTTTACCTGAAACATGCTCAAAAAGATTTTATGTCAACTATAAAGTTGGTGAGTTCAAGTGCTTAAAGTTTAAAAACAAAAGGACTTTTAAGATTCCAAGAACTAATTTAAAATCATAAGTATCATTTATTGTGGAGGTCACAATCAACCCTTCACTCCATCCCGGCTAGCCTCTTCTAAACTTGTGTTATTGCCGGTTAACCCATAGGGAGAACTGAGCCTCAAACAATGCACCATACCTGCTGAGTGGGACACCATAGTTTCTTATAATACTTGTTACATGACACAAACGATCCCGCAAGATCTCAATGTGGTACCCTTCCTATTATGTCATTGGGTTATGACGAAACACACTGTGCGTGGGGGATTCCCCAAGTAGATCTACCCATATAAAATAAGCGGTTTACAAATGAATTAATGATTGCAACACAAGATGGAGCAGGTCATAACAATTACCACAACGTAAAAGCATCACATTACAGCATGAAAATAAATTTAGTTCAAAAGTTGTAGGGGTTGAACCTAGAGGCTCGAGAAATCAAATCAAGATAAAGAAGATCAAGTCAAGCGACAAGTCCAAGTTGCCGCGCGATAACTTGCTTCTCGCGCGAAAACATCAAGTCGCGCGATAACTAGTGATTCATGCGAGAACTTCTGGATTAGTATATATAGAAGTTTTGTAATGTAATAAGTAAGTTTTTAGTCATTTCCTGATTTGCACTCTTATTGTAATCATTTCAAAGTCAGAGAGCAATACAATTGGAAGTTATTTACATTTGTTTCATCTTCTATCCTTTAATTCCACAATGATAATATACTGCATTATTGTTGTGAGATAGATCTTATAAATTGTTGATCCTTACAATTGGTATCATAGCTAGGTTGCTCTAGATTGATTGATTTGAAGATTGAAGTTAGTGATTTGAAGTGTTCGTGAACCTTGAATTGCTTGGTATTTGAAGATCTACTTGATTACTCCTGAATTTGATCAGATTTGAAGATGGTGAAACTGATTAGTTTATTGTTCGAAGAATTGATGTTGTTTTTGAGCTTATTCGAGCTTAATTGAATCAATTAGAGATAATTAAGATCTTAATTGAACCTAAATCACTAATTGAACAATTAATTAATCAAATTTTAAACAATTTGGGGTGAAAATTGAAGCAAGAAACATTCGAAATTGAACAAATGAATCAGGCAAAAAGTTGGTAATTCCATGCGAAAAGTTTGATTTCGCGCGAGAAGCAGAGTTTTCGCAAGAGTTTGTTGAAAAGTTTGTTACTGAAGATTCCACTCGCGCGAGAAGTTTTTGTTTTCGCAAAAGTTAGTTTCAAAACTTTCCATTTGAAAAGTTTGTGTGATTTTGCGTGAGAACTTGGTCATTCGTGCGAAAACTACAAGTTTGAAGAATTTCTGAGAAATTTTGATTTCTAAGTGAGAAAATGGCAAATCTGAAGCACATCACTGCTACTCTTAATCTCGACAATGAGATCAGAACTAGCACAAAGCCTCCTCGACTTCTCAACAAAGAAGACTATCCGGATTGGGTATAACGCTTTGAGAATCATGTCATTTACACTGAACCCAGGATGATGAGATCTATCAAACAGGGTCCATATATCCTAATTTACACAAATGACAAAGGAGACTTAGTGCTGAAGCCTGAGCATCTCTGGGATGAGGAAGACATGAAAAAGATGGAGCTTGATGACAAAGCGTATGCTGCCATCACAATGGCACTTACCACTGAGATAGCTCAGAAATTTAAGATTATAGGAAGGCTAAAGATTTGTGGGATGCAATGGAAGAATAGATTATGGGGAACAAGGATATGAGGGAAAGCAGAAAAGACATGCTAAACCAAGAGTTCAATATATTTATTCATACACTGGGTGAAACCTTGGAGGCTCAAATGTCAAGATTTGTGAAGCTGATAACCAAGATGAAAAGTGCAGGAATCACACTGGAGAACATCTCAGTGAACAAGAAGTTGTTAAACTCACTACCTTACAGCTGGAACAACAACTGCACTACTATCAAGAGAACCAAGGATTTGTTCACCTTATCCCTTAGTGATCTGATCTCAACCATCAAATCTTATGACATGGATGACAAGCAGAGAGCCGCTAACTACATCAACACAATGGGAATTGAAGCATCGGCATTATATGCCAAGATGGCTAGTAATCCTAATTACTATGTCAGCTACTCTTAGTTGCGTCAGAAACAACAATCAGCAACTTCAAGTTATCAAACTGTTAAAGATCAATCATTGCCTCAATTCCAAGATCAAGCTCAACCACAATCTCCAATCTATTCTCAAAGTCAATCCTCTCGACCTACATAACAAGCCTTTGTTATAAACTCCCAACCCAACAAACAGACCATTCAGATTGTAGAAGAACACCTTGCTCTATTTACCTCATTCATGAATAGCTATGAAGCTTTCTCAGCCGAAAGACTCAATACACCCAACATCTTGGTTGATGACTTGCAACAAGTTAATCCCGATGATATAGAAGATATTGATATAAAGTATCAGATGGCTATGGTGGTGTATCGTGCTAAGAACTTTGCAACAAGAACCGGGAGAAAACTTTTGGTCTTAATAATTCAAGCAAAATTGGGTTTGACAAATCAAGTTTAAGATGTTATAACTGTGACAAAATTGGTCACTTTGCAAGAGAATGTATTGAAGGAAGGTCTATTCAAGCTGATAATGGGAAGAAAATGGTAACGGTGGAGATAGAGACCAAAGGAGATAAAGCTAGTGCTTCTAACAACAAAGCACTAGTATCTCAAACTGAAGAAGAATATGACTGGTCAGATCAGATGGAGATACTATACATGAATCTTTCTACTGCTTTGTTAGCTGAGATTTAGTATGTTGAAGATCAAGTCAAGTGACAAGTCCAAGTTGCCGCGCGATAACTTGCTTCTCCCGTGAAAACACCAAGGGGCGCGAGAACTAGTGACTCGCGCGAGAACTTCTAGATTAGTATATATAGAAGTTTTGTAATGTAACCAGTAAGCTTTTAGTCATTTCCTGATTTTCACTCTTATTGTAATCATTTCAAAGTCAGAGAGCAATACAATTGGAAGTTATTTACATTTGTTTCATCTTCTATCCTTTAATTCCACAATGATAATATTCTGTGTTATTATTATGAGATCGATCTTATAAACTATTGAGGCTCCTCCATCGCCAGTTTATATACACATGCTAAGACATTCTAAACCTTTCACAAGGTACGGGAACTCAGAACCGATTCTTAGTTAGGCATATGATGCAAAGAAGAAATTCTATGTGATTAAAGAAGAGCAGGGGCGATAGAGTATTATCAGGACGAACACGACTTTCATAGACTCAGAGCATCAGATTTATATGCAATGGGTCGTGTTTCGTTTATTAATCCTAGTAATTACGGAATGGGAAATTGGATAAGGAACATGATATGGAGGCACTGTAAAACCAACCTCAAAGACTTCAAACCTGCTAAATCTAAAGTCATTGAAGATGAGACCCGGATTTACTCAAACACGAACAAGCCAATGAAGATAAGGGTTTATAAGCATTCGAGATATGTTAGGAAGATCCCTATACACGCTCCAGTGCCAGTTAATAGCTTGTTTAAGCTTATGTGGTGGAGTAATGAGAAGGAGACGGGCCATGCGTTAATTCATTGTGTAGATAAAGACTACCGTATTATCGACCCTGTGGATCTGCTCAAATTTGGAAAAGAAGATTTGATGAAGTTGCAGGCTTGTCCAATTGCAGTTGATGAATCTATTCACCTCTTAGCAGCACAGTTTTGGTTGGATGATCACGAAGGCCTTAGCAAACAAGATGTATGCATACGGAGGTAGTTATAAAGTTGATGATGTGGACTTCTAAGCGTATTGATTTACCGAGCCTAGGGGGAAATTGTAGGGGTTGAACCTAGAGGCTTGGGAAATCAAATCAAGATGAAGAAGATCAAGTCAAGTGACAAGTCCAAGTTGTCGCGCGATAACTTGCTTTTCGCTCGAAAACATCAAGTCGTGCGAGAACTAGTGATTCACGCTAGAACTTCTAGATTAGTATATATAGAAGTTTTGTAATGTAATCAGTAAGCTTTTAGTCATTTCCTGATTTTCACTCTTATTGTAATCATTTCAAAGTCAGAGAGCAATACAATTGGAAGTTATTTACATTTGTTTCATCTTCTATCCTTTAATTCCATAATGATAATATTCCATGTTATAGTTGTGAGATCAATCTTATAAATTGTTGATCCTTACAAAAGTAGCATGTTCCATCCTAAAACAGTAGTAAAAAGGGAAAACACTAAACTCACCTTAGAATCAATTAACAATTCTTCAACTACCACTAAGTCAGAGTCCTAGCACCCTATAATCAGGATTTCAGCTAGTAAGTTGTATGTTTCTAGGATATTTAAAGTGTAACTAAATGTGTGTTATGGTCACAAGTTCATTTAGTTTCTTTTGTTATTGAGTATGCGTCAAAAAGTTTCCTTTTTAAGAAGGTTAGGGTCTTTAACACATGGATGATAATTAGATAATTATTACCAACTTGTGAATATGACATTAAGTTTACTAAAAGCTTCTGGTCATAAAATGATTCAAATTCAGTGATATTTATGATAAATTACACTTTGGGACCTAAAGTTTCAAAATTTACAATTTTTACCCAAAAGTTTGTTTTCTTTCATTTCTTGACCAAATATAGCCGTTATTAGTTTATAGAGATTTTAATAACACATTTAGGCCTATTTAAACTCCAAATTTCTAGAATTTAGTTTGAGGGAATTAAAACACAAATTTTGAGTTACAGGAAACGGTAAAACCGACAATTTAAGCATCTAGTTTTAAATCATTTAATTTCAACCCATAACACTCAAGTATTACTTTCTAAGGACTTATAAAAAGCTTTATAATATTTTTAAAGGATTTTTTGAGTCATATGAGCAAAAAGCTTCGTTTCTACAATAAACCGTTAAAACTCGTTTTTACCCGGAACCGAACAACCTAATCCATTTTCTTCCAACTTTTCACAAAAATCTATTTTTTTCACTTCAATTTTACTGAAATAAATTGGGTTTGTTGGATTTTTAAGCTTGTTATCTTATTTTTAAAATTTTACTTAAAAGTCACCCGGTTAGACTTGTTTTTTCGTTAACTAAATTCATAAAAAATGACATATTAACTCCATATATCACCAAATTCGGTTTTACCACTAAAATACCTATTTTAGGTTCTGTAACATTTTAAACTTTAAGTCTTTTATGATTTGTCCAAATCTTTGAATTTTTCCCCCGTTTCGGGTCATTAATATTACCCATTTAGTCCATTTTACCACACCTTTTACATATTCAACAAATACCAAACAATTATATATTTAATATCACCAAAAACTGAAACAATACATTAGTTCACGGATTTTTGCATTCATAGCGTCTTTGTTGCTTTTAAAGGGTGTTATACACCATTTACACATGTGTAATCGTCCTAGTTTGAGCATATATGTCACCAAACCTTTTTGAGACTTTTAAACCAGGTTATTTTGATGTTCATAAACTATTTTTGAGAAAATTTTAACATGGTTTGAGGGGCTTTTCATGACAGGTGAGTTTTTGATGCTAAAACACATGAAAAAGAGGGTTTTCGGGGTGAAATCGGGTGCACCAACCCTTGGTCCACGTACACTCTGTAAAAGATACCTTGTGTGAAGTAATGAGTTCCCCAAACACAGTGTTTTGACCGCAATTTTCTGTTTTGAACAAGAAGAGTAAGAGTTTTAGTAGAAAAGAGGGGAAAAACACAAGAAAAGACTTTATTCGGGTACATTGATGCTTACACTCCAGTAGGGTTGCATTTTTGGAATGTTTAATGGAGTGGTAGGGCTGTTGAAACTCGATTTGGAGCTGGAACTTCTTGAATCTTGTAAATCTTTGCAAGAAACTTCACTTTAGGTCACCTCCTAGCTTGATTTTTGCTCCTAATCGATGTTGTGTTTGAAGGAGGCTTTTGAAATTGGCTGGAAATGGAGAAGAAAGTGCAGAATTTTGAAGAGAAGAGGGAGAGAATTCGTGAGTTTAGAGAGAGAAAGGAGAAGAAGGAATGAATTGCATGGATAGGGAAGTGTGAATGAAGTGTGTAGGTGGGTTTATGGTATTCAAGAAGGGTGAGGAGTGGTACAAAAGGGGTTGGTTGATTTGAATGGGGGAGGGAGTGTTTTCTTTTTTTATTTTTTTTTTATAAATTGCATGTTTTAAAATTGTAGGTGGTGTGTTGTATTTTATAAAATTTTTCAAGTAGAACATAGATATATGTGAGATTGCGGTCGTGTATGTATATGAACACACATATAATTAGTTTCATTTATAACTCTTAATTTAGTGTAGACTTTGTATTTTCTAAAATCGCTTAATAATTTCTAGAATAAAGCAAGTCATAATAGAATCTTCTAAGGCAATAAAGCATGTAAACAATTAGCATGGAAGAAAGATAAAAAGCAATAATACAAGATTAATTGAAGTTAAAATAGAACCTAGGAGTCAGTTGTTACTTTCTCCCACCATTTTGGGACTTCAATCCAGCTCTAAACGAGTGGACTTAAAGAGGTGTGGATACTTCTTACTCATTTCACCTTCTAGTTCCCAAGTGACTCGGGTCCTCGCCTAGAGTTCCACCTTACTTTGACCTTGGGTATACGACTTCGTCTAAGTTTCTTGACCAACCAGTTGGTAATCTCTATAGGCTCCTCCATAAAGTTCAATTTGTTATTAATTCTGGCTTCCTTTAGTGGTAATTCCAAGGTTTTGTCTGTCAAACACCTTTTCAAGTTGGACACATGGAAGGTGTCATGTATATAGCTCAACTCTTGAGGTAGCCTTAATTGGTATGCTACCGGGCCGACCATTGACATAATTTCAAACTGTCTAATGTATCTTGGGCTTAGCTTGCCTTTCTTGCCAAATCTGATTACGCCCTTCCATGCTGTGACTTTTAACATCACCTTATCGCCAACTTGAAATTCTAGAGGTTTTTGTCTCCTATCCGCATACTTCTTCTGACGGTCTTTGGCTGCTCTCAGTCGCTCTTTGTCTTAAACACTTTGTCTGCAGTTTCCATCATGATATCGGGTCCCATCACTTGGCTATCGCCAACCTCATTCCAACTTCATGGCGACCGAAATTTCCTACCATATACGACTTCATTTGGTGCTGCCTTTATACTCGCGTGGTAACTATTATTACAGGAAAATACCACTAAAGGAAGGTGGTTTTCCCAACTTCCACCAAAGTCGATTACGCAAGCTCTTAGCATGTCTTCCAAAGTTTGAATTGTCCTCTCACTTTGTCAATCGGTTTGAGGGTGGTATGCAGTGCTTAAGTCAAGGCGGGTCCCCAAAGCCTGTTGGAGGGATCTCCAAAATCATGAGGTGAAGCGACTATCACGGTCTAAGATAATCGATAGTGGCACTCCATGTCTGGTCACTATTTCATTGATGTATAATTGGGCTAACTTTGATAAGTCGTAGTCCTCTTGGATTGGTAAGAAGTGAGCTGATTTGGTAAGTCTATCCACAATTACCCAAATAGCATCATGTCCGCGAAAGGTTCTTGGTAACTTTGTAACAAAATCCATCATGATGTTATCCTATTTCCACTCTAGGATCTTGGGTTGTTGAAGGTTTCCTGATGGTTTTTAGCCTTTACCATCACGCACGTCAGACACTGTCCCACATAGGTGGAGATGGACTTCTTCAATCTGGGCCACCAGAAAAGGGGCTTTAAGTCCTGGTACATCTTGTCACTTCCTGGGTGAACCGAATATCTGTATATGTGGGCTTCATCTAGGACTATCTCTCTGATTCCGCCATACTTAGGTACCCACGTCCTTCCTTCGCAATTGTATAAATCATCGTTGCCCATCTCTAACCGCTTTTCCATTCCCGTTAACATCTCCTCGGTCAATTTGTCCTCCTTCAAGGCTTCTCACTGCGCTTATTTTAATCTAGCAACAAGGCTAGTATACACGCTTATCCTCAAAGCATGAACTCAAAGGGGTTTCTCCTTTCTTTTCTACTCAAGGCATCTGCCACTACATTTGTCTTGCCGGGATGGTAGCGGATCTCACATTCGTAATCACTTAACAGTTCTACCCATCTTCTCTGGCGCATGTTTAACATCTTCTGATCAAGAATGTGTTGCAGACTTTTGTGATCAGTATAGATAACACACTTAGTGCCATAAAGGTAGTGTCTCCATATTTTGAGTGCAAAAACCACAGCACCTAGTTCCAGATCATGAGTGGTGTAATTCCTTTCATGCTCGTTCAACAGTCTAGACGCGTAAGCAATTACCTTATCTCGCTGCATTAGCACACACCCCAGCCCCTAGCTCGAGGCATCCCAATAAACTATGAAATCTTCAAGGCCTTCTTGTATGGCAAGGATAGGTGCACTGCACAGCTTCTCCTTGAGTAATTCAAATGCTTCGTTCTGATCTTTTTCCCATATGAAGGTTGTCTTCATTTTAGTCAAGGCGGTCAATGGCTGTGCAATTCGCGAGAAATCCTTGATAAACCTCCTAAAGTATCTAGCCAAACTAAGAAATTGCCTTATCTTGGTAGGAGTTTCAGGAAACTTCCAGTTCTTAATGGCCTCTATTTTTGATGGGTCTACTAGAATCCCTTCTTTGTTTACTACATGCCCCAAAAATAGAATTTCACGCATCCAAAACTCACATTTAGAGAACTTCGCATATAATTGATCGTTCTTGAGCAATTCAAGAATCAGTCTAAGATGCTTCTCGTGTTCTTCCTTGCTACGAGAGTAGATTGTCATCAATAAACACAATCACAAACTTGTCTAGATATGGGCGGCATACCCAGTTCTTGAGATCCATAAATGCCACAGGTGCGTTAGTCACTCCAAAGGGCATGACTAAGTACTCATAGTGTCCATATCTAGTTCTGAAGGCGGTCTTGGGTATGTCATCATCCCTTATCTTTAGTTGATGGTATCTCGATCTTAAATCTATTTTGGAAAAATATCTGGCTCCTTGGAGTTGGTCAAATAGGTCATCGATTCTCGGAAGGGGATAGCAGTTCTTTACCATAAGTTTGTTCAGATCCTAATAATCAATGCACATTCATAGGGTTCCATCCTTCTTTTTCACAAATAACACCGGAGCACCCCACGGAGAAATGCTTGGTCGAATAAATCCCTTGTCCAACAATTCTTGGATTTGTAGCATTAGCTCCTTCATCTTAGGTGGAGCGAGTCGGTAAGGTGCCTTGGCTACTAGTGCGGCACAAGGCACTAGATCTATTTGGAACTCAACCTGTCTAGTTGGAGGGAGTCCTGGCAGATCCTTGGGAAATACTTCTGAGTACTCAGACACCACCGGTATATCTTCAATTTTATTTTCTTCTCTCGTTTACATCACGTAGACTATGAAAGCTGAGCATCCCTTATGGAGACTCTTGGTAGCCTTTAGGTGGGATATCATAGGGTATAGCGTGTTGCTTCTATCGCCGTGAACAATTAGTGTCTTTCCGTCAATTAAAGGTATCTTAAGTAAACGTTCATCACACACGATTTCAGCCTTATTTTTAGCTAACCAGTCCATCCCCACGACCACATCAAAACCTCCTAGAGTTATAGTCATGAAGTCTATCTTAAATAGATTACTCTTTAGCTCTATAGTGTAGTCTTTGATGATTTCATTAGTTTCTATTATGCTACCGTTAGCTAATTCTACGGTATATGCATCGGTTAGGGTACGAGCTTTCAAGTCAATCAAAGACCTAAAGGTAGTGGAAACAAAACTACATGTTTCTCCGGTATCGAATAAAACGGTAGAAGGATGGTTGTTAACGAGAAACGTACCGTTGACCACATCTGGTTCCTTTCGAGCAACATTTGGATCCATCACGAATGCTCTTCCCTTGGGTTTGTTGGGCCTAGCATCTTTATTCTTAGCTAGCTTAGGGCATTTGTTCCTTATGTTCCCTGGATCCCCACACTCATAGCATTGTTTTCCCGGCTCGAATTTACAGCCTTTGATTAAATGACCAGTCCGCATACATCGAAAACAAGGCATCGGGTTGCACTCCCCTTGATGATGTAGCTTGCACTTGTTGCAAAAGGGTCTTGTGCCTAGGTACAACTTCCAAGCTTTTCCACCATGATCGCCACACCTCACACCTTCACCTATTCTCTTGCTCGAGCTACTACTGCAGCCGGCCACCTTCTTAGCATCAAACCACTTTCTTTTCTCATCCACTGCCTTCTTCTTATCCTTTATTTTTACAGGCTCTGTCTAACCAGCTCTAACCAGGTCATCAGTCATGATACTAGTGAAATCAACTGCTGCTTGCAGGGTTGTGGGCCTAGAAGACCGGACCATGCCTCTAACCCTGGGATGTAATCCCCAGGTGAAACGGGCTACACCTTTGGCTTCTAGCGTCTCCAGGTGTGGCATTAGCCGAGACAATGCTAAGAACCGGTTGATATACTCCGTGTAGTCTGAGTCTTTCATCTCCAAACTCAGAAATTCAGCCTCCAGCTTCTCTAGTTGGTTGATCGGGCAGTACTTGTTAGTCAATAGCTCTCTAAATTCAGACCATTTCATTCGACCTATAGCATTCCTGCCTCGAGGCTGAATGATGGTTTTCCACCACTCTAATGCTGGTCCCTTGAGTGATTGAGAAGCAAACCTTACCATGTGCTCAGTCATGCACTCACTGATGTCTAACACGGCTTCAATTTCGTCCAACCATCTGTACATCTCAATTGCACCTCGATGCCATAATAATCCTTTGGTTTGCAAGCCATGAAGGTTTGTAGGAACACCCATTCCTTATTTCCTCAGCATCATCATTGTTTCCTTCACCATTCCCGGGTCCACCACTACTGGTTACATTTTCCCGATCCGCATTGATTTGGGCGATAATGGTTGGAATAGCATTGGCGATTTGTTGAGCCACTAGGTTAGCGATTCTCTCTTCATTATCCAGATTTGCGTTTACACCATGTGGTACTTCCGGTGGAGTGGGTGGTTGATTACCACCCTGGTCCCTAGTTCGTTCATCAAGGGTTTCCCGTCCCCCGCCACGCCTAGCCTCATCACCTCTTGCACGAGTTGCTCCTCTCCTTCCACTGTGAGTTCCTCATCTAGGCGGCATTCTAGTGTCAACATAGATAAGCTTATTAAGTATCTCATTAATTGGTTTCAAGTATTTCGTCACACTAACTTTATTCATATTAGTCACATTCATTAAATACAAGATGTTTCCTATTTACCCACAACAAGTCATGTATAATTGCTTCATTCAAGTAATATAGAATTAATTATTTTATAGGGCAACCAAATTAGTTTCTTCGAAATATGCTATTGCATATTCCCATTTTAGTCACCCTACAAAGGTTAGTATCATAAGAGAAAATTCCATAAACAGTCAAGCATAACAAGGATTCAAACAAGTAGTAGAGTTATAGCATCACAAGTTGGAAGGTGCCATCACCCCCATAAAATAATAATAGTGTCTGGAATAGATAAAATAGTTTCCTTCAAATGAATAGTAGTCTCCTGCGAAAACAATCAGTTAATACCCCCGTCTTCACTGCCACTTTTTCTTCAGCCACCTGAACCATCCGGAACCCTTCTTCTTCTGCTCCTGCTCCAAGCGTTACACACCATAGGACGCCATAATTTCCTGGAATTGGGCGGACTACGAGGTCCACGTAGCATGCTGAAGAGTGACCTCATGACGCTAGATGGTCCGTAGTATCTCTCCCAGTGTAGGGTCCGAAGGACCAAAGTCGCTGGCCCAACGGCTAGACTGGGAGTAGGGGTCTCCCATAAGGACACTCGGGCCATCATACAAACTACACCTAGGTGGCATCCAGTACTCATCATGCGAGTTGCGTCTAGGCTGGTCTATCACAGGAGGTGCCGGTGCTGGAGCCATCATAGGAGGGGGTTGAGGGGCGGCATCCTAAAGGAAACGGATACTCCCTATTCTCAATAGGCGGGATAGGTGAGAGAGTAGGTGCAATGATGTGTGGCGAGTGGGAGTGTGTTTTGCTTCTATCCAGGGATGCTGGAAAAGAGTCCTCCGATGGCTCAGTATCGTCAAAAGTCACCGAGATCCATCCGGGATGTCCTCCTAAGCCTCTCAACATGAGCGGTAACGTCGGCTAGGTATGCAGGTGCTTTTCCTTTGTCCGCCATAATCTTGAAATCCTATATAAGATTATCATGAGTAATTTTGTTTCTCATAGCTCATGACAATAATAATAATAATAATAATAATAATAATAATAATAATAATAATAATAATAATAATAATAATAATAGTAATAGTATCCATAATCAATATCAGCACAGGGTTACAACAAGTACGAAAGTCAGTTTATAAGGTTTAGACCACACGAAAACATTTCCAGAATCATTAACCTTTTGAAAAAAAGATTTTTAACATCACTTAGGGGTTCATGCCGGAATTCACGCGTCCGGTAAATTCATGATTACGTTGATCATGTGTAATCATCAATTTACCCAACCTGTTTACTCCAACAGATTCCTAAACAAGGACAGTCCTAAGGTATCAGGGTTGTAGCCTAGGGTCTACTAAGGTATTCCCGACTTCTCTACAACTTTTGGCTCTTATACCAATCTGTCACACCGCTGGCCCAAGGAGGGTGGGATGTCACAGACTTGCAAAATACATGGCAGTGGAAACTAACCATTACAAGAGCACACAATGAGAGAAATCACATGGCATTACATTTAAATAACAAATCCGGGCTATAAAAGTCTTGCCCAAAGCATAAAGTAACACCCACTACAAAATAACCCTAAGTTTAACAACATCAATCAAATTGTCTAATAATGTTTTAAAGTTAAGTAATGTTATTGGTAGTCATGGAACTAGGTCATCCAGACGAGGTTTCCCAACAAAATCCAGGCTTCCATCAAAGGTTACCTTAAACATGCTCAAAAAGATTTCGTGTCAACTATAAAGTTGGTGAGTTCAAGTGCTTAAAGTTTAAAAACAAAAGGACTCTTAAGAGTCCAAGAACAAGTTTAAAATCATAAGTATAATTTGTTATGTAGGTCACAATCAACCCTGCACTTAGTCCTGGCTAGCCTCTTCTAAACTTGTGTTATTGCCGGTTAACCTATAGGGAGAACTGAACCTCAAAAAGTGTACCATACCTGCTGAGTGGTACACCATAGTTTCTTATAATACCTGTTACATGACACAAACAACCTCACAGGATCTCAGTGTGGTACCCTTCCTATTATGTCATTGGGTTATGACGGAAGGCACTGTGCATGGGGGATTCCCCAAGTAGATCTACCCATATAAAACAAGCAGTTCACAAATGAATTAATGATTGCAACACAAGATGGAGCAGGTCATAACAACTACCACAACATAAAAGCACACATTACAGCATGAAAATAAATTCACTTCAAAAGTATCATGTTCCATCCCAATATAGTAGTAAAAAAGGAAAACACTAAACTCACCTTAGAATCAATTAACTGTCCTTCAAGTACCAACCCTATAATCAGCATTTCAGGTAGTAAGTTGTATGTTTCTAGGCTATTAGAAGTGTAACTAAATGTGTGTTATGGTCACAAGTTCATTTGGTTTTTTTTCTTATTGAGTATGAGTCAAAAAGTTTCCTTTTTTCTTTTCTTATTGAGTATGCTTCAAAAAGTTTCCTTTTTAGGAAGGTTAGGGTCTTTAACACATGGATGATAATTATATAATTATTACCAACTTGTTAATATGACCTTAGTTTACTAAAAGATTCTGGTCATAAAATGAATCAAATTCAGTGATATTTACGAAAATTTACGCTTTGGTCCCTCGAGTTTCAATATTTGCAATTTTTACCCAAAAGTTTGCTTTCTTTCATTTCTTGACCCAATATGGCCCTTATCAGTTTATAGACATTTTAATAAAACATTCAAGCCTATATAAACTCCAAATTTCTAGAATTTAGTTTGAGAGATTTAAAACACAAATTTTGAGTTACCGGTTACGATAAAACCGATAATTTAAGCATCTAGTTTTAAATATTTTAATTTCAACCCATAACACTCAATTATTACTTACTAAGGACTTATAAGAAGCTTTATAATCTTTTTAAAAGAATTTTTTTGAGTCATTAGAGCAAAAAGCTTCGTTTCTACAATAAACCGTTAAAACTCGTTTTTACCCGGAACCGAACAACCTAATCCATTTTCTTCCAACTTTTCACAAAAATCTATTTGTCACTTCAATTTTACTGAAATAAAGTGGGTTTGTTAGATTTTTAAGCTTGTTACCTTATTTTAAAATTTTACTTAAAAGTCACTCGGTTAGACTTGTTTTTTCGTTAACTAAATTCATAAAAAATCACATATTAACTCCATATATCACCAAATTCGGTTTTTACCACTAAAATACCTATTTTAGGGTCTGTAATATTTTAAACTTTAAGTCTTTTATGATTTGTCCAAATCTTTGAATATTTCCCCCTTTTCGGGTCATTAATATTACCCATTTAGTCCATTTTACCACACCTTTTACATATTCAAAAAATACCAAAAATTTTATATATTTAATATCACCAAACAACTGGAAAAATATATTAGTTTACGTACTTTTGTATTCATAGCATCTTTGTTGCTTTTAAAGGGTGTTATACACCATTTACACACGTGTAATCGTCCTAGTTTGAGCATAAACATAAGCAAACCTTTTTGTAAATTTTAACCCACGTTATTTTGATGTTCATAAGCTGTTTTTGAGAAAATTTTAACATGGTTTGAGGGGCTTTTCATGACAGGTGGGTTTTTGGTGCCAAAACACTTGAAAAAGAGTGTTTTCGGGGTGAAATCGGGTGCACCAATCCTTGGTCCATGTACACTCTTTAAAAGATACCTTGTGTGAAGTCGTGAGTTCTCCAAAGACAGTGGTGTGGCCGCAATTTTCTGTTTTGAACAAGAAGAGTTAGATTTTTAGTAGAAAAGAGGGGGAAACACAAGAAAAGACTTTATTCGGGTACATTGATGCTTACACTCCAGTAGGGTTGCGTTTTTGGAATGGTTCAAGGAGTGGTAGGGCTGTTGAAACTTGAGTTGGAGCTGGAACTTCTTGAATCTTGTAAATCTTTGCAAGAAACTTCACTTTAAGCACCTCCTAGCTTGATTTTTGCTCCTAATCGATGTTGTCTTTGAAGGAGGCTTTCGAAATTGGCTGGAAATGGAGAAGAAGGTGCAGAATTTTGAAGAGAAGAGGGAGAGAATTCGTGAGTTTAGAGAGAGAAAGGAAAAGGAGTGAGGAGTGGTGCAAAAGGGGGCCCGATTTGAATGGGGAAGGGGGTGTTTTCTTTTATTATTTTTTTTTATAAATTGTATGTTGTAAAATTGTAGGTGGTGTGTTGTATTTTATAAAATTTTGCAAGTAAAATATAGATATATGTGAGATTGTGGCCGTGTATGTATATGAACACACATATATAATTAGTTTTATTTAAAACTCTTAATTTAGTGTAGACTTTGTATTTTCTAAAATCGCTTAATAATTTTAGACTAAAGCAAATCATAGTAGAATCTTCTAAGGCAATTAAGCACGTAAACAATTAGCATGGAAGAAAGATAAAAAGCAATAATACAAGATTAATTGAAGTTAAAATAGAACCTAGGAGTTGGTTGTTACAAACCGGTTGTAGATGACATACGTGTTTCATATTTTTAACCATTTTCCACCGTTTTCGTGAGAGCTTGAGCCTAATTGAGCAATTCATAGCATATATTGATTTGCTTTATATTTTTTCATAATGAGGGAAACCATAATATGCATTTAAGTTAGAACTCGTGTAATTGATGCGTGTCAAGATCATGAACCAATATGTGCATGAATGTGATAGATGCATTACGAATGAACCATTTGTTTGATCCCTTTCTTTTGAATTTCATACCTTGATAAATTTACTTTAGACACCATGTTGAGCCCCAACTTGTTATTTGAATAAGCCCAAATCAATAAGCCTACAAAGCCTTAGCTTTTTTATTAAATCTAGGGTGATAAAGTCCAATCCATGACTTGTCTAGAGGTGTCTTTTAAGTATTAGTGAAATAATAGTACAAGTGGTTTGAATTTGGTTATATAGATATATACATATGAAAAAAAAGAAAAAAAGAAAGAAAAATAAAAAATTAGAGAAAAGCTAAATATGAGGTCAAAATGACCAAAACATGAAGAAACAAAAATAGTGTGAGAATTCGGTGAAATTATTGCAACTAGAGAATAGAGAATGATAAATAAGACATCTAGCATGTTTAAATTGAATTTCATTACCTATTAACCACCCTAAAATCCCTTTCTATCTCACCTTAAATCTTTGCCTAACATTACAACCCATGAAAGACCTCTTGATTTATGTATTATATTGTGTTAATTGATGGCGATATGATTAATATACAAGCTTATGATGAAAATGTACATTCTTGGTTTAAGAGTTCCAGATATCCTAGTATATAATCACTAGTCCACAAAACAAACCGAGTTGAGTGTTCATTGTGAGGAATGTGAATGCATGAATGTTTGAAGCAAAAGGTACGGATATGTCAACTAAAGATTCTAAGTTTAAAACATAAATGGTATTACATGTTGGGTTGTGAGTCTTACATGACAAAAGTTGAAAAATAATCATGCCTTGGGACCTTAATTGATACAATATTATGATAATTTAGCATGTTTGATGGATTAGGGAGAAATGTTGCAAGAAAGTTTGCTTGAGGACAAACAAAAGGTTAAGTGTGGAGATGTGATCACGAGTCAATAATTCAGTGTTTAATTGATCTAAATGAACGACTTTACTTCATGCTTATAGTGGAATAGTTTCAAGTTGTTTGTGTTTTGATTTATAGGTGTTTGGAGCTAAAGGAGGCTTGTTTTGAAGAAAAAGGAGAAAAAGACAGAAATACAAGGATAGAAGTTTAAAATAGCGAAAGTTACAAAAAAGGCCCAGTAAACCCTACACCGGCGTATGATACACTGTATCATATGGCGAGTATGGGCGTATCATACGCCGGTCAGCGTATTGGCGGCGTATTTGTAGGTGTATTTGGAAAAAATTACAGAGAGTTGGGCGTATGGATGCTGAGGGGGGCGTATGATACGCCGACCCTGGGCATATCATACGCCTGTCACCAACAACCTTCTGGATTTTATGGAATTTCAAGTTATTTAAACACAATACGAGGGGGAACTTTTCAAGCTTGATTCTTGATGATTCTAAGCTGATTTATAATGATCTCAAGCCTCTCATTCATCTAAAAAGCATCTACAATCATCATCAAACCACGATTGAAGATTCAATGAAGACCATGAGTGGCTAGTTCGTTCGTGATTGCTTTCGGGAGTACAGTTCTTGTCAAGTGAGATAATTGATATGTTTTGATTAGGTTTTTGTATGGACATGGAATTATTTGATGAAAAATTATGTTTTGATTAAGTTAAAAGATTTACTTGTAAATAAAGTTGTGTGCTTGATTATCAGTTTTCGGTTTCCTTGCATCTTGAACTTATTAAGGCTAGAAGGCAATTTGATATAGGTAAATTGGTGATATTATGAGTAAACGAATCTTAAAATCTTGTTCCTTTATTACTACTTTAATCAAAAGTTAATACCTTGAACTTATGTTCTTACAAACCCTAATTTAAAAAGTATCAATTGTGGATCTTGCGGAATTGAAAACCCGAAAGTGATTGTTTCTTATTATTTAATCAAATTCGTTTCAAAGTTTATTGCTTTTTGCAATTTTATTTATTAATTCATTCAAAGTTCTAATTTTTAATTATAAAGTTTGTGTCTTTAAGTTAATTTAGCATATTGCTAAACACTTTTCACATATTCCTTATGGAGACGACCTTACTTACCCTTACACAATAAAGGTAGCTAAGACCGATATAATAATTTGTTTTGATCGAGTCTCAACAACCAGATCAGATAACTTAAGTATAAATATTTTATCTTGCTAGAAAAATTAATTTGTAACTGTCCTAGCATTAATCAAAGTCTAAGATAATGCTACATTACTATATAAATGAAACGTATATAACTAAAAGCGTGAAAATTTACATATGTATAACTTAGGGTTTGCATATGTAATTTTATAAAAAGGATAAAGATTTAATTAATTAAATAAAATCTTATCATTATCATAAAATATAAAAATATAAATATGCATGGATAATTACAAAATAATATATATATATATATATATATATATATATATATATATATATATTATTGTAGTATTTAAATCATTTAAGTGATATATATCTAATAAATTATTAAATAATTAACTACTAATTATCCTAAATCCAATAACTAACAAATTAAACTAATCCTAACTTAAAACATCTTAAAATTTCGTTCACCCCCCCCCCCCCCTCTCCCCCATTAACCTCCAAAAATATATGAATTTTATTAATAATATATTAAAAAATAAATCCTAACTGAAACCTAAAATCGTAATTTTTCAACTATAGATAGGTGAGTTATTCTTATTATTTTCCACATCAAACTATAAGTCTAGAGCTCCCATAACATATAATGTTAACTCATAGCACTTATTTTGAAGATCCACTTTCCCTATCAAGTAAGTTTTTAGTGTTTTTCATGTTCTTTGTGTTGTTTGTTTTTATACCTTTTCAATTTGTTTTGACAAAATTCAATCATAACTAAATTGGATCTATAATTACATAACATGTTTGTGTAGTAATCATATTTCTAAGATGGATCAAAGTATCAAACAAGCATAAAATCATCAAAACTTTGCTTAAACATATCAAACTTGTATTTTTGGATTTTGACAGATTCACAAGGCCAACTTCACACACCCATATCTCCCTTATAACAAATTATATTTTGATGTTTTCTTTTTAAAATTAAATTCAAAGTCTTAGTTTTCAACCATATAAAGAAAGTCTTCTAAATCATTTATTTGACCTCTCGTACAGCTCACGCAAGTTTAGTGTGTGAATTTGTCCAAAGGTGTCAAAACCCTAAATTTTGAAACTTTTCAATATTTTCATGGATGTAATGTAAAGCTCTAGTCTTCCCATTCATTCCCATCCTTCTTCTCCCTAACAAATGAACAAACCAAGTTCACCTACTCAAGAGTGAGAAAGAAAAACCAAAACCAACAAGAAACTTCCATTTTTAATGTCATGTGATTCTACTAGTTTAGAAACTAAGGAGAAGGACAAGGTGCTAGGTCAGAAAAGTGAGAACTCTAAATTCTCCCCAAGTAGGATTTGAACCTACGACCAGTCAGTTAACAGTCGACTGTTCTACCATTGAGCTACTGAGGAACAACAGACTTAAGGAAGCCAACTCTCATTCTTTGGACCAACCTATAACCAAACAAAAAGGAGTTTGTCACCCTCACATACATCGAGGAAAAAGGTTATGATAGCAAGCCTCTCCCTGGTCTAAGAGCCTCCGGGACAAGGAGGTGGTGATCAACCATCTACTCTCGAGATCCATAGTGATCAATTGATCTTTGCGTCCTACCAGTAAAAAGAGAAGACTGCGGTCAATGATCAATTATGCACATCCTTTTTGGATGGGCGGCTTAGAGTGAAAGCATATGAATATAGACTTTATAACTTACTTCCCTGTATAAGCATATCTTCAGTAAAAGTCATTAGGGCATCTTTTGCCCATGCCATGAATGAGAGTGAGTCCAACCCATCTTCCTTACCTGGATATGGTGTGCCCTCTACATTCGTTTTGTCCTCCGCTTGACTTCTCTACCGCGCAAAGATTTTGAACCCCCGTTTAATGAGTCGTGAAAGCACCTACCTTATGTTTAGACGTACTGCTCGATAGTTCTATAGCAGGTTTTTTGGATGTTTTCTAGGATCAGAAGGAACCGCTATAATGATCACTACGTGTGTTTCATTCTCTTCGATCTTATCTTTGATTGCTTTTTATGAAGTCGCACCTGGAGCTAGTGCTTGCTATCTAAGAATAGCTCCATGGATCTTAGTCACTCAATGAAAACTCTTGTTGGATATTGTTAGAAAAATCAGAATATGATGCTTATGGGAGGTTTAACAACACATGTGTCGATTACTAAAAAATCTTTTTTATTGGGTACACATTCTCTTTATGGTATTCAACCCCTTGCTTGTTTTTGGTCCAAAGATGAAATTCTAAATGATAGTTGATTGTATTCACATCTAGCATGTACAGAATGAAAAACTCATTCTCAATTGTACGATATTTTTTTGAAAGCCTTTTATTTACTTTTCTTTGATGGAAGTTTGATTTTCCTGGAATGTATTCTAATTGGATGTAATCAACTATTCGGTCTTAATAAGAACTTTCCTTTAGTACTCTTTATCCATGTGCTATGATTCAATTTCATCATGCCCTTGGTGTTTCCGCTTTAGTGAAGGGTGTGACAAACTTGATTTCCGAAACAATCTACAAATGAATTTCCGCTGCAAAAGATCTCTACAAATGATTTTCAAATAAAATAATCAACGATCACAATTGGTTCGCATGAGTGTGACAAGAACTCACTGAATTTTGTGCTATAAATGAAATTCATATGCGTAATATGGAAGACACCATCCCAGAACGAGTTAGAAGGACAATTGATGATGAACTACAAACATACCCCCACTGTTATCATGTTGATATTTTTATCATGGGTCTTTTTCTTAGTTATGATAGTTATCAAATTTTAACTTTTTACATTTTATGATACTTGAATTCTTCACAATTTAGGTTGTTGATATTTTTTTAATGAGATGAATGAATGGTTTACAAAGTCAAACTCGGAGTTACTTACATGAAATAGCGTACCTTGATCCTAGAGATTTATTTCAAAATTTTAATCATAAGAAGTTATTATGGTCTGTCGAGCTATATTCAAAAGATTTAGTGGCTTCGACCTATGCCAACTAAGGATACAATTCGACAGACACATTTTAAATATAAAAAGCAATGAAATCTTTTTTGGTCTTCACGAAGTTTTTTTTGAATTGAAGTTTATAAAAACTGATTTACGCAGCAAGATGGGTTTGATATTTTTCTCTCAAATTCATTGGTGTGCTATGTCAAAAAAATGTTTTTTAAAGTGTTGAAAATGAATAAATTTTATGAAGATTTCAAGCCATGAGAACACAAGATCACAGTTAAAAAAGTAGTTGATTTGTAACCCCCAAATATTTTAACTTATAATATTTAGAATATGTTTATATTTCATTAGATGTGTGTAAGAGAATTATAAACAAATAACTTAGTATTTATTTAAAACTATTGTTTAAAAATAGCATGATATTATATTACTAGGTTAGTGACCCATGTGTTATACTGGTTGACAAATACTTAAAATGACATATGGGTAAATAGATTCATATATATTCATACTAATATATTATATGAGATATATATGACATTGAAGAGATAAATAGAATAAAAAAGGTTATCATAATATAATAATATCAAAAAATTATGTCGTTTCAGAAGAGAAACAATGAAGGTAGAATGGTTGAACAGAAAAAAAAAAAAAAATCAAGTAATGAACAAATGTGATAAATTTACAAAAGTATGTAATAATGATGTTTAACTAAGACAAGGAGCAGTTAGGTTAGAGCGATTTTGGGGAAGACGTGGTCGGGAGTTCGAGAGATTAAACGATGTATTTCTAAGTATTATGTCAAAAATGTATTTTTTTTATTCAGGCATTGAATTTGCTGAATCAATATTTCAGATTCGTTGAGCTTGGATCTTAGGATTCATGTATTTTTCAGATCCGAAAATTTCAAAATTAAAGACGAGTGGAAGTGTGTGAATCAAAGAACAAGGATGTGTGTGTAATGTATAATGTTATGATTTTATTGATATTGAATAACAAAGCACAATGAAGAATCATATACAAAGATGGATGAACATCAAACCCACCCAAAGGAGAGAATTTCTCCTTGGCTGGTGATTTACACCATGAAAAACACACACTTAAGAACTACAAGCCACTCACACACTTTGCAAAAACCACACATTACAAGTGGCACTAGTTGTTCTATTTATAATGTTTTTACATCATGACCTAATTTTGACTTTTCTTGTGGTCTTGATGTTGACTTTGTCATGTTGACTTTGTCTTGTGTTTGTTTTGTTTAGTTTATCAACTTGGTCTCTGAACTTATACAATGAGATCTTCAGTTGGCTTTGATTGTGGTTTGGAAAGCTTCAGTTTATCAATTGTTGAACCCAACAGTATTTTTAATGTCAAAAACTGTATTTTTTATATCACTAGAACTCCACAAAATACCAACTGTTGTGACTAACCATGACAGATTCTATTACTCCTTGATCGAATTACAAGATTTCACAACTCTCTTAATCAGAATTAACTCGGATCCCAGGTCTTGCAAGAACTTGTTCCACGGCTATCAAAATTCACCGTCTTTAAGAGGTTAATCTCCTTCTCGCTCTTGATACCAATTGTTGGAATTAATTGGATCAAAGTAGACAATGAACATGATAAGTTTGTGGAACTCTCACTACTCTTTTAATATAATAGTCCATAAAAAACTTAAACCAAGAAATAACAGTACCCTATCATTGATACTAAAACTATAACTTGTTACCTAATGCTCTGAATTAAACTCAAACTAAAAAACTAAACTAAACAAATAATAAAATACTTTAAACATTATTTTAACCAAATTAAACTAAAAAAATAAACTAATATATATGAAGAATAAATAATCTATCTGATATAGGATATGGTGGATGAAATTAACCGCTTTCTCAAATCTCTCTATGTTCTATATTAATCCCTCAATCAAAGTGTTATTGCTAGCTCGTTAATGACCAATCTGATATTTCCTTATCTCTACTACTATATAATACAAAAATCATGGGTAGATTGATAGTTTCCTATTTTTCTTAAGACGCCTATAACAACAATTTAAACATATTGTACAGGTGTTTTATGCAAGTGTTCCTAAATTGCTCTTATATAATAAACTTATTCTAATTAATACATGAGTTAATGCATATAATTTAATTCACTATATTAAGTATTATTTTATTTATACTAATTTAAATTAACATTATATTTATATTTTTATTATTTTAATTAAGTATTATATTATCAACAAAATACTATTTACCAAATTATTTACATAATAATAATAATAATAATAATAATAATAATAATAATAATAATAATAATAATAATAATATAATCAGTATTTAAGGTTGGTCGAAAAATAGACTCTGCGCATGACGGAGCTAATTTATTATACATAACATATAGAAAGCAATAATGAATATCTAAATTATCTATACTACTTATAAAGCATTTTAGGATGTCAAAATAATAAATTCATCTTGAATTTAGGACCCTATAGGGTTAGTATGGTAATATTATGATGGATTTTAATTTAATTCTTTTAATCCATATGAATTCATTGAATTTAATAATAATAATAATAATAATAATAATAATAATAATAATAATAATAATAATAATATTAATAATAACAACAATAATAATAATAATGTAAGGTTATATTAGAAGGCTGATGCAACCAAAGAAGCCAAAACAACCAATGAGCTTCCTACATGCATGCACTGATGTACAAGGTTGAAGTTACATCGAAAGTTTTACACTTATCACAGAAATTATTCCAAGTGTAATATCTTTCGAAGCCAAAGTCCAATCTTCCAAAGCCAAAGATGAAGTCTTCCGAAGCTTCAATAGACAAAGTCTTCCAAAGCCAATTAAATGAAGACTGATTTCTTCCGAGGACAGAGAGAACATGCTTTCTCTGATCTACTTTTTCATAAAGCTGACTTACTTTCCGCTGCAACTCTGAACACTCACCAACTTGCATGAGTTGGTGAAAAGGTCCATGCTTTAGTAAACTATAGATTATGGTCTTGGGTTTGTAGTTTCCTACTTTGTACCTTTTATCCTTTTGAAATATATTAGGATGTGAGCTATGGCATGTCATAGTCACTAGTCAAAAGGCAATCTACCTTTTGACTCTACATTGATCTTGTTGTCTAGATTAATGTTTCCAGCTGGCCTTCAAAGTATAGACGGCTGTAGGATGTAGTATAAAGTATCTCAGGTTCTTGTATTTTTTTTTATGCTTTGTAACACTTGTAAAAGAACTTGAGAGCAATATACAACATTCTTGTAAACCATATTACTCTGTTGTTGTTCTTAGTTCTGTCTCATTGTTTACTTGTGTTCTTAGCATCATTTACATAAAATCGGTTCCCCATTTGATCTATTAAGTGTTCTAACACTCTTCTCACTGTGATACTGATTGTATTTACCACCCTTTAAACGGTCCTGCAATTGGTATCAGAGCTTTTTAGGCTCTTGATTGTAAGATCTCACCATCTTAAATCCCTTCAGTTTCACAAAACACTTAATATCTCAAATGGAAGATATCACAAAGGCTGATATGGAAACCGTACCTATGACAAAGTCTCCACTGATCACTCTTGATGACTTTAATACTTGGTGCCAAAGAATGGAAGGCTTCATCAAGTCTCAAGACTTCAGGATGTGGGGATCTGTTGTCTATGGACCTCATGTACCATCCACCTCTTCAGCTACTGCTGGTGGTGGTATGATACCAAAAAAAATGGATGACTATTCCAAAGAAGACTGGAAGAAGATAGACATAGATCACAAGGCCATGACCGCCCTCCAAACTGCTCTTCCAAACTCTATCTACAGAGGCTTCAAGAAGTGCAAGACTGCCAAGCAACTATGGGATGCACTGAAGCTGATGTATGAGGGATCAAATGAAGCAAAAGAGAACAAGAAGGACCTCTTGAAGTAGCAGTTGAGAACTTTACCTTCAAGATAGGTGAAACCATGACTCAATAATACTTCAGGTTTTGTTGAGATTGTGGATACTCTAATGGATGTTGGAGTAACTCTTGAGAATAGGGACATTGTGAGGAAGTTCATGCCCTCTTTTCCCAGACAATGGACACACTATTATGTGGTCATTAGAGGACTGAGAACCTCAAAACCATTACTCTCACTGAGTTGTATGGTATCCTCGGTGGCTACCAGATGGATATGAACATGCAAAATCCATCTGGTAACTCCAACAATCAGCAGAATTTAGCCCTTCATGTGGTTGAAAGGGATTGCAGAGAACCACAACATTATCTTATCTGCTACCCTGACAACTCACAAAAAGGTCCTTTTATCACCTTCCCGGAGACACCAAGAGAGAGCTACATCCAAGGAAGCCCATTCCAAGAGACAAGCTCTTCACAAGCCTTTGTGTCTACTGATGAAAGAACAGACAACTTTCTCTTTACCCTTGAAGACCTGGACTGTATCCATCCAGACGAAATGGGAGTACATGGAAATAGTCCAACAGATGGCTCTTCTCACTCACAGAGCCAAGAAGTTTTACAAGAGGACAGTGAGGAAGTTTTTTAGTAATGTAACCAGTGTAAAGTTTGGGTTGGACAAAAGCAAAGTGAAGTGTTACAACTGTAACCAAATAGGACATTTTGCTAGAGAGTGCAAGGCGCCAAGAATAAGTGGTGGCCAAGCAAAAACCAGACCAAACTACACTGATAGAGCTCCCCAGAATGAGAAGCCCAAGCAGCAAGCTGTAGTTGCTGTTAAAGAAGGAGGCTTTGACTGGAGCTTTCAGGTTGAGGATGCATCTCCAAACCAAGCACTGATGGCAGATCATGAAGAAACCAAGGTATTGGAACATCTTTATACACCTGAATGTATTGCTAAAGTTGACTGATATAGGTCCTATAACTTAGAGATGAGAACTGATCTTGAGTCCTTAAAACATTTTAAAAAAACTGATTTCAAAGAGCTGAAAATGATATTCCTTAACTTTTTGAAAAGCTTTTTTCAAAACATATTTTCTTTCGGAAGATTTTAAGTTGTATTCTGAAGAACATTATGTCTTCGGAAGATTTCAAGTTGTCTTCGGAGAACATTATGTCTTCGGAAGATTTCAAGTTGCCTTCGGAAGAAAATTATGTCTTCAAGTCAAATAACTACTTATAAGAAATTTACCTTGGAAGAAATTCTGAGATATCTTCCGAAGCTTAAATATGCTTCTAAGTACTTATATGTATATGAAGGACAATTTTCTTTCGAAAGCAATTAAGTTGTCTTCGGAAGAAATTTATGTCTTCGGAAGATTTCAAGTTGTCTTTGGAAGAAAATTATGTCTTCAAATCAAATAACTACTTATAAGAAATTTACCTGCGGAAGAAATTCTGAAATATCTTCCAAAGCTTAAATATGCTTCTAAGTACTTGCATGTATTTGAAGGACAATTTTTTTTCGAAAACAATTAAGCCTCAGAAGATTTAAAGAAAACCATTACAACTCTTAAGCATGAACTACCAACTACAGGACTTAGATAAAAGATCTCATCACTAACTTAACTGATGTCAGGCTGAGCTTGTGAACAGGAAAGCCAGGGCAGAAAAACATGTTCTTGAAGAAGAGACCTTCAAGAACATGATATTCTCATCCTTGCATGCAAATTATGTTATCAGAATAAGCAGGGACTAGGATCTACTGAGATAGCTCCTCCACACACTTTATTGTCTGTAAGATCTCCAAGGTGTGGAACTTATGAAGATGAGCTTCCCCTTATAGACCCTATTAATTAAGAGGATGAAGAGAAGATAGTGAAGGATGATTCTGAGAGGAGTGAAGAAGATCATCCTAAAAAGGGTCACTATTCATCTGAGGAGAGGAAAGAATCTGGGATGACCAAGTCTAAAAGGAAGAACTTGATCAGAAAAGCCAAAAGAAAGTCAAAGAAGGCTCAAGAGATCAAGGCCACTTTCAAGTCTAAGCAGAAACAAGTGTTATCTCTGCAGGATTTGAAGTGGTGAAGGCTGTAGACGCAACTATAAACTCTAGTACCATGAGTTCTAATTCATTTCCAACTCATTCCAGCAAAGAGAAGAAGGCTGATCAGCTGTGTACCACTGCTACACAGCCTGAACCATCCAGTTCCAAGAGCAAGCCTCATCCTAAGAAGCTTGCTGCATCATAGAGGTGGAAAGTGATCAAGTTCAGTCTTTCTCTCAAATGAAGACTCTCAAAAGGAAGCAAATGGATTGCATCATGTGTGGTAGTACTTCTTATCTTGCTAAGGATTGCTCTACATTCCTAAAAGTACTATCCACATAATCAAAAAGAAAAACTTCTGAGAAGAAGAAATGAAAACTAGCTTCAGAAGGAAAATCTTTTCCCTTCGGAAGCTCCAAGGAGAAAAAGAAGACAAGTGAAAACTGCCTTCGAAAGAAAATTTGGTCTCAAAAGAAATGAATGCTTTCGAAGTACTGAAGCTTGCTGCGTGAAAGCAAGATCTTTCGAAGGTCCAGACTCCAAAAAACTTCTGAAGTTGTCAAAACTTCCAAAGTATTGAAGGTCAAGTCTAATCTTACAAAGATGGGGTGGAAGATGAAGGAAGACCATGTGACTGAAAGTTCTTCATCAATAACAGCTAATGATCCTTAAAGCTTGAACATAGGATCACTTACTGTTACACTGTCTTCAAATCACTTTTCAAGGGGTCAAGTTCAGGTATTCACAATTTGTCTATACTAATTTGCTTGCAAACTTAGCTTAGAATATTACATGTTCCCTAGATATGTCCAGCACATTCTCAACTGTGAACTGGGCTCACAGTTGAGGGGAACAGGAAATGCTCTAAAATTAGGACAGATGAAGCCAGCATCTCAAGACTATGAGGAAGCCAATTGCTGGCTTCTCAGGGGTAGAAACAGCCCTTGTCCCAAAAAATGTTAGAGCTCATTGCTCAAGGTGACAACCTAGCAGCACACAGCTATTGTTGAACGCGCACCTTCTACTTCTCAACCACCAAATACAGCCAAAAATAACCATCACCTACCAAAGAAAATCCAAACGAACCCCTGCACATGATACTCAGTTTGTGCAGGCCCTTATATCATCACCCAACAGGAGGAAGTGGACACTGGAGCTTCCACTTCTCCTGAGAAGCAAAACCACTCCCATCTAATAAATAATCAGTGCTGAGGTTCCTCATGCTCAGCTTGATGAGCTCACAACCCCTACCTCCTTAAGCCTTCACTCGAGTCTCAAAACTCTAGTGAACAACCTTTAGGGGACAGTTACCATCCCCAGCCTCTTGATCTAAACCAACCAATCCCAAACCTTAAATTCTATAATGATGAAGACATGGGCTTCAATGAGTATCATGAGTCTCTTTCTCCACCCCTGCTCAAGGAGAGATGAGTACTCCAGTTTCTGTATTGTCTAGCCCAAATCATCTACCTACTACTGAAGTGGATCTCTTTGAACCTGTTCAGGAGGTCCATATGGAAGAGGCTCTCACTTCAGCAAGTGACTACATCATAGGACCTCAACATGACAACCCAGCCTCTTGACACTTCACTGAAGTGTCATGATGCAGGGGAAATCCAACAGCCAAGAACAAAGTGCTGGTGATGAGGAAGAAGACTTAGCCTATCTCTCATCCTCCATGATTCTTCTGATGAAGATGAGGGGAGTCTGAAACTAAAGATGCAAAAACTGACAAAAACATGCATCTATTTATCTCAAAGATAAGTCCTGGAATATCAGGTGACTGTCTTACAAAGGAGGGTCAATGACCAGCAACTTGAGATCACCGATCTCAATGGCAAGTTAGCTAAGAGACCATCATGAGAACTCAACTAGGTACAAAAGAACCTGCAGATGTGACAGACCAACCCCAAGCTCACTTATGCAAGAAGGTGATGCTACTAGAAAAGGGGAGGAAAGTCCAAACATCAACAGAACCTGGGAGTTCTTATAGAGTATGGACTTTGAGGATTCACGACCCTCAAAATGAAAATGAAAGTAGTTATAGATTTGTATTTTGAATTAGATGACAGAGTTGTTCCTTGGATTGAATTCAAAATGAAAAAGAAGAAATATGATCATATCTTAGTATTAGATCTGAGTGGTAGAGATGATATTGTTTGAATTTTTTATGTCACTCTTATCTATAATTGTTAATTTGTTAATTTATTAGTAGTTTCTTTACTATCGATTCATTTGGTTAAATAAATGACAATCAATAGAATCTTATTGCTTAATGGGTGTGATTAAGTTATGTATTGCCAGTGATCTTTGCGTTTCTCACCCATTAATGCAACAAAAAAGAGTCGTTTGCAAGCAAAGTAATGGCCAACTTCACGATATTAATGTTCCAAAGGTCTGTTATAACAAGCTTTCTTTTTTATCATCCGATTTTAATCACTTCTGCAGATGAGGTAATGGCCAGCTCAGTGATCTTTTATCTAGTCAAATATTGCCTAGATTATTTTTTATTAACCATTTTGTAATTTGCATTACTTTTATGGATGGGGGATGTGGATGATGTAACACCCAGGTTTAGTATATTAACAGTTGTTAGAGATCAATAGCCTTATTTTTGTATTTAATCAAGAATGATATCTTAAGAGTTTTATACTTAATAATACACTTTTAATTTATTAAATGTTACTAAAAGTGGAAGTAATAAGTTCTTATGAGGGATATGATGTGAGTTGATGGTTTGCCTCTTGGTCAATTTGTTGTTGGCTTCAGTGGAGCATCATGAAAATGAATATAGCTTTAATGCTTTAGCAAAAATAAGATCACAAGTAATACTAATTCTAGATCCCCGCGTTAAGGCGCGCGGAGGGGACAAAATAGTTAATTGTTTGTATCATAATTTTATATATCATAATAAATTTTTATATAATATATTTAATAAATTAAATAAAATATATAACTAAAAAACTCGTTTAGGCTCGCAACTGGCTGAAGCTCGATAGTTACTGAGCTCTTTTTAGGCTGGGGCTTGGCTTAAGCTCAGGCTTGTTAAAGCTAAGCCCCGTTCAGGGTTTTTATCGATTCGATCTCAAGTAACTTACAAGGTGCTTGATTTGTATCTGTTAGGTTTGAAGTCGTTGATGTTACCGGGCGTGTTATTGAGTTGATATTACAAGACATGGGTGGCACCATTTAGTTAGAGATGGAAGGCTTGTTTTGATTTTCTTGGTCCCCAAGTTTGTTAAACTAATTTGTCTCTATATATATCTAGTCATTGTAATTATAATCTTTGGTTTTGAGTATAATGATATAACCCAGTAACAACAAGTGGACGTGAGTTCCCACTGGGACCGAACCACGTAAAATTCTTGTATTGTCATTGTTTTCTTATTTATGTCTGCGTGTCATATCGTTTGGTCATGCGTGTGTTGTTGGTTCCGCTGCCCCATTTGAATCCTAACAATTTGGTCGGGTGGGGGAGGAAGTAAAGAAAAAAAAAAAGAAATCCAATACTTATAACCCTACCAAATTAGCATCCATTTCTTCAAATGAGACGCTTGCTTTCAAGTACTATATTTAAATGATTATCACTGTATTTATTTGGCAAATATAACAATTCTAAATGGAATATAACGAGATATCATTCTACTAAATCGAATTCATTACAAAACTGTGATAGAATAGGACAAACCTGGCATTTGATTTATCTCCCACCTTTTTGTAAGGGTCGGGGAGGGGATGGATCGTTTCGCAATCTGATGTACGGAATTTTACCCTACACTTTGTGCATGAGACTGTTTCCACAGTTTGAATCGACGATCTCAAGATCACAAAGTAGTAATTTTACAAGTTGTTTTAACACCCATCTCAAAACCATTACAATTTTACAAGTTGTTTTAACACCCATCTCAAATCCATTACATAAAACAAGATTTAAATCTTAAATTCTCTAACTTTAATAAAAATAAGAAGCATCTGATACAAAATCATGATGAAGCATGAAACAACATATATAAAAATAGAGTAAAATGTTAAATGACTTTCAAATTGTGGTGTCAATCCATATCCGAAACACAATAATATAACAATCAGTTGGTTCTTTTGAACTCATATAATAAACAAGTCGTCCTGTTTGATAATCTATATCTATATTACTATATAATAGAGAAAACATGGCTAAATTTGTAATTTTACATCAATTTTAAGATAATATATGAAGAGTTGCAAGCTTTAATGTGTACTGTCATCAGATTTTCCTATTATACCCTTTTTAAGCTTTAAATACTGTACTCATATTTCATTAAATTTAAAGTATGAATATATATTTAAGGTTTTTTAATCTATACTACTATAAAACATTATTTCTTAATTAAATTTAAAGTATGACTATTATATTTAAGGTTTTTATATCTATACTACTATATAATATATTTTTTTGGACAACATTGTAATTTTAATCCATTTTTAAGACACTTAAAAACAATTTTGTTACATTTGGTACAAATGATTATGAATAAACAACTTGTTATTTACATATTTGCTCGCCCTATAGTAATATAGATATGTTTGATATCACACATTAATCAAATAAAAAAGCAAAATGAGAGTTAGCTAAAGACACAGTCTTAAAAATATTTATACATCCGCCGCACCGCGCGGGTTTCAACTACTAGTACATTTAATTAAGTGGGTTGACTCGTCAACCCACTTAAGATCATAAGAAAATTATAAATTAAGCCTGTAAACGTGTTTACGGCCCATTTAACTTGTTTATAACAATCTATTAACCAATTTAGCTTGTTTACGCAAATGGGTTACACAGATCATGTCTAATACACGGTCTTGAGTATGTCCGAGTTAAGATTGATGTTTTGCCCCCAATAAACATATGGGTCGTTTTCAAGTTCATCAACTCAACCTACCAACCCTATCTGAAACGCCACTAGCCCTTGGAGTGCCACATAAACTACCTAAGTAGAGAGAATAAACGCATATAATTAAACCATGTTTCGGTACTTTGATAAAAGTGGAGATGTTATCAATCTATATGACTTATAAACGTTATAACCACACAAACTTATTATTAGCAAACACGAAAGAAGAAAAACCAACATCCGACAAATTAACAGAAGTCACGACTTCAAAGAATGCGACATGAGGAAGACGTTGACTCCTCGTCCCCGACGGTGCGTTTAACACCAGGCCAGCCCTTGCACTCACAGTGCTGGCCCTCAGGGATCCTCTTGTACACCGAGGCGACATGAAACCCACAACCAGCCCACGTGGTTTTTCCACACTTGGAACACTTCACCTCGTAACACATCGATCCAATCCTTCGATCTAATCGATCACACTTTCGATATCTTGTTATGACAGTTTGTGTATGCATATATACATGTACATAACGTCATTGCTTTCGTTGGTATTCGTGTTTCCTTGTTTTAAATGAACAGCTAGGAAGTCAATTATTTTATAAAGACCCTTAGCTTAATATTAAAAGTCCTCACGCATCTTAAGATGACGCAAAAAATTTCCACAATTCGATATGTACTTGTGAAAAAATATCTAAAACAGTAACTCCCTACCCTTTTCAAAACAAGATCATATAATTATTCTTTCTAAAAATGTTGAATGTGAGTTTATCATATTTGACAAATTTAAAAGGTAGCGGTTCATTGCTTGTAAAAAGAAAACTCATAAGTACGTACATGTATTCTATAAAAATATAGTTAAGTGACTTTATCGTATTTTTTTACTTAGAGACTTGTATACTTTAAATTATGTTGGGAGTGACTTTTTTCGTAAAGAAGAAGAAAATACTTTGTTTTTTTATATTTACCCAAAAATCAACTAAAATTCTGAAATGTTGAAAGCCGGTATTCGAATGATTGTAACATTTTAAAATAATATCTTTTTTGATATTTATAACTATAAAAGTTAAAAGAAAATTAAATAAAGAACCTAGATAATACCACCTATTTTGAGCAACATATAATAATATTTTTAACTCAAACCATTACCATCCGCCAGCCGTTTTGCAAACTAGACCGTGAGTTACATCCACCGTATGGCCATGGCAACTTGCTATATAGCATTTACAACTTATTTAATATTGATTTAGAACAAAGTAATTTTTTAAAAATTTCTTACTTAAAAAAGTTTTACTTATAAACATCAATTTTAAAATATTTTGAATTTTATAAAAGTTTGATGTCTTAGAATAATTTCTTATTTAATAAATATTTATTTCTTCAGAAACAATATTAATAAAAAGATCATTTTTGCTAAATTTATTATTAGTAATTAACGTGATATTTAATAGGAGAGAGAAACGAGAAAATTTAAGTGAGATGGGATGTGGTGATGACACGTGTCCACCTTACTTACCTTTTTATTAAAGTAGTAAGAGCATTCATAGCTAGTTCCTCATTTTTATGTGAGTGGGTAGTGGTGTACAAACCGGGGTTTTTTTTTAAAACCTGTTTGGGGTCAAACCGAAACCGTTTTGGTCAACCCAAGTCAAAACCGGTTTGGCCCCAAACCGGTTCGGGTTATAAACTGGTTCGTAGGCTGAAAAACCCAACCCTATGAAACTGGTTCGGGCTGGTTTGGAAACCGGTTCGGGCCCAAACCGGTTCGGGTTTTTTTTTTTTTTCTTATTCATAATATAATAATATTAAGATATGAAAGATATATAATCATATTTATATTAATAAAACTTATACTTAATTTAAAGAAAAATAAATTTTTTGTTAACATATAAAAATATATAAACATATTTATATTAATTAAATCAAAAGCAATAAAATAAAAATTATGAGTATTATTGTTATTAATATTGTTATTAATATCATGGTGGTGGTGGTTGTTCTTATTATTATTGTTGTTTTTACTTGTTCTGATTATTATTGTTATTAATATTGTTATTAATATCATTAATTGTTTAATGTTAAATTATTATATTATACGTTACTTGTTAATCAATATGACTTAACGTCTCAAAGTGAGATATATAATGAAAGTGAAATATATAATATATAAAACATATAAACAATTTAAACAACATTTAAATAATATTTTTTTAAAAACTAAACATTTAGCCTAGTCGACTAGTCGTTCTCCATTCGTTCGTTGCATACTTGTACGTTGATTCTTCGCCACCAGAACCAGAGCTGTTACGAATGTACTCATCATATGGCGCTTTATCATCGGTCATTCCGGGTGTCAATCCGCTCTTTACCTCGTCCTCGTATAATTCTGCTTCGTATTCCAATTCTCCTTCAAGCAAATTGACATTTCAACCACTTGGGGAGTGAGTCAAGTTCGTCTTATTGATATAACCCTGCCACTAACAGAAAAAACAGATTCTGAAGCTACCTTGGAAACTTGAACGGTTAGTAAATCTCGGGCCATGGTGGATAGGATGGGAAATTGATCTTCCTTTCCTTTCCACTAAGCCACACAAGTCAAAAATTTTAAAATTGTGTGGAGTCATGGTGGATAAAAAGTTTGTTCCACCATACCTCCCGAGTTCACTACTCGGAGTGTTACCACGTTGACGTTTATTAGATTCATCTCTTAAAGTATTATATAAAGCAAACACTGGATCATTTGAACTTTCGGCATGTGCTGCATGCATCAATGACTCATGGAAGTGTAATGTTTCACCATATTTTAATAAATAAACATCAAATATTTTTTCTAATCGCTGGTTAAAAGTAGATTTTAAAGTTTGAGCGTAAAATGGGTTTTCTTCTTCTAAATCCAAATTAGAAGTAATTTTATCAAGTAAGTTTCAACCCCCGATAAATTTAAACAAGGGTTTAATGTATCGGCATATGTAATAACCGGAGGCATTTCTTTAAAATACTTTTTAAGTTTTTCTTTCATTGGGGGTATCATATCCGAATAAGGTCTACCTCTAAACGACATCTCATTTAATTTTGAAATCATAAAATAAATTTGGTGAAGTACTAACGGACTCGTTGGATAATAAACTCCAGAAAGACAAGTAGTTGCGTTTTTAAAAATTTGAAGCATTTTGCTTATTTCTTCAATAACGGATCAACCCGATGGATGATAAGTATTTGTCTTTCCACGATTTACCAAACTATTATGAAAGGGTATTAAACTTTCTTTTTGTTTAATAGCATTTTCAAACAAGTTACAAATGGAATTCCATCGTGTAGGTACATCCCAATTCAGACCTAAACATTTGGAATTTACGTCTTTACAAAACTTGTGATATCTACTATATCTTTGGTTATTACTAAAAATATCACGTAACATTCTTTTAAAACCATCTTTCACTATTTCAATCGTTCTTAAACCGTTTTGAACGGCTAAGTTTATGATGTGCGCAACACATCCACTATAAAAAAAACACAGCGTCACACATTGGTTTATATTTTAATTTTAAATGATCTATCGTAAGCGTGTTATTTGACTCGTTATCAAAGGATATGGAAAATATTTTATTTTCTAATTTATATGTTTTAATAACTTTATCAATAAGATAAAAAAAAATGTTTTGGCCGGTGTGAGGATAATCAAACAATTCAAACCCAATCGTACGTTTCATCATTTGCCACGAATCAGGTTCAACCCAATGGGCGCTGACACAAATGTAAGAGTCCGGTGAACCGTGAGGAGTCGACTAAACATCACTAGTTAAGTTAACACCGGTTTGTAAATTTCTAAAATAAGATATTAATTCATTTTTAGTTTTTTTCCACATTTTTAAACAAACTCTTCGAAGAGTAGCACGACTTACACTGGTGTAACGTGGTTGGAGAGTTCGTTGAATGAGTCGAGTCAAACGTTCGTTGTCGAAATGTTTGAATGACAAGCTTTCTTGAATTACAAAACGCGTCATTTGCTCCTGAACCGCATCAATGTTATAAGCCCAAACATTCCTTCGTTTGTCATTGAAGCTTGACCTTGAGACGGTTCACCTTTCAACGCCTTACAATATTTAAGCGCAAGGTGGTTTTTCAACGTTGTGTATGCATCTTTTTTGAAAAACTTATGACAAAACTTGCAACGAGCCTTGTTCGGACCGCTAGTCATTTGACATAAATCGTAATTGCATCATATTTCGGGGTTCCTATTCGTAGAAAGTATTGCTACCACCACGTTGCTTGAAGACGCATCACAACCAACGGATGATTGAGCACTTGATGAAACCATTTGAGAGAGTTTTTTCTAAGAGAAGGAAAGTATTGAGCTTTTTTGTGATTTTTGAGAGTAGAGAGCGTTTTAAGTTGTTTTGATTCAACCAAAACATCCAATACATATATATACTAACCTAATGAGGGTATAATGGTAAAAAAAAACAAAAAAAGGGTCAAAAAACACCTCAAACGGCCAAAAAACGGCTATAAAGCCGTTATACAACGGCTAGTTCTGTTGGAAACCGGTTTGGGATACCGGCTTAAGAACTGATTTGGAAACCGGTTTGAAACCGGACCGGGTTAGAAACCGGTTTGATTATTGGAACCTACAAACTGAACCAAAACCACCGGGTTGGACCGTTTTGAAACCGGTTTGGGCCCCAAACCGGTTTCGTTTTTTTTTTTCGAACCGGTTTTTGAACACCTCTATGAGTGGGTGCCCTATATTATAGGGGATGGTTGTGAGTGAATGAGAAATATAATTTATGGGGGTTGTATTCCCCATATTTGAAGAATCACAGTACAACCCCCATAAACTTTTTAATATTTTTAAAAGTGGTTGTGAGTGAATGAAAGAGAAAAGATAATGATAAAAGTATGAAAATATATTATTTAAAAAAAAGAGAAAAAAATAAAGATTTTTAATGTAATTATAAGAACGGGAATACGGGTTGGATTGTGAATGCTCTAATATAAGATAAGATAAGATACTTTTTTGCTCTTTAATAATTTAAAGAATTAATGACATTACAAAGGAGTCTTTTTATTGTAATAGGTGTGTTTTTAATAGTTTTCGTTTCTTATCTCTTATTTTCAATTAACATTAGTTTAGCTAGATTATATTTTAGTTAGAATTGATTAAACACACAAGTTAGAAAAAAACAATTATTGAACTTTCGGTATTTACATTTTTTAAATGACCAACCTCAAAATCTAAAGAGAAACCTATAATGAAAATCCATAGCCTCCTGTCAACCTGTTTATTAAAAGAGACATAGTCAAGGAATCTGTTCATTAAACGAGTCCTCTTTTGGTTGGCTCATATTTAATTAATTTATAGGTTTGCTAAAGCAGTTTTAGCCTAATGGTAGCAAAATATACTTATCAAAACGTATTTAGTCTAATAATTAAGGTTTTATAATCATGTGTTTGTTACTTCAGTTAGGGGTGTTCAACATTCAAATCGTATTCGGAAAACTCGAAATTCAATTCGATTCGAGTCGAAAATCACTGATTCGAGGTCTAATTATCGAATTCGAATCGAATTGCGAATTTGTGATTTTCGATTCGATTCGAAATTCAAATTACAAATACACACACATACATTTATTTATTTATATATTAATTTAGGAATATGCATATAAGAAATTAAGAATTAAAAGTTTAAAATATATATATAATCTAAAATGTTAAAGCCTAATTGATACCTTTTGACTAGGGATGTTCAAAAATATTTGAATCCGAGAATCCGATCAGAAATATCCGAATTTTCGGATATCCGAAAATTCGGATTCGGATTCGGATAGTGATTTTCAAAAGTTTCGGATATTCGGATATCCGATTATCCGAAAACTAAAAAATATTTTTTTTAATTTTTTTAAATTTGAGACATATTTTTACTTTATTTTGAGATTTTTTAGTGTATATTGAGACTTTTATGATATGAGTTGGTTTTTATATTATTTTTATAATAGCATACGCCTAATTATTATAAAAAACTAAAAAATAAAAAAATAAAAAATGAATTTCGGATATCCGAATCACTATCCGAATCCGTATCCGAAATTTCGGATACGGATACGGATAGTGATTTCTACTATCCGAAATTTTCCGATATCCGAAATTCGGATCCGAAATTTCGGATATCCGACTTTGAACACCCCTACTTTTGACTTATTTGAAACTTGTAATATTTCATATGTTATGCTTGTTTATATATTTTAAGCATTTGAAATTGGATTTGTCGAATGAATTTTAAAATGCTATTCGATTAAATATTTTTTTATTAAATACGAATCGAATAAATTCAAATTCGAACTTTTTTCGAATACCAATCGAATTCGAATCCAGTTTAAAAGTTTTGAATTCGATCCGATTCGAATTCGATTTTTTTTTTTTTGAATTCGAATCGAATTCCAGTTTGAAAATTTCAAAATTCGACTTATTCGATTTGATCGACTCGAATTCGATTCGATGAACACCACAGTCAAGTTATGAAAGTCCAGGTTTCATTGTTGACATACGGTGTTTTTAAGATTAGATTAGTTAGTGAGTGCGTAAATTTACTATTAAAAAAACATTCATATGTATGTTTAATTAATTCTTCTAATACTATATATGTGTTTATATATTTATACCATAATTAATTTATGTGAATCGTCATAGCCGACGCAAGCTCTTGACATCAATTGAATGAAATGCATAGAGATTTGTGAGACTTAATCTTTGGGCATGTATTTACCATCAGAAGTTAAATTAGAAGTTTTTTTTAACTTTAACGAATACTATAAACCCGATTACCCAAGTAAACTCATTGGCAAAAGATCACCAACGCTCGCGAACACAGACAGAGCTGGTGACCCGACCCGCCCACTGTTTCAGGGAAAAGCCACCACCCAAAAGTCAACTGTGATGAAACCTGTAGACCATTTGAAATATATTACATCAAACAAAACTTGAATCATAACCTTCAATTTAAAAAATCATAGGACGTCTGATTTCAAACCAATTGATTTAAGATTCATTCACAATGGTTAGAAGTCTAAATGGTAGAACAATTAATTTACATCAATCATCAAAGGCGGCCGACATCAATTGAATAAAATACATAGTGAGATGTGAAACTTGATCTTCGGGCGTACATTTATTATCATAAATTAAATGATGGTTGATCAACAACTAGCTTTTTTTTTATTTTGAACATCAAGTCTACTCTATTTCTACTTTAAAATTTTAGCAGACTAATTTACATCTTACGTTGACATGTGTTAGTATTTTAGGTCGTGTGCATCATCGTACAACACACCCGAATCGAGCCCCACAACCACGCACCATGTCACAAGAAGTTTTGGGTGCAAAACAGTGTGTTTTATTCACACATGTATGGCACAAGATAGTGCCTGTAATACAAAAAAAGGCTTTCAACGGTATATGTCAAAAAATCCTCTGTAGTGTGAGTAAACATGACATGGGTAAAGAGTTCAATTAATTTTACCAAAGGATCACCAGCAGAAACTTCCCCAGACACATTATCGGCAAAGGTTTGTTTATTGTCTGGATTGGACTTGAATGTTTGGCGGTTGAAGGTTTGTTGGTTAGATGATTAAACATTTAAAGGAACTTTTTAAAAAATCATTAGTTTGTATTAAAGAAAAAAATATCGATAAACTGCCAAAGCCAAACCATATAAATAACCGGCAAACAGGCCGACCCTATTCAGTGCCAACAGTTCAATCGGTTCCAACAGTTTATGAACACCCAACTTGAAGAGTACCAGCTTGGCAACACACATGGTGCTAGCAAAAAGTCCCCCATGAGGCATAGATGACTGGAACTTGGGAGTTGGGACACATTCCCTTGTTTTTGACAAAAGCAGTAGCCCTCCCAATCCCATTAGGCACACAAAAGTAATCTCAACAATGTCAGAAAAAGTATATGAAAGCAGATACGAGTCTTTATCAAATTGAGGCAATTGGGTCTTAAACAAATCCGGAGTCCTCCAGAAGATCTAAATCTATCACAAGATGAGCTCTTCCTCCTTTGCTCCAAGACTTCCTTCCTAAAAGCTACACCTGCAGACCTGCAAACATGTAATTGTATGATACCTGTCACCATTATCTTTACATATTCATTCATATTCTAATCAATCCAATCCCTACTGCTTTGCAGTCCTCTTCAGTTTTGCTGCAACTTGCTCATCGGATAATGGTAAGTAGTAAATGCGAGGAGTTGCTTTCGTCTTTCTGAACAGATCATCTAATGTCACAACCGGAAGTTCCACTTTTTCAGGGAGTGGAGGCGGTGGAGGAAGAGCTACTGCTTCTCTTGATTGCGGTGGATGAAACAATGGTGGTGGAGGTGGAAGTGGGAGTGGGGGTGGAGGAGGAAGCACCTGCTGTGGTGGTTTTGTGGCGGCTGGAGGTGGTTGAGGTGTGGTGTTACTGCTGACAGGAGTTACTGGAGAAGGCAAAGGAGCTTCAGTTCGACTCTTCACCTCTGATGGATCCACAAACTCAGCTATAAGCAGACGTCCTCCATTTGCCGGCCATTGGAGGTTGTACACAGCATTTCGAGTCTCTACAGCTTCTTCAACTGATGAATACTGCCACAGAACATGAGAAGTGGACGAAAATCAAAACTCATTACCTCCACAATATTACAAGAAGTTATCTAGCAAATCAGATTCAGTTTACACCGATGGAAAGTTCAATAAAAAAATCCATGCATATGCAAGTTTTACCAGCTACAGGGTATTACAGGCTGATGTTCATTGATAAAAAATGCTTGATTCTTTTTTCATGCATATGCAGATATATCCTACCATGTCTGGACTTTTGTAACCTACACTTGTGTTTGTTGATGATTTAAATCCACACCCTACGGTCCGAAAACAATCATAACAGCTGACATGCAAAACATAACTGAACGATAACAGTATTGGAGTAAGGGAGATAGAGCAGTGAACTTACAGTAACATAACAGTGAGTTTTAATATGATCCATCCAGAAATCAACAACTGTACCCGTTTGGCCAAGAAGTTGTTGCACAGCCTTTAAAGTGAACGGACGCAGAAAGCGATCAATTCTGAGGGAAGTGGTTGGAGGCTTAGATGATGGGGGAACTGTCAAAGGAACAAGAAAAGTGTTGAAGAACAGACCATACCACATCGTAGTAGACAAAAAGTAAATCAGATAGCTCACCAACACGTTCCTTCGGCTCCTCATGGTTAACTGAAGAATCAGATTTCAGAAACCTGTGCCTCATAGGAGCCTGGAAAGCATCCTTAGGGGTAGTTGGAACAGATGAATCAGTAGTTTGCTGTTGAGAATTCCACCTGCACTGCCGCTTTACTGCCACGCTGTTTGTTGCTGCTTCTTGATCTGGCAGGAAGGTGATTTATAAATATATACAACAAGAAGTATATTCTATTTGGAATAGCTAAACCCCAAAGATGTGCTAAAACAGACAGACTGTGTTCTTCCAAAAGAGAGAGTCAGCATTCCAATAACAATTGGCCTCATAGACTACGACTATATAAGATCTATAAAGTATTATGGAACAAATGGTATCGGTAAAGTGATAACGTTAATAATGCAACTGCTACTATAATAGAGAATGGGAAGATATAGCGTAAAGAAACCCCACAAAGCCACCTTGTTGATGTTACATAAGGAGAAGTCAATACTAGCAAGGAACAATAATATTGTGTAGTTGCCATTTAAAGTAATATCAGACAGGTATCATACAAGAAAATGTTGATGCTAAAGTAGTCAACAATCATTATCATTGTATACTAATAGACAATTACAAACTTGTCAAATATACATTGTTGATAAAAGCCCAAGAATAAACATGCATCTAAATTTACGACCACCAAAAAAAGATTATCTTCTAATCATGCTCATCTTCGACCCAGGAAAGATGCATTGTACTCAGAAGTGAAATTCAATAAAAAAAATTACTTGAAAGAGATAAACCCAAAAACATTTTTTAAAAAAAGGACCTTAGGTGGTGTCCAGGGAAACCAATTTCAGCATAGAGAATAAAGTTACCATTATCACTCGAATAAGTAGGTCAATAAGTAAAAAAATTAGACTCAAGCCAACTATAAGCAAGAAAATACAATTAAAGATCATGGATGATGAAGTTTACCATGAAGCTTTCTTTTTGTGGACCCTGCAGCAGTATCACTTTTGTCTTTAGTAGATTCAGTAATCTTGGCAGCAGATGAATCCTCAACCATAACACCAACAGGATCACCCTCCTTTACAAGAGGTGCTTTTGTTATCTCCCCTATGGAATCAATTTGTTTACTCTCGAATGCATCCTCCTCCATTGAATCATCACCAGAACTTCGATCCAAATTTAACTTCTCTGGAGAACCAACATCTCCGCTATCATTTCTCTTGAATATAGTTATACTTTCAGCAATGCTAACATCTTTCTCATTAGTAGTGACAATGTCATCAACTACAACTGACTCTGTTTTGCCATCATCACAGACAACATTGCTGAATGACATCTCAGGCTTAACATTAGTTCTAATTTTACATCATCATCAGCAATTACATTATCCTTTATATCAATTTTTTCAGTAACTGACATAGTATCAATAGAAATAGAATCAGATTTTACTTGGCTGACCTCAAGTACCTGGCTACCAATATCAGAAGGTGAAGTTAATTCAGGCTTTGACTCCCCATCCTTTTGCAACTCCTGCTGTCCCACTTCTCCAGATACCATAACCTCACTGACTATAACAGAGGTTTCCACAGAAACCTCCTTGACTACCTTGCAGCCCTCCGTGCTTGTAGAAATTGTGCCATGATCCCCTTCAGTAAACAGCTTTGTATCCGATGACTGCAAACGATGAACTCCATCCACGTTTTCATCATCCAAATTCTCTGTCATTTTATCTTCCTCTAAGCTCTCATTGATATCCAACTTCCCAGTCATCTTATCTTTCTCCAAGCTCTCATTGATATCAAACTTCTCAGACATCTTATCTTTCTCTAAGCTCTCATTGATATCCAACTTCTCAGTCATGTTATCTTTCTCTAAGCTCTCATTGATATCCAACTTCTCATTCATGTTATCTTTCTCTAAGCTCTCATTGATATCCAACTTCTCAGTCATGTTATCTTTCTCTAAGCTCTCATTAATATCCAACTTCTCAGTCATGTTATCTTTCTCTAAGCTCTCATTTTTGGCACTGCTGTTATCCGTGATGCTTGTGAGTTTTTCTGTAATAATTGGCTCTGATGTTGCATCATCAGGCTGGCCAATATCACTGACACCATTGTCATGAGGCTGGTTAGCCTCTTCCATTTCAGCACGAACAGCTTCATCCAACCTCTTAACCAGATCATCTTTCAGTCCTTTGGTCATTAGTTTCCTTTTCTTCAGTTCTTCTTTTAGCTCGGTTACTTTCCACTGATCAAGGGGACGATTTTCAAGGACAACATACGGTGAAGACATCTTTTTGCTATCCGACTTTTCTCCAACCCTGGTCAAATATCAGAATCCAGTATTTATTCACATGATCCCAACTCATCAACTGAATAGTAAATCTACTATTCTACCTTATCATCTTATTCATACATCATATGCCATGACAAAACACCATTCTTTATTTACAATGTACTACACTACTACCAAATATCCATTACCAAAATCAAATAAAAAGAGATCTAATGAAAATAAGGTCAAACTCAAACAACTGACAGATGGTACCCTTAAGGTCATGGTGGGCAATTCTAAAGGGCCTTTTTCATTCTCGTCCAAAATTCTCCTCATCCCAAAAAAGTAAATAAAGCCCTGGTTAATAAAAAGTATAATAACCATTATGTTCCACGGTGACCCACATGCAATCATCAGCATCGGACTAGACTAGTGTGCCAAAGATGAATATGTCAACGTGAATCTGTGGCCATGTAAAAGTGGACAAGATAAGCCATGATAAAATGTTGTTAGCTTGAGCCTATCCAACATAGAACTCAAATGTACCGACGAGTGACTTGCCTGATATGAGATCATTAACAGGTTACAAGTAGGCAGAATTCAATCTACCATAGGTGAAAACAGTACACCTAATAGACATTAACTTACCAACTACACAAACTAAGGGAATCGCCTCAGATGCCACAGGCATGTGTAATCAAAAATAAAGAATTTAAAATTCCAAGAAAAATATTTCAATGACTCATTACATGGGCTAAAGCACAAGGGTTTCATTTCAATACACCCAATTCAAAATTAACACTAGTTTCATCAGCTAAATAGGCACAGATAAAACAGTCCAACATCTCACATAATGCACAGGAAGATGAACACGTTTATAGTCAAAGACAAAGCCACCAATATCTTTCGGTAAATCCCTTAAACAATTTCATGACTTACGAACCCACAAAGACCACATCTGTAGACGATAAACAAAGTCCTCAAATATTCATCATTCCATCATTTTAACGAACATAATTGATGTTAATTCTCTTCAACCAGACCAATCTTGAAGAAAAAGTTATTTCAGTAAAATATTCATACCAACAATTGAATCAACTAAACGCATAGTAGAATACTCACAATGGTGTTCGATTCAACGAGTTCTACCGAGTGATAACACTGGATTTAGTAGTTGATTCGACACTTGATCGGTATCATGAAACCCTAAGTTCACGAGCACACAAAAACAAGCATCAGGAGATAAAAAAAAATATATGCAAAACAATGCAACGCGAATGAAGAAAACCCAAAATCGTAAGCTACGGTCTGCAAACAAAGAAATCAAAAGCTAAGACGATGAATTATGAGAAATAATAAACAAGAATTTGATTTCGTTTTGGAAGAAATTTTGGATGAAAAATCGTTTGGAAGATCTAAATTGCAGATTCTAGAAGGGTGTGAGTGTTTAATTGAGAACGAAATGGCCCTCTTATTTATTAGGGTTTGGGTCAAGGGTGTGTTTGTTGGATGGAAATTATATCTTACAAATGAGATGGGTTTAGAACGGGTATCGATAATTTTAACCAGTATTTGATTAGGCAACCGTGTCTTGTACTTGACTTCAAATTTTTGGGTTAGTATTATGTATTTTCTTGTCAGAAATCGAGCGTATCCGCCGGTAATCAGTTATATTTATTAATGTTATAAAAAAATACCAGTTGGGTGTACTCGTCAGGTATTTGTTGTAATTTAATTTAAATATTAATAATTTTCAACTTAATGATATATAAATGGTTGTACAATAAGCATTAAAGATTGTACATGTGTTTTTTTTTTCTCTCTCTGAAATTTTTATTTTAAATCTAATATTTTTACATGTTTTACAAATTAACCATTACAACTTTTCATTTCAACTTTAATATTTTATGCTTTTCATCTTTTTAAATAATTTTCATTTTACATTTCGGATAAAATTTTAAATTAATACGTCGTAACGTGCGCGTGCAGCCCAACGTTGGTATGCCTATTTTTTATCGTTTAACAGCCGCGGTGCAGCGTGCGAGTCCTAGATCGACTTTGTTATTATTTTTAATGTTTTACGATTCACATGCATAGTTCAACGTTTTTACTTCGACTCCCCGTCGGTTTTATTTTTTCGTTGTTACTATGGTGTTTGTGGTCGCTAACGCTGGTGCGACATTGGTGCTACTTGAAACGGTTTTACGCCCCCGCCGTAACGCGGTTGCCTTTTTACTAGTTACAACTATATATCAAAATGAAATTAAATTTAACCAAAAATATATGAATAGATTGGATTACAAACATAACCAAATAAAATGAACTTGTTGTATTTAACACTCACAATTAATAACCATGGGCCAAATAAAAAAGTTATGTTTTATGGTAGAAGATCTCTCTAGGTGCATTGTCAACACAACAATAATTGAGGTAATTGAGGCTAATGAGACATTGGGACTATAAGACTTAAATGACTTTCAACAAGGTTAAATAATATTTACTATTAAATAAACAATAGTAGAAAGTGAGAAATCAAACCTATTTTTTATGAATTAATTAAATTATTGACGTTATGCGAAGGAAAGTCCAATTCTTTCTAGATAAAGTAATCGTATCAAATGATATTCAAGTTAAAACATTAATATATTTAAATTAGGGTACGCCCAACTGGAATTCATATAGTATCAAACAAGAATGTAAAGTAAGACCTTTCAATGTAAATAGTTAATGGAAAGAATAACATACGGTGCACAAACGGTCAATCGGAAGTGGACTTTCGATTAATAAAACTTTCGATTAACGAAGAATAGATTAAACTTTTGATTGTATCTTTGAAGTGGGAACATAAACTTACTTTTGAGATAGAAAGTCAAGTGATATAGAATACCAGAACTTTTGAAGTAATGGAGCACTTTCGATATCCCCTTTAAACTTTCAATGAAACCGAACAAAGCTTCAAATCTGCAAATCTTCAAGTGTTTTCTTCAAAAATGGTAAAAACAACCTAGAAATGTCCAGAAATATCCAGAAAAATTAGCAACATTACTTGTAATGCAAGAATTACTCGAAATCACTCCAAAATATGAGCAATAGCTTGAATTTCCTCAAGTACACCAATGGAACGGTAACCAACCCTCAAATATCATAAACACCCATAAAACATGCATACAATACACTAAGACTGATCAATAAACCTTGTTATGAACAAAGAATCAAGAGCTAAAGCTCTAATACCAAACGTAGGTCCTAAAGGGATCAAAACTACAAAACCATATTGGTAATGCGCATGGGGTGTAATCACTCAAACTATCTTGGTGCATGAAGAAACAATAAGATGAATACACAAATGATAATACCAAGCATAATGAATTACTACAAAATGCAATTACATTCCTATGATACATTGTTACAAGCGAAGGTTCATGCATACAAGAAATGATAACAACTAAGACTATTTATCGTCAATACTAATCTCATCGAAAGTATAAGCCTTCAATCGAAAATATGTTTCGATTACAAGTCAATTTTGATGGGAATGTAATTTCGATTATTATATACTAAATTGAAAGCACATTTTAGGTTACAACAAAAATACTTAGAAAGACTTACAAACAACAAGCTTAATCAAAACACAAGACCCTACGTGGTCAGTGGAGGTTGGCGATAAGGGCAAACATCGAGCGACCTGGTTAGAGACTTGGAGAGTTCCTTGAAATGAAACGCTAAAATGAGAGATATTGGGGGATGCATATAGGATACTAGGGTAACATACTTTTAAAATTTAAAACTATTAAAATAAAAGTATAAAACATAAAACATATAAATGAACGGATGTAAACTACCAAACATTTCTGCACATAAATGAACGGACACATCATGTGTTCATGTTTGTTCGTTTAGTTAAACGAACGAAAGTTCTTATTCATGCCCATTCACTTATTAAAAAAGCACACATAAAAGAACTTACCATCAAAAGGTTCACGAACTGATTGACAAATATTTGGTTTGTTTATAGCCCTATCAACGATGAAATATCTAAGCATATACGAAAGTCACCTATATCCTTTTTTCATGGGACAAAAATAAAAAAAGGTTATAAACATTCACACATTACAATGGCAATCTATATAATAGCATTTACAAGTCGTGAAGAGTAATATACAACCGGATTAAGCATGAAGGCAAAACTACTTTATGCATACGTTAGAGTGACAAGTGGGTCACAAATGTGGGTGAATATACGTGACATTATAGTGACACATTGGTGACCAATGTGGGTGAATCACACTTCCATTTCACAATCAGTATAAGAATTTTCTTTATTTTTTTCTCCTTCACCACCTTTGCTTCTTCTTCTTCTTCGTCTTCCAATATTCTCCCCTTGATTTCCATTATTACTCTCTACACACCTATAACTACCATTGTAACCTCCATTGTCAATCATCCACCAATAATTATGGCAAGCCATAATATAAGACTCTGCATCTAAACAAAATTGTAGATAAAGTGCCTCTAATAATTTTCTCCACTCTAAAAACTCAATTTTCACAAGTCATAGTTGCTCTTCTTCCTTTGAAAACCTTTGGTCCCGACAATGGTCAATTTGGAGGATATCAAATACCACAACTACAACCTAATCTTCAACACATTTCCTCTTTGATAAGCTTTCCACCACCAAACAAACACCTTGTGCCACCTAACATTTGAGGATCTAAAATGTCAAAGATTAAGAGTTCACCAGTTAAATCAAAAGTTTCTTTGAAGATGAGTATAAAACCGAAACACAAATCGGAGATACAAGCTCGAATAATTCATGATCCATGTGAAGAAGAAAAGGGGGATCTTCATATTCGATTTATTTTTGTGAACAGGGTTTCTAGACTACTAAAGTGGTGCTAGCTAGGGGTGGTAGTTCCTGATACAAACCTAAACCTGACATGAAGAAAAACGGGCTTTGGGTTGGGCAACACAACCGATATAAAAACAGGTAGGGGTTTGGGTTGATCGATTTTAAAAACATGTTCAGTTTGACCCGTTAAGTGGTTTTAATAATATATGCTTTAAAAATTATTCTAGATCTTTATAATTATGCAATAATAAGTTATTTTTAGGTCTTTTTTCAGTTTAGAAGTTTAATTTACAACTTAAATTTTGAATTTCACTTTAAAGCTATTTAAAAAAGGCAAACGCATATTACTAAAAACATATAATCTAAATTCAAAATCATAAATCTAACGTCTCATTGTATATGCAATTTGAAACTGGAATTTAGATATTAAATCTTCACAGATTATTTGACATCTATAGAAAAATGGGTTAAATGTGTAACATTCGTAAATTTTTAGGTAAACTTATAGCCCGATACATTAAGCTTAAAAACTCTAACTCTCGTCAAACCGTAATATTTATACTTAACTTTGAGATATTAGCTATTGTGCTTTAGACTTAATTAAGAATTAGATTAAGTACGTAATTACATATTGAGAAGGTTCATGCATCAATGCCATTATGTGATGATTCAGGACGATTGCAAATGTAAGGTTATATTATAAGACTGATGCAACCAAAGAAACCAAAACAACAAAGGAGCTTCCTGCATGCATGCACTGATGTACAAGGTGGAAGTTACTTCGAAAGTTTTACACTCATCACAAAAACTATTCTAAGTGTAAAATCTTCCGAAGCCAAAGACCAAATCTTCCGAAGCCAAAGATGAAGTCTTCCGAAGCTTCAAAGACAAAGTCTTTCGAAGCTTCAAAGACAAAGTCTTTCGAAGCTTCAAAGACAAAGTCTTCCGAAGCCAATGAAGTGAAGACTAATTTCTTTCAAAGACAGAGAGGACATGCTTTCTCTAATCTACTTTTTCATAAAGATGACTTACTTTCCGCTGCAACTCTGAAGACTCACCAACTTGCATGAGTTGGTGAAAAGGTCCATGCTTTAGTAAACTGTAGATTGTGGTCTTGAGTCTATAACTTCCTACTTTGTACCTTTTATTATTTTTGTAATATATTAGGATGTGAGCTATGACATGTCATAGTCACTAGTCAAAAGGCAATCTGCCTTTTGACTTTACATTGATCTTGTTATCTAGATTAGTGTTTCCAGCCTGGCCTTTAAAGTATGACCGGCTGTAGGATGTAGTATAAAGTATCTCAGGTCCTTGTCTTTCACTTTATGCTTTGTAACACTTGTAAAAAAACTTGAGAGCAATATACAGCATCCTTGAAAACCATACTTGCTTGTTTTTGTTCTTAGTTCTGTCTTAACTTCTTTACTTGTGTTCTTATTATCATCTACACAAACCCGGTTCCTTATTTGATCTGCTAAGTGTTCAAACACTCTCCTCATTCTGCAGCAAATAATAATCCTTGACACATTATTTTTGCATGTAATCATGCATGAAGCTACCACCTTTGCATGAACGTTTTGTCGTTAAAATAATTCGTAGCACGTCAACATACTAAGTTTAATGAAACATGACATCTATTGGTATTTCATGAACGAAACTATGAACCTAAATGCAATGCCTTTAAAAACGAGACGGTTCTAGTAACTCGAAATTCTCACCCGTCATTCGAAAATCCTAAATACACCTACTAAATCGTAACCTTCATAACTAACTTAATATGGGAAGTTAAACTTTAAACTAGTGGATAATGAAACAATAAAACCTCACTTCATGGCTGGTCAAAAGGACCTATAACTGGCCCCTCCTGCTGCTAGATGGGGGCTCCTGGAATACCATCAAATCATCACCAACTTTTCCTAATTACAACCCTTCATACTTTTCAACTAAAAGCCAAACTAGTAATTATTAGATTTGGACATCAAGTCTAGTAAAAAAATACTAAAAAGAGGTACAAAAGAAGATGGAAATGTTGCAGGGATGCTCACGAGACTGCTGCTACTGGTGGCTGCCCAAGGAGTGCCATAATTCAAGAGGGCTGCCTGTTGCTGCAGTTGTGATCGTGAGAAGGGAGAAGAGCTCAAGTGCATGTTTCGGACCTCTAACACACGTTTTTTCTTGCACTAAAATCTACCATCAGGTATGAACCTAAAACTACTTAAACTAAACCTTTTAAATGTTATATTAGTCGTTGATAAGGTCCCATGATAGCTTAGAAAATGAGTTTCAGGAAGAACACGTAACTGGACATAAGAGGGTTTTAGGATTACACATACGTTGTAGAACTGAAATCACTCTAAGCATACATATAAACCATGATTTAAAACATGAAATAAATACATTTCACGCTTAGTTCTAGTGCTTAAACATGTGTGATACTCATACTTTAGTTAAAAACCTGGAACACATGATAACCAGGCTGTGAAACCAGCATGGACAGCAACCCGACAGATTCATAGGCCCGAGTTTAAAGGATGTAACTTGGTCAAAACAAAACCGAATGAGATGTTTCTTGAGTCTGGAGTTATTTTCAAGATGTTAGCTTTGCAACGCAACTGTCCAGAAAATATGTTGTAGTGAACATAGTAAAGGAAAAATGATTTTAAATGGGTTATAGGGTGAGATTGGAGCCTGATTTTCACATGTACACTTGCTTAGGAGTTAGAGTTGGTCATTATACAGTTCTTATAATTTACCTAGATGCCCTAATACAAGTCACAAGTTGACACGTCATAATAGAAACTATCGGTAATAACCTAGATTCTAGTAAATAGAAACATCTAGATATCATAAGTTATAACATACACACATTACTATATAAGTCCAAACAACCTCTAACATACCCCATTACCTGATAAAACTTACAAATAAACTTAATGATTTAATCTAAGATGATTTACACGATGACTTGCCAAACTAACCGACGAATCACTACGTTTATATATATATATATGTGTGTGTCTATATATATATATATATATATATATATATATATATATTTGTAGGAAACACGCCGGTTTAGCATCATCACATTTTGGAGTATGGGATCCCTAACTACTCAACAACAACCGTGAGTTCTCGTAGTCCTTTTTCCCTTTTAAATGCTTTTGGGGGAGAAACACGCTTGCAACAACAACACCATTTGAATTATTGCTTTATATGTTATGTCTGTTACTTGAATATTGCATGAGTTTGGCTTATCATTATCACATGCTAATTTCCCATTCTCACAGTACGCACCCCCATTCTCTAGACTCGTTGAAAGCGTCAATCAACAGGCACTTAAATTTGAATATTTATTTCTGCAACAACAACAGCCAATACGTAATTCTCGTACCATGTGTTTCAAAAGATACGTGCTTTAGATAGTTCCCTAGACTATAACCCTAAGCTCGATAGCTAAAGTGGTTTAGCCTATAAGACTTACCTACATGTATGTGTATATGGAAGGTGTTGTTCTAATATAATGATATCGCTCTTACATTGTGTCATAATTTACATGTATTTAGAAAATGCCGCCTAGACGATCAACCGAGCCAAACCTAGCCAAAATTTTCCGCAACAACTGGCCGACGCAATACCTGCCATAATCACTCAAGTAAGCGACATCCTTCTAAATTCTAGCCATGGTAATAGAGGAAATGCAAGTGGAAATCACGAAAATGGGAATGGAAGCAACACTAACGGTGGCCATGGTGGAAATGAAAATGGCAATAGTGGAACTAGAGAAGATAACACCATGAAGGTATGGGAAAGAAAGGTTGTTCGTATAAGACCTTTATGTAGTGCAAGCCAAAGGATTTCAACGGCAACGAAGGCGCAATCAGGGTTTTGAGCTGGATTGAGAAAATGGACGCCGTACTTTGTGACATCCGTCACCAAAATAGGTGCAATGACCATTAAATTTGACCATTGACTTTGACTTTTTGACTTTGACTCTTTGATATTGACTTGTTCTAAATATAGACTTTGACTTGAAGGTTGACCTAATGTAGGCTTGGTCTGAGAATAGTACATTAGATGCATATAAATACACTAAGTTCTAGAACTATGCATTATGGGCCTAATATATACTAATGGGCTTAGGGTTGGTGAAGTGAGACGTTCACCGGATTGGATGTAGTACGATGATTATGTACCTTGTGCTTAATCAAGAATTGTTAAAACTTAAAGTATTAAAATTTACAATAAGAACGCAACAAAAATCAGACATGTAGGCTTTCCCTAAAACCTACTAAATAGACATAATTTAATTTAAAAATATATAAATTAAATAATATATATAACATATAATAGTCCGTTGGAATCGTATTAACGAGTGGAATCTAACGACGTGAAATTTGGACGACACGTTGGACTAGACGGGGCAGGAAAGTACGGGACAGGCCAAGGGCCCGGGGGGCCCACCCCCATGCCCTATTTGGCCGATACTCCACAAAAAGGCCTCCCCCTTGTTTTCTCTATTTTTTACAAATTTTTTCTCCAAGAATGCTCTCTAGTGAAACCCTAACCGTCACCATCCATCTTTTTCTTGTTCTTCATTCCAATCAATCGCAATTATCATCAATTACTTCTATTGTGATGATATTCTAGCATTCAAGGTTGATTTTTGTGCAAGCCTTGATCATATACACCTTCTCCGGTAAGAAAACCATTTATTTTGATGATTTTATCCTTGTTTGTTCATGTTCTTAATGTTATTCATCAAGAATAATCAAAATTATCATCTAATAATCTTGTGTTCTTGGTTTTGTGCGTTGGATTGTGAAGATCTATGTGTTTCGGGTGTTGGACTCTCCAGCCGGTAAAACCCTAACTCTCAATCTTTGTATATTCTTGGATCTATCAAAATTGCATTGTAAACTTGTGTGACCTGACATCATGGACTTATAGATTGCTGCTAAAAACATTAATCTTTCTTCTTGAATCGATAGATGTGTTGGGGAATCAAAACTATGTACCGATTAACTAACAATGTGAACCGAAAGATTAAAATCTAAACTAACTATTTTAGGACTGAAAATTTGTGATAATCTAAGTTTTTTTTGTCAATTAGTTCATGAAATAAACGTTCTTTAAGGTCTCAGGTCAATAATAGTCAAATATTGAGGTTTGGGATGCAAAGGGACAAGATTAAGAAACTGGACAGCTTGCTGACAGAAAAATAGAACATTTTATACAGGTCCTAAATCAGTCATATTAAGCCCAAATGGGTAGAAATTTCGTCTAAAAACAAGTTCAAGGAGTCCTCTAACTAACCCAAGTGGTATCGTGTCGTTTCGATATCGTTTGGTCCTCCAAACGTGGCAAACAAAACGGAAGGTCAAAACTGACAAATTTGGGCAGAAGGTTGGTCTGTGTTCGCCGAGTCATATCTTTCTTATATTTTACCCATTTGAGATGATTATTTTTCTGAAGTTTAATTTAAAGTCTTATCTTACAAAAGATACCTATTACGTGACGTTTCATTACTATTTCGACCTCCAAACAGTCTACGGAAAACTAGTGCGCATTCAGCTCTACAAGCTGAAATAGTTTGAAAATCTTAAAAACTTCGGATTGGAACTAAATAATTTAGTAAAGACAAGTTTTTTATTCAAAAATGGGTAAAGGAATTTTAAAAAGATGAGTTAAGAATAACTATAATTCAATGAACATGGTCTAATAGATCTACATCGAAGGGTGTTAAAAGATTAATATAAAATGACAAGTAAAACCTTAATTATAGCGAGATTTAAAGTTTTTATCTAACACTGGACTTGTTCTTTAGTAAATCCTGTTTTCATAAAATAAAAACCTTGATGGGCATTAAGGAACGGGCTACAAGGATTACACCCATATTGGTAATTTTGATCTTTAGTAATCCTTTTGTGATTTGTACTTTTAGTTGCTTGCTTGCTTATTGTGGGCTTTGGACTGTACTATTTCGAGGTGAGTTTCACAGCCCCTTTTAATATGTTTTCCTTAGGGGAAAAGCATGCTCATTGTTCTTGAACTATGCCGTGTTAAATCTTGTTTTGGACTTGAATTGGACTGTCATGTGTGGTTTGAGTCATAGGATCGAGTCTAGAATCCTTTCATGACTATTTGGGCTTATTTTGTACTTGTACTTGACTGTCGTGGAGAGGTATTGTTAGTACTAGTGGTTGACACCCCGCCCTTGTTGTCGGTATGCAAGCTAAGACTGACATGGCCTGTGTGTGCCCTTGGGTGAATATGATCTGGTTATTTGGACTTGGACTGGTCATGAGCTTAAGTTGGTTTCTATTACTTCTATGTTCTAATACACACACATGTTTTGCACATGAATCACATAACAACTTATTTGTACTTTTAAACCTGTGAACTCACCGACGTATGTTGACTTTTTAGAGCATGTATTTTCAGGTAATGGTGCTTAGGTACTTGGACAGTGGATTTTAGATGACACCGCTCCTTCAAGAGCATTAGACATTGGAACATTTGTTTTGGACACTATGATATTGTTAATTTGGTATTGGATTTTGATTGATCTAGTACTGGTTGTTCTGGTTTGGAACTCTTGGATTATTTATGCATTTATGGAATAATGCTATGGTATTGATTGTTCTTGACACTTGTTATTTGTGTCGGGCGATATCATGATCCATTGACGGAGAATTCCTTTAGTGATTCTCTTAGGCGCCAATGTGTAATGACGATCCCGTCCGTCACATCCTCATGTTTCCGCTACAAGCCAGGGTGTGGCATACTTGATATTAGTGACTGTAAGGATGATTGCAAGGTTTGCTATGTTGTGTGTTCTTTTCAAGGCAAGGCCTTGACATGGTGGAACACGCAAGTCCAAGCCCGAGGAAGAGAGAATGCCAACAAGATGTCTTGGGATGAGTTGAAGGTGCTACTCATTAAGGAATATTGCCCCAAAAACGAAATGCATAAGGTAGAACCTGAACTGTGGAACTTAAGCATGCAAGGAGCTAACCATGCAAACTACACCAATCGGTTTCATGAGTTGGCCCGACTGGTTTCTCATCTGGTCACTCTAGAATCCCAGATGGTTGATCGTTACCTTTGGGGCCTAGTACCCCAAATTCATAGTCACGTCCACACCAAGGACCCTGCCACACTCCAAGATGCCATCCTATTGGCAGAAACACTGAATGACGAAATGTTGAGATCTGGCCCTTACTAAAGGGGGTTCTGGTGACAAAAGAAAGGTCGCTGAAAGCTCAGGAAAAAGGAAGTATGATCAGGGTGCAAACAAGAAGCACCAAACCATCAAACACTTCGTAGCAACCACCACCACTCCTAACACAAATGCTCTTGCCCTTCCTGCTCCAAAGGGTGGATACACCGGCACTGAACCCAAGTGTAACAAATTACCCTTCCATCATCACAACCCTAGCCCTATCTGTGAAAAATGCCAACAACAAGGGCATTTTACCAAGTATTGCCGAAAGGGCAACAACTCCGTAACCCCCTGACCCATAGCAACAATCGGAACCTTCAAGCCAACAACAACCATTAGAACACAAACAAAAATAACAACAACAACCGCAACAACAGTCTAGGGATGTGTTTTGAATGTGGACGCGCTTGTCACTTCCGCAACGCGTGCCCCAAGTTGAACCAGAACCAACCTGACCTTGCTCGAGGACGAGCATTTGTGCTTGGAACTAATAAAGCCCTCCAGGACTCGAATTTTGTGATGGTACGTTCCTCCTTAATAATCACTATGCCTCTATTTTGTTTGACTTGGGTGCTAATAGGTTGTTTATGTCAACTGAATTCGAATCTTTAATTGGCCTAAAGTCTAATAATCTAACTGCGCATTATACCATAGAACTAGCCAATGGAAAGTTGATTGAAGCCAATAATATCATTCAGGGTTGCTTACTTAACCTAAATGACCATATCTTCGAAATAGACCTCCTTCCCATCAAACTAAATTTTTTGATATTGTCGTAGGAATGGATTGGTTATCCAAAAATCAAGTGGAGATCATCTGTCATGAGAAAACCATACGTATTCCACTACCCCACTACGAAGTCCTTATCATACATGGAGAGATGTTTGGAAGAAAACTGGGAATCATTTCATGTATTCAAGCACGAAATTACCTAAGGAAGCGGTGCCACGCCTTCCTAGCCCATGTGATTGAAAAGAAACCGAAGGAGAAAAACATCCAAGATATACCTATAGTGCAGGAACACCCGAAAGTGTTTCCCGAGGATCTGCCAGGATTACCTCCTACCCGACAAGTTGAGTTTCGAATCGACTTGATCGCTAGAGCTACACTGGTGGAAAAATCGCCCTACAGACTAGGACCCTCCGAAATGCAAGAGTTGCCTAGTCAGCTACAAGAACTACTAGACAAAGGCTTTATCCGACCTAGTTTCTCACCTTGGGGACGCTCTAATATTAACATTACCCAACGAAACCGACAATTTTGTTGTGTACAGCGGTGCGTCATGTCACACCCTCAAAATCCACGTGCGGGGTTTTACCGCGAGGCGTGTGACAAACCAGGATCTTAGTCATTAGTTACTCAGAACGACTCAATATGAAACATTCAAGCAAAATCAGAGTTTAAAACTTTAAAACAGTGCGAAAGCGTTCAGTAAACAAGACAAACCAAAGTAATGTAATGTAATGAAAAATGTGCAAACACGCGCCAACCGTTGTTCAAAACAAAATACATAATAATTCCAATAGCAAAACCAACAAATGTACCCAACAATGCTGACCCACAAATGCTGACCCGTGAGAGCTCCTAGGCTTTTCATTAACGACGACCTGAGAATAGCATACTAAAAAAGTCAACACAATGGTTGGTGAGTTCAAGAGTTTGCGTAAAACATAACAGTAATAGTTATAAAACATAAGAGTGCATTGAATTAGATAGCTAGTCTAAATTCACAAGTAATAATCATAGTGATTTCGTGATTGAAGCTGACAGCGTTTCTTTTGATTGCCTCCCGTCACGACTTACTAGGTCGTGACACCATGTGTTAGGACAATATTGCACCCGCTTGACCTCGAGTCGCACAGGTGGGGCTTGTCAAACCCAGTAGTACTACCCAAGATTTCCCTCTACTTCCAATATTAACGATCCGCAAATATGAGGAATTTCATAATATATCGCACTACATTACACTATACACAACTTATAATCAATAAAGCATTTCAAAATGAGTATGCTATCTCCCCCAAAAGAGAGTGTAAATAAAGTGGGGCATGAACTCACCTGGTGTGCACACGAATGATATTAAAGCTAACTTATGAGAGAGAGGAAAGACAACCTTCAAAGGTTACCTATAACACACAAGTACATGAGTACGTGTACACAAAATCATTAACAACCCTAAGTGCTCAATAAACAAATTGACACAAGGTTTTGGAAAAAAAGACATATTTGACCCAGTTGACCCGTTTGACCCATTGGTGACATTATTGTTGAAATCCCATTTAATCAAGCATAGCAACTCATCATACACGGTTATCATACAAGTTGTTCACGTATGTCACTTCATCAACGACTTGTTCTACCAAGATCATCATACAACTTAGATTATCATACAACTTATGCGAATCTCAAGTAGTCAACATGCTCAACATAATTATAATTACATCACAACTAGTACATCATACATAAAGTCTAATCATGCATAACATGCCATGTGAAGCCACTCACGACTTCACACCCTAAACCCTGCCAATCCTACTAAGTAGGGGCCTCAGATTCGCACGTGTGTATGACGATCATCATCATGTATAATCCATAAAAGTCCAAATTTCCCAATTGACCAATCAAGTATCCATACAACCCTATTAACACATTCCACCACAGTAGACACCATCAATAAACATTCTAACATGACCATAACATGATGATTATACTCAATTCACCATATCCAAAGTTCTACATAAATAAAGTTTCCCTTTTGGGAAAGTAACATCCCAAAATTAATCTAACGCTCAATTCAATCATGAATTCATCAACACAATACCTATTCAAGCTCATAACTATCATTTAAACATGTTCAACATCATCAAATCATCATAATTCACCAATCTCATATCCAAAAGTTTCTACTTATAGCAAGGTATGAACTACATGATCAACTCTTGGATTTCTTACATAATTATCATAATCCAAAATTCATACAATATTATCAACATCATAACATCAATCCATTATCAATTCATCAAGTTCATGCACAAAAGTTACTATTATTAGTAAGGTATGAACAACGCATCAAAACCATGAATTTCTCGTATAATCCACGTAAACCATCATCAATACAATCTAACTAACATCATAAAATCATCAAACAACTCAAAATTCGACATTCATCATCAAATTCGAACTAGGGTTTCGGCCAACACCCAAACACCATGAAAAACCATAAAAATCAAACCTTTAATCATGTAATGGCCAAGAATTGAACTTGCTAACGTGTTGTAATCCTTGGAACCAATCAAAATCGATGCTCAATTGCTTGTTCTTGGTTGAAATCGCAAGGTGGAGGGGGTTGGGAGATGGTTTATGGCTGAATGGGAGGGAAGGGGGCCAGGGTTGGGTTTTTACCATATTTAAGTTTTGTAGTTTTAAATTAATCCCTCCTTGATAATCATGCATAATTTTCAATAGCTACAAAGTACAATATTATAAACTAACAATAATAATCATGCATAATTTTCAATAGCTACAAAACACATGCAATAAATATAACATGTCGTCATGTTACAAGATAAAATTCACTAATAATATTTAAAATCTATAAACCACATAAGCACAACTTAATAATCAACATTATTAATCAAGTTATTATCAGATAATCATTGTTAATTATTATTAAGTCACCAACGTTCAACGACAACTAGTGTGTGCTCACGACACGTGTATGCAAAACCCAATGGAACTAACGGAGTTTGCTAACGGAAAATTACCGGATGTCACATTATCCTCATGTTGAAAGAATTTTCATCCCGAAAATTGCTTTACATGGTGTGTTCCATCACTGGTCTACTGCATTGGCACAAAGTAATCGAGTGAGTTTCGGGTGAGTTGTCACATCATCCCCATGTTGAAAGAAATTTCGTCCTGAAATTCAATCAATACCTTCGCTGGCCGTCGTCGTTGTTTTGAACAACTGAGGATACTTAAGCTTCATCTGGTCCTCACGTTCCCACATGAATTCCGGTCCATTTCTCGAGTTCCAACGAACTTTAACTATGGGTATCTTGCTTTGCTTAAGCGTCTTTACCTCACGATCCATCACCTTAACTGGTTCTTCAATGAAGCGTAATTGCTCATCTACTTGCACTTCCTCAAGAGGTACTACCATTTTTTCATCCGTTAAGAACTTCTTCAAGTTTGAGACATGAAATACATTATGGATTCCACTCAGCAAGTCAGGTTGGGCTAACCGGTAGGCCACCGGACCTATTCTTTCCAAAATCTCAAATGGTCCAACGTATCTTGGATTTAGCTTTCGTCTTTTACCAAATCGAATCACACCTTTCCATGGTGAGACTTTCAATAACACGTTGTCACATACCTGAAACTCCAAAGCTTTCCATCGCTTATCTGCGTAGCTTTTATGTCTGTCACATGTTGTAGCCATATAGTTTCTTATCTGTACAATCTTCTCGGTGGTCTCGTGTACTAACTCGGGACCCGTTAGCTGGTTATCACCAATTTCAGCCCAACAAACTGGTGATCTATATTTTCGTCCATACAAGGCTTCAAAAGGTGCTGCCTTTATGCTGGTGTGATAACTATGGTTGTAAGAAATTCCACCAATGGTAGGTGAACTTCCTAGTTATTAAGTCAATCACACAAGCACGTAGCATGTCCTCCAATGTCTGTATAGTACGCTCACTTTGACCATCGGTTTGCGGATGATAAGCAGTACTCATGTCTACTCGCGTACCCAAAGATTTCTGTAATGACTGCCAGAAGTGCGATGTAAAACGAGCATCGCGGTCAGAAATGATTGAGACTGGTACACCATGTCTCGAAACTATTTCCTTCAGATAGAGTCGGATTAACTTGTCCATTTTGTCCATTTCCTTTATCGCCAAGAAATGACGGACTTCGTTAATCAATCTACGATAACCCATATCAAGTCACAACCAGTAGGAGTCCGGGGTAATGTAACACCCAAATTTTTATAAGGCCAAAGTTGAAGGGTGAAAAGTGTAAAATAGTACAAAAGTCAAAAGTGGGTGTATAAAGAGCATGGTCGCCCATGCTCTTCCTGCTGCTGCTTTTCGAAGAAGAAAAGAAAGAAAGCTGGGTTTTTGTGTTTTCTCTCGGTCGAATTGTGAAGAAGGAGAAGAATCTTCAAGGTTAGTAGGTTTTTGTGATTAATTGGTTCGGTTTCTGTGAGGTTTCAACCTTAGAAACTGATTTCTATGTGTTCTTGGTGTTTGTGTTTGTTTTGGCTTGTTCTAGGTGTTTGAACTCTTGTGCACGCATGTTGGGAGGAGATTCACTTGTTTGCTGCAATAGGTGAGTTCTAGGACCCCGATTCTCTGTTTTTAAACTTCTTTGGGGCTGAAAATGCATTTAAAATGTTTTACAATCGTCGTGTATGTTGACTGCTTATGTATGTGTATGAATTTCTGTGTTTTATGTGGTTGTAAGCTTGTTCTAAGAGTTTAGCATGATAGATCGATGTTAAGAATGTATTAAAATAAGGTTTTAGAACTGGTTATAGCATAAGTCTCATTTACAGGTCTGATGGTTCATCCGCATTTACACCGTGATAATTGCCTAAGTGTTTTGTTCATCCGTATTCACCTTTGTTCAGCCGCATTTGCCTAAATTCAGCCTAAGTGTTCTTCCGCATTAGTTTTATTCATCCGTATTGCAAGTTATTCATCCGCATTTGCAAGTTGTTCATTCGCATTAGATTTGTTCATCCGCATTTGCAAGTTGTTCATCCGCATTGGTTCTGTTCATCCGCATTTCTTTAGGACTTGAGAAATTTTCTGGGATTTTAGAAGATCAGAAATTAGGATTTGACCACGGTTGACTTGATGCTTTTATTTGGTTATCTATGCATGATGTGGGCTGCCCTTATGTGCCTATTATGATACTATTATGTGTCCTTATGTGGTTTGTTCGTAATTATGAAGTATTATTAATCTAGTGAAAGATTAATATTAACGAAAAGTGGAACTTAAAGTATGAAAGACTTGCAAGTAAAAATTTACAGGAGGTGCACGACCATGTTGTCGTTAGCTCAACTGTGTACGGTTTAGCTAACCCAAAGGATGTACACAAGGTCAATCTTTAAGATTAAGGGGACCACTGTTGTTGCCCCGGTACTGGTGCCAGCATATGTGCACCACGGATGGAGTCTATTTATAGAATTCAAGGCCTAGTACCAGGTTTATGCGCATTTTATGGGGAGTATGGCACTTTGGTCCATATCAACAGTGAAAGATAATAATAATAAGCAAGAAAGAGAATGGTGATAATGTAATGGTTATGATTTGGCTTTACATGTATTACTTAGCAACAGCGTTTACAAATTAATGAATGGCTTTTAAATGTTTAAATTCCGCTGCATCGTGATAATGAATTTATGAAATGGATCATGAATAGTGCTGTGAATGTCTAACTGTGAGGTCTCCAGAAAAGGGGCCTTACAGCTAATTTGGTAATGAATTCCATTGAAATCTGTTCCCACTTCCACATAGGAATCTCAGGTTCTTGTAATAGCCCAGATGGTTTCTGATATTCCACTTTTACTTTTGAGCAGGTCAAGCACTTGCTTGCATATGTAGCCACATTCGCTTTCATGTTAGGCCACCAGTAGTGCGCCTTCAGGTCATGATACATCTTATGGGATCCAGGATGTATAGAATACTTAGACTTGTGTGCCTCACTGCAGGACCGTTAAAGGGTACTTAAGCTTGCACTTAGTTAACACACTTAGAAGGATCTTAAGATCACTTAACAATTCAAATAGGGAACTGTGATCTTTTACAGAAGATACAAGACAAACACAAGTAAAAGCAATAGCAAGAACACAAGATAAAATTTTCAAGGAAGTTGTATATTGCTTCTCTAGTTCTATTACAAGCTTTGTACAAGTATATTTTGAATACAAGAACCGGAGACTACTTATACTATATCGTACAACCGTCAATATGCAAAAAGATAGTTGGAAGTGACTAATCTAGACAACAAGATCAGCCTAAAGTCAAAAGGCAGATTGCCTTTTGACTAGTGACTATGACAAGCCATAGCTCACTGACTTTCCTATTACAAAAAACCAAAAGGAACAAAAACAGAAACTTACACGCGAAGACCTTATCTACTTTATCATAAAGTATGGAAGTTTCACCAACTAGTGATAGCAGGTGAACTACCAGAGCATGCAGCAGAAAGTAGGTTACATTATGATAAAGTTGATGAAAAAGGTATCTTTTCTCTCTCTTCAGAAGAAAATCAGTATTGTCTTTAAACAACTTTTGAAGACTTTGTCTTGAGAGCTTCGAAGACTTCATCTTTTACCTTCAGAAGAGTTGAGTCTTTGGCTTCGGAAGACTTTACACTTAGAATATTTTCCAAGTTCAGTGTAAAGCTTCCGCAGCAGTTTCTTCTAAACTTTGGCTTCGGAAAATTTTACACTTAGCATTTTTTCTTGAGTGTGTAAAACTTCTGAAGCTAGTTCACCTTTGTTATGAAGTACCTTCTGGATTCTTCAGAATTCATTTCTTCATCAGTAGATCTGGATTCTTCAGACTTATGAAGTACCTTCTCATGTCATAGAGATCATGCAGAGGGAGTTCAAGCATGTCATTTGTGAAGTAGACATGTTGTTCTCCCTGATCCCTAGTGACATACCATTTGTCTGGATCTTCAGCAAAAGTCCAGGACAGAATTTGTCTTCCAACAGTGAGAGGCTCTACTATGATAGGAGTTGGTTGGGTGTCCTCTTCATGAACTTCCTCTGGATGTTCTGACTCATCCTGAGGTTGGGAGGAGGATGCCTTTCTTTTTTTCTTTTTCTTTGAAGATGATCTTCTTTTGGCCATCCTCTTTTTCCTCCCTGATGATTTTAACTGAGAGGTTGGTCTTCAGTACCAGGTTCTTCAGTGGATTCCCTCTCAGTTGGGATCTCCTCTCTCCTAGTTTCAGAAGGAGAGGGAGGAGAACCCTGCTGTGGGTTAGAAGATGAAGTTGGCTGTTGTGCAGCTTCAGGTGTAGGTGGTGTTATCTCTGTAGGTTCCACCTTTACCTCAACTTTAGGTTAAGCTTGACTTGATGATGAATAAAGGTCTACAAGCTCTCCCCTTTTTATCTTCTGCTTGATCACCCTTATGTGCTCATCCATTGTGGATAGAGACATGGGACCAAGCCTCCTTTCGGAGAACCCAAACAGCTTCAAGAAGCTTATCATCCTCTGCCTATCTACAGACTTTTTCTGACTTTTCTGGATGATGGCTCTTGATTTTGCAGCTTCTTCCCTTTGCCTCTTCTTTGCAGCTTGCCTTTCTTTCTTGGCTTGCTCTTCCAGCATCTTATTGTATTCAAATAATATATAATCATAAGGCAAGGGAAGGACTGCAGGTGCCTGATAGAGACCTGTGGCATTCAGGTAGTTGATCATTTTTAATCTTTTTTCTTCATCAACTACCTGAGGTTGTTCAGCAGCCACAGTCTCTGACTAGGACTTTCTTGAACTGGGGAAAGGACAGGAATGTTCTTGTAAAGCCTTTTTCTCCTCATTTCTTCTTGTGTTTGAGGGTCAAGGCTGCATCCTCTGCTTTCTTCCTCTCCTTTAACAATTCAATGTCAGCCAGTTCATTTAACTCCTTTAAGGGAAGAGAGATGGTTCATCTATGTTGTAGTTCTTGGTCCCCAGATAGTTGAGCCTGGCTACCCTTAATTCATCTTCTTGATTGTTTGGTACAGGGGCAGTCAGAATTGCAGCTTGCATGAATCCTGGGGAACCACTTGAACTCTCTCCCCTCAGCTTCCTCTTCCTCTCTCTCTTTTCTTCTTTAATCTCTTCAGGAGTCATCTTCCTTTTGCCTTTGTCAATTGCAGATCTTGATGACTCAGCCTGAGGAGAGCTTTGGCCTTCATTGCTTGATTCAGCAGTCAAGCTCTGGCCAGAGAGAGGTTGTGAAGCACCATCACCAGCTGATGCCTCACTGAGGGTATGGGGTGTTGGAGGAGATCTTGTCTCAAGGTTCACAGTCTCAGCCTCTGGGCCTTCAGTCAAGGCTTTCCCTTCGAAACTAATCTTGGGTCTATCTCAACATCCAGTTGACCAAAGGCTTCAACTGCTAGCCCTGTCTATATGATGCAGTTCTCCTTTTGAATTCTGCCAGCACCCAGTCTTGAAGTTGATTGGCTAATCTGACAGCTTGTCTGTTATTGCTTGGGTTGACAAGTGCCAGATCTACCAAGTTTATACACTCATAGAAACTCAGGGTGGAGATGTTGAGAATTTCTTGTTGACCCTGAGCTCTCGAGATCACAAGAGTTTTCCTATCACTGTCATACCCCCAACCCCAGATTAGGTTCTCAGATGGGGCAGACATTGCTCTTGGTACTCCCTCCTCAAACAATTATTGAATGAGCAGTTCGAGATCACTGTCTAGAGGAGGTTGCTGAGCATGGACAACTGCAAGATAGGATGGTGAGTCCTGTATGTCCATACTTGAGGAAGAACTCCCAGGTTTTGTGGCTGTCAGAACTTTCTCCCCCTTTTGGTAGCATCACCCTCATGCATAGGTGAGCTGGGGAAGTGATCCATAACATCCACAGGTTCTTGTGGACCTGGATGAGTTTGTCCTATGGGTCTCTCAGCTAACTGGCCCTTGAGATCGATGATCTCAAGTTGCTGGTCATGGACCCTCCTTTGTAAGATAGTCACCTGTGATTCAAGGTGAGCTATCTGTGAAACCAGTTGGGTGTAGATGTCTTCGAGTTGGTGCACCCTAAGTTTCAGACTCCCTTCATCTTCAGTTGAAGAATCATTGGGGGATGAAGGAGGTGAACCGAGGTTTGCTCCTTCACCACCAGCATGGGGTTCTTGGCTGCTGGATTTACCCTGCCTCATGACAATGTCAAGAGGCTGGGTTGCCGTGGTTGAGGTCTTAAAGATGTAATCACTGGCAACAGTGAGAGCCTCTTCCATATGGGTCTCCTGGACAATTACAGGAAGATCCACCTCAGTTTGGGGTGTCTGATGTGGGCTAGACATGGGTGAAGCAGGAGTACTCATTTCCCCTTGAGTATGGGTAGAGAGGGGAGAGTCATGATACTCACTGAAACCCAAATCTTCATCAGAATAGAAGTAAAGGCTGGAATGGGTTGGTTAAGAAAAGAGGCTGGGGATGGTAGCTTTCCCCTGAAGGTTGATCACTAGAGTGTTGAGACTCAGAGTGATGGCTTAAGGCTGTTTGTGGAGTTGTGAGCTCATCAGGCTGAGCATGAGGAACCTCAGCACTGATTGTTTGAAGAATGGGAGTGGTTTTCTTCTCAGGGGAAGTGGTAGCTCAAGTGTCCACTTCCTCCTGTGTGGGTTGTGATATGGGGGCCTGCACATGCTCAATAGCAAGTGCAGGGGTTCGTTTGGATTTTCTAGTGTAGGTGAGGGTAATTGTTAGCCTTGATGGTGGTTGAGAGGTGGAGGGTGTTGGTTCATCACTAGATGGTGCAGGTAGGATGTCACCCTGAGCAATGAGCTCAAACATTTTCGGGACAAGGGCTGTTTCTACCCCTGAGAACCCAACAGTTGGCTTTTTCAATATCTTGAAAATGCCGGGCCTCATATGTGCAAGTTTAAGAACATTACCTGTTCCCTTCAACTGTGGTCCTAATTCATAATTGAGAATGTGTTGAACATACCGGGGGAACATGTAATATTCTAAGGAATCCAAATTCGCAAGTAAATTTGTAAATACAAACTGGGAGTACCTGAATTTGACCCTTTGAACCATCCCATGGACAATGAAGGAGAGGTCTTCTAGAATCTGGTCCCATCCTCCATGTTTGTTGGATAAGCTGTGTATGACGACATGGAGGAGGTATTTCCATTGGATTGAGACCTTCCCCTTCCTGAAGGTCCTGATCGAAAAGTCACCTTCGTAGCCCATCTGCGCAAAGGATTGGTTGACAGCAGCTTTTGGAAAGGACAGCTCACCTGCTTTATCATCCAGCTGCAAATGGGTGTTTATACTGGCTGGAGTGATGAAAACCGTCCTCCCCTGCACTATGGCAGATAGTGCCTTCTCCCCGTCCATGGTGACCTCTTGACAGGTCCACCAGAACTCAAGCAACTGATCCTCGTAGAGAGGAGGATCGATTGTAAGGGAGGTGAAGTAGTGAGACAAAGAAAGATACATACACACATCTGAGAAGCTTGGATCCTTCTCAGAGTTTAACAGAGCAACTTGATTGTGTTGCCTGTGTAGGTGCATGGTGAAATCAGGGTCGTTACGACGACCAAGATTGGCCATTTGAAGAAGCTTGGTAGTGAAGGAAAGAAGAAGAAGATGAAATTTAGGGGTAATTTTAGGTTAAAGAATAATGAGAGAAGTGAGATGAAATAGAACCATTTGGAAAGATATACTCTGGATTTGAGACAAAGTTATGACAAAAAGATAAACTTTGAAATCCGCAAGTGGGACCTACTTCTGAAAAAGGCGCCCAAAAAGTTAGTTTTTTTGGCTTCGGAAGAAATCAAACTTCTGAGAAAAATTGAGGCTTTCGGAAGAAATTTGTTCCTAAAAAGTATTCAAGTACTTATACAAAATTTAAGCTTCGGAAGATACTTTAAGAATTTCTTCCGAAGGTAAATCTCAGATAAGCTGTTTAAACGATTTAGACATAAATTTCTTCCGAAGGCAACTTTTGCTTCTTCCGAAGGTAAATTTTCATCATTCTAAGAGATATCATTTTAAAAGTTCATTTTTCTTCCAAAGAGAACTGGGCTTATGAAGTGATCTAATAGACAACCTAGGACACACAGTTTTAAGAAATAATATTGATTAAGTTATTAAGAAAAATCTACTCAAAGTTAATCATCAAACGCTTTTGTGAACAGATCGGCATATTGTTCATTTATGTTAACATTGATTAGTTTTATCAATCCCTTTTCAAAATTATCCCTAATCAGATGATACCTAATGTTGATGTGTTTGGTCCTTGAGTGCTGCACAGGATTCTCTGTAATAGAGATGGCACTGTTGTTGTCTATGTGGATAGGAGTCTCTTTGAAATTGAACCCATAGTCTAGCATCTGATTCTGAATCCAAAGCACTTGAGCACAGCAGCTGGTAGCAGCAATGTATTCAGCTTCAGCAGTTGATGCAGACACACAGGATTGCTTCTTGCATTGCCAAGAGACTATCCTTCCACCCAGGAACTGACCCCCAGATGTGGACTTTGCAGTCATGTTGCAGCCACCATAATCACTATCTGTATAGGCATACAGATGAAGTTGAATTCTTTGGATACCAAAGGCCTAGATTTAGAGCACCTTTGAGATATCTAAGTGTACATTTGACAGTGATTAGGTGTGACATCTAGGGGTTGGCTTGATATCTTGCACATATGCATGTGGCAAACATGATATCAGGCCTGCTAGCAGTAAGATACATAAGTGACCCAATCATAGCCCTGTAGAGATGTTCATCAACACACTCCCCCTCAAGATCAGGACCAATGGAGTGATTTCTGGCCATGGGTGTCTTTGCAACCTTACAGTCAGTCATCTTGAATCTTGTAAGTATGTCCTGTACATATTTTGACTGACTGATGAAGATGCCATCTTCAACCTGCTTCACTTGAATTCCTAGAAAGAAATTGAGTTCCCCCATGGCACTCATTTCAAATCTATTCTTCATAGCATCTCAAAGTCTTTGCAGAGCTTTGGATTAGTTGAACAAAGATGATGTCATCCACATATATCTGAACTAGCAATGTGTCATTTCCTGTTTCTTTGATGAAGAGAGTCCCATCAATAGTACCTCTTTTGTATCCATGTTGACAGAGGTATGTTGATAGTGTCTCATACCACTTTCTTGGAGCTTGATGCAGTCCATAAAGGGCTTTATCAAGCTTGCAGACATAATCAGGATGATCTGGGTCTGCAAAGCCAGGTGGTTGTTTAATATAAACTTCTTCATCAATCACCCCATAGAGAAAAGCACACTTCACATCAAGCTGGTAGACCTTGAAATCCTTGGATGCAGCATAAGCCAGAAATATTCTTACAGCTTCAAGTCTTGCAACTGGAGCAAAGACATCAGTGTAATCAATTCCTTCTTCTTGAGTGTATCCTTGGACAACCAGTCTAGCCTTGTTCTTGATGATGATCCCTCTATCATCTTTTTTGTTCCTGAATACCCATTTGGTTCCTATGAACTCTTCCCTTGAGGAAGAGGACATAAGTTCCAAACCTTCTGTCTTCTGATTTGAAGCAGCTCATCTTGCATAGCTTCAATCCAGCTTCCATCCTTCAAAGCCTCATCAACCTTCTTCGGCTCTATCTGGGATAAAAACAAGAATGTAGACAAACATGGCTGTCATGAGCTTGTCCTCTTGTTCTTACCCCTGAGTCAACATTTCCAATGATGTTTGTGGAGGGATGTGACTTGTGGATCCGAAGTTGAGGGATCACAGCAAGTTGGTTAGACAGATCTAAATTTGAGAAATTCTGATCTGGCAATGAGGTGTCTCCCACCACATCAGCACACTTATCAAGAGAAACTTGATCCAATAAGTGTGTGACATCATTCATGTTGTCTTTAATGGAGTGGTTTTCAGCAACAAGAAATTCTTGATCACTGTCACCACCTCCAGTTCCTCCTCCTGCATTTGAAATTCCTTCTCCTGCATTTGAAGTTCCTTCTCCTGAATTCTGAGCCTCTGAGCTGGAATATGGAGGCAATTCATTTGAATCAGCAGTATTTGTCATGCTAGTGCTGATGGGAGCTTCAATTGCAGGGTTAGTCACCACTGGAGCTGAAGTAGTCTTCTTGTTTGGTCTTCTCAGCTCAAATCTTGGATCAGGATCTTCTTTTAACCTGTTATCTGTAGATCCTGAAACATTCTCATAAGATTTGTTAAAACAGTTGGTAACCAAGTCAAGATCAACAGCCAATCCGGACCTGAACCTTTTACACAGGGTGTGTGTTCATTGAAAGTCACATGGCTGACTCCTCAATGATTCTAGTTCTGAGATTGTATACTCTATAAGCCTTAGCTTGAGAAGAGTACCCAACAACGTGTCCATCATCTGATTTCTCAGCAAACTTGGCTATTTGATCTTTGGTATTCAAGATGGTGCAAGGACATCCAAATGTTCTGAGAAAACCAATGAATGGTCTTTTTTTGTGCCACAGTTCATAAGAAGTCTTACCATGTGTCTTAACTACCAAAACTCTATTTTGCACATAGCAGGCTGTGTTGACAGCCTCTGCCCAGAAGGTGATGGGCAGCTTAGAGTCAGACAACATGGTTCTTGCAGCTTCAATAAGTGTCCTGTTTCTCCTCTTAGCAACACCATTTTACTGAGGAGTCCTGGGAGCACTGTATTGTCTTGAAATACCCTTTTCATCACAAAATGCATCAAGGATTTGGTTTTTGAATTCAGTTCCTTGATCACATCTTATGATTTTGACCTTGTGATCAGATTGATTCTCAATTTTCAGAATGAAATTCTTTAAGATTTCAGGAGTTTCATCCTTAGTTCTAAGGAAAAACACCCAAGTGAATCTTGTGAAGTCATATGTGATCACCAAACAGTATGAGGTCCTTCCTAAACTCATTACAATGGTAGGGCCAAACAGATCCATATGTAACAAGTGTAGGGGAGTAGTGATGGAGTTCATTTCCTTTGGCTTGTGAGACACTTTGTGTTGCTTCCCCTTCAGGCATGCAACACAGTGGTCATCACTTGTAAACTCTTTCTTTGGCATTCCAGTTACCAAATCATTCTTAATCAGTTTATTCATGTTCTTAAAGTTTATGCCAAAGGAAAGACTCATCACTAGTTGCTTTAGATAGAAAGCAAGAAATCTCTCTAGAGGGAGATGTTTCCTGCAAGTCCATCTTGTACATGTTCCCTTTCTTGGGGGCTCTAAGTAAAATATGCTCTTGAGGAATGTCAACCCCAGGCTTGAGAACAATGCACTCATGCTCAGTAAAGAGCATGCGATGTTTTTCGTCACAAAATTAGGACACACTCAAAAGATTGTATCCAAGCTCCTTAACAAAGTTTACCTTCTCAATGCTGAGCTTACCATTTGAGACCATGCCCCTACCAGTGATGTAACCTCCTACATCTCCTCCAAAAGCAACTGGTCCTCCATCAATTCTTTCAAAGTTTTAAAGTAGGGACTCATTGCCTGTCATGTGCCTGGAGCAGCGACTATCAATGATCCACACATTTCTGCTTGCCTTTGGCTGTCCCTGCACAAAAGAGATGATTTAGTTACATTTGGAAACCCAAGCCTTATTGGTCCTGGGCTTATAAAGTTCAGATGAAGGTAATGAAACAGTAAGTGATCCTATGTTCAGGCTTTGAGGATCATTTGCTGTTACTGAAGAGGAGCTTTCAGTCTCAAGGTCTTCCTTCATCTTCCACACCACCTTTGGAAGATTGGGCTTGACCTTCACTACTTCTGAAGCTTTTGTAGCTTCAAAAGCTTTGGAGACAGATCCTTCGGAAGATCTTGCTTTCACTGCAGCAAGCTTCAGTGCTTCGGAAGCATTCCTTTCTTCCGAGACCAACTTTTCTTCCGAAGGTAATTTCCTACTTGCCTTCTTCTTCATTTTGGAGCTTCCAAAGGAAACAGATTTTCCTTCTGAAGCTGTTTGTTTCTTCTTCTTCTCAGAAGTTTTCTTCTTGATCATATGGATAGTACTCTTAGGATTGTATTGACAATCCTTAGCCAGATGTGAAGTACTACCACACATAACACAATCCAATTCTTTCCTTCTGAGAGTCTTCTTTCCCAAAGAAGACTGAGCTTGAACACTTTCCTCTTCTTTCACCTTTTCAGATGATGCAGCAGGCTTCTTAGGGTGAAGCTTGCACTTTGAAATAGATGGTTCAGGCTGTGTAGCAGTGACACACAACTGATCAGTCTTCTTGTTGTTGCTGGAGTGAGTTGAAGCTGAAGTAGAACTCTTGGTACTAGAATTCTTGACAGGATCTTCAGCTTTCATCACCTTGAACCCTGTAGAGATAAATACTTGTTTCTGTTTAGGATCAAAGGTGGTCTTGATCTCTTGAACTTTTCTGGATCTTCTCTTTGCTCTTCTGATCAAGTTCTTTCTCTTGGTTTTGCTCAAACCAGCTTCTTTTTCCTCCTTAGGAGCATGGTGACCCTTTTTGGATTGACTCTCTTCACTCATCTCAGAGTCATCCCTCACCTTCTCCTCTTCATCCTCTTTATCACTAGGGTCTATGGATGGCAGCTCATCTTGACCAGTTCCACACCTAGGAGATCTGACTGATAGTAGAGTGTGTGGAGGAGCTATCTCACTAGATCCTAGTCCCTGCTTATTCTGATAACACACTTTTGCATGCAGAGATGAGGATATCATGTTCTTGAAGGTCTCTTATTCAAGAACACATTTTTCTGCCCTGGCTTTGCTGATCACAAGCTCAGCCTGGCATTCAGTCAACTTGGTAATGAGATCCTTAATTTGAAATCTGTAGTTTGTTTACTCATGTTTAAGAGTTGAAACTGTTTTCTCTAGATCTTCTATCTTAAGTTTATAGTCATTTTCAGCTCTTTTAAAATCAGCTTTTAAAATATTTAAAGACTCAATATCAGATCTCATTTCCAAGTTGTAGGACCTGTATCTATTTACTTTAGCAATACATTCAGGAAAGCAAAGATGTTCAAGTACCTTGGCTTCATCATGATCAGCCATGAGTGCTTGGTTTGGAGATGCATCTTCAGTTTGAAAGCTCTAGTCAAAGCCTCCTTCTTCAACAGCAACTGCAGCTTGCTGTCTTGGCTTCTCATTCTGGTTCCCTCCTTTAGTGTAGTTTGGCCTGGATGAAGCTTGGCCACCATTTGACTTAGGTGCCTTGCATTCTCTAGCAAAGTGTCCCATCTGGTTACAGTTATAACACTTGACTTTGCTCTTGTCCAGTCCAAACTTACCACTGGCAGCATTGTTAGGAAACCTTCTCCCAGTCCTTATGTAGAACTTCTGCGCTCTATGAGTGAGAAGAGCCATTTGCTGGACTATCTCCATGTACTCCAGATCATCTGGATGGATACAGTCCGGGTCTTCAAGAGTGAAAAGAAAGTTGCCTGTACTTTCATCAGTGGAGACAAAAGCTTGAGAAGAACTTGTCTCTTGGAAGGGACTTCTTTGGATGTAGCTCTCTCTGGGTGTCTCTGGGAAGGTGATGAAAGGACCCTTTTATGAGGTTTCAGGGTAGCAGATGAGATGATGTTGTGGTTCTCTACTATCCCATTCAACCACATGAAGGGCTGAACTCTGGTGAGTGTTGGAGCTACCAAAAGAAGTTTGCATATTCATCTCCATCTGGTATCCACTGAGTATCCCATACAACTCAGTGAGAGTAAGGGTCTTGAGGTTTTCAGTCCTTTTAAAGACCACACAGTAGTGTGCCCATTGTCTTGGAAGAGAGGACATGAACTTCCTAACAATATCCCTGTTCTCAATAGTCACCCCAACATCAGCCAGAGTATCCACAATCTCAACATACCTGAAGTATTGTTGAGTCATGGTTTCACCTGTCTTAAAGGTGAAATTTTCAAACTCCTGCTTCAGGAGATCCTTCTTGTTCTCCTTGGCTTCATTTGAACCTTCATACATCAGTTTCAGTGTATCCCATAGCTGTTTAGCGGTCTTGCACTTCTTGAAACCTCTATAGATGGAGTTTGGAAGAGCAGTTTGGACGGCTGTCATGGCTTTCTGATCAATGTCAATTCTTTTCCAGTCTTCATCAGAAAAGTCAGCCCTCTCCTTTGGTATCATGCCACCACCAGCAGCATCTAAAGAGGTGCATGGTACATGAGGTCTATTGACAATAGACTCCCACATCCTGGAATCTTGAGACTTGATAAAGCCTTCCATTCTTTGACACCAAGTGTCAAAATCCTCAGGAGTGATCAGTGGGGATTTGTCATAGTTCCAGTTTCCATATCAGCTTTGGAGATAGCTGCCATTTGAAGAGTTAAGTGATGTGTGTAACTAAGAGGATTTGAAGATGGTGAGATCTTACAATCAAGAGCCTGGAATGCTCTGATACCAAATGCAGGACCGTTAAAGGGTACTTAAGCTTGCACTTAGTTAACACACTTAGGAGGATCTTAAGATCACTAATAATTCAAATAGGGAACTGTGAACTTTTACAGAAGACACAAGACAAACACAAGTAAAAGCAAGAGCAAGAACACAAGATAAAATTTTCAAGGAAGTTGTTATTGCTTCTCTAGTTCTATTACAAGTTTTGTACAGGTATATTATGAATACAAGAACCGGAGACTACTTATACTACATCCTACAACTATCAATATGCAAAAAGACAGTTGGAAGTGACTAATCTAGACAACAAGATCAGCCTAAAGTCAAAAGGCAGATTGCCTTTTGACTAGTGACTATGACAAGCCATAGCTCACTGACTTTCCTATTACAAAAAGCCAAAAGGAACAAAAACAAAAACTTGCAGGCGAAGACCTTATCTACTTTATCATAAAGTATGGAAGTTTAACCAACTAGTGATAGCAGGTGAACTACCAGAGCATGCAGCAGAAAGTAGGTTCCTTTATGATAAAGTTGATGAAAAAGGTATATTTTCTCTCTCTTCAGAAGAAAATCAGTCTTGTCTTTAAACAGCTTCGGAAGACTTTGTCTTGAGAGCTTCAAGAGACTTCATCTTTTACCTTCGGAAGAGTTGAGTCTTTGGCTTCAGAAGACTTTACACTTAGAATATTTTCCAAGTTCAGTGTAAAGCTTCCGCAGCAGTTTCTTCTGAACTTTGGCTTCGAAAGATTTTACACTTAGCATTTTTTTCTTGAGTGTGTAAAACTTCCGAAGCTAGTTCACCTTTGTTCCGAAGTGCATGTTGGAAGACTTGGTTGTTTTGGTATCTTTTGGTTGCATCAGCCTCTTAACTTCAGAGGTTCCTACACTCACTCATAACCAAGTCTCTCAGATTTCCATGCAAAGGTACCCAAAGTCTGTCCATGAAATAAAAACTCCATTCGCCTTTACTTCCAACTATTTATCCATTCCCCGTAACGATTCAGACCCAATGTTTTCTGCTTTCAGAGCTTCTGTCTGAGCCTCTCGGATTTGTTCTGGTAACCGTGTGCTAATCGTAAGTTGCAAAGCTCGCACTCGTCAGGGCTTAGCAGTTTCCTTTCTACTCAGCGCGTCAGCGACTACATTAGCCTTTCCCGGATGATATTTGATAGCACAATCATAGTCGTTCAATAATTCTACCCAGCATCTTTGCCTCATGTTCAATTCCTTCTGCTCAAAATGTGCTAAAGACTCTTGTGATCGGTGTAAATAGTGCACTTGGTACCGTACAAGTAATGTCCAGATCTTTAAGGCAAAAACTACCGCACCCAGTTCCAAGTCATGGGTGGTATAGTTCTTCTCATGTACCTTTAGTTGTCTTGAGACGTAAGCTATCACTTTATCTCGCTGTATCAAGACACAACCAAGTCCTTGAATAGAAGCATCACAATACACTACGAAGTCATCACTTCCCTCCGGTAACGCCAATATCGGTGCGCAACACAGTTTCTGCTTCAGTAATTGGAAAGCAGATTCCTGACTCTCACCCTATTTGTACGTTGTTCCCTTGTGAGTCAAGGCTGTGAGAGGTTGAGCGATCTTAGAAAATCCTTCAATGAATCGCCGATAGTATCCTGCCAGTCCAAGAAACTGTCGTATCTCGCTTGGCGTTTTGGGTACCGCCCAATTCTTTATTGCTTCAATCTTTGCAGGATCGACATGTATTCCTTTCTCATTAACAATATGACCAAGAATTGCACTTCACGTATCCAGAAATCACACTTGGAGAACTTGGCATACACTTGTTGCTTTCTAAGTAATTCCAAGATTAAATGTAAGTGCTCCTCATGTTCTTCCTCAGTCCTTGAGTAGATCAATATGTCATCGATAAACACAATAACAAACTAATCGAGATAGGGTTTGCACACATGATTCATGAGGTCCATGAATACGACTGGTGCATTCGTCAACCCGAATGGCATGACCAAGAACTCGTAATGACCGTATCGTGTATGGAAGGCGGTCTTCGAGATGTCTTCCTCTCGAACTCTCGGTTGATGGTACCCAGACCTCAAGTCAATCTTAGAATAATAGCTTGATCCTTGAAGTTGATCGAACAAATCATCTATACGAGGTAATGTGTATCTATTCTTTATCGTAACCTTGTTCAGTTCTCTATAGTCGATGCACATTCGAAATGTACCATCCTTCTTCTTGACAAACAGAACTGGTGCTCCCTAAGGCGACGAGCTCGGTCGGATAAACCCTTTATCCAACAGCTCTTATAGTTCAGTAGATAATTCATGTAGTTCGTTCAGAGCTAACCGGTAAGGTGCTCTCACAATTGGAGCGGCTCCTGGAGTCAAATCAATCTGGAATTCAACTTGACTATGAGGTGGTAATCCAGGCAGATCCTTTGAAAACACCTCCGGAAAGTCACGAACTACCGGAATATTCTCTTTCTTCTTTTCCTCCGGTTGCTTGTCAGTCACAAGAGCTAATATAGCTAAGCGACCTTTGAGTAACAACTTTTGTGCCTTCATGTATGATATGATGCCTATCACAGCACCACCTTTCTCTCCATTAACCGAGAGAATTTCCCCGTCCAGGAGAGGAATGTGGATGACCTTCTCGTGGCAAATGACTTCCGCCTGCTTCTCTGAAAGCCAATCCATGCCCACGACCACATCGAAACTCCCAAGTGTAACAGGCATGAGGTCGATGTCAAAAGTATGACCAGCCAGTTCTATGTTGCAACCCCTAAGGATGTGAGTCACTTGAATTTGCTTACCATCAGCTAATTCTACCGTATATTTAGATTCCAATGGAGAAGGCATATTACTTAAGAGGCTACTAAATTTAGTAGAGATAAAACTTCTATCGGCTCCAGTGTCAAACAATACAGTAGCATAACGACCGTTAATAGAAAATTTACCAGTAACAGTAGTAGGGTCGTTTAGAGCCTCACCTGAACTGATGACAAAGGCTCTCCCTTTAGCTCATCGTTGTTGCCACCATTATTGTCACCATTGCCGTTGTTGTTTTTGTTGTTGTTTCCACCATTTCCAGCACCATTCCATTTTTCTTCAACTGAGGACAATTCCTCTTGTAGTGTCCTCCCTTTCCACATTCAAAGAAACCTTTTGGTGTTTCTGGGATTTCTGAGGCTTCTTCATCAACTCACCATGGCAATCCTTTGCCGTGTGCCCAGCCTTACCACAACGCTGGCATCGAAAATTGTCACACCTGCCAGTGTGATGGTAGTTGCATCGATTCATTCGGAATATTTACCCACGTATCCACCTCGTCCCTGAGATGAAGAAGATGACTGATTGAAACTACGGTTGTTGTCAAGCCTCCTTTGCTACTGCTGATGCTGCTGAGTGTGCTGTTGTTGCTGCTAATGCTGCTGAGGTTGGCTGTTTGACGAAGATCCCTTGTTTCCAGAGTTGCCCCACTTGCATTTATTGTTGGGCACGCTTGCCATAGCTCCCCGTTTAGGTTGCTTTCCCTGCTCCACCGCTTGGTCAGTAAGCTTATGAGCCAATCGAATAACTTGCTGAATAGTAGGGAGGTGCACAGCAATCACCATACTTTGTATCTCTGGAACCAAGCCACGCAGATAAAGCTCAATTCGTTTGATCGGCGGGTCAATCATGCCAGGGCAAAGTGTCGTCAACTCGTGAGACCTCGTAGTGTAAGCCTCAATCTCAGATCCTTCCATCCTTAGCTGCCAGAAAGCCTCCAAATCCTGGACTTCATCCAGTTCTTCCTCCGGATCTTCTTCTGGCTCTTCCTCATTAGGGTCTTCCCTAGGAGCAGGGGCATCCGCAATCTGAAGTGCCGCTAGCTATGCCTCTAGTTTAGTCAATCTATTATCTGTCCTACACTGTGAAGCTTTTGCTTGGACATACACTCAGTAAGTGTAAAAACGTTACCAACCAAGGTATGATGCCCACCAATAGACATTGAGAGTCTCTCCTGATGTGTCTCTACCTGGAAACGCAACTGTCGCATCTCATATCGTAGAGTGGAGTTCTCATCAGTGAGTCCTCTAATGCATTGTCGCTCAGTGTCTAACGTAGCCACTAAAGCTGCAATCTCATGCTCGAGAGGGATACTCAGAGGAGGAAGGGTAGGTGTCGTAGAGGCTGTCGATGACCTAGTCCTAGGTCTGGTAGGAGCTACAGCTGGTACACGCTCCAATATTAACGATCCAAAAGTATGACGACTTTCATAGTATATCCCAGTACATTACACTATACACAAATTAGAATCAATAAAGCGTTTCAGAACGAGTATGCTATCTCCCCCAAAAGAGAGTGTAAATAAAGTGGGGCATGAACTCATCTGGTGTGCACATGAATGATATTAAAGCTAACTAGAGAGAGAGAGGAAAGACAACCTTTAGAGGTTACCTAGAACATATTAGTACATGAGTACGTGTACACAGAATCATTAACAACCCTAAGTGCTCAATAAACACATTGACACAAGGTTTTGGAAAAACAAGACACATTTGACCCAGTTGACCCGTTTGATCCGTTGGTGACATTATTGTTGAAATCCCATTTAATCAAGCATAGCAACTCATCATACACGGTTATCATACAAGTTGTTCACGTATGTCACTTCATCAACCACTTGTTCTACCAAGATCATCATACAACTTAGATTATCATACAACTCATGCGAATCTCAAGTAGTCAACATGCTCAACACAATTATAATTACATCACAACTAGTACATCATACATAAAGTCTAATCATGCACAACATGCCATGTAAAGCCACTCACGACTTCACACCCTAAACCCTGCCAATCCTACTAAGTAGGGGCCTTAGATTCGCATGCGTGTATGATGATCATCATCATATATAATCCATAAAAGTCCAAATTTCCCAATTGACCAATCAAGTATCCATACAACCATAATAATGCATTCCACCACAGTAGACACCATCACTAAACATTCTAACATGACCCTAACATCATGATTATACTCAATTCACCATATCCAAAGTTCTACATAAATAAAGTTTCCCTTTTGGGAAAGTAACATCCCAAAATCAATCTAACGCTCAATTCAATCATGAATTCATCAACACAATACCTATTCAAGCTCATAACTATCATTTAAACATGTTCAACATCATCAAATCATCATAATTCACCAATCTCATATCCAAAAGTTTCTACTTATAGCAAGGTATGAACTACATGATCAACTCATGGATTTCTTACATAATTATCATAATCCAAAATTCATACAATATTATCAACATCATAACATCAATCCATCATCAATTCATCAAGTTCATGCACAAAAGTTACTATTATTAGTAAGGTATGAACAACGCATCAAAACCACGAATTTCTCGTATAATCCACGTAAACCATCATCAATACAATCTAACTAACATCATACAATCATCAAACAACACAAAATTCGACATTCATCATCAAATTTGAACTAGGGTTTCGGCCAACACCCAAACACCATGAAAAACCATAAAAATCAAACCTTTAATCGTGTAATGGCCAAGAATTGAACTTGCTAACGTATTGTAATCCTTGGAACCAATCAAAATCGATGCTCAATTGCTTGTTCTTGGTTGAAATCACAACGTGGAGGGGGTTGGGAGATGGTTTACGGCCGAATGGGAGGGGAGGGGGCTAGGGTTGGGTTTTTACCATATTTAAGTTTTGTAGTTTTTACAAATTAATCCCTCCTTGATCACATTTTATAAAAACTTGCTCTTTTAACACTTTTTAACCATTTTTAACTACAAAGTACAAATATTATAAACTAACAATAATAATCATGCATAATTTTCAATAGCTACAAAACACATGCAATAAATATAACACGTCGTCAAGTTACAAGAAAAAATTCACAAATAATATTTAAAATCTGTAAACCACATAAGCACAACTTAATAATCAACATTATTATTCAAGTTATTATCAGATAATCATTGTCAATTATTATTAAGTCACCAACGTTCAACGACAACTAGTGTGTGCTCACGACACGTGTATGCAAAACCTAACGGAACTAATGGAGTTTGGTAACGGAAAATTACAGGATGTCACACATCGTGTCAAGGTTTAGGTTGTGTCCCGATGCAAAAGGATAAAGTAATCGCCTATACATCACGACAACTCAAGGTTTATGAAAAGAATTACACCACCCACGACCTAGAGTTGGGTGCCGTAGTCTTCGCCCTTAAAATATGGATGCAATATCTTTATGGGACGAGGTGCATCATCTACACGGATCATAAGAGCTTGCAACATATATTCGATCAAAAAGAAATAAAAATACGACAACGGAGATGGGTCGAATTGTTGAACGATTACGATTGCGAGATTAAGAACCACCGGGGCAAGGCTAACGTTGTGGCCGACACCCTTAAGTAGAAAAGAAAGGGTTAAGCTCGTAAGGGCGCGCCCTAGGCATGACTGTTCAAACGAGTCTCAAGGGTCAAATCCTGAACGCATAATGAGAAGTAGTTTTGAGAAACGATCAAAAGAATGAACTACATTGTGGAGCATAAAGGAGCTAGAACATGGGTCTGACGAAGCACTTTACTTCCAAGATCGCATGTGGGTCCCAAACTCGGATAACCTCAGGAACCTAATCATGGATGAAGCCCATAAATCTAAGTATTCAGTGCATCCTGGATCAGACAAGATGCACGAAGATCTTAGAAAATTTTATTGATGGCCCGACATGAAAAAGGATATCGCTGTATACGTCGAGAAGTGCTTGACCTGTTCAAAAGTCAAGGCCGAACACCAACGACCGTCAGGTCTACTTCAACAACCTGAAATCCCTCAATGGAAGTGGGAACAAATCACAATGGATTATATCACCAAATGGCCTCGAACTTCTAGTGGTCATGATTCGATATGGGTCATAGTCGATCGGCTGACTAAGTCAGTACATTTTCTTCCCATTCAAAAGGATTACCAAATGGAGAAATTAGCCAAAATCTATATGAACGAGATTGTTGTTAGACACGGGGCATCGATGGACATAGTGTACGTACCATCCAAACACTCGAAGATCTTCTCAGGGCCTGCGTGATTGACTTTGGCGGTAGATGGGACTCCCATTTACCCTTAGTTGAATTTTCTTACAATAATAGTTATCATACCAGTATAAAGTGTGCACCGTTTGAATCCCTTTATGGCCGCAAATGTCGGTCACCCATTTGCTGGGTAGAGGTCGGTGACCATCAAATTACTGGCTCAAATCATTCAAGAAACTACTAATAAGATTTCCCTTATCAAGGAAAGAATTCAGGCTACAAAAGATCGACAGAAGAGTTATGCGAACAACCGTCGGAAACCACTAGAGTTTCAAGTCGGCGACAGGGTATTACTTAAGGTCTCACCATGGAAGGGTACCGTCTGTTTTGGAAAGAAGGGTAAGAACGCTCCTAGGTACGTTGGACCATTCGAGATTCTAGAAAGGATTAGACCGATAGCCTACAAGCTTAACTACCCCAAGAACTTAGTGGAGTACACAACACTTTCCATGTGTCGAATCTTAAAAAGTGTTTAGCCGATGAAGAGTTACACATACCGAAGAGAGATATTCATATTGATAACAAGCTTCATTTCATTGAAGAACCAATCGAAGTTATGGATCAAGAGGCTAAGAAAACGAAATGAAGCCGCATACCGATAGTCAAAGTCCGATGGAACTCCAAGAGTGACCCTGAATTTACGTAGGAACGCGAGGATCACATGAAAGATAAGTACCCACATCAATTCTCGGACAGACTCAACAACAATCTTACCGCTTGAATTTCGGGATGAAATTCTCTTAACTATGGGAGACTGTAACATTTGTAAATTTTCAGGTAACTTTATAGCCCGATACATTAAGCTCAAAAACTCTAACTCTAGTCAAACCGTAATATTTTTACTTAACTTTGAGATATTAGCTAATGTGCTTTAGATTTAATTAAGAATTAGATTAAGTACGTAATTACATATTGAGAAGGTTCATGCATCAATATCATTATGTGATGATTCAGGACGATAGCAAATAATAATCCTTGACGCATTATTTGTGCATGTATTCATGCATGAAACTACCACCTTTGCATGAATGTTTCGTCGTTAAACATAATTCGTAGCACATCAACGTACTAAGTTTAATGCAACATGACATATATTGGTATTTCATGAATGAAACTATACCTAAATGCAATGCCTTTAGATAAATGAGACGGTTCTAGTAACCTAAAATTCTCACCCGTCATTCGAAATTCCTAAATACACCTATTAAATCATAACCTTCATAACTCACTTAATATGGGACTAAGTTCATATGCACCCGTGCATTTTAATGCAACTTGATTCAATGATAATGATCACAACAAAATCACATACAATGGACTTTAGAAACCAAACGTAACTAATGATCGCATAAGAAAATCATCAAGCATAAATCACCAAGTCCATTAACATCAATTGGCAAATCAAGAACTAGAACAAAACCATGATCACGCCCTTATGATGCTCGATTTATTGATGCCGAAAACAACCCCAAAACACTCTTAAAACTCCCAATATATAATGCCAGATACCAAGGGAAGTTAAACCTTAAACTAGCTGATAATGGAACAATAAAACCTCACTTCATGGCTGGTCAAAAGTACCTGCAACTGGCCCCTCCTGCTGCTCGATGGCGGCTGCTGGAATACCATCAAATCACCACCAACTTTTCCTAGTTACAACCCTCCATACCTTTTAACTAAAAGCCAAACTAGTAATTGTTAGATTTGAACATCAACTCTAGTGAAAATATACTGAAAAGAGGTACAAAAGAAGATGGAATGCTGCAGGGATGCTCACAAGACTGCTGCTACTGGTGGCTGCCCAAGGAGCGCCATAATTCAAGAAAAAAGATATTCAAAGATGCTTTGGCATCTCATGATGTGATTCCCTGCTAAACCTCTTACAAAACCCACATCAGAACAGATCATTCTCATACCAAAACACCCTCAAATCCTACTCAAACCCAGCTCCAAGAGGGCTGCCTGTTGCTGCATTTGTGATTGTGAGAAGGGAGAAGAGCTCAAGTGCATGGTTCGGACCTCTAACACACGGTTTTTCTTACACTAAAATCTACCATCGGGTATGAACCTAAAACTAATTAAACTAAACCTTTTAAATGTTATATTAGTCGTTGATAAGGTCCCATGATAGATTAGAAACCAATTTTCAGGAAGAACATGTAACTGGACATAAGAGGGTTTTAGGATTACACATACGTTGCAGAAATGAAATCACTCTAAGCATACATATAAACCACGATTTGAAACATGAAATAAATACATTTCACACTTAGTTTTAGTGCTTCAACATGTGTGATACTCATACTTTAGTTAAAAACCTGGAACACATGACAACCAGGCTGTGAAACAAGCATGGCCGCAACGCGACAGATTCATAGGCCCGACTTTAAGGGACTGTAACTTGGTCAAAACTAAACCAAATGAGATTTTTCTTGAGTTTGGAGTTATTTTCAAGATGTTTGCTTTCAAACCCAACTGACCTTGTAATTTTCCAGGGAGATTTGGTCCCCTAAAAGTGCAAAAGAAAATGAAGTTTCAAAAGTAACTTTTTCTGGAAGAATGTTGACCCGATTTTACAAGGCCATAAACTTGTCAATACTGTGATTTTTTTTTCAAAAGTTAGCTTAATGTCTTAGCTTTCCAATGCATATACACACGACTGTTAATAATTAGTTTTGGACCCCCATCCGACCAAGATACGAACAACTGTCCAGAAAATGTGTTGCAGTGAACATAGCTAAAGAAAGAAACGATTTTAAATGGGTTATAGGGTGGGATTGGAGCCTGATTTTCACATGTACACTTGCTTAGGAGTTAGAGTTGGTCATTATACAGTTCTTATAATTTACCTAGATGCCCTAATACAAGTCACAAGTAGACACATCACTATAGAAACTATCGGTAATTACCTAGATTCTAGTAAATAGAAACATCTAGATATCATAAGTTATAACATACACACATTACTATATAAGTCCAAACAACCTCTAACGTACCCCATTACCCGACAAAACTTACAAATAAACATAATGATTTAATCTAAGACGATTTACACTATGACTTACCAAACTAACCGACGAATCACTATGTACATATATATATATATATATATATATATATATATATATATATATATATATATATATATATATAGGAAACACGCCTGTTTAGCATCATCATATTTCGGACTAAGGGATCCCTAACCACTCAACAACAACAGTGAGCTCTCGTAGCCCCTTTTCCCTTTTAAATGCTTTTGGGAGAGAAACAAGCTAGCAACATCAACAACATTTGAATCATTGCTTTATTTGTTATGTCTATTACTTGAATATTACATGAGTTTGCCTTATCATGATCACATGCTAAATTCCCCATTCTCACAACGCAACCAACTAACTCTTTGATAGGGACGCTGGAACATATTGATAGTACTATAAGGGTAGGCACCCCCATTCTCTAGACTCGTTGAACGCGTCAATCAACGGTCACTTACATTGAATGTTTATTTCTGCAACAACAGTGAATACTCGTGATAAGTATTGGAGGGGTTTTCAGTTTTTCGCATAGCTATGGTTTTGGTTGTGGGCTCATGGCTTTATGTATCGCAATTAGTTTCATATATAACGGCTTGATTCATATTTACTTACAATTGTTTACTAGTATAACAATTGTTTATCGAGCCTCAAACTCTACGAGCTCACTAACTTTTAGTTGACCTATTTTAGCGTGTTTTTCAGGTGATTGCTAAGTATGGTAGCTTGGAATCAATCTTTTACGCATCTAGGTTACAATGGAAGATTGCTTAATATAAATTATGATTAAGTCCATATGTGTAATCTTTATTTTGTAACCTAAGATAATGATGTAGAACTTAAATCTTTTGAATGCATTACGTTTAGTATTTCTCGTACCTGTGTTTCAAAAGATACGTAATTCGTCACTCACTTGTGTTTCTGTCTTAGCGAGGGTGTGACAAAACGGCTAGGTTTGAGTTATATGATTTATATGGGTTCAGCTTAGAGTTGAATTTTTGGCATGAATAAAAACATTGGCTGTGTTAATGTTTTGCATTCCAAACGACAATTCGCAACCGGACAACCCACCAACTCGTTATGATTAACACCGTGCTGTGGTGGGTAACAAACTTGAAGCTGATTAAGAAAGAGAGAGAAAGTGTGTAAAACTAAATTGTATACGGAAATATGATGAATATATAATACTTATCTTAGTGAGAAGGATAAAATATGTGAATTGTATAGTTGAAAACATCAAATTAAAGAAACTGAATTGGTTTCACTTTTTAAAGTTCCAATGAAAATTTATGACTCCAATTGGTAAGAATTTTTCAAATTTGTTTCAATTAAATTTGTCAATCAACAAATGCGTTCCAATATATTTAACATATTTGCTTTTTAAATTAAAAATGATGTTACAATAACACTTAATTTACGTTAAACATGGCAAACAATTATTAGTATATACCATTTAAGTTATTAATGGTCTATTTTTTGTTAGTTTTTCATTTGGCTGGGCTAACCATTCTGCAAGACCGGTTAAGGGATGGTCAATACAATCAATCTCATAATGAGTAAAGTGTTAGAACACTTAACAGATCAAATAGGGAACCGGGTTTATGTGAAAGATACTAAGAACACAAGTAAACGATGAAACAGAACTAAGAACAAGAACAAATTAATATGGTTTTCAAAAATATTGTATATTGCTCTCAAGTTCTTTTACAAGTGTTACAAAGCATAAAAAGAAATACAAGGACCTGAGATACTTTATATTACATCCTACAGCCGGCCATACTTTAAAGGCCAGCTGGAAACACTAATCTAGACAACAAGATCAATGTAAAGTCAAAAGGCAGATTGCCTTTTGACAAGTGACTATGACATATCCTAGCAAAGGTCCAGGACAAGGTGGGTCTTCCAGTTACAAGAGGCTGTACATGAGTTTGAGTTGGTTGAGCAGCCTCTTCTTGCACTACCTCAGAATGCTCTGACTCATCCTGAGGTGTAAAGGTGGATGCCTTGGACTTCTTCTTATAAACACTCTTCATGGCTGTCCTTTTCCCCCTCCTTGAAGTCTTTAACTGAGAAGACTGGCCTTCAGCACCAGGTTTTTTTGTTGTGTCTTTCTCAGTTAGGTCCTCTTCCCTCACAAGTTTAGAAGGAGAGGGATTAGGACCTTACTGTGGATTAGAAGCTGAAGTTGACTGAGATAAAGCTCTTGGTCCAGGTTGTATTGTCTCAGGGAGTTCAACCTTTACCTCAACTTCAAGTGGAGCTTGACTTGGTGGAGAATGCAAGTCAACAAGCTCTCCCTTTTTAATCTTATGCTTGATCACTCTAATATGCTCATCCATAGTGGATAGAGACATTGGACCAAGCCTCCTTCCTGAGAATCCATACAGCTTCAAGAAGCACATCATCCCCTGCCTATCAGCAGACTTCTTTTGACTCTTTTGGATGATGGCTCTTGACTTTGCAGCTTCTTCCCTCATCTTTCTCTTAGCAGCCTTTTGTTCTTTGATAACTTGTTGCTTAAGCTACTTAAGATACTCGAATTCAATGTACTCATATGATAAGGGAAGAAGTGCTGATGCCTGATAGAGGCTTGTGGTACACAGGTAGCTAATCATGCTTTGTCTATCAGCTTCCTTGTCTACCTGAGGTTGTTCAGTTGCTACAGCCTCTGTCTCAGGGCTTTCCTGAATTGGGGAGAGGGTAGGAGCATGCTTATAGAGCCTTTTCTGCCTTATTTCTTCTTTGATCTTGAGGAGCAACTCTGCATCCTCTGACTCCTTTTTCTCCTTTAATAGCTCTATGTCTGCCAGTTCATTTAGTACTTCTAAGGGAAAAGATATGAGTTCATCAATGTTGTAGTTCCTGGTCCCCAGGTAGTTTAGCCTTGCTTCCCTCAACTCATCATCCTGAGTTTTTGGCATGGGGGCAGCCCTGATAGCAGCTTCCATGAAGCCTGGAGACCCCTTTGAACTCTCTCCCCTTAGCTTCCTCTTCCTCTCTCTCCCCTCCTCCTCAATCTCCTCAAGATTCAGTTTTGTTTTCCCTTTGTCACTCACAGGCCTTGGTGACTCAAGGTGGAGAGAGCTTTGGCCTTCATTGCTTGGTTCAGCGGTCAAGCTCTAGCCAGAGAGAGGTTGTGAAACACCTTTACTAGTTGGTGGCTCACTGAGGGTAATGGGTGCTGAAGAAATTCCAGTCTCAAGGTTCACAGGTTCAACCACAGGGCCTTCAGCCAAAGCTTCCCCTTCGAAGGTAATCTTTTTGACATCCGGTAATTTTCCGTTACCAAACTCCGTTAGTTTCGTTAGGTCTTGCATACACCTGTCGTGAGCACACACTAGTTGTCGTTGAACGTTGGTGACTTAATAATAATAAACAATGATAAACAGATAATAATTTAACTAATAATGTTGGTTATTAGTTTGTGGTTACGCGATTTATGAATTTTAGATATTATTTGTGAATTTTACATTGTAACGTGACAACGTATTATATTTATTTTGTGTATTTTGTGAATAGTGAAAATTATGTATGATTATTATTGTTAGTTTATAAAGCTTGTATTTTGTAGTTTAAACCTTTTACAAAGTGTTAAAAGATTAGTTTTTACAAAAGGTAATTAAAAGGGGTTTAAAAGGTAAATTTTAATTAAGTTAAGTGATCAAAGATTCCAACCCTAGCCCCCTCCCCACCCTTCGGCCGCGACTTCACCCGAACACACACACCCCTTGCGATTTTGATCAAGAACATGCAATTGGGCATCGATTTTGATTGGTTCCAAGGATTACAACACGTTAACAACTTCAATTCTTGGCCATTACGTGATTAAAGGTTAGATTTTTACAAGTTTTTCATGATTTTTGATGTTGGCCAAACCCTAATTCGATTTTGATGCTAGAATGTTGAATTTTTGATTGTTTGATGATTGTATGACGTTAGTTAGATTGTAGTGATGATAGTTTACATGGATTGTGCAAGAAATTCGTGGTTTTGATGTGTAGTTCATACCTTACTAATAATAGTAACTTTTATGCATGAACTTGATGATTTGATGATGAATTGATGATGTTGTGATGTTAATAATGTTGTATGAATGTTGGAATTATGATAATTATGCTAGAAATCCAAGAATTAATCATGTAGTTCATACCTTGCTAAAAGTAGAAACTTTTGGATAGGAGATTGATGAATTATGATGATTTGATGATGTTGAACATGTTTAAATGATAGTTATGAGCTCGAATAGGTATTGTGTTGATGAATTCATGATTGAATTGAGCGTTAGGTTGATTTTGGGATGTTACTTTCCCAAAAGGGAAACTTTATTTGTGTAGAACATTGGATATGGTGAATTGGGCATGTTTATGATGTTAGGAACATGTTAGAATATTTGTTGATGGTGTCTAATAAGGTGGAATGTGTTAATTGGGTTATGTGGATACTTGATTGGTCATTTAGGAAATTGTACTCCTATTGATTATACATGATGATGGATTATGTTAGGAGATTATAGGATCATGTTTGGGATTGTAATAGATCATTGCTGAGTATGTTGATTGGCATAAATCTTGCTGGATGATGTGATGATGATCGTCATACACGCGTGTGAATCTGAGGCCCCTACTTAGTAGGATTGGCAGGGTTTAGGGTGTGAAGTCGTGAGTGGCTTCACATGGCATGTTGTGCATGATTAGACTTTATGTATGATGTACTAGTTGTGATGTAATTATAATTATGTTGAGCATGTTGACTACTTGAGATTCGCATGAGTTGTATGATAATCTAAGTTGTATGATGATCTTGGTAGAACAAGTGGTTGATGAAGTGATATATGTGAACAACTTGTATGATAACCGAGTATGATGAGTTGCTATGCTTGATTAAATTGGATTTCAACAATAATGTCACCAACGGGTCAAACGGGTCAACTAGGTCAAATGAGTCTTGTTTTTTCTAAAACCTTTGGTCAATGTGTTTATTGAGCACTTAGGGTTGTTAATGATTCCGCGTACACATACTCATGTACTTGCGTGTTCTAGGTAACCTCTGAAGGTTGTCTTTCCTCTCTCTCTCAAGTTAGCTTTAATATCATTCGTGTGCACACCAGGTGAGTTCATGCCCCACTTTATTTTACACTCTCTTTTAGGGGAGATAGAATACTCGTTCTGAAACGCTTTATTGATTATAAGTTGTGTATAGTGTAATGTAGTGCAATATACTATGAAAGTCCTCACACTTTCGGATCGTTTATATTGGAGCTAGCGGGAAATCTTGGGTAGTACTACTAGGTTTGACAAGCCCCACCTGTGCGACTCGAGGTCAAACGGGTGCAATATTGTCCTAACACATGGTGTCACGACCTAGTAAGTCATGACGGGAGGCAATCAAACGAAACACTGTCAGCTTCGATCGCGAAATCACTACGATTATACTTGTGAATTTAGACTAGCTATCTAATTCAATGCACTCTTATGTTTTATAACTATTACTGTTATGTTTTACTTTTGAACTCACCAACCATTGTGTTGACTCTTTTAGTATGCTATTCTCAGGTCATGGTTAATGAAAAGCCTAGGAGCACTCACAGGTCAGCATTTGTGGGTCAGCATTATTGGGAACATTTGTTGGTTTTACTATTGGAATTATTGTGTATTTTGTTTTGAACAACGGTTGGCGCGTGTTTGTGTATTTTACATTACATTATATTACTTTGGTTTGTCTTGTTTACTGAACGCTTCCGCACTGTTTTAAAGCTTTAAAATCTGATTTTGCTTAAACGTTTCATATAGAGTCGTTCTGAGTAACTAATGACTAAGATCCTGGTTTGTCACACACCTTGCGGTAAAACCCCGCACGTGGATTTTGAGGGTGTGACAATCTTAGGGTCGACCTCAACATCCAGTTGACCAACAGTCTTACCTGCTTGCCTCTGTTTATATTGTTGAAAACGGTTTGCCCAAGACACATATTGAATTGATTAGGCTAGTACGTTATGATCCAAGTCGGGTCATACCTAATAATAAGCTAGACAAACACCTACAATATTTATTTTATGATATGATCATATAAATAAATATTAACACTTAGAGTATTTAGAATTTGGGTTTCTAAATATTTGCACTTATGTTGTAAATAAATTATATCGATAATTTATTTTAGAGAGAGTATTCTATATTGTTATTCAAATGGTTGAACAACAATATAGTCTTTTGTCCGTATTTCTTAATTACTCATCCACATTTACTAATGCGGATGTGCTTTTGAATGCGGATGAAGATTACTCATCCGTATTTACTAATGAGGAAATGTGGATGTGCATTTGTGGAAATGATGATGAAACTACTTATCCGCATTTACTAATGCGGATGAACATTTGGGAAATGCGGATTGAATTTCTTCATCCGCATTTACAAATGTGGAAGGAAACTAGTCATCCGTATTTACTAATGCGGGTGAATGTTTGAGAAATGCGGATGGGACAAGGGACTGGGCCCCTTCCACTTTTCTCTCTTCTAGTCTGAAATTTCAGTTTCCTAGGACATGCAATATAAGATTTCAATCCACCACTCTCTCTCATATAACTTACTAGACACTAAAAGTGCATATGTTCTTCTTCTGGGTTTTCTCTCGATCGGTCGAGAACAAAGACGAAGAATAGAGGTTCATTCAAGTGTGCAAATCCTAGCAACCAAAGTATTTGTTGGAGGCTTGAGGGAGACTAGCTTGAGGCGTCCTTCTTTGGAAGCTACCATTCAACTATCATCTTCATTAAATCCATACGAGAGGTAGTCTGCTAAACACCCTATGATTGTTTGTAAGCATGTTTTTCATATATCAATCCATAACGGGTTTTAACAGATATATAAAATGGTTTATATTTATATTAACTGTAACAAGTTTTATATCCTTAATCCGTTGCGTTTTTCATTTTATTTGGATAAAATGGATCTGATAAACTTGTTCAAAACCCAACAATGGAATCAAGAGCCGGTTATATGGATACATGCTTCATCTGGACTGAAATCTCGGTTTCTTGCTGTTGATTCACCAACAGACCGAGAGTTCTGGTCAATGTTTCCCCTGATTTTTCAAGATTCTACTTTACATGCATACTTTAATCTTGAAAAATTTAATCATTTGGATGATTTAGTTGTTTGGACAAGAATCATGATATTCGGTTTGTTATACTTTAACCGAAAATCAGTGGTTCAAAGGGGATGCTCTTGGGTTTCTGCTTACATATTTGGATATGCATTTTAATGTTCATAACCTAGCCGAGACCTTGTGTTTGGATGTGTTATGATTTGTATTTGATTATTCAATAGGGTTGTAATAGTTAAATGTATTTGTTCTTCCTTTTGGGTATGTAATTTATTTATTTTCATTTAGTATGTAAAATAAATAGGTTAGTTGCATTTTAGTTTTACTAGAAAAATGTATTTAGGATATATTTTGTAAAAGAAAATGCAACAAGGTTGTTTTTTGGTTTGGGCCAATTTTGAGCCCAAAATGCTTTATAGCTCTTAATAGGATTTAAGCCCAATAACCGAAAACATATTTTGAAGTCCAAAGGAGTTTGGTGCAGAAACTTAAGCCCATTTGGAAGCCCAAATCGAATGGAAGAATCACAACACAAAGTAGACGCTTGAAGCATTTGGATGCGGACAAGTGGGAGTTCACCGACACAAGTGTTGTGTCAATTTTACCCTTAGGAAAGACCTAATTAACTCACTTGTTTTGGTCAACAAGTGATGTTAAATTAGTTGGCTATGGATATGAACTTGTTGTTGTATGTGATGCTTGTGTGGTTGATTTAATTTTATTGTTTATGTGATATTTGGATATGCATTGTTAAACAATTTAAAATCAACAAGCTTAAAACGGTTCTTTTGGAAACATTAACATGGGTAATAAAATAGTTTTATTAAAGGTTAATGTTTTCGTAATAAAATTGGGTTTTATTAAAAGAGCCTTGAAAGTTGGTTTCACTAAAGTACCATGCATATGAATGCATGCAAATGTAAGGTACAAAATGTTTTCAAAACTAGAATTAATGGAAATGAAAATCCCTTTTAAACAAGTTAACATCATCCTTTTATACAACACTCAAATCACTTGGGAACTCTTTGTGAGATAAAGGTCACCTAACCACATTTAGGGAACTTGTGTGTTTGAGGTGGGGTTAACATATTTGTGGGATAAAGGTCACCTAACCACTTGTATGTGTAAACTCACACGTGTGTGTAAGTAGGACGCCTTGAGTTGGAAACCATGTGAATAGGGTCACTGAAGCATGGCGTACAATGGTGTTGATGGGATTAAACATGCCAACTAAACATAAAGATGTTTAACCGATCCCATAATACTAGAAATTGTAAAGGGTTGCAATTGTCAAATGTTGACTACCTTGTTAATTTAAATAATGGGATAAAGGTCACCTAACCAATATTTAAATGTAACATTGGATTCTAGATTTTATTTATTAATTATCTATGAGACATGAAAGGGCATTAATAATTAAAATTTTATTATCATAAATACTAAAATTAAACTTTGTTAAGATTGTAGAAATGGCCGCAAACAACAACGCTACCGCCCTGACCGTCCATAACCTATCACTAAGAACTATCCTGGAAAGGGATCGTCTCAACCATAATAATTTCATGGATTGGTTTCGAAACTTGAGAATCGTTCTCAAGCAAGAAAAGAAATCATATGTGTTGGATGATCCTATTCCCGACGAACCCAATCTTATTGATGTTGATGCCTACAACGATTGGGTTAAGCACACTGAGGATTCAGTGCAAGTTTCCTACCTCGTGTTGGGAACCACGATTCCCGATCTTCAAAAGGATTTTGAACATCATTGGGCATATGACATGATTACCCAATTGAAGGAAATGTTCCTTCAACAGGCAAGGGTAGAGCGCTTCGAAACGGTTCGAACGCTTCATGCATGTCGAATGGAAGAAACCCAATCGGTGTCATCTTATGTGTTAAAGATGAAAAGCCACATTGATCGCCTCAAAAGGCTGAACTGTCCCATCTCAAAAGAGTTGGCCACGAATTTGATCCTCAATGGTCTAACCAAAAGTTTGAGACGTTTATCATGAATTATAACATGAATGGATGGGACAAGAGCATTGGGGAACTTCATGCAATGCTCAAAACAACCAAAGCGGGGATGGGTAAAACGGTTTTACCAGTTCTCATGATCAATGAGGGTGGCAACAAGAAAAGGCATCACCCTGAACCCAAGGAAAATGTTGCCAAAGGCAAGGGATATGTCAAAGGGAAGGGTAAGGGAAAGGCTAAAGCGGAACCACCAAAACCGAAGCTTAAGAAGCCAAAGGTTACGGAGAACGATCCATGCTTTGAGTATGGTGAGATAGGACATTAGAAGAGGAATTATCCAACCTATCTCAAAGAGTTGAGAAACAAGAGGGATGCTGGGCAGACCTCAGGTACAACTTTCATGATCCATATTGAACTTAATGTTATTTCTTCAAACACATGGGTATTGAATACCGGATGTGGAACTCATATTTTCAATTTGCTACAGGGGTTCAAAAGAAATAAACATTTTAAGAAGGGAGATACTGGTCTCTACATGGGCAACGGAGCAAAAGAAATAAATTTAATGTTATTTCTTCAAACACATGACTAGGAATATTATCTCAGTTTCCCTTCTAAGACAATATGGTTATGTATTAAAGTTTGTAAACGATGGTATTTGTGTTTTTATGAATGATATGTCTTATTTTAAGGCTATGCCTTCTAATGGTATTTATGAATTAGTTCATGATGACACATCCTTTAATAACTCGTTATACCAATTAAGCACCAAGAAACTTAAAATGGGTTTAAGTAAATCATATCTTTGGCATTGTCGTCTTGGTTACATAAACAAGAATCGTATTCAAACACTTCAAAAGAATGGTCTTTTGGAAGCAAATGAAGACGGTTCATTTGATAAGTATGAATCTTGTTTACAAGGAGATATGACCAATGAACCCTTTAGTGGCACTAACGAAAGGGCAAAATATTTATTAGGAATCATACATTTGGTTGTATGTGGTCCTTTTAAAGCAATGAAAAGGAATGATGAAAGATACTTCATTACCTTCATCGATGATTATAGTCATTATTGTTATGTGTACTTGTTAAGACACAAAGATGAAGCTTTTGAAATGTTCAAAATCTTCAAAAATAAAGTAGAAAATCAACTCAACAAAACAATGTTCTTCGTTCAGATAGAGGAGGTGAATACCTTCGTGATGCATTTCAAGATCATTCAGGAGTTGTGGGATTGTCTCACAGCTTGCTCCACCCGGAACATCACAACATAATGGTGTGTCTAAAAGGAGAAACCGAACCCTATTGGATATGGTTCGATCTATGATGGCTAGAAGCACACTGCCACTATCATTTTGGGGTTTCGCATTGCTCTCCGCGGCCCGTATTCTGAATATGGCTCCAACCAAGAAAGTGGATAAGACACCTTTTGAAATATGGCATGGAAGAGTTCCATCGTTATCATATTTAAAAGTATGGGGTTGTGAAGCTTATGTTAAGCAGAACACCCTAAACAAGTTAGAAGGCCAATCCACTAAGTGTATTTTTGTAGGATATCCCAAAGACTCCATGGGATATTACTTCTACAATCCAACAGAGCAAAAGGTATTTATTGTTCGAAAGGCTGAGTTCTTGGAAACTAAGTTCCTTATGGAAGGAACTACCAATAGAACAGTGGAACTTGATGAGGATCGAGAACCACAAGGCGATACACGTTTGGTTGATATTAGCAATCAACAGAGGTTGTTGATAATGATCAAGTGGTTGATCAATACACACAAAACGTTCGCAGATCTGGTAGAACTAGCTATCCACCCCGAAAGATATGGATTTTTCATGAATGGATGCTATGTAGTTGACTCGGATGAACCAACTACGTACCATGATGTAATGTCCAATTTTGATTGTGACAAGTGGCTTGAAGCCATGAACTTAGAGATGCAATCCATGTATGACAACCAAGTATGGGAATTGGTTGTGCCACCGCTTAAATCCAAACCGTTGGATGCAAGTGGGTTTTCAAGAAGAAAACCGATATGCATGGAAACTTGGATACTTATAAAGTAAGACATGTAGCAAAAGGTTTCACTCAAACTCAAAGGGTTGATGATGATGAGACCTTCTTGCTTGTGGCAGTGCTAAAGTCAATTAGGATATTATTTATAGTTGCATATTATGACTATGAGATTTGGCAAATGGATGTCAAAACTGCTTTCCTTAATGGACATCTCGAAGAGAATGTCTATATGGTTCAGCCCGATGGTTTTGTCGATCCACAACATCCTAATAAAGTATGCAAGTTAAAGAAATCAATCTATGGATTGACACAGGCATCGAGAAGTTGGAATCAACATTTTGATGAAGAGATCAAGAAATTTGGATTCATCAAGAACGCAGATGAAGCTTGTGTGTATAAGAAAGCTAGTGGGAGCATCATCACATTCTTAGTATTGTATGTTGATGATATACTACTGTTTGGAAATGACATTCCAACCATGAAAGGTGTTAAATCCTGGCTTGGAAGTTGTTTTTCCATCAAAGATCTTGGTGAAGCCGCCTAAATTTTAGGAATAAAGATCTATAGGGATAGATCAAGGCGGTTGATAGGTTTAAACTAAAGTGCATACATTGATAAAATCTTGAAAAGGTTCAAGATGGAGAACTCTAAGAAAGGTCTGGTACCTATTCAAAGAGGGACAATATTGAGTGCATCTCAATGTCCAAGCTTAAAGGATGAGCAAGAAAGGATGAAGGAAGTCCCATACGCATCTGTTATAGGATCCATCATGTATACAATGATATGCACTAGACCGGACGTGTCATGCGCTTTAAGCATGGCGATTAGATATTAGCAGAATCCAGGAAATAGCCATTGTATGACCGTTAAGAGTATATTGAAATACCTTAGGAGGACTAAGAATATGTTTCTAATATACGGATCTGGTGAAGAGGAACTCGTTGTAAAGGGTTACACGGATGCGAGTTTCCAAACTGATCGAGATGATTCTCGATCACAATCGGGGTATGTCTTCATTATGAATGGAGGGGCAGTGTCCTGGAAGAGCTCAAAGCAGGATATGGTAGCATTGTCCACTATAGAATCGGAATACAGCATTGGTAGCACAAGAAGTTGCATGGTTAAAGAAATTCATTGCCGATCTAGCGGTAGTCTCTACCATTCAAGATCCCCTAGAGATCTTTTGTGACAACGAGGATGCGATTGCTCAAATCAAGAAACCCCGTGCACATCAAAAGACAAGGCACATTGAGCGAAGATTCAACTACATAAGGGATGAAGTTGAAAAAGGAAAGATATGTATTCGCAAAGTTCACATCGATCAAAATATTGCGGATCCACTCATGAAGCCCTTGAAAGGCCAAAGCATGAGAGTCAACTTGTGCCTTAGGAATTCGATATTCTAGTGATTGGATTTAATCTATTTAGTATTTAAACAATGGAACAATTGTTATTTTGACTCATTTATATAATTATGATACTATGAGTTATGTTCCATTTTAGCATGTTTAGATCCATGAATATGTTTATTATTCTAAATGTCCGTAGTCGGTCATATTTGTGGGAACAAATATTGTTAGGTCTTGATCTTTTGTATAGGTTTAGGTGATTTATAATCTCTTGTAATGAACATCTGTAATTCTTTATAATTATGTAATGCAAGATATATATGTTAACCCAAATATTATTTGTGTTGATTTTATGTAATTGTAGGAAACATCATACTTGGTTAATTTGGAAAATTAACCAAGTGCAAGAACTATCTGCTGATGAACAAGTTTGTTCTTCCGTAGATGTTCTACGGAGCGTAAATGAACAAGTCAATGTGCATCAGTGGATCTCCTGCGGAAGCACAAGCACATCTACTGAAGAACAAGTTCAGAGATTAAGTTGATGCTGCTGCGGAAGAAGAAAGTTTGTTCCTGTGGATGATGTTCAAGAACAAGGAACCAACTCCTACAAAAGTTCAACTCCTACGGAAGAACAAAATACTTGTATGATCTCATATCATCAAGTATTCAACATAAAGTCAACAAGTCAATCTGTCAGAAGCGAATATTCCACGTCACATCAAGAAGATCTTTGTAATTTTTAAAGTGAATCCTTCTGCCTATAAATATAAGGCATGGGTGCACTCATTTAGGTAGTGATTGAGAGATATCGATACACAAATAGAGAATCATATATTCATAGAAATCGCTAGAACACCAAGAACATCAGAGGAGATCATCAGATCATCCAAGCATCAATATCATTGTAATCGATTCATTGTCAGTGAAAATCAATTGAAACAATCCTTTTGTTGCATTCTGTTTTCAATTTGTTTCATCTGTTCTTTGTCGATTTTAATTTCATAAACAATTAATTAAATAACAAGTATTGATAATTCCGCAATCTTTATTTGCTAAATCAAACTGATAATTCCTGTTTCGATCCTTGGATTCACAGGTGGTATCAAAGCCTCGTGCTCATTGATCTAGGTCAATTGATCTATCAGTTCGATTATTTTAATTGGTTGTTTGTCTCATTAAAGCATCAAAACCTTGTTATATCGATCATTAATCACTGTTCCATTGCTCGATTAATTTCGATTTGCATCAGAATCGCTTTCGATTCGTGGATTTGTGATATTGTGCGATATCCCAAGGCTGTTCAAACAAGTTTGAACAAAACCCATCATCATCTAACATCTTAATTTCAAATTAACAGAGAATATATTGAGCGATTTGACTAATTTTGACCACCACTTCTTATTTAATTAAGAGTGTGTTATTAATTAGTCCATTCTCAACAGAAGTCATTAATTCAAAGGGATTTTTGTCTTAGTTGATTTGAATATCAATATTATAAGTGATTTGTTATTGCTGTGTTAGTGTGTTTGCATTGTCTTTTCACATTCATAGGATATTAGATTAATTGATAATTTTGATAATTAACAAAGGTAATTAATATGAGTAATTCAGTGGTTGGAGCTTATCAACCTCCAAAGTTGGAGAACAAATCTGACTTTAAAACATGGAAAATCAGATTCAAGAACCACGTAAATTATATAGATTCTGACTTATGGGTGTCCATTACTGAAGGTCCTTACATTCCACCTGCTTTAGGACCTGATTATAATGACAATAATCAGCCTATAAGTTTGAAAAATCTGTCTCCTGATGATGCCAAGAATTTCAAAATCGACATTAAGGCCTATAGTATGCTTACTATGGCTTTACCTGAAGACCTCTTGATCAGGTGTGAAGCATACAAAACAGCAAACTCATTATGGAAAATTCTTCATACTTTGTGTGAAGGAAGTGATGAGATCAGAAGCATCAGGAAGGATACTCTTCGTTCATAGAATGAGATTGTTCATCATATTGTGGGTGAATCTGTGCCTCAACAACTCCACAAATTTATGCAACTTGTTACTGAGATGAACATTCTTGAGTTGAAGTACAGTAATGAGGAACTGAATAAAAAGATGCTTCATACTTTGCCAGAGAGTTGGACTCAAACTATGCCTATGTTCAAGAATACTCTTGATCTAAAAACAATTGGGTTAAACACTTTGGTTACAAAGATGGAAGCTTTGGAGTTAGATGAGAAAACCAGAAACAAGAGTGTAAAAGCACCAATAGCACCATATCAATTCAGAGAAACAAAGGGTGCTGGAAGTGCATTCATCTCCAATGATGATGATGAAAGCTCTTATGTTGAGAGTGACAATGAAGAGGAAACTGGTTTCTATGCTGCAAAGTCCTCTAAATTAAACTCTCAAAACACTTCAAACAGGAAAGCAAAAGGGAAATCTGATGATTCGAAAAGTCCAGCAGCAAAGGGATTATCAACCAACAAAAGCAATATCTAATCTGAACCAATTACTATGGTTCTAGAATCAGAAGAACAGAAGGCAGCCTTTGCAGCCTTCAGTTCAAGCTTTCAAGCTTACTTGGATAGTACCTTGACTCCTGCCCACATCTATCAAAAAGACCTTGAAGAACTTCATCCTGATGAAGTAGAGGAAATGGATCTGCAATGGCAAATGGCCCTGATTGCTTATAGAGCAAAGATGTATATGAGAAGGAACAAGGGACTATCTGTTGCAGGTAGAACAACTAAAATTGGTGTTGACAAATCAAAAGTGAGGTGTTACAAATGCAATTTGTATGGTCACTTTTCAAGGGAGTGCAACAGCAATCAACAATCAACAACAGACACAAGACAAGCAAATCAGAGAAGCTTCAAGCAACCTCAACTAACAATCTTATCTCCACCAGCCACAAGCTCTTCAGTAGGTACCAGTAACACTAAAGAAACTGGTTTGATTATTTTATAGGATGGTACTTGTGACTGGAGCATGTATGAGAAGGAAGTTCAGGAGGAAAATCAAGCACTGATGGCAAACATGGAGAACAAAATTCCACCCATGGCCACAGAGGTAAGGGATAGACTATGTTCACCTGTTTGTGTTAAAGAGGTTGAAAGATACAGAGTCCATGCTCAATAATTGGCTGATAAAGTCAAAGAAACAATGATTTTACATGAATATCATTTGAGAGAACATAAATTATATCAGGTCAAAATCACCTCCTTACAAAAGGATTTGGATAAACTTGTATCTGAAAATTATAATTTAAAAGCATAAGTTGAGCATCTGACAACACATCTTTAACAAAATCAATGTCTGATTACGCATCTACTGAAGTGAAACTTCAGAAGTTTCAATTATCATCTCAGCAATATGAAACACTCTTGAACTCTCATATTGAATCAAAGAACATGTATGGGTTGGGTTTTAATGCTGTTGCACCTCCTATAAATGATAACTACACCACTTTACCTGAGTCAATGATAAACAGTCTGTCAAACCATTTTGTATCAAGTACCAAAATTGAACCAGATATTGAAACTAATAATTTGGTAAATGGTGATGATACTGAGATGAGTGAAACTGAGATTGGGAAACAAACTGATTCAGAATTTGACTTTGATGAGTGTGATGACTTGAATGAATTTGATGAGCCTAATGCTGGGTTGGGTAAAGGAAAGAATGTGGTAATTGAACATTTAATTCCCAAAGTTCTTGATGAGATCAAGCTGCCCTACCCCCCCAAAACAAAGAAATATTTTGAAGACCATCTATACAAGAATTGATCAGCTGAATGAAGGGATTCAGGAGCTCAACAAAAGGCAAAAACATCAGTCATCAAAAGGAATTACGGAAGAAAAGAACATCACTTCCGTAGAACACCTGCGGAAGAAAAAGGTCGATTTAGAACCATCCTTAGAAAAGCAAAGGAAGAAAACTGTTCCAAAACATTCAACTTCCATAGAAAAACTACAGAAGCAACAATCATCTACTTCCGTAGAAGATCTACGGAAGCAGAAATCATCTGCGGAATTACCTAGTGACAGCAAAGTCAAGAAACAACAGAGAATGGTGAATCCTCAGAAACAAGAACCTTTTGACATCATGTCAGGAAAATTTAAAGACTCATTGGCTGCAAAGTTTGAAAAAGAATTAAGGCAGCAGAAGGCGGCAATTATGAAGAAGCAGAAAAAGACAATAGTGGAGTCTGACAGTGAAGCTGAAGAAAAGTACTGTAAGTGGTGTGATATGCACAACCATAATACAGAAGATTGTTATTTCAGCAGCTATTGCTCCATATTCAATATGAACAATCATATGACTTCTGACTGTTACTTCAACAAACACTGTGCCATCTGCAACAAAAACAATCATTCTACTCAAGAATGCTTCTTCAACAAAAAGAACAAATCAAAGGTTCCAAAGAAGCAAAAAGCTGATAATGTTGAATCAGATTCACAATCTTCTGAGAATGATGAATCAAAGGCCTCAAAGCAAAAGCAGCAGCAACTAAAGCAGAAGATCTCAAAGACAAAGAAACCAACATCTGCTAATGATAAATCAAAGAAGAAGAAGAAGAAGCAACAATCTCAAAGCAAGACTCCTCATAAGAAGGTAGTGTTACAGGAAGATGAAGCCTTCTTTGATCACTTTGAAAAGGGTAATCATGTACCTCAATCAAAGACAAAAGATGTAGAAACCTTTTCAAGTCAAGTATCAGGATCAAGTTTAAAAAAAAGACACTGAATGAAGAGGTGACAGAGGAAGTGATCAAGAATCAAGATCAAGGTTCTTCAAGTTCATCTTCAACAGAATCATCCTCACCCCAAACAGAACATAATGAATCAATTGAGTGTGAAAACAATCTTGAGACATCTAGGCTCAATCATGATAGAGTAACAATCCTAGATAACAATGGCAAGCCCAAGACCATCAAGGCTTGGGCTCCACTTTCTAATTGATTTCATTATTTGTGCAGGAACATCCATGGAGGACTGACAACAAGTGGTATGTTAACAGTGATTGTTCCAGGCATATGACAGGAAACTGTTCTCTCCTCTATGATTTCAAACATAAAAATGCTTCATATGTGGCATTTGGTGAAGATAAGAAGGGAGGTAAAATTGTTGGTGAAGGAATGGTAACAAATGGTGTACTCAAATTTGAGAAAGTAAACTTCTGTGAAAATTTGCAATTCCACCTGTTAAGTGTATCTCAAATTTGTGATCAAAATTATACCACTTTATTTGATAACACTTATTGTTACATTCTTAAGCCAGATTTTCAAATTCCAACAGACTGGAACCTTCTTAAAGCACCAAGAAAAGGCAACACATATGTTTTGGACATGAACAACACCTCTCTAACAAGAAATGAAACTTTCCTGATTTCTAAGTCATCAGAAAATGAAGCTCAACTATGGATAGAAGAATGGTTCATTCAAACATGAAGAACATGAACAGGTTGGTCAAAAATGACTTAGTCATTGGCCTTCCCAAGAAAGAATTTTACTGTTCTAATCATTGTTCATCATGTTATAAAGGAAAACAACATAGGGTGTCACATAAGTCCAAAACAATCAACACAAACACAACACTACTTAAACTGCTACACATGGATCTTTTTGGTCCAACCAATGTGTTGAGCATTGGTAAAAGGAAATATTGTTTGGTGATTATTGATGATTTCACTAGATTCACATGGGTCTTTTTCTTCAAACATAAAAGTGAAACATCAGAAACAGTAATGGAGTTTATCACTAAGATTGAAAATCAACTTGATTTAAAGATCAAAATCTTAAGAAGTGATAATGGTTCTAAATTTGTTAATCATGTTTTAGATCCTTTTGCAGGAACAAAGGCATAGCCAGACAATTCAATGCACCAAGAACTCAACAACAAAATGGAGTTGCTGAAAGAATACATAGGACTCTAACTGAAGCAGCAAGAACAATGCTAGCTGATTCACAGTTTCCTATCATATTTTGGGCAGAAGCAGTTAACACAGCATACAATGTTCAAAACAGAACTTTAATTGTCAAAGAACATAATAAAACACCTTATGAACTTTTGTTTAAAAGAAAACCTTTTATAGGTTATCTTAGAGCTTTTGGGTGTCATGTGTCTATTTTAAACACCAAAGATCAATTAGGAAAGTTTGATGAAAAAGCCTATGATGGTTTCTTTGTTGGTTACTCATCAATATTTAAATCATTTAGAGTCTACATTCCACATCACAACATTATGGAGGAAACACCTAATGTATCATTTGATGAATCCTTATTTCCAAAATCAGTAAAAGGATCATCTTGGTTGTTTGATACAGATGCATTAACAAATTCATTTAACTCTGGTTATTTGAATGTTGTAGGTCCTACGGATACATGTTATCCTTATGTACCACTAAGTTTGAGTGAAGTGCCACTGACTGCTGATCCTCCAAGATTATTCCATTCACACACTTCAAATGTTGCTGATCCAGGCCCTTCATCTCAAACAATCAATGACAATTTTGGTGGAAATGGAAATTCAACTTCAGAAGTTAACAATGCATCCGCAGAAGTTCCTTCTACATCCGTAGATGTTCCTACTTCCGGAGATGACTCTTTTCCTTCATCTGAAGCTCCTAATTCATCAGAAAACATTCCAACAACATTCACATCCGCAGATCAACAAACTACAACATCCGTAGTTGTTCCTGTAACTGCTGCGGAAGTTATACCTACATCTGCGGAAACACAAAATCATGAAGATGGATTTCATTCAGCATCAGAAAACTAAAATGATGAGAATTTTGACCACTTTGTTGATTCCCAACCTCAGTTGGATCTATCTCCATCAACCAAATCACTAACTTGAAATCATCAATTCCAGTTGAATCAATTCCAACAACAAAAATTCATAAGTATCATCCAATAGAAAACATTATTGGTGATCTTAATGAAAGAACCACAAGAAGTCAAGGGGGAGCTGCCAATATTTGTCTGTTCTCCTGTTTTCTTTCAAGTGGTTCCACCCAACATAACTACAGCATTGAAAGAGAATAGCTAGGTTGAAGTAATGCAAGAAGAACTTTAGCAATTCAGAAAGTAGAAAGTTTGGAATCTAGTTGATCTTCCTGAAGGCCAATATCCTATTGGTACAAGGTGGCTTTTCAAGAACAAACTCGATGACAGAGGTAACATCATCAGAAACAAAGCAAGGCTGATAGCATAAGGCTATACTCAAGAAGAAGGGATAGACTATGATGAAGTCTTTGCCTCAGTTGCCAGGATTGAAGCTATTAGAGTCTTTCTAGCCTATGCTTCACATAAGAAGTTCATAGTTTACCAAATGGATGTAAAATGTGCCTTCTTATATGGTAAAATTGATGAAGAAGTCTATGTTACCCAACCTCCTGGTTTTGAAGATCCTGATTACCCACATAGGGTATACAAACTTGACAAAGCTTTGTATGGTCTTCATCAGGCACCAAGAAAGTGGTATGAAACATTGTCATCTTTCTTGCTCAAGCATGGTTACAAAAGGGGAACAATTGATCAGACTCTCTTCCTCAAACATGAACATCAAGACCTCTTGGTTGTCCAAATCTATGTGGATGATATCATATTTGGATCAACAAACAAGAGATTGTATGATGACTTTGAATCTTTGATGAAATCTGAGTTCCATGGTAGAATTAACATTCTTCCTTGGTTTGCAAGTTCATCAGAAATCAGATGGCATTTTCATCAATCAGGAAAAGTTTGTGAATCAAATCTTGAAGAAGTACAACCTTGCTAATTCTTCTTCATGCAAAACACCAGCATCAACAATAGATAAGATTGTACCTGATCCTAAAAGGAAGTCAGTTGATCAAAGATTATATAGATCTATGATAGGATCATTAATGTACTTAACTGCCAGCAGACCTGACATAATGTTTGCTTTGTGTGTTTGTGCTAGGTACCAATCAGACCCCAAGGAGTCATATATGAATGCAGTGAAGAGGGTTTTCAGATACCTCAAAGGGAAGCCAGCTCTTAGGCTTTGGTATCCCAAAGAAGGAGATTTCAACCACTACTCATATTCTGATAGTGACTTTGGAGGCTGTAACAACAACAGAAAATCAACAACTGATGGTTGTCAATTTATAGGACCAAGACTAGTTTCTTGGTAGTGCAAAAAGCAAACAAATGTTTCAGTATACACAGTTGAGGCTGAGTACATAGCTACTTCAGCCGGTTGCTCTCAAGTTTTATGGTTGCAAAACCAACTACTTGATTATGGTTACAATTTTCTTCAAACACCAATTCACATAGATAACAAAACTGCTATGTTCATCACTACTAATCCAGTGCAACATAGTAAAACATAACATATTGAAATCAGATACCATTTTCTGAGAGACTGCTCAGAAAAAGGTTTAATCAAGTTGATCAAAGTGGATACAACAAATCAGCTTGCTGATTTATTCACTAAAGCCTTTGATTCAGTTCGATTTAATTTCTTGATTGAGTCTTTAGGCATGATCAACTTAGATTAGTCTTCATCACAAAGAAAAGCATGTTTTGTCTGTCAAGTTCATTATATGAAAAGGCCAAAAACATCTATAAAACATATAAAAATCCTAAAATATTGTCTTATTAATATGTTTTTCTTGAAAAAGCATTTCATATTATGAGAAATGATAGTACACTATACCTTTGCTTACTTTCGTGAATTTTATCACATAATAAAGACTGATCAGATGTGATTTGATATGTGAGTAGGTTTAGCTTGAGTGGAAAATATACAAGTTCATGCATAACATAATGCCAAGGTGACTAATTGTGGACAATTCTATTTTGAGGAACAAGTAAGTAAGTCTTATCCTGCTATGATTAACTTACTCACCTAAGCATACTATGTTGTGACACTTTATAACCTCTATCTTTATGCATCATGAACCTTTTGTTTTGTGTAAACAAAGACTTGGGTTCACAGGCACCTTGTTTTACGTAAGTAAAGACCTGGTGTCCTGATACTGATCATCAAAAAGTTCCAAAAAGGAACAGCTCTAAAAGAATCCAGTGTGATCAATTGTATATTATCTCAAAGAACTTCAAATATCATATCAGCATTAATAAGATTTCAAAGAAATCTTAAGATAGAGCTTATAACTTAAGGAACATAGTTTTAAGTGTGAAAAAGTGATAAATTGACTCATTAACGGAGGATGAACTCTAATGTGATTGAATGTGGAGTCCATATTTGTCTATCTTTAATCAATACCAAAACATGATAAATAGCATGACAAGTTGAAACTATACTCTTGCTTGAATTTATATGGATCATAATACTTGCAATCAGCACTAGATCTCTGCCTACTATCATCAAACAAAACTGTTTCAGGAAGTTGCTTAGTGCCATAGTATGATCCTATTGTATGATGTAAATGCTTGTAAATATATTTAAGTTTCTGCCTATAAACAAAAATACAAAAAGATTTTGTTTTTGTTCTTTTATTTGCTAATAAGATTGACAAATAATTGCTTTTCATGCTACTCTCTATATAAATTTCTAATAAATGCATAATTTCATGATTAATCACAAATTTAGGGGGATTAGTCATCAGCATGAAAACTGAGTTTAACATTTTTACATGAAGAAAATTGGAACTTGAGCACTAACTTGGCTGCAGGATATCTGAAGTTTTTAACTAAATCAATTTTGCATATTTGCCATGAAGCAGAGTCAACAAGGTCCAACAGAAAACAACAAATGATCTCACAACATGATGTTAAGATCATATAGCAAAAAGAACAAAATTGAATTTCCATAGATTGGTACCCTACCGATAAAACAGCAAAACCATAACAATTTTTGCCTTCAGTAGATGTTCTGCGGAAGAATTAATTTAAGGATAAAATAGGAAAAACAAGTTTTGCCTTCCGTAGATGTTCAGCGAAAGACTTAACTTCTGGATAACCATGGAAGGGTAATGAGGGTTATGGGTCTCACATCATTAAATAAAAGGATTTAAATTTTCTAAGCAAGTATAAATAATAACCTGACCGTTGTCATTTGTATTCACTTTTTCAAAAACCCTTTTTCAGACCTAGAAAAACGCTCATATCATAAACCCCTTTATCCACAAACACTCTAATTTTTCATTCCATATAACAATCCACACCTAAATCACCACTCAAATAACATCATCAATATGGCCAACAGGTTTGCAAAAGATCATAACGTTTGTGCCTTTCTGAATCCAGACGATCCAGTAACAGAGAGATGCATGGAAATTATTAACTATCTGAGAAGATCAAGGATTTTCTATGTATTATCTGCGGACCCAATCATCTATCAATCGCATATGATAGATTTTTGGCACACAGCCATGATTGAAGAGGAGAATGATGAAAGGGTGATTTTCGCAACAATAAGAAATGAAGAGTTGAGGGTGGATGATCGAACTATCAGGAGGATGTTAGTGTTTGGAGAAGAAGAAGAGGGTCACCCAGATGTGTTCGACCATGAGTACATCCAAATAATTTTTCATTTAATGGGTTATGATGGAGATTACCGAAATGGTGAAATCAAAAAAGGGAGGTTGTGCAAGCCCTACAGATTCTTCTGTCACACATACTTAAAGTGTATGTCAAACAGAAAGTCTGGTTTGGAAAGGTTTTCAAGGCACATCTCTTCTGGGATCATTTGTGTGTTTGAAGGGAGAACATATAACTATGCTAAATACATCCTTGGATGCTTATGTGACCATATAAGGGTGCAAAAAGAAGACAAGATGTACATGTTTCCCAGGTTTATTCAGCTGATCATAAATGAGTCAATGCCCAACATTGAAAGAGAAGGTGGAGTCTTTGTTCAAGCTCATCTTGGAAGATCTGTGCTTAACAAGTTAAGTGGGCAATACCAAGGTGAAGAAATGGAGATGTTCGCACATGTGTTTGATGAGAATGCCGATATCCCTCAAGAACTCCTACATCTTGAACAACAACAATAACAAACACCTCCAGCTGAATCCCCTGAACCACCACAACAACAACCCTTATCTCCTTCCCATTCCTAAACATCTCAAAATACTGCTGAAACAGAAGTATTCACACTTGATGACATTCAACAATCACCACCACACCCATCACCACAACAACAACCACAGTCTCTACCACCAACACCTGTAATAGACTTACCAAAAACACCACCACCTCAACTGAACTCACCATCCAGTGAGCATACCCAACCTTTCTCAGCTTCCCAATCTCAATCATCATTAAACATTACTACCACAAAACCTATCTCACCCATTCTCAACCAAGCACCTTCTCATCCAACAACACAACCAACTTCCCTCACCCCTATCTGCTAAACCAACCTCACCTACTGAAAGCCCAACTCTCATTGAAAATGTGAATATTGATGATGAGCTTGATAATGTTATGGATGGTGCCATAGAAGAAATATGTCTAGAAGTTGAGGGGGAGAATGAACAAGAGGTTGAACAACTAGATGAGAGTGATAGTCATTTTGTTGACATCACTGCTTATGATGAAAATGATTTAAGAGAGGAGGAGATAAATGTGAGCAAAAGTTTTCTTGTTGCTAAATACAACAATCTCATCATCAAAAGCAATAAAAAACTGGAGAAATTGAGAAAACTAAAAAGGGAGATAAAAGAGAAAGATGAAACAATTGCATCTCTAGAAGTAACAATCAAGAAGCTAAGAGAAGAAATTGAAACCAGCAATGCAGTGATTGATACTATGGATCAGCTTGTGATTGAGTCCTGTGAGACTGCTGAGATCTGCAGTTAGATCTGCTAAAAGCTAAAGATGATGAGATAGAAGTCTTAAAGAAGAAGGTGACTGAATAGGAAGTAAGTGTGCATAAAGAACAAATCAAAGAAACTGTTGGCATTCCCCTGTTGAAAACAAAAGAACCAACAATCAAATACAATAGGAAAAGAAAGTATTTGGGAAGAATTGAAGATGAAGCTATGGTAATTGAGAATACCCTAAAGAAATCAAAAGACATGTCTCCTGAACACACTCAATCAGTTGATCTTTCAACTCTCAAATCCATTGAAGACATTGAAGAAGAAAGTGATGTTGAGTGGGTAGATTTAACAAAAGATGAGACTCATAAGTCTGATGAAGAAGAAAGGGAAGGTGACTGGTTATCTACTAATGACATCTTTGAGGAAAAAGCCCAATCATCTATGTTTATGGACTTAATCAATAATGGCTTTCCATATGACATGGTAGAAAAGATGAACATGGATGAGATGATACACGTACTGATGGAGTTTGATGCTGCCAGATTAATGCTTCCAGTATGCAACTATGAAACCTTCACAAAGTACAAAGCAATTAAGAAGATAAAGAATGATTTGTGTCACTGTGAAACCAAACAGCTTACCAAGTACAATATGATTTGCTGGCTGCAAAGTCATAATTATAGGTCTGATGAACTGAAGGGAAGAACAGTGGGTGAGCTAAGAGCAATGATGGATTATGTGATGAAGGTTGAACTAGAAACTGGAGTAAGATTCAGAACCGGAGCACCCAATCTAGCTTACAAACAATCAAAACAATCTCCTGCTGAGCCAATAGTAGTTGAAAGCAAAGATATACAAAGGAGCAGAGAGAAACTAATCAGGAAGCCGAGGGATGTAATCCCCAACAAAATCTGGCCCCTGGGAACAGCCGTGAGGGAAATAACCAAACTGAAAACAACCTTGATCCAACTGTTTGATTAGATGACTACACCAAGATCAGCAGTAGACAACAAGATTATAGCTTAAAAATTTGATCAATAGTGGGATTGTGCTACAATTAAAAGGGCATCTGGGATAGTTCAATACTTTCCATGGATGGAGACCCTTCTTACACTCCCAGATGTAGACCTTTCTACTTTACAAAACATCCCAATCACCAACTACCCAATCACTCCAAGGGGAAGAGATTTTTCTATTCTGATTGTAAAACTAAGAAACAAGTTTAAGGGAGATGTGTTAAAAGAAGCCAAAAGAGAGGATGCAGATCATAAAAGAAGAAAACAAAGTCAGAAAAGATCTCATTCCAATTCTTTAAAACTTGTTGATGATGAATTTCTGAGAAGAATTGGATATGCAGACAAGGATGATGCATCAATCAAAACAATTAAAGGAAATCAGTTCTCATATCCCATCACTGAATAGGGATATGTAGAAAAAACAAAAGAACTGGTGCTACAAAGGAATGATCCTCACAAGAAAGCACCAACATAAGATTATTTGATCCATTGGAGATTTGTTCCTCTTATTCGTTGAGAGTAAGATGTCTAAGGCCTGATAAAGTTAAATCAACAGAGATTGATCATTATGTGTCTCTGGATTTAACATGACATCTGTAACAAAAGGATAAATGATAGATTCACCTAAATCATTTTCAAGTAAGGGACTTGAAGAAGATGATGTTATTGAATGGCACTTCGTCATGCGTATTAGGGGTAGTAAACCGTTGTTAGGCGGTATTTACTACTTGCATCAATCCTCTATGTATCTTGTGCAAGTGGAAAACTGTTGAAAACGGTCTGCCCAAGACACATATTGAATTGATGTGGCTAGTACGTTATGATTCAAGTCGGGTCATACCCAATAACAAACTAGACAAACACCTACAATATTTATTTTATGATATGATCATATAAATAAATACTAACACTTAGAGTATTTAGAAATTGGGTTTCTAAATATTTGTACTTGTGTTGTAAATAAATTATTTGGATAATTTATTTTAGAGAGAGTATTCTATATTGTTATTCAAATGGTTGAACAACAGTATAGTCTTTTATCCGCATTTCTTAATTACTCATCCGCATTTACTAATGCAAATGTACTTTTGAGGAAATGCGGATGAAGATTACTCACCCGCATTTACTAATACGGATGAAGATTACTCATCCGCATTTACTAATGCGGATAAAGATTACTCATCCGTATTTACTAATGAGGAAATGCAGATGTGCATTTGTGGAAATGCTGAAGAGACTACTCATCCGCATTTACTAATGCAGATGAACATTTGGGAAATGCGGATGGAATTTCTTCATCCGTATTTACAAATGCGAAACGAAGCCAGTCATCCGCATTTACTAATTCGGGTGAATGTTTGAGAAATGCGGATAGGACAAGGGGCTGGGCCCCGCCCACTTTTCTCTCTCCTCGTCTGAAATTTCAGTTTCCTAGGACATGCAATATAAGATTGCAATCCACCACACTCTCTCATATAACTTACTAGACACTAAAAGTGCATCTATTCTTCTTCTGGGTTTTCTCTCGATCGGTTGAGAACAAAAACAAAGAACAGAGGTTCATTCAAGTGTGAAAATCCTAACAACCAAGGTGTTTGTTGGAGGCTTGAGGGTAGACTAGCTTGAGGCGTCCTTCTTTGGAAGCTGCCATTCAACTATCATCTTCCTTAAAATCCATATGAGAGGTAGTCTGCTAAACACCCTATGGTTGTTTGTAAGCATGTTTTTCATATATTGATCATAACGGGTTTTAACAGATATATAAAATGGTTTATATATATATATTAACTGTAACAAGTTTTATATCCTTAATCCGCCGCGTTTTTCATTTTATTTGGATAAAATGGATCTGATAAACTTGTTCAAAACCCAACATATATAATCTGGATCATAGTTTGAACTCTTTAAATACCCTTTCTTGAATTATATCTGCTAATCTTACAGCTTGTCTGTTTTGACTTGAGTTGACAAGTGAAAGATCAATCAGATGGATATTTTCATAGAATCTTAGGTTGAAAAAGTTAAAGATTTCCTGTTGACCCTGAGATCTAGAGATTACCAGAGCTCTTCTATCAGTGTCATACCTCTAACTCATGATTGGATTCTCAGAATGATGAGATGGGGTAGGCATAGCTCTTGAAATACCCTCCTCAAACAAACTTTGTATGAGTGAGTCCACATCCATATAGACTTGAGAAGGTTGCTGAGTACGGACAATTGCAAGTGAGGGTGGTGAATCCTCAAAGTCCATACTCTGTGAAGAAATTCGAGGTTCTGTGATTGCTTGGACTTTCTCTCCATTTTCGGTAGCATCACCCTCTTGCAGAGGTGAGCTAAGGGTTAGGTCTATCATATCCACAGGTTCTTGTGTTTCTGGTTGAGTCCTCCTTAAAGGTCTCTTAGCTAGTTGTTCCTTGTGATCAAAAATCTCAAGTTACTGATCATTGACCCTTCTTAGCAGGGTAGTCACCTGAGATTCCAAGAGACTATCCTTTGAGACTAAATAAGTGCATATGTGAGTTAGCTTTTGCACCTTTAGTCTCATGTTCCCCTCATCTTCATCAGAAGAATCATGGGGGGATGAGAGAATAAGACCAAGGTTTTCTTCCTCATCACCAGCACTTTGTTCTTGGCTGCTGGATTTCCCCTACATCATGACAACTTCAAGTGAAGTGTTAATGGGCTGGGTTGCCATGGTTGAGGTCTTAATGATCTGGTCACTTACTGAAGTGAGATCCTCTTCCATATGGACCTCCTGAACAGGTTCAGGGAGTTCCACCTCAGTAGTTAGTGGATGATATGGGCTAGATATGGGTGAAATAGGAGTACTCATCTCTCCTTGAGCTAGGGAGGAGAAGAAAGACTCATGATAATCACTGAATCCCATGTCTTCATCATCATAGAATTCTAGGTTTGGAATGGGTTGGTTTAGATCAAGAGGCTGGGGATGGTAACTGTCCCCTAAAGGTTGTTTACTAGAGTTTTGAGACTCTGAAGAAAGCTTAAGGCTTGGGGGGTTGTGAGCTCATCAGGCTGAGCATGAGGAACCTCAGCGCTAATCATTGGTAAGATGGGAGTGGTTTGCTCCTCAGGAGAAGTGGGAGCTTCGGTGTCCACTTCCTTCTGTATGGGTGGTGATATAGGAGCCTGCACAAACTAAGTAGCATGTGCAGGGGTTTGTTTAGAATTTTTTTGGTAGGTGATGGTTATTCGTGGCTGTATAGTTGGTTGAGAAGTAGAAGGTGTGGGTTCAATACTAGCTGGTGCTGTTAGGTTGTCACTTTGAGCAATAAGCTCTAACATTTTTAAGACAAGGGCTGTTTCTACCCCTGAGAAGCCAATAGTTGGCTTCCTTATAGTCTTGAAGATGTCAGGCTTCATCTGTCCCAATTTTAGAATATTACATGTTCCCCTCAACTGTGAGCCTAGTTCATAGTTGAGAATGTGCTGGACATATCTAGGGAACATGTAATATCCTAAGGAGTCTAAGTTTGCAAGTAAATTAGTGTACACAAATTATGAATACCTGAACTTGACTCCCTGAACCATCCTATGGACTATATAGGAAAGGCTCTCTAGAACTTGGTCCAATCCTCCATGGTTGCTAGATAGACTGTGGATGACAATTTGGAGGAGGTATTTTGATTGAGAGGAAACCTTCCCTTTTACATCATCCAGCCTTAGATGTGTGTTTATGGATGCTGGAGTGATGAAGATTGTCCTTCCCTGCACTATGGCAGATAGTGCCTTCTCCCCATCCATGGTGACCTCTCGACAGGTCCTCCAAAATTCCAACAACTGATCCTCATAGAGTGGAGGATCAATGGTGAGGGAGGTGAAGTAGTTTGATAGAGTAAGAAAGCAACAAACCTCTGAGAAACCAGGATCTTTCTTAGAGTTCAACAGAGCAACTTGATTATGTTTCATATGATGTTGCATGGGGAAAATTTGGTTGGTTTCTGCGATTAAGGTTGGCCATTTTGAGGTAGCTTCATTGTGAAGGAAGATAAGAACAAGGGTGGTTTGTGTGTGAATTTAGGTTAGAGAAATTTGTAGATGAAGAAGATAGTGAAAAGAGGGAGAACCGTTGAGAGAATATATATGAAATAGATTTGAGACAAAGTCAATGCAAAAGAATAAACTTTGAAATCCGAATATCGGTCCCACCTCTAAAAAAGTGCCCAAAAAGGTAGTTTTCTTGGAAGTTGAAAATCTTCCGAAGGTATTTTTGTCTTTGGAAGTTCTAAGAAAAGCTTCCGAAGCCAATTTAGCTTCGGAAGATATTCCTAAGGTTTGTGAGAATTTTTCTTTGGAAGAAAAATACTTAGAGAATTTTCACTTCTGGGACATGTTTGGTTTCGGAAGAGATTAAGACTTGGGAGCTTTATTCTAAAGAGAATAAATCTTTTGAGACTTAATTGCTTTCGGAAGAAAATTTCTTTCAAATACATGTAAGTACTTAGAAGCATATTTAGGCTTCGGAAGATATATCAGAATTTCTTCCAAAGGTAAATGTCTTATAAGTAGTTATTTGATTTGAAGACATAATTTCTTCCGAAGACAACTTGATGTCTTTCGAAAGAAAATATGTTTGAAAATTTTTCAAAAATCTAACGAATATCATTTTAAAAATTTTCTTCCAAAGTAAACTGGGCATATGAAGGTGATAAAATCGACAACTTAGGACACACATGTTTTAGAAATAAAATTGATTTAAGTTTAAGAAAAATTTACTCAAAATTAATCATCCTAGTAGTTGATACAAGATATTTGAATCTCTGTTCATCAAAAGCTTTAGTGAACAGATTAGCATATTGTTCATTTGTGTTAACTTTGACTAGTTTGATTAATCCTTTTTCAAAATTATCTCTAATCAAATGATACATGATGTTGATGTGTTTTGTCCTTGAGTGCTGCATAGGATTCTTTGTAATAGAGATAGCACTGTTGTTGTCTATGTGAATGGGAGTCTTTTTGAGGTTGAATCCATAGTCCAGCATCTGATTCTGAATCCAAAGCACTTGAGCATAGCAGCTTGCAGCAGCAATGTATTCAACTTCAGCAGTTGATGCAGACACATAGGATTGTTTCTTACATTGCCAAGAGACTATCCTTCCACCATGGAATTGACATCCCCTAGATGTAAACTTTACAGTCATGTTACAGCCACCATAGTCACTATCTGTATAGGCATACAGATTGAAGTCAGAATTCTTTGGATACCAAAGGCCAAGCTTGGGAGCACCTTTGAGATATCTAAGAATCCTCTTGACAACAACCAGGTGTGACATCTTAGGGTTTGCTTGATATCTTGCACATATGCATATGGAAAAAATGATATCAGGCTTGTTGGATATGAGGTACATAAGAGACCCAATCATAGCCCTGGTGAGATGTTCATCCACATACTCTCCCTCAAGATCAGGTCCAAGGGAATGGTTTTTAGCTATGGGTGTCTTTGCAACCATACAATCAGTCATGTTGAATCTTGTAAGGATGTCTTGTACAAACTTTGACTGACTTATGAAGATGCCATTGTCAACTTGCTTCACTTAAATTCCTAAAAAGAAATTGAGTTCCCCTATGGCACTCATTTCAAATCTATTCTTCATCAGCCTCGCAAAGTCTTTACAAAGCTTTGGATTAGTTGACCCGAAGATAATGTCATCTATATACACTTGAACCAGCATTAAGTCATTCCCTGTTTCTTTGATGAAGAGAGTTCCATCTATAGTACCTCTCTTATAGCCATGTTAACAGAGATACTAAGATAGTGTTTCATACCACTTTCTTGGAGCTTGGCGCAGCCCATAAAGACCTTTATCAAGCTTGCAGACATAATTAGGATGATCTGGTTCTGCAAAGCCAGGTGGTTATTTGACATACACCTCTTCATCAGTCACCCCATATAAGAAAGCACACTTGACATCAAGTTGGTAGACCTTGAAATCCTTGGATATAGCAAAAGCCAGGAATATTCTTACAGCTTCAAGTCTTGCCACATAAGCAAAAACATCTGTGTAGTCAATTCCATCTTCTTGTGTGTATCCTTGAACAACTAGTCTGGCCTTGTTCTTGATGAGAAGACCTCTATCATCCTTTTTATTTCTAAAAACCCACTTGGTTCCTATGGAAGTCTTCCCTTGAGGAAGAGGACATAGGTTTCAAACCTTTTGCCTTTTGAATTGAAGCAGCTCCTCTTGTATTGCTTCAACCCAACTTCCATCTTTCAAAGCCTCATCAACTTTCTTTGGCTCTATCTAGGACAAGAAACAAGAGTATAAACAAATATTTTTATCATGGGTTTGTGCTCTTGTTCTCACCCCTGTATCAACATTTCCAATAATGTTTATGGTGGGGTGTGACTTGTGGATCATGAGTTGAGGGATCACAGCTAGTTGGTTGGAAAGATCTAAATTTGAGAAATTTAGATCTGGCAATGGAGTATCACCCACCATATCAGCACACTTATCAAGAGAGGCTTGATCTAATTAGTATGTGACATAATTTATGTTGTCTTCTATTGAGTGGTTATCAGCATCAAGAAATTCTTGATCACTGTCACCACCTCTATTTCCACCTACATTTAAAGCTCCTTCACCTGAGTTTTGAGTCTCTGAGCTGGAATTAGTAGGCACCTTAGATGTATCAGCTAAATTTGTCATGTTTGTGCTAATAGGATCTTCACTTGCAGGATTAGTTACCATTAGAGCTGATGTAGTATGCTTGCTTGGTCTTCTTAGCTCAAATCTTGGGTTAGGATCTCCTGTTGACAAGTTACCTGTAGATCCTGAAACATTCTCATAAGATTTGTTAAAATAGTTGGTAACTAAATCAAGATCAAACAGCCAATCAGGACCAAAACCTTTCATACTAGGAGTGTGCTCATTGAAGGTCACATTGGCTGACTCCTCAACTACTCTAGTTCTGAGATTGTATACCCTATAAGCTTTAGCTTGGGAAGAGTATCCAATAAAGTGTCCATTATCTGATTTCTCAACAAATTTGGCTACTTGATCTTTGGTATTCAAGATGGTACAAGGCCATCCAAATGACCTGAGGAAACCAATAAATGATCTCTTTTTATGCCATAACTCATAAGGAGTCTTACATGAGTCTTAACCACTAAAACTCTATTCTGCATATAGCAGGCTATGTTGACTGCCTCTGCCCAGAAGGTGATGGATAGTTTAGAGTCAGACAACATGGTTCTTGCAGCCTCAATAAGTGTACTGTTTCTTCTCTCAGCAACACCATTTTGCTGAGGAGTCCTGGGAGCACTATATTGTCTTGTAATACCTTTTTTATCACAAAATATGTCAAGGATTTGGTTCTTAAATTCTGTTCCTTGATCACATCTTATGGTTTTGACCTTGTGATCACATTGATTCTCAATTTTCAAAATGAAGTTCTTCAAGATCTCAGGAGTCTCATCCTTAGTTCTAAGGAAAAAGACCCAAGTGAATCTTATGAAGTCATCTGTGATCACTAAAAAGATCCATATGTAATAAGTGTAGGGGTGTAGTGATAGAGTTTCTTTCCTTTGGCTTATGAGACACTTTGTGTTGCTTCCTTTTCAGGCATGCTACACAATGGTCATCACTTGTAAACTCTTTCTTTGGCATTCCAGTTACCAAATCATTCTTACTTAATTTATTCATGTTTTTAAAGTTTACATTGCACATTCTTTTATGCCAGAGAAAAGACTCATCACTATTTGCTTTAGATAGAAAGCAAGAACTTCTCCTGAGGGAGATGTTTCTTGCAGGTCCATCTTGTACATGTTCCCTTTCCTGGGGGCTCTGAGTAGGATATGCTCTTGAGGAATGACCACCCCGAGCTTGAGAACAATGCACTCATGCTTAGTGAAGAGCATGTTGTGTCTCTGATTATAAAATTGGGAGATACTCAGTAGATTGTACCCAAGCTCTTTGACAAAGTTTATCTTTTCAATACTAAGCTTACCATTTGTGACCCTGCCCCTTCCAGTAATGTAACCTCCAGCATCTCCTCCAAAAGCAACTGGCCCTCCATCAATTTTCTCAAAATTTTGAAGCAAAGAGCCATTGCCTGTCATGTACCTGGAATAGCTACTATCAATGATCCATACATTCCTCTTGGTCTTTAGCTGTTCTTACACAAAAAGAAATGTTTAGTTACATTTTGAAACCCAAGCCTTATTAGTCTTGGTCTTATCAAAGTGATTTGAAGACAATGTAACAGTAAGTGATCCTATGTTCAAGCTTTGAGGATCATTAGTTGTGGTTGATGAAGAACTTTCAGTCACTTGGTCTTCCTTCATCTTCCATACCATCTTTGGAAGATTATACTTGATCTTTAATACTTTGGAAGTTTTGACAACTTTGGAAGTTTTGGAGACTGGACCTTCGGAAGATCTTGCATTCACTGCAGCAGGCTTTAGTACTTCGGAAGCATTCCTTTCTTCCGAGACAAACTTTTCTTCCGAAGGCAAGTTTTCACTTGTCTTCTTCTTCATCTTGGAGCTTCCGAAAAGAGATTTTTTTCCTTTCGAAGCTAGCTTTTCTTTCTTCTTCTCAGAAGTTTTCTTTTTGATCATGTGGACAGTACTCTTAGGATTGTAGATGCAATCCTTAGCAAGATGGAAAGTACTACTACACATGATGCAAACCATTTGCTTCCTCCTGAGAATCTTCTTTTGAGAGAATGACTGAACTTGATCACTTTCCACCTCCATCTTCATCTTCACAGATGATGCAGCAAGCTCCTTAGGGTAAAGCTTGCTCTTGGAACTGGATGGTTCAGGCTATAGAGCAGTGGTACATAGCTGATCAGCCTTTTTCTCTTTGTTGGAATGAGTTAGACATGAACCAGAACTCCTAGTACTAGAGTTCATAGTTGAGTCTTTAGCATTCACCATTTCAAATCCTACAAAGATAAACACTTGTTTCTACTTAAACTTGAAAGTGGCCTTGATCTCTTGAGCCTTCTTTGATTTCCTCTTGGCTTTTCTGATCAAGTTCTTCCTCTTAGACCTAGTCATTCCAGATTCTTTTCTCTCCTCAGGAGAATAGTAATCCTTCTTAGGATGATCTTTTTTACTCCTCTCAGAATCATCCTTCACTATCTCTTCTTCATCCTCTTCATCAATAGGGTCTATAAGGGGAAGCTCATCTTCACAAGTTTCACACCTTGGAGATCTTAGGGACAATATAGTGTATGGAGGATCTATCTCAGTGGATTCTAGTCTCTGCTTATTTTGATAACAAACTTTTGCATGCAAAGATGAGGATATCATGTTCTTGAAGGTCTCTTCTTCAAGAACACATTTTTCTACCCTGGCTTTGCTGATCACAAGCTCAGCCTGGCATTCAGTTAACTTAGTGATGAGATCTTTTATCTGAGTCCTGTAGTTGGTATGTTCATGCTTAAGAATTGCAATGGTTTTCTCTAAATCTTCTATTTTAAGTTTATAATCATTTGCAGCTCTTTTGAAATCAGCTTTTAAAATGTTTAAGGACTCAAGATCAGATCTCATCTTTAAGTTATAGGACCTATATCTGTTAACTTTAGCAATACATTCAGGTGTACAAAGATGTTCCAATACCTTGGCTTCTTCATGATCTGCCATCAGTGCTTGGTTTGGAGATGCATCCTCAACCTGAAAGCTCCAGTCAAAGCCTCCTTCTTCAACAGCAACTACAACTTGCTACTTGGGCTTCTCATTCTGGGGAGCTCCATCAATGTAGTTCGGTTTGGTTTGTGCTTGGCCACCATTTGTCTTAGGTTCCTTGAACTCTCTAGCAAAGTGTCCTATTTGGTTACAGTTGTAACACTTCACTTTGCTTTTGTCCAGCCCAAACTTTCCACTGGTTTTATTGCTAGCAAACTTCCTCCATGTCCTCTTGTAAAACTTCATGGTTCTGTGAGTGAGAAGATCCATTTGCTAGATTATTTCCATGTACTCCAGATCATCTGGATGGATACAGTCCAGGTCATCAAGGGTAAAGAGAAAGTTGCCTGTGCTTTCATCAGTAGACAGAAAGGCTTGTGAAGAGCTTGTCTCTTAGAATGGGCTTCCTTGGATGTAGCTCTCTCTTGGTGTCTCCGGGAAGGTGATGAAAGGACCCTTTTTTGAGTTGTCAGGGTAGCAAATGAGATGATGCTGTGGTTCTCTACATTCCCTTTCAACCATATGAAGGGCTGAACTCTGCTGATTGTTAGAGTTACCAGATGGATTTTGCATGTTCATCTCCATCTGGTAGCCACTGAGGATACCATACAACTTAGTGAGAGTAAGGGTCTTGAGGTACTCAGTCCTCTTAATAACCACATAATAGTGTGTCTATTTTCTGGGAAGAGAGGACATGAACTTCCTCACAATGCCCTGTTCTCAAGAGTTACTCCAACATCCATTAGAGTATCCACAATCTCAACATACCTGAAGTATTATTGAGTCATGGTTTCACCTACCTTAAAGGTGAAGTTTTCAAACTGCTGCTTCAAGAGGTCCTTATTGTTCTCTTTTACTTCATTGGACCCCTCATACATAAGCTTTAGTGCATCCCATAGTTGCTTAGAAGTCTTGCACTTCTTGAAGCATCTGTAGATGGAGTTTGGAAGAGCAGTTTGGAGGGTGGTCATGGCTTTCTAATCTATGTCTATCTTTTTCCAGTCTTCTTCAGAATAGTCAGCCACTTCCTTTGGTATCATACCACCCCCAGCAGCAGCTGAAGAGGTGGATGGTACATGAGGTCTAGAGACAATAGATCCCCACATCCTGGAGTCTTGAGGCTTGATGAAGCCTTCCATTCTTTGGCACCAAGTATCAAAATCATCAGGAGTGATCAGTGGAGATTTTGTCATAGTACTGGTTTCCATATCAGCCTTTGTGATAGCTACCATTTTAGTTGTTACGTGTTTTGTGAAACTAAAGGGATTTAAGATGGTGAGATCTTATCAAGAGCCTAAGAAGCTCTGATACCAATTGTAGGACCGGTTAAGGGATGGTGAATACAATCTGTCTCATAATAAGGAGAGTGTTAGAACACTTAACAAATCAAATAGGGAGCTGGGTTTATATGAAAGATACTAAGAACACAAGTAAACAATAACACAGAACTAAGAACAAGAATAGATTAATATGGTTTTCGAGAATGCGGTATATTGCTCTCAAGTTCTTTTACAAGTGTTACAAAACATAAAAAGAAATACAAGGACCTGAGATACTTTATACTGTATCCTACAACCGGCCATACTTTGAAGGCCAGCTGGAAACACTAATCTAGACAACAAGATCAATGTAAAGTCAAAAGGCAGATTGCCTTTTGACAAGTGACTATGACATGCCATAGCTTACATCCTAATATATTACAAAAAGGATAAAAGTACAAAGTAGAAAGTTACAAACTCTAAACCATAATCTACAGTTGCAAAAGCATAGACCTTTTCACTAACTAATACAAGTTGGTAAGTCTTCAGAGTTGCAGCGAAAAGTGGGTCAGCTTTATACAAAAGTAGATCAGAGAGAGTATGTCCTCTCTGTCTTCGAAAGAAATCAGTCTTCACTTCATTGGATTCGGAAGACTTTGTCTTTGAAGCTTCAGAAGACTTCATCTTTGGCTTCGGAAGACTTGGTATTTGGCTTCGGAAGATTTTACACTTAGAATATTTTCTGTGAGAAGTGTAAAACTTCCAAAGTAACTTCTACCATGCACAATATGCATGCAAGCTGGAATCTCTTTGGTTGCTTTGGTTTCTTTGGTTGCATCAGCCTTTCAGATATAACCTTACAAACTCCCTCTAGGCTGATGCTACCAAAACAGAGAAGTATACTTAGATATTGACAGTTCTCATCAGGATCATGACCATTCCTTTCTTTATCAACTGGTCAGGATCCCTTAGACTCTCATAGTATCTTCTCATGTCATGGAGATCATGCAGAGGAAGATCAAGCATGTCTTGCCAGAAATAGACATCTTGACTCCCTTGATCTCTGATGACATACCACCTGTCTGGATTAGCAGCAAAGGTCCAGGACAAGATGGGTCTTCCAGTTGTAAGAGGCTCTACTTGAGTTTGAGTTGGTTGAGCAGCCTTTTCTTACACTAGCTCAGAATGCACTTTCTCAGTCCTCCATCATTCTTTTTGATTCTTTTTGATTTACAAGCATCGACTCACTGTCATTATAGGGTTTCAATCTCTATTTGTTTATTTAATAATGCTTTAGTTTTGTGACAACTATTGCTTTGATGATTGTGTGGTGACATTTTCTTGTGGTCTTCTTTGTTTTTTTTATCAAGTCTAGACTGCTCTCAAATAATGGTTTTGTACAATTTGATTTGGGAAACAAAGACCTAATATTTTTTTTTGAGTAAATTACACGGATGTTTTTGTGCTATGTTCAAATCACGGTTTTGATCTCTAGGTTTGGAAAACTACAAGATCAGTTTCAAAGTATGGATAAACATAACAGGATTGGTCCCTAAGTTGGATTGGGGTTAACTTTTCCGTTAAATATTTTTAAAATGACCAAAATACTCCTAACCTAATAAAATAAAAAAATAAAAAACTTAAAATTATTGATACACATATCATATTAAATATTTATGAAAATAAATTAATGGATCCACTATAATTCAATCCCCCTCTCGATCTCAAAAGTCAAAACCCACTATGAAGCCACCACTACCGCACCTACTTGAAACCACCATTTTAGTGACCCCTCTTAGCCCACAACCACCACCACCATGCAATTGATCTACCGCTACCACACTAATACCAGAACATATCGATCTCTGTTCTATCTCTATCCCTCAGTCTTGATCTTATCCTCCTAAACACCATCACCATCACCTACGTTCTTTCTTTTCCCAACCAACCACACCATCACCATCATTATGCACATCCTAAGCTACCATCACCTTCTTTGTCCGTCCACCATCACCATCTTGGGTCGCAAGAAAACATAGTCGAACAGAGAGCGAGGTATGATTGCTATGAAAAAAAGATGAGGATGAGTGGCGGTGGTGACCGACGATGATGATGCCTTCAGGTGGTAGGGGTGGCTAGGTGTGGTGATGATGGCGTTGGTCGGTGAGAAGGGGCGGGGTGGTTATTGGATCTAGGGTTTGGGAAGATATATATATATACATATATATATATACATATATATATATATACATATATATATATACACACATATATATATATATATGTATATATGTATATTATGATATATATGTATATATATGTATATATATGTATATATATATGTATATATATGTATATATATATATATGCATAAGCGAGGTATGATTGCTATGAAAAAAGATGAGGATGAGTGGCGGTGGTGACCGACGATGATGATGCCTTCAGGTGGTAGGGTGACTAGTGTGGTGATGATGGCGTTGGTCGGTGAGAAGGCGGGGTGGTTACTGGATCTAGGGTTGGGAAGATATATATATATATATACATATATATATATATATACATATATATATATATATATATATACAGATATATATATATATACATATATATATATGTATATATATGTATATATATGTATATATATATGTATATATATGTATATATAAGTGGGGGGATAGAGGGAGGGTACTCTAATATTTTTACTTTTATTTTAATAGTAAGGGTTTGGTCATTTCATGCAATTTAATGGAAAAATATAACTGTCCATCCATGCCAGAAATCAAACCTGTTATGTTTATACATACTTTAGGACTAACTTTGTAGTTTTCAAAACCTGGGGATCAAAACCGCAATTTAGACGTAACAGAGGGATCATTCGTGTAATTAACTTTATTTTTTTTACATTTCACATCTTGAAAATTCCTTGTGAGCTAAATTGAGTTGGAAATAAAATGTAAATATATAAAGACTACATGAGTTACAATACCGCTTGTCAAATTATTGTTTTAGTAAGTTCGGTTTTGCTCCCTAAGTTTTGCCAAAAATTACCATTTTTCATCAAAAATTTAAAAATATCAATTTACCTCCAAAAATTTATCAACTGTTTTAATTCAGTCCAAAAATTTAATTAATTTTTTCAGTTTCAGTCTAATCTACCTCCAAATAATAAAACATTTAGATTGAAACTGAAATAAATAATAAACCTTGTGAACTAGAATTAATATTTTTAAACGGTTATCCCAAAATTGATGTATTTTTAAATTCATAACAAATAATTTTTTTTTTCAAAAACTAAAAGGGTAAAAGTGACTTTAACCTTTTAAATTAGAGTTAATTTTAATTTTGCTCCCTAAGATTTGACAAAAGTGACCATCTTCCTCTCTAAAAGTTTCATAAGTTGTTTCAATTTTAATCCAAAAATTTTATTATTTTGATTTCAAGTTGAAACAATAATAAAACTTTTGAATTTAAACTAAAACAACTTATGAAACTTATGAAGGTAAATTGATTTTTTCATCATTTGATAGAAAATGGTTATTTTTGTCAAACCTCGAGGAACAAAACCAAACTTAACTCTTTAAATTATTAACATCATACTATTTTGACTTAATTACACGAATAGTTCATGTGGTTAGGCCTGATTTTAGTTTTGGTCTTTAGCTTTCAGAAATTACAAAGTTGGTCTAAAACTTTGCACAAACGTAACATGTTTGGTCCATGAGTTGGATGGACATTAACTTTGACCGTTAAATATTTTAAAACGACTAAAATACCCTTTGGTTTAATTAAAATACAAATAAAATAAGAGGGACCCACTTAAAAACTAAAACATAATTAATCGACCCTTTCAACCCCTAAACCACCACCTTACCACGACGAATTTCCCTTGCACCGCCTCCCCATAACTGGCGATCAATCTCCTCCCCTTACAATCACTTTCTTCTTCCCCACCCATCTCCCCTATCACCATCTTCTTTGGGTTGGGGTCTGTCGATTTTAGGCCAGCATTATCATCAACATCTTGTTTGGGGGTCTAATTGTGAGACTATCGGTGATTAATGAGATGACAATAAATGGGTCGGAGGAGTAGGTAAACGGTGCCTGAGAAAAGATTTTGAGTGAACTGCCATTTTAATCGGTAAAAAGTGTGATTTTACAAAGATGGTGGTTATGGTTTGTGGTAGTGTCAGAATGCGAATTGTCACTAGCGAAAGAGAGAGAGAGAGTGAGAGAGAGAGAGGCGGGAAAGAAGGGAAGGGGTGGTTGTGGCTATTGTTGATGTACTGACGGTGTGAACCAGTGGTGGCGGTGGTTGGTTTTGCCGACGGTACATGGTGGTAATGGTTTTGACCTTTGGATGTAGGGGTACTTTCAAATCCATCAAGCCTCTAATTTAATATTATATTAATATTATTAGTTTAGGGTTTAATTTTAGTAAGGATATTTTTGTCATTTTACACTCAAATAAAAATCAAAATTAACGTCTATTAAACTCAGGGATCAAACATATTATGTTTGTGCAAAGTTTTGAACTAACTTTTTAATTTTTAAAAATAAAAAACAAAAAACAAAAAACAAAAAACAAAATCAAATCTAATCACAAAAACCTTAATTCTATTATTTTCATATCAACCCAACACTACTTCATGTTCTCGTTGAAATAACAAATTAACACTTACAAGCAACTTTGCAAGACAACTGTGGGTCAAGCTCAACAGCAAGTTGATGTGAGGTGTCTGTGGACAGTAGCACCCCCACATACATACACACACACACACCCTTTCTTTCTCTCTGTAATACTCTCTCTCTCTCTCTCGTCATCGTCACTCACCTGCTACGATCCATCAAATGCGTTGAGGAAAACACCAGATCTGCTGCCCTAGATCTCCTACCATCTGGTTAGAACCATTTATTCACCAATATTCCTGCTACATTCTCTGCATTCATTCAATTCAATTCAATTCGTATTTGTTGATTTTGAATTCGTCTTTGTTGATTACATCAACTCTCGAATCTCTCTGTTCATGAATTTATACGGCTATATGTGTAATTGTTGTTTGTATTGATTGAATTCGGTAAGTTGCGGTGCTAGAATTTGGTGAACGAGTGTTGATCTGCTGTTTTTTTGGGAAATCGTATTTGTGTTGTGGTGATTGAGTTGGTGTACTGTTGTGTTTGGTAAATCGTGAGGTTTTCTAGTTTGATTTTGTGGAAGCGGTGATTAATTTGTTTGGTTTGTGGTGGAATTGATGTGTTTTTTCGGTGATTTCTACAGGCAGGTGTTGAGATTTTGATATATGATTGGGACTAGGAGGTGGAAGTAGATCTGCTTTGAAGTAAGAGTCGGATTATTAGAGCACAGATGGCGGCGACTGTAGGTCGGGCTTATTCTTCCAGCAGCAATGGCAGTAGTCCTGCTACTAATGATCTGGTAGTTACTACACTTGATCAATTATTTCCTACACGTGGTCTGGTTAATAGTGATAATGCAAGTACATCTATGAATCTGTCAGGGCAAGGTTGGAACTTCCAGTTGCCCATTTTGTTATTGCCTGTTTGCTTAAGAAATATGTTTCAATATGTTGTGGTGAACATAATTATGGTTGGGACTTGGGAACAAGTTGAGATAAGTGGTTCAGTTGCAGTTCGCTTATTGTATGTCGATCTGTTGCTCTTGTGATCTTCATGTGAACTCTAGTTTGTTTCCTAATCTGAGTGTGTTTTAGAGGAAGATTGTATTCTTTAGGCCTATGTGAATGGCACATGAGATGTATTCTCTTTCTCATTTAGATTTGCCGCGTGTGTGTGTGTGGGTGAGGGTAGGGGGGTTGGTGGGGGTGTTGACATAACTTCTCTTTAGTTCTAACAAGAAGGCAAATTATACCAAAAAGAAAGTAGAAACATCAATTGTCCTCGTCCCCTAATGTATGTTGTCCTCTGTTCTTTCTGCTGATATACTTTTAACACTTGGATAATGTTTAACCGATCATCTATGAAGACTGAAACTTGACTGTTTCAAAACTGATCTGAAGATATCGCAGTTCTTCAAATTGCTGGGCTATGCTGCTATGGGATAGTAAAGAAAAAAAATATTAAGATAGCTTGTTATACCTTCAAGTGAAGGGGCAGTACTTGTATCTTACAACTACTGACAGTATTTTTTTTCCTGTACTATATGCAGGATAGAAATGGGGATACTAGACTTCATGACATGGAGCCTGCAACTCCGCAATCCCTTATAAAGATGGGCTCAAGGTCAGTTTTATTAATTCATGCTACTTGTTCTCTCTCTCCAATAGAACATATCCACATCTTGTTTGTTTTCCTAACATGGAGTGTCCTTAAAAGTGGCTAATTATACTTATGCATGAATCTTTTCCTGGGTTTACTTGGAGTTCCTTACGTGTTCTCACGCTCTTTGTTTTGGGTAACCTAGTCAAGTGCACCTTTAGACGGCCAAATTTGCTAGCAAGTGAACCATAGTATCATATCTAATGCAAAGTCTGAATGTTAAGTTGCAATTTTTTAATTCATAAATCTAGGTAGTCAATTAACTCTCTTTAGTTTGAGGTGCCGATCAAAAGAGTACTTTATTGCCGGAACAGAGAATTATATAACTTATGAAAATCTTTCTACTGCAGACCACAGTTTCTGTAATGAAAATTTGTACCATTTTGTTTGTGGCAATCATACAGACCTTACTTCCATTCATCTGTCTCTCTTATAAGTTCAGAAATCTGTTGCTGCTTTTTTTGATTAGTCATCCTTTGCTGCTTTTATTTGGTCATCTTTTGCATACACTTCTTAAACTATTTGTGGTAAGGCCGTAAAGGATGTAGAATATATAATGTTCAATTCAGTTTATTTGAAGTCATAGTTGTTAAAGAAGCGAGGCGCACTCTAGGCAATTTGTTGGGACTACAGCCTAGGCGAGAAGCGCAAAAAAAGCGCGGGACTAAGAAAAAAAAGCTCACTAAAATAAAAACAATTTAAAATTTATTATGTAATGAAAAAAAAACACTTCTTTCAAATACAAAAAAATTTCAAGACCATAATCTTCAACATAAAGTACTAAAATCATCTCAAATACCAAAAAAACTCCAAAAACAAAATGTTCATACTTAAAAACAAATAGTTCGTAAAGTAATAAATTGTAAAACTAGAATAACCAAAAATTCATCATTATTTAAAATCTTCATCTTCCTCCACTTCCTCATAATCTTCATCAATCAAATTTCTTGAAGTAGAAGGCTTTAAAAAAATATTTATTACCATTTACAGTACGTGAACAATTTGGAGAGGGATTTATTGCCTTTTTAAGTGAAGCGCTGTATTTGGGACTGGCCTTATTTTGTGGCCTAGTCCCACTAGGCTATGGCTTTTAACAACCATGGTTGAAGTATTGGCGCATATTTCTTGATATATAACAATTATCAAATGAGATACTGGCATTGCAACTTTGCAAGAGGAAAATGGCATGAATGATTACCAATGCAAATTTACCTTGCTGATATGTAGTTTTGCTTAGAATATAATTGTCAAGAAAGATTATAAAACTCTATGTTATCGCCAAACTTTAACTATCTATGAGTAGACTAGATTCCGTGTGACCTGTTTAATGCATCATCCCATAAATGTAATTTTCTTATGATTATTCCTGTGTATTATATACATTATTTTATAAGTTTTAAAAAACGGGGTCATTATAGGCCAGCTGTATATATGTTGAATGTTCTCTTTCTGCATGCAGAGGGGGCAGTAACATGGAGGATCCAGATGGGACATTAGCAAGTGTTGCCCAATGCATCGAGCAATTGCGACAAAGTTCATTATCTGCACACGACAAAGAGTATAACTTGAGGCAGTTACAAGAGCTGATAGATACACATGGAAATGCATTTAGTGCTGTAGGTTCTCATTCTCAAGCAGTTCCAGTATTGGTATCTCTCCTAAGATCAGGATCACTTGGAGTAAAGATGCAATCAGCTACTGTTTTAGGCTCATTGTGCAAGGAGAACGAACTACGGGTCAAAGTATTGCTCGGGGGTTGCATTCCTCCGCTTCTTGGCCTTCTTAAGTCAACTTCATTGGAAGGGAGAATTGCAGCTGCAAAGACCATTTATGCTGTTTCTCAAGGTGGAGCCAAAGATCATGTTGGCTCCAAAATCTTTTCCACTGAAGGGGTTGTGCCAGTGCTGTGGAAGCAGCTAGAAAAGGGGCTCAAGGGTGGACATTTAGTTGATGATTTGTTGACTGGAGCTTTAAGAAACCTTTGCAGCAGCACCGAGGGATTTTGGTCTGCAACAATTCAAGCCGGGGGAGAGGATATACTTGTAAAGCTACTTACAGCTGAGGAATCCAGCACTCAAGCAAATGTTTGTTTCCTGCTGGCATCCATGATGATGGAGGACGCATCTGTTTGTAATAGGATAATAGATGCTGAAGCTACAAAACTACTTCTTAAACTATTGGGGCCTGGTAATGAAGCTCCAGTAAGAGCACAGGCAGCAGCTGCTTTAAAATCACTTTCAGCTCAGTGCAAAGAAGCAAGAAAGGAGATTGCAAGTTCTAATGGTATCCCTTCTCTTATCAATGCTACTATAGCTCCTTCTAAGGAGTTTATGCAAGGTGAGCATGCACAAGCTTTACAGGAAAATGCAATGTGTGCTCTTGCTAATATATCTGGAGGCTTGTCTTATGTAATTTCAAGCCTTGGTCAAAGCCTTGAATCATGCACCTCACCTGCACAGATAGCTGATACATTAGGGGCTTTAGCTTCTGCTCTTATGATATATGATATCAAAGCAGAAACTACTAAAGCATCGGACCCTACGGATGTTGAGTTGACATTAATCAAGCAGTTTAAGCCAAATTTACCTTTTCTGGTTCAGGAACGCACTATAGAAGCTCTTGCAAGTTTGTATGGAAATGCTACACTCTCAAGCAGACTTGCTAATTCTGACTCAAAACGTTTGTTGGTTGGTTTAATCACCATGGCAACCAATGAAGTTCAGGATGAGCTGATAAGATCTCTACTTATTCTGTGCAAAAATGAAGGTAGTTTGTGGTATGCTCTTCAGGGGCGAGAGGGCATTCAAATGTTGATTTCTCTTCTTGGACTTTCATCAGAGCAGCAACAGGAGTGTGCTGTTGCATTGCTTTGCCTTTTGTCCAATGAGAATGATGACAGCAAATGGGCCATCACTGCTGCCGGTGGCATACCCCCACTTGTTCAAATTCTTGAAACTGGATCTGCAAAAGCTAAAGAAGATTCTGCAACAATTCTTGGCAATCTTTGTAATCACAGTGAAGATATACGAGAATGTGTTGAGAGTGCTGATGCTGTTCCTTCTTTGTTGTGGCTTTTAAAAAATGGAAGCTCAAACGGGAAAGAGATTGCTGCAAAGACTTTAAACCACTTGATTCACAAATCAGATACAGCAACTATAAGTCAACTTAATGCATTGCTAACCAGTGATCTTCCAGAATCTAAGGTTTATGTTTTAGATGCTTTAAAAAGTTTGCTTTCTGGGGTCCCACTTGCTGATTTATTGCGTGAAGGTAGTGCTTCAAATGATGCAATCGAGACAATTATCAAGATTCTAAGCTCTACAAAAGAAGAGACTCGTGCCAAGTCAGCGTCGGCTCTTGCTGGCATCTTTAATACTCGAAAGGACTTGCGTGAAAGCAGCATTGCTGTTAAGACTCTTTGCTCTGTGATGAAGCTCTTAAATTCTGAATCTGAGTGCATATTGGCAGAAACTTGTGGATGCCTTGCTGCAATATTTTTATCTGTAAGAGAAAACCGTGAGATGGCAGCTGTTGCTAGAGATGCACTAGCTCCATTGCTCACACTTGCCAGCTCTACAGCTGTCCAAGTTGCAGAACAGGCTCTATGCGCATTAGCAAACCTTCTGTTGGACTCTGAAGTTTCAGAGAATGCTGTTCCTGAAGAGTTCATTATGCCTGCCACTAGAATTTTACATGAAGGTGTTGCAACAGGTAGGACCCATGCAGCAGCAGCAATTGCTCGGCTTCTTGACACACGTCAAACAGATTCTGCTTTAACGGACTATGTGAATCGCAGTGGAACAGTCCTTGCACTTGTATCTTTCATCAAATCCACTGAGTGTGGTTCTGTTGCCATGTCAGAGGCACTAAATGCACTCGCTATTTTGTCAAGACTGAAAGGTTCATCTGAGCACATCAAACCTGCATGGGCAGTGTTAGCTGAATATCCAGATAGCATAAGCCCCATTGTTTCATGTATTGCTGGTGGAACTCCTCTCTTACAAGACAAGGCAATAGAAATTTTATCAAGGCTTTGTCATGCACAATGTGTAGTCCTAGGAAATGCAATCACAAGTATTTCTGGTTGCACTTCATCTATTGCAAGTAGGGTGATCCATTCCTCAAATGCAATGTTGAAAATTGGTGGAACTGCACTTCTTGTTTGTGCAACAAAAGTCAATATTCAACGTGTCATGGACAATCTCCATGAGGTACAACTACATACACGTCTAATACAATCACTCGTTTCAATGCTAACTTTGCCAAAAGGTTCTCATTTGGGAGATATGGAGGACAAAAACTTTGTTAGTATCTGCAGAGGTTCTGAAGAAGCAATGACCAGTGAAAAAGAGACAAGTACGTCAACTATATATGGCACTAATATCGCTATATGGCTGCTATCTTCTATTGCTAGTCATGATGACAAAAGTAAAGTTGAAATTTTGGAGGCTGGAGCTGTAGAAATCCTCACTGAGAGGATCTCTCAGTGCTTGTCGCAACAGTATAGTCAGGTACGTAGTTTCTTATTTTCTTTTGATTCAAAACGTAACCAAATTTGTTGATGCCACTTCTTTGTTTATATTTCAAGCTTCCAGATTTTCTTACATAATGGATAATTGTAGTATTTATTGCCAGCATTCCTGGTGTTTGCATAATGCATCTTTGGCAAAGCTAAATTGCCTCAAGAAAGATTGAAAGTTTGATACTCAACCTTTTATACCATGAATGCTTAATCTGTTGTGTTTCATGCAGTTTGACGTTAACGAGGATAGTAGCATCTGGATATGTGCACTACTACTAGCAATTTTGTTTCAAGACAGGGATATCATACGTGCAAATGCGACAATCAAAGCCATACCAACCCTTGCTAGTTTGTTGAGGTCCGAGGAGTCAGCCAATAGATATTTTGCTGCACAAGCCACAGCAAGCCTAGTCTGCAACGGAAGCAGGGGAACCCTTTTGTCTGTTGCCAACTCAGGGGCTGCAGTCGGTCTCATTTCATTGCTTGGATGTGCTGATGCTGATATACGTGATCTCCTGGAGTTGTCAGAAGAATTTTCTTTGGTTCCTTACCCAGAGCAGGTTGCCCTTGAGAAGTTGTTCAGAGTTGATGATATCAGGGTTGGTGCTACTTCTAGGAAGGCAATACCAGTTCTTGTTGATCTACTCAAGCCCATTCCCGATCGTCCAGGGGCCCCTTTTCTGGCACTAGGGCTTCTAATTCAGCTTGGAAATGACTGCCCTTCAAATAAGATTGTTATGGTCGAGTCGGGGGCTTTGGAAGCTTTAACAAAGTATCTTTCACTTGGTCCACAAGAAGCCACAGAGGAAGCTGCTACTGATTTACTGGGTATTCTATTTAGCACTGCTGAAATATGTAGACATGAATCTGCGTTTGGTGCTGTGAGTCAGCTAATAGCTGTCTTAAGAATGGGTGGAAGGGGTGCAAGGTTTAGTGCTGCTAAAGCATTAGAGAACGTATTTTGCGCTGATCACATTAGAAATGCTGATTCTGCCAGGCATGCTGTCCAACCCTTGGTGGAAGTTCTAAATACTGGGTTGGAGAAAGAGCAGCATGCTGCTATTGCTGCACTAGTCAGACTATTGAGTGATAATCCATCAGGAGCACTTGCTGTTGCAGATGTTGAAATGAATGCAGTTGATGTTCTTTGCAGGATTCTTTCATCTAATTGTTCAATGGACTTGAAAGGTGATGCCGCGGAGTTGTGTTGTGTACTTTTTGGAAATACTAGAATCAGATCCACAATCGCTGCTGCTCGCTGTGTGGAACCTTTAATCTCTCTCCTTGTATCCGAGTTAAGTCCTGCTCAGCATTCGGTTGTACGTGCACTTGATAGACTCGTAGATGATGAAAATTTGGCTGAACTAGTTGCTGCTCATGGTGCAATCATTCCTCTTGTAGGCCTTCTGTATGGCAAGAATTATATGCTTCATGAAGCATGTTCCAGAGCTCTTGTTAAGTTGGGAAAAGACAGGCCATCCTGTAAGATGGAAATGGTAAAAGCTGGTGTGATTGAGAGTGTACTTGATATCTTCCATGAAGGCCCACCGGATTTTCTGTGTGCTGCTTTTGCGGAATTGCTCCGAATATTAACCAACAATGCTACTATAGCAAAAGGTCCATCTGCAGCAAAAGTAGTTGAACCCCTCTTCATGTTGCTATCTAAGGCAGAGTTTGGACCTGATGGGCAGCATAGTGCTTTGCAGGTTCTGGTGAATATCCTGGAGCATCCGCAGTGCCGTGCTGACTATTCTTTAACTTCTCATCAAGCTATTGAACCTCTCATCCCTTTACTTGACTCTCCTGCTCCAGCAGTCCAGCAGTTATCAGCCGAGCTTTTATCCCATCTGCTTCTGGAAGAACATTACCAGAAGGATCCTATTTCACAGCTAGTAATTGGCCCATTAATGCGTGTTCTTGGTTCTGGTATTCCCATTTTGCAGCAAAGAGCTGTAAAGGCTCTTGTCAGCATTGCAGTGACATGGCCTAACGAAATTGCAAAAGAGGGTGGCGTTGCTGAGCTGTCAAAAGTCATACTGCTTTCTGATCCTTCTCTTCCTCACACATTGTGGGAGTCTGCTGCTGCTGTTCTATCTAGTATTTTACAGTTCAGTTCTGAGTTTTATTTGGAAGTACCTATTGCGGTGTTGGTACGATTACTTCGTTCAGGCTCTGAAGCCACTGTTATCGGTGCGCTAAATGCTCTTCTAGTACTCGATAGTGATGATTCCAGTAGTTCTGTAGCCATGGCCGAAAGTGGTGCAATTGAGGCTCTTTTGGAACTGCTGAGGTGTCATCAATGTGAGGACACTGCTGCAAGGCTGTTGGAAGTTTTATTAAACAATGTTAAAATCAGAGAAACCAAAGCAACCAAATTAGCTATCTTACCACTATCACAGTACCTTTTGGACCCACAAACTCAAGCTCAACAAGCTAGATTGTTGGCAACTCTTGCTCTTGGAGATTTATTTCAAAACGAGACTCTGGCAAGATGTAGTGATGCTGTTTCGGCATGTCGTGCTTTGGTGAATGTGCTCGAGGATCAACCTTCAGAAGAAATGAAAGTTGTAGCTATTTGTGCTCTGCAGAATCTTGTGATGTATAGTCGCTCAAACAAAAGAGCAGTTGCAGAAGCTGGTGGTGTCCAAGTTGTACTTGATCTGATTGGTTCAAGTGATACGGATACATCAGTCCAGTCTGCAATGTTTATTAAGCTTCTTTTTTCTAACAATACCATCCAAGAGTATGCCTCCAGCGAGACTGTCAGAGCTATAACCGGTAAAATAGATTGTTACTTTTACTTGGTTACATCTTTTTTTGCCCATATTTTCACTGGATCTAAATTATTATACGTTTTATCTAGCAATACTACATTTGCAAATTGCAAATAGTTTAAGAAAATCTTTTATATAATATGCATTTTTTTTAACAATTCTAATTTGAAAGATTTAATAGTAGGGGGATGAGATATGTATCCTTATATTATGTGCCCTCAAAATATTAAATAAATAAAACAAATAAAAGTTAACTTAGAAAAATATTAATTATTTAGATGCAGGTGACTTGTGTCTGATGTTAAAACAAAAAGTAACGATTCATTAAAAAATATAGAAGTTTTGATCATAACGTAAAAGTTATTACTATAATATAAATCATGTAAACTGTATTATGATATTATCTTGAGTGCCAAATTGGAAATTTGTAAAGCATGTATTATCCTGTGAAATAATTACTTGATATGTAATTATATGCAATATCTTTGCAATATAATTGAAAACTGAATTATTCCATAAATTTCTACTTGTTTTTCTGGAAAAGTGGTATAAACAGTTCTAAATCTGAGAAAAATTGACAGCAAATCAAGATTTTACTCTCAATAAATAAATAGGAAATATAAAAGAAACCCTAAAAACTGTAGTTGGTTACAAATGATGAAATCTAAGGTCTAGAAATAGTATTGTACAAATGTAAGCCTCAAACTTCTTATTATGTATACCGGATTACCTTATTTCAAACTTCTTAATATGAATGATTTATTTGGTTTCTAATGGCTTTCTATGTTTATGAAGTAAAGTGGATTACTTTTGTAACAGTCTGTTATTAGTTTAATCTTTAAATTTTAAATGGTGGCGCAGCTGCTATCGAAAAGGATTTGTGGGCAACGGGAACAGTGAATGAGGAGTATTTGAAAGCCCTAAATGCACTTTTTGGTAACTTCCCACGGTTGAGAGCCACAGAACCTGCAACCTTGAGCATTCCACACTTGTTGACATCCCTCAAGACTGGATCAGAAGCAACTCAAGAAGCAGCATTGGATGCACTATTTCTTCTGAGGCAAGCTTGGTCTGCATGCCCGGCTGATGTGTCCAGATCCCAATCAAATGCTGCTGCAGATGCAATACCCTTGCTGCAGTACTTGATCCAGTCAGGGCCACCCCGATTTCAAGAAAAGGCTGAACTTTTGTTGCAGTGTTTACCTGGGACATTGACTGTAATAATTAAACGTGGAAACAACATGAAACAGTCTGTGGGCAATCCAAGTGCTTACTGCAAGCTCACGCTTGGCAACACTCCATCAAGGCAAACCAAGGTACCACATTGATACTTAACCCAAATACCATGACTTCTGAAATATTGTTCATGCTCTTATATTGGGTGTGCTTCATTTCTGCATTCTAAGTCGTAGTTTTAACGTGGTCCAAGTTTGCCTGTATTCCTGAATTGTTGATAATAATTATGGAAGATACAAGACGAACATTTTGTTCTTTTCTAACAATAAGGCTAGACGGAACTCCTGCCAATTTCTAATAAAAGGGGAATGGATTTTTCAGTTTACAAAAATTTTAGAATATAGGGGTAAAACTAAAGCTAATAGAAAAGCATATATCTTTGGTCTAGAAGGATAGCAATATAAAGGAGGCTTTTCTAAATTACAATATTAGGCTTGATGATGTGTATGTTCATGCTTTATACTTAGATTTTTGTACATGAATTTCAAATATTACATCTATACATATATGCACATTGATAGAACTCAAGAAATCTGATGGAACAAAAAGATAAATAGATAGATAGTCGGCCCGATTCGAGAAGGGCAATTCTCCGATTACAAGTCACAAATAATCCAAATAACCAAGACAAAATCCTATAGCTAGAACACAAGACTTAAATAAACCTAAATAGCAGAAGTAACTGCTACAGTTACCCCCTAAACTTTAGCTGCTCAATTACCCACTAGCCCTTCCAGCAGCTAACTGCCTTGACTGAGGTTAAATGGGTCAAAACTGGACTTGAATACCTGCTGGGCAGACCAAACTGGGTTGACCTGACCCATTAGAATCGTATCACACATACATGTAAGTGTATTTATGTATGTATGTATGCATGTAGAGGTGGCAAAATGGCCGGGTCAAGCATGTTAGGTAACGTGTCAAAACAAACGGGTTCCGTCAAGTTGACAAAACACTTTTTGTCTGTTAGCATTTCTATTTAATATTTGATGTGATGACTATGATTACAAAAACAATATTGTTAAAATAATAGTTTGTATTTTTGTATAAATGATTTAGGAGGTTGTATGCATTAAAATTTGACTTTGTGTAAGTTCGACGGTTGTCTGGTTCCCCTTTAAGCTATTTTTTTTGTTCTGATACATTTGAGATCAAACACCCTTTAAGCTATTTTTTTGGTTCCGACACATTTGAGATCAAACACAACTGAAATTGACCTGCTAATTCTTCCCTCTATATGCATGTATATATTTGTAGCACCTTCTATCACTACCTTAATTGACACATGTATCACATATCTGTGTCTCCATATTTTGGTCCTAACAAGTTCTGTTGTTCTATATGTTTTTCAGGTTGTCTCAACAGGCCCTAATCCTGAATGGGACGAAAGCTTTGTTTGGTCCTTCGAGAGTCCTCCGAAAGGCCAGAAATTACACATCTCTTGCAAAAATAAAAGCAAGATGGGGAAGGTAAGTCTTTCAGCATAAGTTTGTTTCCAAAATCATGACCGATACAACTTATATTATTATATGCCAAAGACTATCAAAAGAACGAAAAGGGTTGGGGTAATCTAGTGTGCAATTACGAACATGTTGGCTGCTAATTGGTCTCTATTGGAGGTGGCATAATGTGCTGTGCGGATTGGTCAATGGGTTAAATGTTAAATGTTAAATGTTTTGTAACAGGTTGAGATGTGTTTGGTTTGGTAGGGCTGACCTCGAACACTTTTGTACATTTTCTTTAACTTTTTCGATGGATAATTTGTAAAATATGATTGCAAAATATATCGTATAACAATCATAATCTTGTTTTTTCTCTAATAAAACAATTTAAAAGGTTATATGCATCTGAAATAAAGTTTTGATGACTTTTGACATGTTCAACCCATTTGACCCATTCGACTTGTTTCCTTTAGAGCTGAACTTTCATTATATTTTAGTAAAATAATTTTACCCTAATTAAATGAATTGTAAGTTAACAATTATTTTTGTTTTTGTAGAGTTCATTTGGCAAAGTAACGATACAAATTGACCGAGTCGTGATGCTGGGGGCAGTGGCTGGTGAGTACACTTTGCTACCCGAGAGCAAAAGTGGCGCATCAAGGAATCTTGAAATAGAATTTCAATGGTCAAACAAGTAACATTCCATCAAAGCCTGTTTGTATATAACTTTTTGAAAGATTTGTGATTGTTATGTTTTGTAGATTTCAAAGTATAGCTTCAAGAACAACCATTTCCTGTAATTGTGTTGTAACCTAGATCATGTCGGATGCTATCATCGACATGTTTTGGCTTTGGTTTTTGTCTTCATTGATTGTGAGATATGTGGCGAGTCTTTTTCTTTATATGACAATCACCAACGTAATGAGAACTTGTTGGATGAATTAAGTAATATATTTTGGTTGTTTATCATTGTTTCTAAACTGCTATTCACCCTTTACAATTTGTTTCCTGACATGTATTTTGCCTGCTTCATTGTGCTTCTAAGATGAGTCCGGGTCTCTTTGTACTCAACCTCTTTTATCCTATGGGATGGAGGAAGACCTGACATTATTTCACCCTTCTTAAATCTTACTAACGAATGTGTAGAGTGGGATGTTACTGAGTATGTATTTTTGAATGTTCATTATGCTTCTAACATGATGATTTTGTATTTTAAGTGACTAGTTACATATCATGTATTAATTTGGGAATAAGCTTCATTTGTTAGTCATTGTTATTCTTATGTTTATTAACCTGTTAACCTTAATACTCAAATTTATTCTTGAGTTTGAAAATTCAATTGTGATTAATTATTTCCTTGAGAATATACAAGGAATTTTGAAGTGTATTCCTTCTCCAGTTATAGAAATACTAAATTTAGATAAAAGGTAACTAAGGAAATCTTTCTATAAAAAGAAAGGTGAAAGTAAACCCCTCATTTGACCTTAAATGAAATACCTAATCAAAAGCATATGACGAACCATTTTTCTCTCTCTCGAACCATTTTATCACCATCAAAAAGTATACATTGGTGCACTCTCTTGAACCATGGCTCAAGCCATGGTCTTGATATGGGCATGCTATTGCGCGCTTTTTGCAATCAAGTGTGTTAATTGTCTAGGCGTGAATTGGGGTACTCAGGCATCCACACCCCTGGATCCTAAATTTGTCGTTCAAATGCTAAAAGACAATAAGATTAAGAAAATCAAGCTTTTCGATTCTGACCATTGGACTGTCAGTCACTTTGCAGGCACCGATATTGAAGTCATGCTGGGTATCCCAAACGTTAATCTCAAAGAATTTAGCAAAGACTATGACGCCGTTGATGATTATGTCAAAGAAAATGTTAGCGATCATTTGCGTGATCATGGTGGTGTTAATATCAAGTAAGACACACGTGTTTGTATATATGAATATATGTACGTATATGTGCATCCATGCATGTATATGTGTGTGCATGCAGGAAGCGTGCGTGCATGAATACATTATACATACATGCATGGCTATGCGTTATATTGTTGATGAAAACTAAATAATGATCAGTAATACAGATATATAGCCGTTGGAAACGAGCCGTTCTTGAAAGCATACAAAGGCGCCTTCGAGAAAACCATTTTCCCAGCCCTAAAAAACGTACAAAAAGCACTCGATAAAGCCGGTCTAGGCAACAAAATCAAAGCCACCATCCCTCAAAACGCCGACGTCTACGACTCCGGCTCACAAGGTCCGTCGGCCGGAAGCTTTAGGCCGGAAATCCGAGATCTAATGACCAAAATATCAAGATTTCTCGCCCACAACAACTGCCCATTCATGGTTAACATCTACCCTTTCCTCAGCCTCTACGAAAACGACGATTTCCCAATCGAATTCGCCTTCTTCGACGGTGGAGGCAAAGGCGTTCAAGATCAAAACATTCGATACACCAACATGTTAGACGCCAACCTTGACACGCTCTCGTACTCCCTTAAGAAAGCCGGTGCTCACGACGTGAAAATCATAGTCGGAGAGATCGGCTGGCCGACAAACGGCCACAAACAAGCCAACATAAACAATGCCCAAAAGTTCTACAACGGCTTGTTGAAAAAACTATCAACAAACAAAGGAACACCCTTAAACCCGGGGTACATCGAGGTCTATCTCTTCAGTCTAACCGACGAGAACAAGAAGAGCATCGCCCCGGGGTTCTTTGAGCGCCACTGGGGGATATTCCGATACGACGGTCAACCAAAGTTCCCCATCGATTTCTCGGGCGAGGGTAACGAAAAGATGCCAGTGGGTGCTAAAAATGTTAAGTATTTGAGCAAACAATGGTGTGTTTTAAACGATGATATGAAAAATATGAGTAAAGTGAATAGTGATTTAAGTTATGCATGTAGTTTGAGTGATTGCACAAGTCTTTCGTATGGATCAACATGCAATAAACTAAGTGAACGAAAGAATGTTTCGTATGCATTTAATATGTATTTTCAAATGAGTCAACAGAGTGTGGAGGCTTGTGATTTCAACGGGGCTGCAAAGATTACGAATAAGAATTATTCGACTGATGATTGTCTTTTTCCTTTGGAGTTGATGAGTGGTGGTTGTAGGAGTGTTGTTGGAATGATGACTTTTGTAGTTAGTTTTTTTAGCTTGTTGGTGTTGGTGTAAAGGGTGGTGGTAGTGTGGATGTAGATGATTTTATTGTAGTAACGTTAATCTTGATCATTGTGCAAAAGTTTTATGGACAAATTTGTTTGGGGGTTTCTGGATTTTGATAAGTATTTTTAGGTTATTTTTGAATGGTTGTGCTAGGAGCGAACTCAAGGCTAGGGATATAGGGAAAAAAGTCGGTTTGAGATCAGGATCCGTGTTCAAATCCAATCTGATCTGACATGACAAACAGGTTTTAATTCAAACCAGTCCTTACCCGATCCAACCTTAGGTCATCACATGTCTCGAGTTCTGTTGCATTGTCCAAACCGAACCATTTTCAACTGTTAGAATTTATTTAAAAAAAAACTATCTGTTAACCGACCGTTTTTTAACCTTTTTTTCTTTACTTTTTTATTATTTTATCCTCCATATGTTAGTATAAGTATATATAGGCAGTGGATTTGTTGGTTGAATCAAAGTACTCAAACACTCACAAACGATTTATGAACTTAAAAATATTAAAAGAAAGGCTTTCAAAATGGGCCAGGCTATTTAGCAACCTTTGAAGTGTTGAAAAGTAAGTAGGTTATCTTCTTTTGAGTGCCTCGTATGATATCATGTTTTATAGAGATTGGGTGGACACAAGATTAATCATTAGAGTGGCATGTCGCACCCTAGCTTCTCCCCACATGAAATTAGGAACCTTTTTTCGCTTTTTATATGCTTCTTGGCACATCCATTAACGTCCGGTTGCGCCTTTCCACCGCACCATATTGTTCTGGTGTATACGAGGCGGTTAACTATTTGGCACCTTCATCTTCACCAAAACTGAGTGAATTCAACTGAAGTGAATTCGCCACCGTATGTTCAAAACACTAGACTTGTTATATTACTTCGAAGATCAAGAATATAATAAAAATTATTTAAGATTCGTTGTTCTCCAGGTTTCCCTTGGAATAATATTAACCCTTCCCTAAATGCTGAAGCATGAGCCTCCCTTTGTTTATAAGAGTTCAGAAAAATAAATTTGTTACCCGTCATGTGATTACCTGCGCCATTGTCGAGATACCAAACTCCCTTTTCTTTTGGTTTGTTAAGTTTTCATATTGTTTCAATCGTATCTTCTTTTCATTTCAGAACACAATTTCTTGATCATCTCCATCATGAACAAACACGAATTTGCTTAACCCATTTAGTTAAGATTACCCTCATGTTGTTTTAACCTCTGATATGAACACATATATAAAAGCAAAATACCTGAACTTATCATTACAATATCATTGAATTTGCGATCGCTACTCTCTTTTTCCCTTTTGGCCCTCGTCGGTTTGGTTTTGGGTGGATAGTTTTCACCCATTGCTTTGGTTATTAACCGGACCCCCACCTCGTCCCCTTCAATTCCTTAGCCGTGAGAAGAGGTACCACCTTGACCTCGTACCATGTTTATATTACAAGTTTTAGTTACATTTGTGAACAAATAACTTATCTAGGTTGTCAAATGAACTTTCACCCTTCCAACAACTTCTTGGGAGAACATTGTATTTAAATCTGTTAATTGTTCAATAGAGGCAACATGAGAGATAAATTTTGATGGACCTGATACGAACAACTTTTTTCTATCAATTTCTTTTCATCAAAAGTCGTACCGAGAGACTTTGAGAACAAGTTTATCAGGATTTGCCTCATACAGTATGGCTACCTCCAAGTAGTCATTCTTGTCTTTGATTGCAGCTCCTGCCCTTGGTTCGATTGAATCCAAGATAGCATGAACTTTAAATAACGCCTTGATCTGGATTAGGGCTGGAAATTTTTAACACGGTATGTTTAAACGACACGACACGGAGTTAAATGAGTTTGGGTTTGAGCTAAACAAATATGGGTCATAAACGGGTTGAAACAATCATGACACGATCAAAACCAGGTCTAAATTGGTTCAACCAACCAAACCCATTTATGACATGATTATACCCATTTAAATAAATTAAATATATAAAAATTAAGAGTTTTAGATTCAAAATTATCTCTTTTGCAACTTTTGTTATAATTCACATGTCTTTGAATAACCTTCTATTGGAATAATCTTTTGGTTGTTATTTGTACCTTTTGATGATTATCAATGAGCGAGCCAAGTTTCGATTGGGTTTAAGGATATTATAGTTTGTACGTTATGAGTTGAAGGATATTACGGATTGTACATTTTGCTTTTAAGAAATCTATGGATTTTTTTTTGTTAATCATGTTAAAAGGTCATATTTTGTCGTGTTATTCGTGTTACTTAACAGGTGATTTTTAATCGTGCTAAATGTGTCGTGTTTCGTGCAACCCATTTATTAATAGGTTTGTGTCCATGTTTGGGCAAGTGACACGAATATTTAGACGGGTTGCGTTCGTGTTTGGTACATGTGTTAATCATGTCATGTCATGTTTGACTCGATTAACATGGTTAGAATCGTTTTGCCAGTCATAATTTGGATTGCCCAGATGCTGTAATCTCTTGCATTCAACATCATGTATTACAAAGAGGTTAAATTATATTCTTTGACTGTAACCATACTCGGTTCTCGGTTCGGTTCGGTTTGGTTTGCCATTCTTCCTCTAAAATCGGATTTAGGTCTCTTCTTCATTGCATAAGAATTCGATCACAAGTTTCTGATCAGATTTTCTAGTATTGCGAGCAGGTTAAGATCAATTTAATCTTTAGGTGCTTAAATTGAACTGATAGCAGGTTCTTAGAGGGGACTTGCTTGCTCTTATACCAATTCAAGTCCCAAATAAGTATAAACACATTAATTGGATAGCTCCCAAACACTTTATTATAACCAAGAAAATAAAGTAAAACTTAATTACAATTGACACCATAACTTGGTTTATATATGCTAACTTGGACTCATTAGACACAACTTAAATTGTATAGTTGAAAAATCAAAATACTAAATAATAGCATCCTAACCCGCCTCGACTAGGATAGAATAGCCGCTCCACCATCGACTTATTCTGTTAGAATTAAACCGCCAACATTTAATGTGGTGGTTACGCTACCCATCTTATTTGTTTCATGGTTTATGGTCTATTTGGTCTACCCAAGTTGATCATTTAGCCAAGATTTTGACATGATATTACATGTCAAGTACTATATGGTCAACTGCAAAAGCTTTACAAGGACTAAGTTTGTAAATATGGTTAATAAACTAGTTGAGAGTTAGCACGCTAAGACCGGTATTAGTAAACAAACAAATGTAACGACTTATGCATATTAACCCTAAATCTCCTTTTATCCTAGATTCTTTCTTCCATGTTAACGCTGGTATTAGAGCTAAGCACTCCTTATCTTGTGACCTTGTTTATGGCGAACAATCAAAAATTTGATAATTATAGTTTCCAGTGCCTTTACAATTGACCATTCCTAAACTGATGGTTAGACCGAGGTTATAATTTGTTTCTTGAAAACTTATCTAAGGTGTTTTCCTATGGGATGACCACAAACTTGGTGCCAACCTCTCAGTCTTGCTTAGTGGTGGTATAACACTTCATAGCACTCTTCAGGGCTGTTTGACAACCTCTTGATAGTCATTAAGAGACTATCTCTTAATGATTCATAGCATCTTAATGGTTAAAAGGTAATTCTAAGTCTGAATGGTTAATAGATAACCATTAAGATGTTACCTCTTAACCATTCAGGCTTAAGGTTACATCTTAACCATTAAAAGGTTATGAACCATTAAGAGGTAGCCTTTTAATGACCATTTACATACTTCTTGTGTTTTAGTTTATACACCCATTGTAGTCATACGTGATTTACTGGGAGAAAGTAAAGCGATGATTGCCACATTGAATTATTCCTTACATCGTGCATGCAACCACATGAAGCAACAAGCTGATTCAAAGAGGAATGATGGAGTTTTACTATGGGCATTTGGGATTTTTTACAATTACACTCATACATGCACAGTTCTCTTTTCACTCAAAAACATTCTAAGCTTTCTCCATAATCTTTTGGGCCTTTCAAGATTTTGAAGCGTATCAGGGTTACAACTTAGCGTATGGATCTACCAAAAGAGTCCTCCATTCATCATGTTTTTCATGTTTCCCTCTTAAAGGTGGCACATGGGTCCCTACCGATGCTGGGGGTGTGAAAGCACATGTAAGTTATAGTACTAGTTTCTCATATGGAGCCATAGAAGAAATTCAATCACTACGAATTGGGAGATTGTTTCCTCAATCTTCAAAGAAAACTGACTCCTCCGATAGTTGTTCTAAAGAATCAATTTAATCAGCTCTAGAGCTAGGTGTTCTATATCTAGGTTGAGGAGAGTCCTTTTAGTTAATCTTAGCTGCTACCATACTTATCCCAACTCTACTATATGGCCACAACTAAAGGACTCTCATGTTCATGATCAACCCTTAACTATTATTAATCGTAAGCTTCTTAAAAAGAGTAACGTTACAACCAGATTTTTGTTGCGCTTATTTTTGGTGCACTAGAAGGACTCTCCACTAGAAATAGTCTGAAGCCATGTGAGATGGTGCTTTAGATTTTAACTTCGCTTTCTTACTTTTCCTGTGTAAGTGTTTTCTATTGTTAGTATGATTCTTGAGGTCAAATATAGTGTTTATGGGAGTAGCTGTTACATATCAAGGACTATATGGTTAATTGTAAAAGTATATTGACTTAGTTTGTAAATGCGACCAACTTATTGAGAGTTAGTTGGGCTAAGACTGGCATTAATAAATGAAGACATGAATTCTAATGACTTATGCATGTTAATCCCAAACTTTTTTTTTTCTCTTAGATACTTCCTTTCACTTTAACAAGACCATTTGAAATTGTTACATTATTCATCGAGTTCAAGTTGGGTGTTGTGAATTTGTCAGACTGAACTTGACATAAATGGTGATCCCTACTACAATTATAGTAGGCTTGTTCTGATCAAATTTACTAGGTCTAACGAAATGGAGGTCGTGCCATTTTGAATATTTACTGATTTTTACTTTATATGAAATCACATTTATCGTAAAAATAGCCTAAACTTAAAATAATACCATTATCTTTATCAATAAAAAATTAACCTAAGCTTAAAACAACCTGGTTTTATTTTTTTAACTTTTTATGTATGAAGACTTTTTTAATTCTAATATTTAAGTATCAAGTTTTAAATTATTATCATATTTGTATTTGTTATGGACTTTTGCACACTCTTATTTCTATATTTTCATACTAGGTTTGATACCCGTGTGTTACACTGGTTAAAATAGAATAATTTTATAATAGATTATATACATGTATAATATAATATATGTTATAGATAACATATCAAAGAAGTCATTATATATAAGAAAAATATTTAAGTTATAAACAATAGTATAATTTTTTTTTTATTATTCGTAAATATTCATAAATCTCTTTATATACATTTTTAAAAATTTTAGTTATAACAATTATTAGCTACAAATTAAATTATATTCTAACAAAATTAAGTTTTATTAAAGTATTTTTAATTAAACGTTATTTATTTCTAGAAATAAATTATGATTAATATAATATTGAATTAGCGTTTATTGAGAAACCGTTTTTAAGTAAAGATTTCTACCAAAAATAGTAAATTTATAGTAGTGAGGACATATGGATAATATTAGATAGAGATGATGTGAACGTGCTAGAAAATGTCTAATAGTTATTTTTTTTTATTAGTATAGATTTTCATACTATGTTAGATACCCGTGTAACACCCGTGTGTTACACGGGTTAAAATAGAATAATTATATAATAGATTATATACATGTATAATCTAATATATGTTATAAATGATATATCAAAGAAGTTATTATATATAACAAAAATATTTTAGTTATAAATAATAGTATACAAAAGATTTTATTATTCATAAATATCCATAAATCTCTTTATATATATTTTTAAAAATTCTAGTTATAACAATTATTAGCTACAAATTAAACTATGTTTTAACATAATTAAGTCGTATTAAAGTATTTTTAATGAAATGTTATTTATTTCTAGAAAGAAATTATGATTAATATAATATTAAATTAACATTTATGAGGAAACTTTTTTAAGAAAAAATTTCTACCAAAAATTGTAAATTTATTATGGTGAGAAAATATGGATAATATTAGTTGGAGATGATGTAGACGTACTAAGAAATGACTGATATTTATTTTGCTTTATTAGTATAGATTTTTAAGTATGCAACTTTGACAAAAATGGCTCCTTATTCTTTTTACCCCAAACAGGTTGTACTCATAAACTTCCACGATCCTGGTCATATTTTTTTTATTTACTAGGTTAGATACTCGTGTGTTACACGGTTTAAAATAAAATATTATATAATAGATTATATATATATATATATATATATGTATAATCTAATATATGTTATAGATAACATATCAATGAAATTATTATACCTAACAAACTTATTTAAGTTATAAAAATAGTATAAAAAGAAAAAAAGATTTTATTATTTATAAATAACCATAAACCTCTTTATATATATATTTAAAATATTTTAGTTTTAAAAATGATTAGCTACAAATTAAACTATATTTTAAGAAAATTAAATCTCATTAAAATATTTTTAATAAAATGTTATTTATCTCTAAAAAGAAATTTCCTTGATTAGTATAGTATTAAATGAGAATTATAAGGTAAACTTTTTTGAAGTCAAGATTTTTATCAAACTTGTAATTTATTGTGATGGTGACATATGTACAATCCTAGGTGGAGCCAAGGTGACGATTACGTGGACATACTAGAAAATAGCCATGTGGCTAATAGTTATTTTGATTTATCAGTATAGACTAGATTAGATACCTGTGTGTTATACGGGTTAAAATAATAAATATAAAATTACGAATATGAGATTGTGAGGTAGTAAAACATACATAAAGATTGAACCGTGATGTACATTGAAGCAGATATGTTATTTTATAGTGAGTAATCGCTAATTGTTATTGTGTTTGAATTCGTAAATATTGATATTTTAAAATTGTTTTCTTAGAAGAAATACAATGTTTAAAGTTTTAAAATATTAATAATGATTAGCTAGAGTTAGATTTATTTTAACAAAATTTAATCTTATTAAAAAAATTTTATTGAAACATTTTATTTATTTTTAGAAAAAAGTTAATTTGATTAACATAATATGCAGGACCAGTTATGGTTATGCAACAATTTCACAAGTTGGAGAATACAACACTTAACAAATTAAATAGGGAACCAGGCAAAAGAAACAATGAACAAAAGTAAGAACATAAGTATTGGTTTTCAAGGATGATGTATATTGCTCTCTAGTGTTTTTCAATTATTACATGCTTAGTCTTAAGACTGGTTACATGAGATGCTTTCTACTACAACCTACAGCCGGCCATACTTTGAACACCAGCTGGACACTAATCTAGACAACAAGATTAATGTAAAGTCAAAAGATAGATTGCCTTTTGACTAGTGACTATGATAAGACATAGCTCACATCCTAATATATTACAAAAATGATAAAAGTATAAGAGTAGAAAGTTACAGACACAGACACCATAATATACAGTTGACAAAAGTATGGAGATAATCACCAACTTGTATAAGTTGGTGAGTCTTCAGAGCTGACAGCGGAAAGTTGTTCAGATTTTATCAAAAGTAATGTCAGATAAAGCATGTCTTCTCTGTCTTCGGAAGAAATCAGTCTTTAAGCTTCAAAAGACTTTGTCTTGAAACTTCAAAAGACTTCACTTTTGGCTTCAGAAGATTTGATACTTAGTGAATTTTCTTTATGCATTGTCAAATCTTCCGAAGTAACTTCCTTGTACTTCAGAATGCATGCTGAGAGATCTTTGGTTAGCATCAGTCTTTAAGATAACTCTTACAAACTCCCCCTAGGCTGACGGTACCAAAACTTGAAGATTACTCTGAGTCTTGATCTTCTACTTGTGTATAGCCATCATTAGAATCAGAGCCATTCCTCTCTCATCAATTGGTCTGGATTCCTCAGGCTCTTATAGTATCTCTTGATATCCATGAGATCATGAGTTGGGAGGTCAAGTATGTTCTGCATGAAGAATACTTATGGACCTCCTTGATTTTTTGTGTTTGGAGAGTATACCTAAGACAAGATGGATCTCTCAGCAGCAAGAGGCTCTACAACTAAGGGAGTTGGTTACACAGCCTCTTTTGGTTCGCTCTTAGGATGTTCTTACTCATCCTGAGGTGCAGAGGTGGATGCCTTGAACTTCTTCTTCTTCTTCTTTGACTTTAAGTTCCTTTTAATGGCCATCCTCTTCCTCTTTCTGCACTTCATCTGAGAAGGTTGATCTTGATCACCTTTGTTGGACCCTGAAAGGATCATACATGCCAATTCAAGAAGTGGTTGAAGGTTGTTCTGGTTGGAAAACACCAAAGACTAAGAAGAAATACAAAAGACCATTCATGAAGAAATGCGGCAAAAGAAACAGAAGAAAAGAACAAGTGTTGAAGTATCCGCATTAGTTAATGCGGATGACCATTGAACAAATGCTTACTAGTATTTGTTCATTCGCATTAACTAATGCGAACGAAGAAAAGAAATGCTTACAAGAACTTGTTCATCCGCATTAACTAATGCGGATGAGTTAAGCTAATGCTGAAGACAAACAAGAACAAATGCTGATGAAGACTTCTCATCCGTATTAACTAATGCGGATGAACACTTAGAAATGCTGATGATATTGTACACTTAGACTAGTATTCTGATGTATAGTTTTCAGGGTAGATTAGTCATTTTGTACATGCAATGTGTATGCCTATAAATAGAACAATATGACCTAAGTTTGTAAGTTTTTCTTTTAACATTGATAATATTACTCATTTCAACAGTAACCCCAGCTGTCTTTGTATCTTGTTTACTCACATCATTATACAAAGCATTTATTATCATTTTAAGTATTACATGTTCTGTGATTTGGTATTTCCTCTACTTAATCACTGACTCAATCATCATATTCGATCCTAAGTTGAGTCATATCAACTGAGATTCTTATTCTCGGACCCAGTCAATTGGTATCAGAGCCTTGGCTCTTAAATTTGTCTCAAAATCAGTGCAGATCTTGAATGAAAATCGATTGATCTGGTGATTGAGTTGTTTATTAGCAAGTTCTATACTTCTAATAAACATACATACTGAAACTACAAAGAAACTTCTTCAAATCAGACTAACCGCAACCTCTCTGAGAACTGATAATCATAAATTCCTGGACGATAGACTGTTTGAACATTCCAGACATAAAATCAACTTAATCAATACTCGAAACATCTAAAATCAGTAAATCAAAATGGATTCTACTAATTTTTCTGAACTTGGTCATGCTTCTAAACCTCCGATGCTTAAACACAAATATGAGTTTAAGCAGTGGAAAATCAGGTTTAGAAACTACATTACAGGTGTGGATCCTAATTACTGGATCTCTATTTGCAAAGGGCCATACATTCCTCTGTCACTCACTGCTGATCAAGCTGCTCAGTACAAGACTGCTAGAATCCCCATTGAGGATCCAAACTTAAATCTTGATGATGAAGAATATAAGAAAATCAAGATAGACCTTAAAGCCTACTCCATTCTAACTCAGGCTTTAAAAATGGATGTTCTCAAGAGGCTGGAAAAATATGGAAGAGCCAAAGGGGTTTGGGATGCACTGCAGATAATATGTGAAGGAAGCAGTGAGGTTACTGAAATTAATAAGGATAAACTAATAAACCAATATGAAACCTTTCACCATACCAAAGGAGAGTCAATCTCCAGGCAACTACATAGATTTGTACAACTGGTGAATGATCTTGAGATTATGGGGGTTACTTACAAAGAAAAAGAAATGAACAAGAAAATGCTGCATAGTTTGCCAGAAAGTTGGAAACAGAATGTTACTATGTTAAAGAACACTCTTGATTTGGAGAGTACTAGCCTAGATATTATGATTGCCAAAATTGAAGCTCTAGAGTTGGATGAACGAAGCAGAAATCTCAGTGGACCTCAAGTTATTGAGGCATACAAGTTTCCATCTGAAACTCATTCTGTTGAGAATGCTTTTATGACTGAAGAAGATGATTTTCTCTCATCAAGAGATCAAGCAAAGACAACTGGATTCTGTGCTGCTCCACAACAACATAAACCATCATCTTCTGCTCAACCCACAGTAACACCCACTAGTATGCCCAGTGAGCAAAGATCTAAAGAGCAAAAGGCAACTTACAATGCCTTTGTTTCTAGCTTTGAGGCTTATCTTGGGGGTAGACTCACTTTAGCTCATTTAATTCAGGAAGATCTGGAAGAAATAGATCCTGATGATGTTGAAGAAATGGACTTGCAATGGCGAATGGCCATGATTGCAATGAGAGCCAAGAAATTCTTCCAAAAAGGGAAGAAACTGAGTCTGAATGAGAACACAAGGCTTGGATATGACAAATCCAAAGTTAAGTGTTTTAACTGTGGAATGACTGGCCATTTCTCTAGGGAATGTAATGCTCCCAGAAGAAGTAACAACAACTATCAAAGAACCTCACATGGCCAGCATTCATCTCAACCCAATTCAAGCTTTCAGTTAATTACTCATCATCAAAATCAACATCATAATCAGCAACAACCAATTTATCAAAGACAGCCTCAATTGGCTCATCAAGCTCAAGGACATAGCCAACCAACATCCAATGCACTTGTCATCAGACAAGTTGGAGTGTGTGATTAGAGCCTATATGCAGAGGAAGTTCAACCTTAATTTCAGAACCATGCACTTATGGCTCACATTAATGATAGCCCAATTCCAATGCCATCTGAGGGTCGTCCATGCAGGTCCAACAGCTTATGGTATGTGGACAGTTGATGCTCCCGACACATGACTGGAGACAGTTCCGTCCTTCATGACTTCAAGCATATTCAAGGAACTATTATGGCATTTGGTGGAGATTCACTAGTTGGTAGAATTACAGGGGAAGGATCTGTGATGAATGGATTGTTGAGTTTTGATAAAGTGAACTATTGCGAGCAACTGAACTTCAATCTGCTTAGCGTGTCTCAGATCTGTGACAAGAAATATTCCACTCACTTCACAGACACTCATTGCTACATTCTGAAACCAGGATTTCAAATTCCTGAAGAATGGGTTGTCTTGAAGACTTCGAGAAAGAATAATACCTATGTCTTGAACCTTAATTCTGCTTATCCTTCAAAAGAGACATGTCTTTTGTCTAAAGCATCTTTTGATGAGTCACAGCTTTGGCATAGACGCTTAGGACACACGAATTTCAAAAACATAAACAGATTGGTCAAAGGAAATCATGTACTTGGTTTACTTCAAAAAGAATTTCATTTCTTTGACCACTGTTCTGCATATCTTAAAGGAAAACAACATAAGTCCTCCCATAAGCCAAAGCTGGTGAACACAAATAATTCTCCATTGAAGTTGCTACATATGGATCTCTATGGTCCAACTCATGTCATGAGTATTGGGAAGAAGCATTATTGTTTGATGATCATAGATGACTTTACACGATTTACATGGGTGTTCTTTCTACTTCATAAAAATGAGGAGTCCCAATTAATACAAGATTTTATCATAAAAATTGAAAATCAACTAGACTTAAAGGTAAAATGAATCAGAAGTGATATTGGGACAGAATTCAAAAATAAAGATCTAAGTTAATTTTGCACACAAAAAGGCATTGCTCATCAATTCAGTGCAGCTAGGACTCCTCAACAAAATGGAGTAGCTGAAAGAAGAAATAGAACACTGATTGAAGCAGCACGAACAATGCTAGTCGATGCCAAACTGCCAATTACCTTTTGGGCAGAAGCTGTCAACACATCGTGCTTTGTGCAAAATCAAACTTTGATAATTAAAGAAACCAATAAAACTCCATATGAACTTCTTTTTCATAGAAAACCATTTATTGGATTTTTGAAGTCATTTGGTTGTCCTGTCTCAATATTAAACACCCGAGACCATTTAGGAAAGTTCGCTCCTAAGTCTGATGAGGGATTCTTTGTAGGTTATTACTCTGTTTCAAAGGCTTTTAGAGTGTTTAATCCTAGATTAAACATTATTGATGAATCGACCAATGTTCAATTCAATGAGCATTCTTTTCACAAGTTAATAAATGGTCCTGATTGGTTGTTTGATATTGACTCATTTACTAGATCTTTTGATCAGTTTCACTTGTCAAATGCAGGATCTCCTGGAACAGTAGAGAGAAGAACTGACTTTCCTATGATTCCTCCTTCTTCTACTGATCAATTTAATGAAGAAGTCCCACTACAAGCCGATCCTGTCAGACAAGCTGCACAACATCAGAGTGTTTCAACTGAAGCTGGTCCTAGTTCAATGCCTACTCCTTCAACAGAACCATCCACTGAAGTGAGAAATCCAGAATCAGAATCTATGCCAGTTGAAACTGAAGGAAATGCAAATGATGAAAGTCTTTAAAGTGTTGTTGAAGCTGATGAAGCATCTGATTACTTTCATCATCACCTACATCACAACCTGAAGATGCCTCTCACCAAGATGATCTGAATGTCTCCAATCTTGATGTGTCCATTGATGGTGATTTAATTCCAATTACCAGGACACTTAAGAATCATCCAGTGTCTAACATCATTGGTGATCTAGATAAGCGGGTGACCAGAAGCAAGTCAAGTATTGCAAACTTCTGTTTGTTTTCTTGCTTTTTGTGTCAAACAGTACCTAAGAATATTAAAGAGGCTCTTTAAGACAACAACTAGATTGAGGCAATGCAGGAAGAATTGCTACAGTTCAAGAAACAAGAAGTATGGCAACTGGTGGACCTTCTCGAAGGACAATACCCTATCGGTACCAGATGGCTATACAGAAAGAAGACAGATGATAGGGGCATTGTCATCAGAAACAAAGCAAGATTAGTTGCACAGGGATACACTCAAGAAGAAGGAATAGACTATGATGAAGTGTTTGTTCTTGTTGCAAGATTGGAAGCCATAAGACTCTTTCTTGCTTACTCTGCATCTATGAAATTCACTGTGTATCAAATGGATGTAAAGTGCGTATTTTTGTATGGAAAAATCTCATAAGAAGTATATGTGAGTCAACGGCCAGGTTTTGAGGATCCTGATTTCCCTCACAGGGTGTACAAGCTTGACAAAGCTCTGTATGGTTTACATCAAGCCCCTCGGAAGTGGTATGAGACTCGATCATCTTTTCTCCTTGGTCATGGATATGAAAGAGGCAAGATTGATCAGACTTTATTCAGAAAGAAGAAGGGATATGAACTGTTGCTTGTCCAGATCTATGTGGATGATATCATTTTTGGCTCAACAAACAAGCAACTCTGTAAAGACTTTAAGAACCTCATGTATTCTAAGTTTCAAATGAGTGCTAAGGGAGAGCTCACTTTCTTCCTGGGTTTACAAGTACAATAGACAACAAATGGAATTTTCATCAATCAATCAAAATATGTGGAATCTATGTTGAAGAAATTTCATTTAGCAGACTGTCAGTCCATCAGAACTCCTGTGGATACTAAAGTGAAGATTGGTCCAGACTCCGATGGCAAATCAGTGGATCAGACTCTGTATCGATCAATGATAGGTTCACTTATGTATCTTACAGCTAGTAGACTTGACATTATGTTTGGTGTTTGTGTTTGTGTCAGATATCAAGCTGATCCCAAGGAATCTCATATGAATGCTGTAAAGAGGATATTCAGATATCTTAAGGGCAAACCTGAACTTGGATTATAGTATCCTAAGGAAGGAGTTTTCAATCTTTATGCATACACAGACAGTGACTACGGGGGATGTAACTTCAATCGGAAGTCCACTTCTGGAGGTTGTCAATTTCTTGGTCCCAGACTGGTCTCCTGGCAGTGCAAGAAACAGACAAATGTATCTGTTTCAACAGCAGAAGCTGAGTATATAGCAGCATCAGCCTGTTGCTCTCAAGTTCTCTGGATTCAAAACCAGATGCTTGATTATGGTTATAATTTCTTGCACACTCCAATTCACATTAACAACACAGCAGCTGTGTTCATAACAAATAATCCAGTTCAGCACTCAAAAACCAAACACATTGAACTTAGATATCATTTTTTGAGAGACTGTGCTAAAAAGGGGTTAATCAAGTTGATTCAGGTTCACACGGACAATTAGTTAGCTGATTTGTTCACTAAGGCATTTGACCCTAGTCGGTTTGAATTCTTAGTCCAATCAATTGGCATGATTAACCTTGAGTAAAATCAAAATTTGCAAAAACATTCAAATGTTAGAAAAAAAAATACCAAAAACATTCAAAAATCATAAAAATACAAAAAGAAGTCAATTTTGTTGTAGTACATGAAATGTACTCCTTGGGAAATGATATAATTACAGTCATTATATCATTCACTGTGCTTATTTCAAAATCTTGAAAGACTGACATGACTTACCTGATATGCGGGTAGGCTCATCTTGGATAAGAGGATAAATGCTATGATAAACTAAAGATCACATTCAACTGTGAGGCCATCATCTCATGGTGTGTAAGTATTTCACTTATCTGAATGTGTGTATATGTAGTAATCTAAACACACCAGGTCATGATACCTTATGAATCTCATTCACCCACATCAGTTTCTCCTCTGTTTTGCTGAGCAAAGATTTGGAGAAACAAGCACTTAGTGCTGATGTCAAGATCCAAAAAGATTCCTAATGTGGAACACATCCAATCTGGATGAATTACATTCCTTGTGAATGAACAAAAAGAATCCCAAAGTGGATCACCTTCCAAAGTGAAGAGCAAAAAGAATCCCAATGTGGATCAAATAAATATAAGGATCAAAATAAAAGAATCCCAATGAGGATCCCCCTTACCCAAAAATAAATGAGATTTCATAATTTAAATGACCTGGCCATGCAAGCTGTGAAAAAGTTCTACCATACATTTCATGAGGGTAGTTGATCTTGCTATGCTTCTGTGTGTGAGGTACATGTTGAATGTTTAAATCACTCAAAACATGATAATGATCACATGCATTAAAATATTGACCAAGCATGATTTTAAGAGGACAAACATACCTACAATCAATAGGATCATGACTATTTGCACTTGTGAAAGGTAAGATTGATATGATCCCAAATAAGGTACACTTCCTTTTCATGTACATGAAAGAAAAACAAAAATTTAGAAATATTTTCCTTTCAATTTTAAAAATTCATTAAAGTTTCTATCCAATCTGGATATAAACTTTAGGGGGAGTAATTAAAAATTTAAAAGAAAATATTCATAAAAACATAAATTTTGCAACAATTTTTTGTTAATACAAAATTAAAACAAAAAGGTTTGACTGTGTTGGTGTGAAAGCTATACCATAAGTATCTCAGTGTATGCAGATATTTGGAAGCACAAAGTCCAAGATCAGTCAAAACTAGGAAACTTGTATCATACCGGGTATACAAGTCAATCCAAGCAGGAATTGACAATCCAAGAAACAGTTAAAACTTCATAAAATCAAAACAGCAGACTCATATTCCTAAAAATCAGAATCAGTGCAAAAACAGTCAGAATCATCCTCTGTAAAAACATTGATTTTTGACAAGTTCAAAAATTAATGCAGGTAAGAGTATTGGTTAATGCGGGTGAAGGTAACCCAGACACATAACCAATGCGGGTAACTGTTTTTTGTACAAGTGTAACTAATGCGGACAACTTATTGTTCTTCCGCATTTGCTACAGTAGATGCGGATAGTTTAACTTGTTCTTCCGCATTTGCTACAGTAAATGCGGTTAAGTCATTTTGTTCTTCCGCATTTGCTACAGTAAATGCGTGCAAGTTAACTTGCTCATCCACATTTTTTACAGTAAATGCATCCAAAGTTAAATGTTCATGCGCATTTGATACAGTATCAAAATTAAACCTGCGCATTTGTTCACACTTGTAAAATTTGAGTAAGTCATCAAATGTACTATATAAACACATTTAATGAGAGTCATTTAATACTTTTCAAATTTAAGTGAACTTATAGTGCGACGAGCATTTTCTTACTGTTATTCATTATCATCCAAACAATCTTAAATCGTGTGTTTCTGTTTTTCATACAAATCCATTCCATCTCATTTTGATCTTTAACCGAAGTTGTATCAAAACAAGGTGATTCTCGATGGATTTGAACACTTTCATATGTCGAACCAGAATGAACCCTAGGTTTAAGATAATTCCTAAATTCAACCAAGGAAAATGGATTTAAATGGCATTCTCAAGTTCATTGAAATGGATGTTATTGTGAATAACAAAGAACAACCGATTTTCAAAACGATGAACAGGGGAACCGAACCATGAAAATATGGAAATCAAATCCAATGTTTAAGCTATAAAGGATGTTTGAAACAGTAAAATGATCGAAAATTAAGCATAAAACATAACTTCAATGAGTCTCCATCACCAAAATCAAAATTAGGCCAAAAATCTAATAAAACAGTAACATTTGAACTTTCAATTTTGACATGAAAATGTCAAAATGTGAAAAGTCAAACATGATCATGTTCATATGATATAATGAGTGTTAGAATATTACTAATACATTTGTATCTATTGTAGAATCCATGGCTAATCTGACATGGAGCAAGCTCCATAATGTCAGTGGATTTCTTGATCATACTATACCTGAAGCTGAAGGGTTAAGAGATATGATCAGATTCATCTCTACAGCCAGAGTGGCACATGCTATTACTGTTAGACCCCTCATTTATGAGAACTTCATTAGATCTTTCTGGGGAATAGCTAAAGTAGTAGAGATTGATGGTGAAAAGACTATTTCAAGGAGATTTACTAATGATCATACATTAGTAATCACTGAACAAACTATGAGATAGTATCTATAATTTGAAGATGATGCCAACTCTCCTCTAGAACTTGAAGAAGATGATATTATGACCTTCTTTGCCAACATTGGTTATGAAGGTGGATTTGAAGGAAAACAAATTGTCAAGGGGTTAGTTGATCTGCAATGGAGATTTCTCATTCATTTATTCCAACATTGCTTATCTAAGAGGAAGACTGGTTGGAATGACATCCCCATGACCATATCATCAGCCATCTGTGCCTTGTGCACTAACAGACCTTTCAACATGTCTGCTTATGTGTTTAATGGCCTGATCTCAAACATTCAGGAAGGGAGAAGGCATATGTTCCTGATGTATCCAAGGTTCATCTAATGCTCCATCAATGAAGTTTTTCTTAATCTTGTACCAGAGGTCCCTGTTATGGACATTCCTCATTATAATGCCAAGTCTTACAAGTAAATCAAGAAAAAAGATCCTAGAAACTTTTATAGTGGAACTTTCTTTCCATTACTTCCTTGGATGCTACATCAGATAAACTCAAAAGAAGTTCCTGAAGAAGCTGCTGAAGAAGTTGTTCCTATTGTTGAGGAACAAGCTGTTAAGGAACAAGCACATGTGGATGTGCATGCTGATGTACAAGAGATCATTAAAGAACAACCAGATGCTCATGATCAACACACTGTTAAAGAGCATGCTGAGGAGGCTGAACAAAGACTGAGGCAAGTGTCACCATAAGTTAATAAAGGTGGTGATCCTCACACTGTGCCTTCAGTACATGAACAAGAAATACCATCATCATTTAGAGCATCACCTGCTCCTTCACCAATCCAAACTCATCAAGTATCTCCTGCTACTTCTTTTCCATATGCTGCTGCTACATCTGTTGAGTCTGGTGAATCTGCCAGCTCATCAGATTCATCTGAATCATCTTCGGATGAGGAGGATGATCATCCAGTTACATAAAGGCCTGAGAGACAAATACTCTCAGAGGAAGGCCCTTCTGAAAGCTTTGCTGAATCTGAGATTAACCATCCTAATGAGAAGGATGAAATGATCTCAGGGTTATTACAAAATGTTGCAAGAATGGAGAAAACACTAGAAAGAAGGGCTGGGATCATAAATGACAGAATTTTTGAGCTAGATGAAAAAGAAAAGGAGCTCAAAGAACTTAGAACCAAACATGAGTCTGAAAAGAAAGAAAAGGATGATGAGATTGAAAGACTCAAAGCTGCCTTAGATCTGTTAAGAGAAGAAATCAGTGGTCACTTGGATACTGCAGCTATCCAGACCATTGCTATGGAAGAACAAGAAAACCTCATTGAGATCCAAACAGACATCATAGCTGATCGCAATAAACAGATTGAAGCTCTAAACAAGAGAGTTTTTGAATTAGAGATGCTTGTACAGTTAAAAGAAGAAGTGGCAAGGGAAGTGCCTGATCAAGATGATGTGGAAACTAAAAAAGCTGAAACCTCACAACAAGCAGAAGATAGTGAGGTTGGGGGTGAAGAAAGTTTGGCAATGGTTATGCATTCTGATCCCTCTACTGAAGAAGAATCAGTCATGAAAGAGCTTATTGAAGATCTGGATATGTGCTCCTCTAGTGAGTTCATTATTGATGAAGAATTTTGGGACTACATCAAAGATATCAAAACACCTGTAGAGCCAATTGTTGTAATCCCTATGAATCCAGTTCCTATAAAAGAAGAATTGAAGCTGCAGCTTGTTCCAGCAGTCACCTTGACTGTTGAAAAACAAGAATTGATCAGAAGTTTATTTGAAGAACTGAAAGAAAAGGAAATGGATGAAAATCAGAAAGTTGAAGCTAAAAAACAGAAAGAAATGGCTGAAAAACTAAATGGGGAAGCTGAAAAACTTGAACTAGAAAGAAAGAAACAAGAAATGGAAGCCTCTGTCCCATCAACATCTGGTCCTAGATTACACACTTATTCAAGAAAGAGGAAATACTTAACAGAGAAGGCCAAAGGAAAACTGCCAATGGTAGAAGAAGAACAACTTGTTAAGAAACAAAAAGATGATCTGAGAAGCCTTGCAGCTATAGCTGAATTTTTAGAAGAACATGAGAAGGCTGAGAAAGAACTGAGAGAGATACTTGAGGTAATTGTGCTAAAAGAAGGAGAGATTGAAGGAGGTTATGATGAAACATCATTTGATGACCCTTTGACCAGGGACAGTCCTGCAAAGGTTGAGTCATCAGTTAAAGAAATGGTAGAAAAAGCACAATCAGATGATCTCATGATTAAAGCAATGTATCTGATAAATCATGGATATGAGGCAGATGAAGTGTTTAGCATGACTTATGAGGCATTGGTTGAAGAGGTGAAGAAGATGGAAAAGCTACGTGACCCTACTTTTGTCACTGATTATGAGAAGAAGATTGAAACTGCCTAAATTACTACAAGTGCTGCTCAGTCTCTAAAGCAGCAAGAACCACAATCAGCATATCCTGATCCCTATAGTATGACTGACAGGGAAATGAAGGATTATTTGTCCAAGCAAGGGTTCACAAAAAGAAAGATAGGCAACATGAAAACAAACTCCCTCAGGACTGCAACTTTGAAGTTAATCAAAGAAAAGAAAGAAAGACTGCAGTCTATTGAAGAAAAGGTGACAGGGAGAAAACCAAGAACAAGAACTTCAGCACAAGATGTTCAACTTACTACCAAGGATCAAGATGTCTTGGCACCCATGCTACACAAGAATCCAGAATGGTTCATTGAACCCTCCCAACTAAAGCTGCAAGAAGGGTTAACCACCTCTGAGATGATTATGGGTGTGTCTGCTCCTAAAGGCAAAACGGATGTTAAAATCATTGCTTGGAAGTATGACAGTAGTTGGAACATGTTCATGGTAAAGAGGATCTCTGGGCTTGTTCAATTCTTCATAGAGTACTCTGCTCTAGTGAACTCTATGAAGATTCATGATCTAAAGGAATTGGCAGATCTTGAATTGATCAATCATGATGCCATGTATAGAGGATATGAATTTGAAGACATTCTGAAAATGTTTGAGAAGACAAACAACTTCAAATCTCTGAAAGCTATTTGTTTGAGAAAAGATAGATCTTTCAGAAATCCTCTGGAATAGAAGAAAAAGAGAGAAGCAGAAGAGTTGGTATTTCCTGAATTGAATATAAAGCCAACTGAATCTTTAAAAAGGAAGATAGTTGCTGAAACTCACAAGACAAAGCCAATCTCTAATGTGTATTATGATGAAAAGACCTATGAGTTGGTAATTGAAAGGAAATGGAGTGGAAAGGAAGCACCAGAAATTAGGCTATTCAGTGGATATGAAGTAAGACTGTTGGATGAATCTTATGTTCACTACATATTCACAAAGCACTTTAGAACACTCAACAACAAACTAGGAGAAGATGATTTAGAGTTCATTCTGAAATGTGTCAAAATTTTAAAGATGGCCTATGACAGAATACACATGAAAAAAGAACAAAGAAAGAGAAAGAAGGTGCCTCTCCAAATGGGCAACATTGTGAAGTTAGAGATAGATGCTGATGGGTCCTTACTGATTCATAGAGATGGTCTTTTCACTGTTTCAATGTGGGAACCAATCTCCTTGAGACAAATGCCCATTGATGCAATTCATACTATGAGCCAAATGAAGATACATGTCCTTAGCCGAGACAAGATGAATGAGGCTAAAGACTTCTCCAACATGATCAAGGCTATTCTGAATCCTACACGGACAGAACCTAAACCTTTTGCAGCTACTGCATCAGCACCATCTCCATCTACAGTCCAATCAAGACAAGCTCATGAAGAACCACCAGAATCATCACAACCTCCACTACCATCAAACTCTTGAAGTACATAGACTGTATAATCCTTAGGGGGAGTATTGTTGGACCCTAAAAGGATAATATATGCCAATTCAAGAAGTGGTTGAAGGTTGTTCTAGTTGGAAAACACCAAAGACTAAGAAGAAATATAGAAGACCAATCATGAAGAAATGCGACAAAAGAAACAGAAGAAAAGAACAAGTGTTGAAGTATTCGCATTAGTTAATGCGGATGACCATTGAACAAATGCTTACTAGTATTTTCATTCACATTAACTAATGCGGATGAAGAAAACAAAATGCTTACAAGAACTTGTTCATCCGCATTAACTAATGCGGATGAGTTAAGCTAATGCTGAAGACAAACAAGAACAAATGCTGATGAAGAGTTCTCATCCGCATTAACTAGTGCGAATGAACACTTAGAAATGCTGATGATATTGTACACTTAGACTAGTATTCTGATGTATAGTTGTCAGGATAGATTAGTCATTTTGTACAGGCAATGTGTATGCCTATAAATAGAACAGTATGACCTAAGTTTGTAAGTTTTTCTTTTAACATTGATAATATTACTCATTTCAACAGTAACCCCAGCTGTCTTTGTATCTTGTTTACTCACATCAATATTCAAAGCATTTATTATCATTTTCAATATTAAATGTTCTGTGATTTGGAATTTCCGCTACTTAATCACTGACTGAATCAACATATTCGATCCTAAGTTGAGTCATATCAACTGAGATTCTTATTCGCGGACCCAGTCAACCATGTCTTCCTTCTTTATCATTCTTAGTTTGATCCTTCCCTTTACAGGTTCAAAAGAAGGTTCAGGACCCTGCTGTGGGTTAGAAGATAAATCTGGCTCTGGATCGGCACTAGGTCTAGGTTGTGGTGTCTGTTGGGGTTCAACCTTGACCTCAGCTTCAGGTGTAGCTTAACTTGGTGGAGAATGCAAGTCTTAAAGCTCACCCTTTTTAATCTTTTACTTGATCACCCTTATGTGCTCATCCATTGTGGATAGAGACATGGAACCAAGTCTCATTCCAGAGAACCCATACAGCTTCAAGAAGCTCACCATCTTTTGTCGGTCCTCAGACTTCTTCTGGTTGGCTTTGATGGTGGCTCTTGATTTTAAAGCATCCTCCCTCATCTTTATCTTAGTAGTTTTCATATATTTGATAGCCTCTTACTCTGGCTACTTGAGATATTCAAACTTTATATACTCATAAAATAGAGGGAGTAAAGCTAAAGCCTAATAGAGACCTTTGGCACTCAAGTAGGTAGTCATCTTTTATCTGTCTTGTTCTCTACCTACTTGAGTTTCTTCCTTAACATCCATAGACTATACTTCAGGCCTTTCTTAAACTGGGGAAAGGACAGGGCTTTATACAATCTTCTTCTTTTTCTTTCTTCTTTTGTCTTGAGGAGCAAAGCAGCAACCTCAGCCTCCTTCCTCTCTCTTGACACTTAAGTATCAGCCAGTTCATTTAATTCTTCCAAGGGAAGAGAGATCAGTTCATATATATTATAATTCTTACACCCCAGATAGTCCAATCTGTCTTCCCTTAACGCATCTTCCTAAGTGTTTGGCCTAGGGGCAACTCTGATTGCAACCTGCATAAAGCTGGGGGTCTCTCTCAGCCTCTCTTCCCTTGCCTTCCTCTTCCTCTTCATATCCTCCTCCTCAATCTCCTTAGAAGTTAGAACCTTCTTTCCTTTGTCAAACACTAGCCTATGTGACTAAGGGAGGAGAGAGCTTTGGCCTTCTTCACCAACTGGTGTCTCATTGAGGGTAATTGGTGCTGAAGGAGTTATAGTCTCAAGGTTCACAGGTTCCACAGTTGGTCCTTCAACTGAGGTTTCCCATTTGAAGCTAATCTTAGGGTCTGCCTTAATATGTAGTTGACTGATTGTTTTTTCTGATAGCCTCTGTTTATATAAGCTGGTTCTTCTCTTGAACTCCTTAGACACCCTCATCTGAATCCTGTCAGCTACCTATCAGCTTGTCTGTTTTGGCTTGGGTTAAAGTCACAGGTCAACCAGAGGGAAGCTTTCATAGAATCACAGGGTATGGAAATTGAAAACTTCTTATTTACCCTGATATCTAGAAAGCACCAGGGCTCTTCTATCAGTGTCATACCTCCATCACCTCAATGTCCATACTTTGAGCAATGCTCTCAAGTTCTATGGTTGTGGTGATTTTCTCCTCCTTTTTGGTAGCATCACCTACTTGGACATGTGAGCTAGAGGTTAGGTCCACCACATCCACAGGTTCTTATGGACTTGGTTGAGCATGCCTGGCAGGTCTCTCAGCTAACTTGCCATTGAGATCGGTGATCTCTAATTGCTGATTGATGTGACAACCCTGATATTTAGGTCCAGAAATTTTTTTTAGAAACTATAACGGGCCACACAATGATTATGTTGGAGGCCCATGAAATGGGCCCAACAAGATTGAACTCTGAACCATATATACACACACAACATTATGAGCTTGGGCCATCGATCTTTAAATTGGCCGTTAGGCCACAATGCTAAACGGGCTTGACCCACAAAACTCCAATGGGCCATTAGGCCATGTTATGATATTGTTCATGATCTACCAACATTAATGGACCATGGGCCTGATGCCTTAGTGGAATTATTTGCCAATTAGAATTTTAAACTATAAGCGATTATAGGTAGACCTTATTACTTGGCAATCTAGATTTGGCACAATAAGTAAACAAATTAAATATACCCATATGACGAGCAATTATTTGAATGAAATGTATGTACCCAATTACGTGAATTATCAAAGCTAAATAAATTATAATAAATAAAAAGTTACATTTAATGAAGCCACTAATATAATTAAAAATATAAAAACACTTGTAAAATATGAATCTTATAAAAATAATAAGAACTTCTAGAATACTAAATAACAAACTCACATAATACTTACACTATAATAAATAAAAATCAAATATAGAATAATATCTAAGTAAGAAAATCTTAGAAAAATCCTACTTAATCTAGCTAAAATACATACTAAGATAATCCTAGCAACCTATAATAAGACAAAACTCCAAATGCATGCATCTAATATAAATATATATTATAAAGATTTATTTCAAACATAATATGCATACATACATGCATGCTCACAGCATACATACATAATATATATACACACACACACACACCCTACTTATATAAATTCATGCGCGTACACCGAATGCATATATATAATATGAGCACATGTTTTATAAAATAACACATCGCACCCAAACTTATATATAAATTTGCACCACCCACACATAAATATTTATACATATGTATTGATACACCTTAAACCAAGCATTTAATATATGTATATATATAGTAGGAATTTATGGGCGCACACACACCCGACACACAAATACCCGTATACACACACACACACACACACACACACACACACACACACATATATATATATATATCACGACACACATATATATTGTTACACATTTAAATTTTATAAAACCATCTAGAAGACACATTAATTGACTAGTCTAATCACCACCCAATGACTTCAAACCTAGCTACCCTAAAAGCCAAGAAACTTGTAAGAGTTGCCAAAATCTCCATAATATCCTAGCCATATCTCGTGAAAACCAAAATTTAGATTCCCAAACCACCCCCCCATAACCACCAATCGGCCAACCCCCTCACCCACTACACTCCACACTTCATTTTCACCTACACTCCACCCTTAAACACTCTTTAATTCTCTCTATTGATTCTATTGCTTCTTATGCTCAAAAACACCAATTTCCAGCCATTTTTCAAGCCATAATCGATCCATAAGTGAAGCATCATCCACTATTGACACCAAGGTAACATAACATGAACACACACACACACTCCTTCAAGTTCATACCTTTCATTTCATTCATCTTGTAACCAGAACTAATCCACTATTTTGGACAGTCTTCTTTCATCATTTCAATTTCATTCAACAGCCCACACCCTCATCTCAGCCCCTCTCACACCAAGGTAACCAGTTACTACCCAAAAACGCGTGAAATATCACGTTTTATCACGTTAGTGACACAACCAACCCCATGACACCCTCAACTTCTTACGAAACCACAAAATACTTCATTTTTCAGTAACTAAAATACATATAAGGTTTCTCAAAACTCTATTTGATCACAAGTACGTTTTGGTAAATCTAACTCACCTTAAAACCCGGTTTTCACAAAAATATAAAAGTACATTATCTAAGTTTAAAATTTATAATATAAATATTTATGAAAGTTAATAAAGACTATCTTAAGTTAAAAATAAAGTTTTATAATTTAAGCTTATGTATTTCACACTTTATAAATGATACAAAAACTTAAAAATATGTGATTTTAAGAAAAATAAAGAAAATAGGTTGGGGACCTAAGTTACTGGATTTATGTGGTTATTGAGAATTTATTTATGTTATGAAAATATTTGGGAAGGGAAAAATCAGACTAAAATGCTTAGTAATCCAAAACCAAGACTTAACGGAACTAACCGGTAAATATAACAAAATTACTAAATATGCATAAAATCCAAATGTAAAAAATTCTAGTAGTCTTTTAATGATAAGAAATGCTTGGAAATTAAATTTCACAATTTTTATAGTTTCTTTGCTTGATAAAAAAAATATAAACGTTATTCTTGCTAAAATGGTAAAAATTCATAAAAATAAGTTCTTAAGACAAAACCATAAAATATCCAGAAATAAAAATTTTTCTAAGTATATTAAAGTATTATAGGACCAAATATGACCAAAGTCAACCCGAACCCGAAAACCTGTTAAAAACCAAACCCTTGATCGTTAAAACACTAAAACCGACAAAAACAACTTAAGAAATGAAACTATAGCACATAATGGCCTAATAATTATAAAAATAAATTAAAAACCAAATATTAGAATTTATGAAATATTTTAGGAATTTATACAAAATTTACCGTTAATATAAGTTAGTTAAACTAATAAAGTTAATATTTTTCAGTAAATTATGACCCTAAAAATTAAATAACAATTAAAATTTTAATGAAAACAATGAATTTAATAATACATTATATAACGCACCCGAAACGCGAGCCGATACGCGTTTAAAAACATAATAAACAACTCACCGAACCTATGAACATAATATCACTATTACATAGACTAATTAGCACTAAAAATAAGATATCATTGAAATTTAATCACTTTTACCATATAACAACTTTAAGCAAGAAATTTCTATTATAACCGACATAAAACGACAACTTCAAAAATATGCTTAAAACCATTAAAAATGGTTAAATAAAAAAATATCAATATACTCCAGTATCTATGCTTACTTATGATGATAAAAGCTATCACCAATAATTAAAGTGCAAAATTCCAAACATTAGGGTTAAAAATGGCAATTTAGCAAAGTTGAGGGACCAAACTTGCCAACTAATAAAGCCTTACTGTTTTGGAAGCAAATCATAATTATAAGCACTATTATTATCTGAATTCATGATATAATAACCCAAATGTAATCAAAAACCAAGTCAAGACTTCAAAACTTCAAAAGTGAACTAAATTACACATACGTAATGTAAATCACCAAATCGGGTAAGATAAATCTAAATTTAAGGGTTGGGATTAGATAACTTATTAAAATGAAGTTAGTACATATGAAATGAACCTTGAAGCCTTTCCGATCGGTAGCTCACTAGGTCTTAAACACTTACTTCAAGAACAAGCTAATGTGAGTCCCATTAACCCCCTTTTTACTTAAAACTTTTAGGGTGGAATGCATACTCTTTAAAAACTAATTGGTGGTCGCAATAGGCTACTATCCCCAAAATTAGCACAATCATTAACTCTGTAGGGAGCCCACATGATTTGTGGATAGTACTATTTTGGGGAATCCCCCACACACAATGTGCCCTTATGACAGGGAAACCTCCCATTGAGATAGAAATATCATTGTGGCAAAAATTAGTGCATTGTATTACTATGCTTGGTAGGGCATGCTTCAGCCTATAACAATAAGGGGTATAGGTTAGGGGATGTGTGGAACACGGGTGGGTTGTCCCGTGTCAAGATTTGATTGTGACACTTCTTTTGTGCACCTGTATTTATGATTATTTAATTATTCGTGATGGGTATTGTGTCATAAACTCATGAGCTTACCAATATTATATTGACGTATTTTGGGTGTGCATTTTAGGAGAAGAATAATTTTAGTAGGTGATCATGGATAGGAGTTGACCTAGTCGGATTCATGGAGTTTAGCCAGCACCCTATCTATCTGTTAACATTGGGAGATGATTTATTTCAATTTTATGTACTTGGGTTTAGAAAATATTTAACTAGTATTTGAATTAGTGTGGATACCACGTAGCCAATGGATCATTTGACTTGAATTATTTAAGTAATGTTTATAATTTCGCTGCATTGTTTGATATCAGTTGTCACAGCCAGACCCGGTTAACAGGGTGTGAAAATTGAGTACCTTCCTTTGTAAAGTAGCCACCTTAGATTCCAGATGACTAACCTCAAAGACTAGATAGGTGTAGGGTTTGTTTCAATTTGTGCACCCTTAGTTGCATACTCCCCCCTCATCTTCATCAAAGAATCATGGGGGGATGAGAGTACATGAACAAAGTCAATCTCCCTCACCACCAGATTTGTTTCTTGGTCTCTGTATTTTCCCCTTCTAATGCACTTCATAAGAAGTGCTAAGGAGCTGGATTGCCGTGGTTGAGGTCTTAAAGATGTAATAACTTGAAGAAGTGAGAGCCTCTTCCACATGGATCTCTTGAACTTATTCAGAGAGGTCCACCTTATTCATGGGTGGATGATGTGTGATAGATATAGGAGTAGTAGGAGCATTCATCTCTCCTTGAGCAGGGGAGGAGAAGAAAGACTTAAGGTACTCAATGAATCCCATATCCTCATCATCATAGAATTCTAGGTTGGGGATTGATTGGTTGAGATCAAGTTGCTGGGAATGGTAGCTTTCCCCTAAGGGTTGTTCATCTGAGTTTTGAGACTCAGGATAAAGGCTTGAGGCTTGGGTAATGAGCTCATTAGGTTGAGCATGAGGAACCTCAGTAATGATCATTGAAGGAATAGGAGTGGTATGCTCATCAAGAGAAGTAGGAGCTCTTGGTTCCACTTCCTCCTGCATGGGTGAGTATATGAGGGCCTGCTCAATCTGAATATACTGAGCAGGGGTTCGTTTAGATCTTCTTTGGTAGGTGATGGTTATTTTTATGGCTCTAGGGGTGTTGAAGATGAAGAAGGTGTGGGTTCAACATTGGCTAGGACTGCCAAGCTGTCACCTTGAGAATGGAGCTCTAACACTTTTGGGGCAAGGCTGTTTCTAACCTAGAAAAACCAACAGTGGTTTTCCTAATTATCTTAAAGATGTCGGCTTCATCTGTCCCATTTAAGAACAGTACATGTTCCCCTTAACTGTGAGCCCAGTTCATAGTTGAGAATGTGCCGGACATATCTGTAAGGAATACACCTAGTGGTTGATGCAACAAAGAACAACCAAGAGCTCCTCAGCATGCAAAATAAAGTACCAGGAAGTTACTTTCGGAAGATTTGATACAACTCAGCAATTATGCTAGTGTCAGTCTTCCAAAGCCAAAAACCATATCTTCTGAAGCCAAAAGACCATATCTTTCGAAGCCGAAGATGAGTCTCCCAAGCTTCAAGGACAAAGTCCTTCCGAAGCCAAAGATTGATTTCTTCCGAAGATAGAGAAGACATTCTTTCTCCTGAATCACCTTTTGACAAAAGTTGAACCACTTTCCACTGCCACTCTCTGATACTCACAACTCATATGAGTTGGTGAAAAGTCCGTGCTTTAGTCATTGTATTAGGTCTTTGTGTTTGTAACTTTTCAACTACGTACTTTTATCGTTTTTGTAATATATTGGATGTGAGCTATGGCATGTCATAGTCACAAGTCAAAAGGAAATCTGCCTTTTGACTCTACATTGATCTGTTGTCTAGATTAATGTTTCCAGCTGGCCTTCAAGTGGGCCGGCTATAGATATAGTATAAAGTGTCCTCAAGTAATTGTTCTTTTCTTTTAATGCTTTGTAACACTTGTAAACTTGAGAGCAATATACATCATTTCTTAAAAACCGTATTTGAGTTTCTTGTTCTTGTTCTTTTACTTGTTGTCTTTGTATCATCTAACCGGTTCCCTATTTGATATTCTAAGTGTTTCATATCTCCTCCACCTTGTGAAACTATTGCATTGACCACCCTTCACACCTCCCCGCCTGCAATTGGTATTAAAGCATTTCAGGCTCTTGATTTAGATTTCACCATCGTTGATCACTTTAGTTTCCACAGAACACTTAACATCTCAAATGGCCAGCTCTTGCTAAGGCTGATATGGAAACCGAACTATGACAAAGTCTCCACTAATCACTCCTTATGATTTTGATACTTGGGCCAACTATGGAAGGGTTCATCAAGTCTCAAGACAGCAGGATGTGGAGATCTATTGTCAAAGGGCCTCACATCCCATGCACCTATTTAGCCATTGCTGGGGGCATGATACCAAAGGAAATGGCTGACTATTCTGAAAAGACTAGAAAAGATATAATATAGATCAGAAGGCCATGACCGCGTCTTTTAAACTGCTCTTTCTAACTCCATATACAGAGCTTTAAGAATTGCAAAACTGCTAAGCAGCTCTGGGATGCACTGAACTGATGTATAAGGGGTCTGATGAAGCCAAAGAATAAGCGAGATATCATGAAGCAGCAGTTTGAAAATACAGGTGAAACCATGACTCAACAATACTTCAGGTATGTTGAGATTATGGATACTCTGACTGATGTTTGTGTAATGCTTGAGAACAGGGACATAGTGAGGAAGTTCATGTTTTCTCTTCCTAGACAATGGACTCACTACTGTGTGACCATTAAGAGAACTGAGAACCTCTCTACTCTTACTCTCAAAGAGCTGTATGGTATCCTTAGTGGGTACCAGATGGAGATGAACTTGGAAAATCCATCCAGTAGCTCTTCCAACAACCAGCAGAGTTCAGCCCTTCATGTGGTTGAAATGGATAGCATAGAACCATAGCATCATCTCATATGCTTCCCTAAAAACTCATAAAAGGGTTCTTTAATCACTTTCCCCGAGACACCAAGGGAGAGCTACATCCAGGAAGCCCATTCCAAGAGACAAGCTCTGCAAACCTTTGTGTCTACTGATAAAGTTGTGGCAACTTTATTTTTACTCTTGAAGACTTGGAATGCATCCATCCAGATGATCTGGAATACATGGAGATAGTCCAACAATGGCTCTTCTCACTCACCAAGCCAAGAAGTTCTACAAGAGGACAGGGAGACAGTTTTCCAGTAATATGGCTAGTGGAAAGTTTGGACTGGACAAAAGCAAAGTGAAGTGTTACAACTGTAACAGATGGGCCACTTTGCTAGAGAGTGCAAGGCACCAAGAACAAATGGCAGCCTAGGCCAAACTACACTGATGCAGCTCCAAAAACTGAGAAGCCAAGCCAGCCCAAACAACATACTGCTGTTGTTATTGAAGAAGAAGGCTTTGACTGGAGCTTTCAGGTGGAAGATGTTTCTCCAAACCAAGCACTGATGGTTGATCATGAAGAAGCTAAGGTATTGGAACATCTTTGTACCCCTGAATACATTGCAAAAGTTAACATGTATAGGTCCTATAATTTGGAAGTGAGATCTGATCTTGAGTCCATGAACATCTTAAAAGCTGGCTTTAAAAGAGGTGAAAATGATTATAAACTTAAAATAGAAGATTTATAGAAAACCATTTCAACTCTTAAGCATGAACACACAAATTACAGGACTCGAATCAAGTATCTCATTACCAAATTAACTGAATGCCAAGCTGAGCTTGTGATCAGCAAAACTAAGGCAGAAAAATGTGTTCTTGAGTGGAAACCTTCAAGAACATAATATCTTCATCTATGCATGCAAAGATTTTTCATTAGAACAGGCAAGGATTGGGTTCAAGTGAGATAGCTACTCCACACACATTATTATCTATAAGATCTCCAAGGTGTGGAACTTGTCAAGATAAGCTGCCCTCCATAGATCCCATTCAAAAAGAAGATGAAGATAAAAAGGAGGTAATGAAGGATGAACCTGAGGTGAGTGACAAGGGTTATCTTGAGAAGGGACACTATTCTCCGGGAGAGAAGAAAGAATCCAGGATGACAAAGTCTCAAGGAAGAACTTGATCAGGGCGGCCCCAGAAAGTCCAAGAAAGCCCAAGAGATCAAGGCCACTTTTAACTCCAAGCAAAAGCAGGTTTTCATCTCAGCTAGATTTGAAGTGGTAAAGACTAAGGACACAACCATGGACTCTAGTACCAGGAGTTATAGTTTATGTCCAAGTCATCCTAATTCAAAAAGAAGGTTGATAAATATGCACCACTGTTGCACAACTTGAACCATCTAGTTCCAAGAGCAAGCCTTATCCCAAGAAGCCCGCTGCATCATCTGCTAAGATGAAGAAGGAAGTAGAGAGTGATCAGGCTCAACCTCCATCTCAAAAGAAGATTCTCAGATGTATGCCAACTTAATGCATCATGTATGGTAGTACTTCTCACTTTGCCAAGGATTGCATCTACAATACGAAAGTACTATCCACATGAACAAGAAGAAAACTTCTAAGAAGAAGAAGAAGAAAATAGCTTCAGAAGGAAAATCTCTTCCTTTTAGAATCTCCAAAGTGAAGAAAAAGAAAAGTAAAAACTTACCTTTAGAAGAAATATTGGTCTCGGAAGAAAGGAATGCTTCCGAAAGACTGAAGTTTGCTGCTGTGGATGCAAAACCTTCCGAAGGTCTAGTCTCCAAAACTTCCGAAGTTATCAAAACTTCCAAATTATTGAAGGCCAAGTCTAATCTTCCAAAGATGGTATGGAAGATGACGGAAGGCCATGTGACTAAAAGTTCTTCATCAACAACAGCAAATGATCCTTAGAACTTGCATATAGGATCAATTATTGTTGCATTATCTTCTATCCACTTTGACAAGCCCAAGACCAATGAGGCTTGGGTTTCAAAATGTAACTAACCATCTCTTTTTGTGCAGGAACAATTAAAGACTAAAGGAAATGTATGGATCATTGATAGTGGCTATTCCAGGAACATGGTAGGCAATGGCTCTTTGCTTTAAAACTTTGAAAGAATTGATCGAGGCTCAGTTAATTTTGGAGGAGAATATGGTGGTTACATTACAGGAAGGAGCAAGGTCATAAATGGTAAACTCAGCATTGAAAAGGTAAACTTTGTCAAGGAGCTTGGGTACAATCTTCTGAGTGTATCCCAATTTTGTGATCAGAGATACAACATGCTCTTTACTGAGCATGTGTGAACTGTTCTCAAGCCTGTGGTGGTCATTCCTCAAGAGCATATACTGCTCAGAGCCCCTAGGAAAGGGAACATGAACAAGATGGACTTACAGGAAACATCCCCTTTAGGAGAAGCTTATTGCTTTATATCTAAGGCCAATAGTGATGAGTCTTTCCTTTGGCATAAAAGATTGTGCCATGTAAACTTTAAGAACACGAATAAACTAATTAAGAATGATTTGGTAACTGGAATGCCAAAGAAATAGTTTACCAGTGATGATCATTGTGTTGCATGCTTGAAAGGGAAGCAACACAAGGTATCTCCTAAACCAAAGGAAATGAACTCCATCACTACACCCTTACACTTTTATATATGGATCTCTTTGGCCCTACCAGTGTAATGAGTTTAGGAAGGATCTCTTATTGCTTGGTGATCACAGATGACTTTACAAGATATACTTGGGTCTTCTTCCTTAGAACTAAGGACGAGACCCCTAAGATCTTGAAGAGTTTCATTCTAAATATTAATAATCAATGTGATCACAGGGTCAATATCATAAGATGTGATCAAGGAACTTAATTTAAAAACAAATCCTTGATGCATTTTGTGATGGAAAGGGTATTACAAGACAATATAGTGCTCCCAGGACTCTTCAGCAAAATGGTATTGCTGAGAGGAGAAACAGGACACTTATTGAAGCTGCAAGAACCATGTTGTCTGACTCTAAACTGCCTTCACCTTTTGGGCAGAGGCAGTCAGCACTGCCTGCTATATGCAGAACAAAGTTTTAGTAGTTAAGACTTATGGTAAGACTCCTTATGAACTGTTGCATAAAAGGAGACCTTTCATTGGTTTCCTCAAGTCTTTTGGATGTCCCTGCACCATCTTGAATACCAAAGATAAAATAGCCAAATTTGCTGAGAAATCAGATGATGGATACTTCATTGGATACTCTTCCCAAGCCAAGGCTTATAGAGTATGCAATCTTAGAACTAGCGTAGTTGAGGAGTCAGCCAATATGACCTTCAATGAGCACACACCTAGTGTGAAAGGTTCTGGTCCTGATTGGCTATTTGATCTTAATTTAGTTACCAACTGTTTTAACAAATCTTGTGAGGATGTTTCAGGATCTACAGGTATCTTATCAACAGGAGATTATGATCCAAGATTTGAGCTGAGAAGACCAAGTGTACAAACTACTTCAGCTCTAGTGGTAACTAGCCCTGTAGTTGGAAATCCTGTCAGCACAACCATGACAAATTCTTCAGCTGACACATCTGAGGTGCCAATAAATTCCAGCACTAAGGCATAAAACTTAGATGAAGGAATTTCCTATATAGGAGGAGATGGAGTTGGTGATAGTGATCAAGAATTTCTTGATGCTGATAACCACGCCACAGAAGACAACATCAATGATGTAAAACACTCATTGGATCATGTCTCACTTGATAAGTGTGTTGATGTGGTGGATGATTCTCAAGAACCAGATCTGAATTTCACCAGTTTAGATCTGTCCAAACAACTTGCTGTGATTCCTCAACTGAAAATCCACAAGTTCCATCCTACCACAAACATCATTGGAGATGTTGAGACTGGGGTTAGAATAAGAGGACAAACCCATTACAAAAATGTTTGTCTTCATTCTTGTTTCTTGTCCCAGATAGATCCTAAGAAGATTGAAGAGGCTTTGAAAGATGGAAGTTGGTTTGAAGCAATGTAGGAGGAGCTGCTTCAATTCAAGAGATAGAAGGTTTGGAATCTATGTCCTCTTCCTCAACGGAAGACTACCAAAGGTACCAAGTGGGTATTTAGAAACAACAAGGATGATAAAGGACTTGTCATCAAGAACAAGGCACGACTAGTTGTTTAAGGATACACACAAGAAGAAGGGATTGACTACACAAATGTTTTTGCACCTATAGCAAGACTTGAACCTATTAGGATATTCCTGGCTTTTGCTGCATCCAAGGATTTCAATGTAAGGCCCCGTTCCCAGGACACTTACAGCTAGACCGTCATCGCATAAAATATTTATAAACATACATTACTTTTGCAGCGGAATTTAAAACTTTCATTACATTTCAAAATACAACATCATAACAAAATGTAGATGCCAGCCTCAAAACGTCCCCAGTAGCTTATGCATCCATGCCTGTAACTCCTCAGCATCAACAAAATACCTGCCAACTATTATGCATACAAAAGTCAGTGACGCTGAGTGAGTTCTAGTTTTATAAATAAAATACTTTACTTTCATTAAAACAACCTTTTTACTTTCAATCGTGATCACACATCATACGTACACATTGATTATAATTAATTATCTTCGTCATCGTTCATCATCAAACAGTACATACTTACTATCATCAGAATCCTACCTCATTCAATACCACCGACTCATGTCTGAAGACTGATACTGTGCCAGGGCCTGTAAACAAAACCCCGACTCATCTCCGAAGACTGACACAGTACCGGGGTACGGGACAAGGATCCCATCTCGTATGCAACACCACCGACTCATATCCGAAGACTGATACTGTGTCGGGGCCTGTAAACAAACCCCCAACTCATGTCCGAAGACTGACACAGTACCGGGGCGAGCAACAAGACCTCATCTCTTTCACATGCCATCCTGTCTCATGAAATACCCCCGACTCATGTTCGAATACTGATACTGTGTCGGGGCCTGTAAACAAACCCCCAACTCATGTTCGAAGACTGACACGGTACCAGGGTACGTGACAAGGATCTCATCATCCATTACTTCCATTCTCATCATTCGTTATCTTTCACTTTTGTTACGTAATACTTTACGCACATTCATACATCATACCTCGTAAAGTCATAACATAAAACATAACGTGTTACATAACATAATACATACATTTTGAAAACCGAAAAAATGGAAATATAACGCATCACACACCTCATAATCATCACATCATCATGCACAACACAACAAGCACAAGCCATCACATCACAACAGAACCTATCTCAACCAATCAACCTCATAAAATCCTCAGAAAAACCTAAGTCCAAATTGAAGAACAGTTGGACATCTCAGGCGCATGAGCATAAAAATTCTAAGGAAAATAGCCCAGACGCATTACCACTATGCAAGTGCATCAGTCCTGTTTAGGCACATGGGCACTGCTGGGGCGCATGGCCAACACTTAGGCGCATGGGCAACTCTGGGCGCATGAGGTCACTTGGGCGCATGACAACAATTCAGGAGCATGGGAACATTCTGGGCGCATGACCAATAATTTGAAAATATAACCGATGCTACAAACAACACCCAAACATCGACCTAGCACATCCTAACACAGATCTAACATGCTACCAACACTAAACCATGCTAAACATCAAACATAACCTCAAAACAGCCTTACAAACATACAACCATAGAACAACGATCGAATATCAAAGCTGAAAACCCATGGGTACTTTAAAAATATTTGTTCGATATGCATAACAGCCCCAACACTTAAAAACCAGTAAAAGAGGGGTTCAAGAACTCACCTGAAGCAACCTTCGAGCAACACACTTCCACCTGCAAATTCAGCTCCTAAACCCACGAAAACAGGAACTTAGCACCACAAATCTCGGCCTAGAAGCTGAAAATTCGGTTGAAACCAAACAATTACCCAAGAAAACTCACCGTTTTGCAGATTTCAACTTCTTCTCTCTCTAAAACCATGAACTTTTCTTCTCTTCTCCTTTCTTCTTCCTAAACCGAGAATAGGAAAGTGGGTGTGGCAGTGTAGTGGGCGGCCATGCCCTTCTTTTAAACACAATAATATTAAAGTTTGTATCTTGCACAACTTTAGTCCTTCAACTTGTGTTATTCCTCATTTCTATCTTTATACCTTTATTTTCTCTTCTTTTTAATAAAATTCAGGGTGTTACATTCAAGGTCTACTAACTTGATGTCAAGTGTGCCTTCTTATATGGGGTGGTTGATGAGGAGATGTATGTCAAACAACCACCTGGCTTTGAAGACCTAGATCATCCTGATTATATCTGCAAGCTTGACAAAGCTCTCTATGGGCTACATCAGGCTCCAAGGAATTGGTATGAGACACTATCACAGTATCTTTGTAAGCATGGATACAAGAGAGGTACTATTGATGGAACACTCTTCATCAAAGGAATAGGAAATGACTTGATGCTGGTTCAAGTTTATGTATATGACATTATCTTTGGGTCAACTAATCCCAATCTTTGTAAAGACTTTGAGAAGCTAATAAAGAATAGTATTGAAATGAGTGCCATGGGGGAACTCAATTTCTCTCTAAGAATTCAAGTGAAGCAGGTTGATAATGGCATCTTTATAAATCAGTCAAAGTATGTGCAAGACATACTTACCAGGTTTCACATGACTGAGTGCAAGGTTGCTAAGACACCCACAGCCAGAAACCACTCTCTTGGACCAGATATTGAGGGGGAGTGTATTGATGAAGATCTCTACAGGGCTATGATTGGGTCTCTTATGTACCTCACTACCAGCAGGCCTGATATCATGTTTTCTACATGTATTTGTGCAAGATATCAAGCCAAACCCAGAATGTCACACCTCGTTGCTATCAAGAGAATTCTCAGATATCTCAAGGGTGCTCCCAAATTGGGCCTTTGGTATCCAAAGAATTTTGACTTCAATCTGTATGCATATACAGATAGTGACTATGGTGGCTGCAATATGATTGCAAAGTCAACATCTAGGGGATGTCAATTTCTTGGTGGTAGGTAGCCTTATGGCAATGCAAGAAACAATCCTGTGTATCTGCATCAACTACGAAAGCTAAATACATTGCTGCTGCAAGCTATTATGCTTAAGTGCTTTGGATTCAGAATCAAATGCTAGACTATGGATTCAACTTCAAGGAGACTCCCATCCATATAGATAACAACAATGCTATCTCTATCACTAAGAATCCAGTTCAGCACTCAAAGATAAAGCACATCTATATAAGGTATCATTTGATTAGAGATAATTTTGAAAAGGGATTGATAAAACTAGTCAAAGTTAACATAAATAAACAATATGCTGATCTATTCACAAAAGCTTTTGATGAGCAGAGATTTAAGTATCTAGTATCAGCAATTGGGATTTTAACTTTGAGTAGATTTTTCTTAAACTAAACTCAATATTATTTTAATAACATGTGTGTCTTAAGTTGTCTATATAATCACCATATAAGCCCAGTTTACTTTGAAAGAAACTTTTCAAAATGATATTGATCTGGTTGTCGAGACTCGATCAAAAACAATTAATTATATCGGTCTTAGCTACCTTTATTGTGTAAGGGTAAGTAAGGTCGTCTCCACAGGGAATATGTGAAAAGTGTTTAACAATATGACTCAATTAACTTAAAGACACGAACTTTAATATTAAAAATTAGAACTTGGGATGAAATCAAGAATGCAATTGCAAAAAAAAAAAAAAAAAAACTTTGAAAAAATTTGATTAAATATTAAGAAACAATCACTTCCAGGTTTCTAATTTCGCAAGATCCGCAATTCATACTTTCAACTTAGGGTTTGTAAGAAACAATACTTCAAGATCTTAGCTGTTGATTAAAGTGGTAACAAAGGAAAAATCTTTTAAGACTCGTTCATTCACAAAGTTACCAATTCACCTATATCACATTGTCTTCTTTTCTTAGTAAGCTCACGATGCAAGGAAACCGAAAACTGATAATCAAGCGCACAACTTTATTTATAAGTAAACCTTTTAACTTAATCAAAATAAACTTCATTCACTAATCCATAGTTCAATACAAAAACCTAATCAAACATACCATTTGCCTCACTTGACAAGAATTGTACTCCCGAAAGCAATCAATAAGAACTAGCCACTCATGATCTTCACTATGCCTTTGATCTTGAATTGAATATTGTTTGTGGATGATTTGGAGAGCTTTGGAACACCAAAATCGCTTTAGAATCATCAAGAATTGAGCTTGAAAAGTTGTTCCCCAAATTAGGGTTGATTGTGCTTAAATAACTTCAAGATCCATAAAATTCAGAAGGTTGTTGGTGACCGGCGTATGATACGCCGACCCTGGGCGTATCATACGCCCATATCAGCATCCTACGCCCAACTTTCTATTATTTTTTCCAAATATGCCCACTGATATGCCGCCCATATGCCGACCGACGTATTATACACCCATACCCGGTGTATGGTACGCCGGTACACCTAAATTTGTGCCTTTTTTGTAACTTTTGATGTTTACATCTTTAGTCCATGTAGTTTCATTTTTGGCTTCTATTACTTCCAATTATGCTTGTTTAGGCTTCGAACACCTATAAACAAAACACAACCAAAGTAATCCCATTTCATAATAACAACGATGTAGAATCACATAATTAGATCAATTAAGCCTTGAATTATTATCATGTGATCACATCCCCACACTTAACCTTTTGTTTATCCTCAAACAAACTTACTTGCGCAATTCACCTTATTTAATCAAACAAGCTAAGTTATCACAACTTTGTATAAGTTAAGGTCCCGAGGCATATTTAGTTTTAAACTTTCATCATGTAAGATTCACAACCCAACATGTAATACCACTTATGTTTTAAACTTAGAATCTTTTGTTGGCATATGAAGGCCTCGTTTCCGGGACGCTTACAGTTGGTCGATCATCGTATAAAACATTTAAACACATCATTTTGCAGCGGAAATATAACTTTTCATTGATTATTAAAAACATGTCAAATTGTTATATCATTTCATTTACATCCCAAAATATTGTTAATACAATAGCATTCACAAAAATATGGATGTTAGACTCAAATCATTCCAGTAGCTTATGCATCCATGCCTGCACCTCCTCAGCACCATTAATTACCTGCCAACTGATATGCATATAAAGGGTCCAGGGACGCTGAGTGAGTTCTAATTTTATAATAAAATACTTTACTTTTGTTTAAAACATTTCTTTAACTTTCATTCGTGATCGCACATCTTACATACATCTTGGAAACATCATTATTATCTTTCATCATCATTCGTTTCATTCATTTCGTACTTTCTTTCACTAATATCTTTCACTTTCATCTAGATCCTGTCACATGCTATGCCCCATCATTGTGCACGAAGCAACTACCATCTTGGGGTCAAGCGACAAGGATCCGTTTCATACGTCTTGATCAGTCACAAAGACTGACCCCCTGTGTGCATCCTCATGGGTTAGCTAAACTGCACACAGTTAAGCTAACAACCATTCAATGAGTTGTGAACCTCCATTCAAGTTGCTTGCAAGACTTTCATTCATTCTTTACGTTCCACTTTTATTATCTTTATCTTTCACTTTCATTACATAATATTTTACGACATGAACATATCACACCACGTAAAGTCACATCATAATACATAGAATGAAACATAATGCATGACAATATCAACAAGCATAACCCCCATAAAGCTTTAGTACTTAGCACTTAATTCTATTCCTCAAAATCCAGATTAAGCCTAAGAGTTCATAATGCCTAAACAAGACACTAAGCACAACCTTGAAACTTCGGAAGACATCATTTATCCTTTAGAAGATTTCACCTTGGCTTCGGAAGATTTCTTCTTAAGCTTTGGAAGATTTCTTCCACTTGACTCAGGTTCACAGCGCATGAAAGAATTCACCAAGTCTGTTTACAGCGGACGACTAAATGTTCACAGCGGACATCTATGCATACTTAAGTGTCTACAGCGGACATGCATTGTCCACAGCAGATGACCAAGGTTCATAGCGGATGACATAAATATTCTAAGTGTCCACAGCGGACAGCATAAAATCTCTAAGTGCCCATAGAGGACATGCAAAGTCCACAGCGGACATGAAAAGTCCATAGTAGACAGTCTAAACGCCTAAGTGTCCACAGCGGACACTTTATCCATGCTCAAGTGTCCACAGCGGACACCAAGTCCATCACTTGCGATTTATCTTATGTAGTTTCTAGTCCCCAAACATCATCTCTAAACATATGCTTAGCATGGATCTACCAGCTCACACTTAAAACATCATAAACAACCATACAACAACATGGAAATCCGTTAAAAGCTTTCATCTTCATAAACAGTCGTACTTTTGCATAGGACATCATAGTTTGGTCTAGAAAACATTAGTTTAATATGCATACCAGCCCCAACAAGTATCAAATGTGTAAAAGAGGGGATCAAGAACTCACCTCTAACAGCTTTCGAGTAAAACACCACTAAACCCGAGAGCAACCTGGAGTTCTAGCACCTAGACACACGAAAACAAGCAACCAAATACATAGAAATACATAAAGTTTGGTCTAGAAGCTAAAACCCAACTAAAACCAAGAAGAACACCTTAAAAATCTTACCTTCTAAAGATTTCTTCCACTTTCTCTCTCTAAGTTCGGGTGGGACTCACTCTAGCCGAAGATTATGCATGAGAGAGGGGGGTATGAGTGGCCTTATTACCTTTTTGAAGCCATTATGGGGGCAGGTTTGGCCCTTACACGCTTTTAACCCCTAGCTTTGAAATATATCCCTTTTTCTCCCTTACTTTTCTTTTCTTAAACTTCAAGGTGTTACAGCATAACTTCACATTTTGCTTTAAATATTCATGCATTCACATTCCTCACAATGAACACTCCTCTTGGTTTGTTTTGTAGACTAGTGATTATATACTAGTATATCTGGAACTCTCAAACCAAGACTGTACATTTTCATCAGAAGCTCGTATATTAATCATATTGCCATTAATTAACACAATATAATACATAAATCAAGAGGTCTTTCATGGGTTGTAATGTTAGACTAAGGTTTAAGGTGGAATAGAAAGAGATTTAAGAGTGGATAATGGTGAATGAAATCCAATTTAACATACTAGACATCTTGTTTATCAATCTCTATCATCTAGTTGCAATAATATTCTTTATTCCCACACTATTTTTGTTGCTACATGTTTTGGTCATTTTGACCTCATATTTAGCTTTTCTTTTTTCTTTTTTTTATTTTTCTCTGTTTTTATTATATATATATATCTATATAACCAAATTCAAACCACACGTACTATTATTGCACTAATACTTAGAAGACACTTCTAGACAAGTCATGAATTGGATTTCATCACCCTAGGTTTCATAAAAAGGCTAAGGCTTTATAGGCTTAATGTGTTGGGTTATTCAAACGATAAGTTAGGGCTCAAGATGGTGTCTAAAAGAAATTTATCAAGGTATGGAATTCAAAAGAAAAGGTTCAAACAAATGGTTCATTCCTAATGCCTCTATCACATTCATGCACATATTGGTTCATGATCTTGACACGCATCAATTACACGAGTTCTAACTTAAATGCACATTATGGTTTCCCTCATTATGCAAAAAATATAAAGCAAATCAACATATGCTATGAATTGCTCAATTAGGCTCAAATTCTCACGGAAACGGTTGAACAGGGTTAAAAATGTGAAGCATGTATGTCATCTACCATTTGGTTCATTATGCCTCCTAAGAATTCTACCTAATTTTATAAAAAATCATGATAGGAATGCCTTACTATACTTTAAAAACAAGCATACCAAGGGATCTATACATGCACAAACAAGTGATAATTAACCATGTAAAAAAAATTAGGTCTCATGCACAATTAAGCTTATTAGAAGATTTATTTTTCAAAAAGGTTCAAATTTTCAATTCTTCCCTCATCCCCACACTTGAGATACATTGTCCTCAATGTATGGTAGTCATAATTGATATTTTCATAGCATAGGGAAGTAGATTCTTAATTTCATTCCTATTATTGCTAATCAAGACAATTCATTACGAAAGGAGACTAGTATGCTGTATCCTAACATATTATCAATCAATTTCAATGAAAGCATGAAAATAATATTGTTCAAAACCAAAGTAGTGGAAAGAGCACATGGACCTGATCACAATCATTATTAGAAGCCTTCATCTACCAATTTGTGCCTCCCCACACTTGAGTGCTTGCATCTCGTGATTGACTATCAAAACAAAACAAAGCAAACCAAAAAAACTAATAAAAGAGGTAAAACTCACTTTCGTAGGAATCACGATTGCATTTAGCATATGCAACAAGCCTTTAAACCCCTTGGTAGACCCGAGAGGACTAGTTGTAGTCTCTTGAGGGTTTCTAGTGAACACACCCACAAAGTTCTCGGGTTGCCTCCCGCAAATGCTAAGTTTTAGGTCTTCAGCCAGATCTTACCTGAGACCACTAAGGTGGTCGAAGCCCACATTTTCCTAGCGAGTTTCCAACAAACGCTTGATAATTAACATACCAGTTCCATAATTGCTCCAATGATTGGCATGTAAAATGAGAAATTGTTGAGAAGCCACTTCATGATAGCTTGTCCAATGGCATACGATGTCACCTTTCTTTTCTTCATCCTTAAATCCTCTTCCTTAACTTTGTAAGTTGGAGTAATAGGTACAAGAGAAGGATCGGGATAAACTTTGATTAACTCGGTCTTTGGTCTTTTAAGAAGTTTCATGTCTTGCTCCGAAAGATTCATAACTAGTTCTTCCACTGTTTCCTCAGCCATGGTGGATTCAACCTCTGATTCTTCTACAACTGAAGGAAGTAGTGTGGTATTAGTATCCACAACCTCCTCCATTACCTCGTTTTCTAGTGACTCTTCAATCTGGATTTTCATCAAAAGCACATCACATTTTATGCTAAGATAGTAGAGTCGTTGTTGATCTAAAAGTTGGTTTTATGACAAACATTCATCGATCGTGGACAACATCACTTCAAAATAAGCAATCTTTTCCTCCTCAGATTTATAAGTATGTTGAAATTGCTTAACATTTTGGATATCAACATTTTCTTGTTTTTGATAAGGAAACTGATATTGATTCTGATCATAACATTGAGAAGTATTTGAGTGGTTCGAGCATCCATCAGAATCTCCTTGATTATGCCTATTAACATCCATATATGTTGCCTGAGAGTATTCTTGATGATAGTCATTGTGATCTTCCTTATAACAGGAGCTTTGTACCATCTCTGGTTCATAATTGTTGCAATACAAATCTTGCTCAAAGTTGTGGTTCGCCTCTGACTGATAATATCCTTCATAATATGGAGAAGATGCCTCATAGTAAGAATAAGATGATGGTACATCATCATAATAAACATCCAACATATATAATTTTCTTCTCGCATCCTCACACTTTTGCAAGTACTCAGGACAATCATCTTGTGTGTGAACTGGACTTCCTCAACCAGTACATGAATAATAGACTCGATTCATGGTGAGGTTTAACTTCTTGAGATTAGCCTGCAAGACATAAAACACCTAGCGTAGCACCGCATAAAACAAAACAAAAGAAAGAAAATAAAACAAAAATAAATTACAAAAAACAACACTTTGCGCACTAATTCCCTGGCAACGGTGCCATTTTGATCTGGTTGTCGAGACTCGATCAAAAACAATTTATTATATTGGTCTTAGCTACCTTTATTGTGTAAGGGTGAGTAAGGTCGTCTCCACAGGAAATATGTGGAAAGTGTTTAACAATATGACTCAAATAACTTAAAGAAACAAACTTTAATATTAAAAATTGGAACTTGGGATGAAATCAAGAACGCTATTGCAAAAAGCAACAAACTTTGAAACAAATTTGATTAAATATTAAGAAACAATCACTTTCGGGTTTCCAATTCCGCAAGATCCACAATTGATACTTTCAACTTAGGGTTTTTAAGAAACAATACTTCAAGATCTTAGATTTTGATTAAAGTGGTAACAAAGGAATAATATTTTAAGACTCGTTCATTCACAAAGTTACCAATTTACCTATATCACGTTGTGACTTTTCTTAATGAGCTTATGATGCAAGGAAACTGAAAACTGATAATCAAGCACACAACTTTATTTATAAGTAAACCTTTTAACTTAATCAAAACATAAAACTTCATTCACTAATCCATTGTCCAATACAAAAACCTAATCAAACATGCCAACTGCCTCACTTGACAAGAATTGTACTCTCGAAAGCAATCAAGAAGAACTAGCCACTCATGATCTTCACTATGCCTTTGATCTTGAACTGAATATTGTTTGTGGATGATTTGGAGAGCTTTGGAACACCAAAAATCGCCTTAGAATTGTCAGGAATTGAGCTTCGAAAGTTGTTCCCCGATTAGGGTTGGATCGTGCTTAAATAACTTCAAGATCCACAAAATTCAGAAGGTTGTTGGTGATTGGCGTATGATACGTCAACCCTGGGTGTATCAATATCAGCATTCCTACGCCCAACTTTCTGTTATTTTTTCCAAATACGCCCACTGATACGCCGCCCATACGCCGAACGATGTATTATACGCCCATACCCGGTGTATGATACCCGAAGCAAAATTCTTAGAAAACTAAGGAATATCTTCCGAAGCCAATTTTGCTTCGAAAGTGTTTCTAACACCTTTCGAAGACAAATTACCTTCGGAAGATTTAGACTTCCAGGAAAACTACCTTTTGGGCACTTTTTCAGAGGTGGAACTGACATTTAGATTTCAAAGTTTATCCATTTACATTAACTTTGTCTCAAATCCATATCATATATATTTGTACAACGGTTCCCCCTCTTTCACTATTCTCCTTCATCTGCAAGATTCAAACCCTAAATTCACCCACAAACCGACCTTGTTCTTACCTTCCTTCATCACAAAGCTACTCAAAATAGCCAATCCTGATCCCCGAAACCAACCAGATTTTGCCATGCACTTAAACAGGAAACATAATGAAGTTCCTCTGTTGTCATCTGAGAAAGATCCTGGTTTCTCAGACGTTTGCTGCTTCTTATCTCTAACCAACTACCTCGCCGCACTCACAATCGACCCTCCATTATATGAAGATCAACTTTTCGAGTTCTAGAGGACCTGCCAAGAGGTCACGGTGGGAAGGCACTATCTGCCACAATGCAGGGGGAGAGTATTTATCACACCAGCCACCATCAACACCCATCTAAGGCTGGATGATGAAGAGGGTGACTTGTCCTTTCCTAAATCTTCTATAAATGACTCATTCCAGCAGATGGGCTATGACGAGGATTACTCCGTAAGAACTGTCAGAAAAGGAAAGGTCTCATACAAGTGGAAGCACCTCCTTCATGTGGTCATCCACTCCCTTTCAAACAAACATGGAGGATGGGACCAAATTCCTGAAGACCTTTCCTATATAGTCCTTGGAATGGTGCAAGGGGTCAAGTTCAGGTATTCTCAATTTGTATATACAAATCTGCTTGCTAACTTGGACTCCTTAGAATGTTACATGTTCCTTAGATATATTCAATACATTCTTAACTGTGAACTGGGCTCACAGTTAAGGGGAACAGGTAATGTTCTTAAATTGGGATAGATGAAGCATGACATCTTCAAGACAATGAGAAAGCCAAATGTTGGCTTCTTAGGGATAGAAACAGCCCTGGTCCCAAAAATGTTCGAGCTCATTTCTCAAGGTGACAACTTGGCAACACCAGCGAATGTTGAACCCACACCTTCTACATCTGCAACCCCCACACAGCCACAAATCACCATCACCAACCAAAGAAAATCCGAACGAACCCCTGCTTAGTCTACTCAGGTTGAGCAGGCCACCAAATCACCAACCATACAGGAGGAAGTAGACACTGGAGCTCCCACTTATCCTAAGGAGCAAACCACTCCCATTCTTTTTATGATCAGTGTTAAGGTTCCTCATGCTCATTAACCCCATCCTTAATCTTTCACTCAAAGTCTCAAAACTCTAATGATCAACCTTCAAGGGAAAGTTACCATCCCTAGCCGCTTGATCTTAACTAACTAATTCCTAACCTTTAATTCTATGACGATGAGGATATAGGATTCAGTGAGTACCATGAATCTCTCTTCTCCACCCCTCTCAAGGAGAGATGAGTGCTCCTGCATCACCTATATCTAGCCCATATCATCCACCCATAACTGAGGTGGACCTTCTTGAACCTGTTCAAGAGGCCCATATGGAAGAGGCTCTCACTTTTACAATTGATTACATCATTTAGACCTCAACCATGGCAACCCAGCCCATTGACACTTCTTTTGAAGCTGTCAGTGTGTAGGTGAAAACCAGCAGCCAAGAAACTAAAGCTAGTGATAACGAAGAAGACTTTGGTCCTATTCTCTCATCCCCCCCTTGATTCTTTTGATGTAGATAAGGGGAGTATGCAACTAAAGGTGCACAAACTGACTAAACTTTGCATCTATTTAGTTTCAAAGGTCAGTTACCTGGAATCTCAGATGACTATCTTACAGAGAAGGGTCAATGATCAACAACTTGAGATCACCGATCCCAAGGGCAAGTTAGATGAGAGACCCATCCATAGGACTCAACTAGGCCCACAAGAACCTATGGATGTGGTGGACCTAACTCCTAACTCCCCTGTACAAGAGGGTGATGCTACTAAAAAGGGGGACAAATTCCTACTTACAATCACAGAACCTGGGAGTTCCTCTTAGAGTATGGATATGGTGGGGTCACCACCCTCACTTGCAGTTGTCCATACTCAACAACCTCCTTAAGTCCACATTGATATGGACGCTCTCATTCAAAGTTTGTTTGAGGAGGGTATACCAAGGGCTATGCCTACTCCATCTCACCCTGCTGAATACCTAATAGTGGGATAGAGGTATGATCATCAAAGGAGAGCCCTGGTAATCTATGGATGCGGTGGACCTAACTCCTATCTTCCCTGATATCAAAGAAGAAAGAAGAAGAAAAAGACTTTACAAAGCTCCTTCCCTCTCCCCAATTCAGGAAAGCCCTGAGACAGAGGTTGTGGCTGCTAAACAACAAACTCAAGAAGGTAGGGAACAAGACATACAAAACATGATCACCTACCTGAGTACCATAGGCCTTTATCAGGCAAAAGACCTTCTTCCCTTACCATATGAAAACATTGAATTTCAATACCTCAAGCAGCTTGAGCAACAAGTTCTAAAGGAGCAAAAAACTTACAAGAGGAAGATAAGGGAAGAGGCTGCAAAGTCAAGAGCCACCATTAAAGCAAACTTGAAGAAATCTGCTGACAGACAGAAGATGATGAGCTTCTTGAAGGTGTATGGATTCTCTAGAAAGAGACTTGGTCCAATGTCACTATCCACCTTGGATGAGCACATTAGAGTGATCAAGCAAAAGATCAAGAGGGGTGAGCTGGTTGACTTGTATTCTCCACCAAGTCAGCCTGCACCTGAAGTTGAGGTTAAGGTTGAACCACAAGAGACAACACAACCTGGACCTAGTGCTGTATCACAGCCAGCTTCATCTTCTGATCCATAGCAGGGTCCTGACCCTTCTCCTTCTGAACCTGTAAAGGATAAGAACCCAACTTAGGAAGACAAACAAGAGCAATCTGGTACAGTAGTCTAGTCTCCTTAGTTAAAATACAAAAAGAGGAAAAAGATTTCCATCAGAAGGGACAAGAAGAAGAAGAAGAAGTCCAAGGCATCCACCTCTACACCTCAGGATGGGTCAGAACATCCTGAGGGTGATCAAGAAGAGGCTACTCATCCAACTCCTATTCAAGTAGAGCCTCTTCTTGCTGAGAGACCCATTATGTCTTGGATGTTTGCCACCAATCCAGATAGATGGTATGTTACTAGAGATCAAGGAGGTCAAGACTTATACTTCTGGCAAAACATACTTGACCTCCCTCTATATGATCTCAATGATTTAAGGAGATACTTTGAGAGTCTGAGGAATCCTGACCAGATGATGATCAAAGGAATGATCTTGATTCTGATGAGGACTGTCAACAGATGAAGATCAAGAATCTTTCAGTTTTAGTAGCATCAGCCTAGGGGGAGTTTGTAAGGAATACACCTAGAGGCTGATTTAACCAAAGAACAACCAAGAGCTCTTAGCATGTAGAAATGAAGTACAAGGAAGTTACTTTAGAAGATTTGATACAACTCAGTGAATTATGCTAAGTGTCAAGTCTTCCGAAGCCAAAAGACCATATCTTCCGAAACCAAAAGACCATATCTTCTGAAGTCAAAGATGAAATCTTTCGAAGCTTCAAGTACAAAGTCTTCCGAAGCCAAAGATTGATTTCTTCCAAAGACAGAGAAGACATGCTTTCTCTGAATCACCTTTTGATAAAAGCTGAATCACTTTCCATTGCTACTTTAAATACTCACCAACTTATATGAGTTGGTGAAAAGTCCATGCTTTTGTCAACTGTAGATTAAGGTCTTTTGTCTGTAACTTTCCAACTATGTACTTTTATCTTTTTTGTAATATATTAGGATGTGAGATATGGTATTTCATAGTCACAAGTCAAAAGGCAATCTGCCTTTTGACTCTACATTGATCTTGTTGTCTAGATTAGTGTTTCCAGCTGGCCTTCAAAGTATGGCCGGCTGTAACGCATTCGTGTACAAACCAGTGCAGATGAAGTAACACGAATATCCCTGGTAGTCAGTTCATTTCCATCAGCCGGTCGGTGGGAGTGAGTGTCTCAAGTACTCGTATCTTTTCTTTTATGCTTTGTAACACTTGTAAGAACTTAAGAGCAATATATATCATTCTTATAAACCATATTTGAGTGTTCTTGTTCTTGTTCTTTTACTTGTATTCTTTGTATCATCTAACCAGTTCCCTATTTGATCTGCTAAGTGTTTCATATCTCTCCACCTTGTGAAACTATTACATTAACCACCCTTCACCGATCTTGTAATATCTAGGGAACATGAAATATTCCAAGGAATCTAAGTTAGCAAGTAAATTTGTATAGAAAAATTATGAATACCTGAACTTGATCCCTTGCACCATTTCATGGACTATGTAGGAAAGGTCTTCAGGAACTTGATCCCATCCTTCGTGTTTTTCTGATAGGGAGTGGATGACAACATGGAGGACGTACTTCCATTAAGAGGATACCATTCCTCTCCTAAAGGTCTTGACTGAGAAGTCACCTTCATAGCCCATCAGCTGGAATGAGTCGTTGACTGCCTCTTTGGGAAAACACAGCTCACCTTCTTCATCATCCAGCATCAGATATTGGTTGATGGTGGCTGGAGTGATGAATAGTTTCCTCCGCTGCACTGTGGCAGATAGTGCCTTCTCACCATCCATAATGACCTCTTGACAGGTCCTCCAGAATTCAAGGACTTGATCTTCATAAAGTGGAGGGTCTATAGTGAGGGCAGTCAGGTAAGATGATCAAGAAAGAAAGTTGCAGATGTCTGAGAAACCAGGGTGCTTCTCAGCCGATAACAGAGCAACTGGTTCTATTGCCTGTGAATGTGCATGACAAAGGTTGGCTGGTTTTAGGGTTCAGGGTTGGCCATGTTCTGAAGCTTTTGAGAGAGATGTGAAAAACAGCAAAGGTTTTGGGTAATTTAGGGCTAGAAGATTGCAGATGAAAAGGAACAAGAAAGAGAGAGATCCATTGTAAAGGCTATTTATATGCTTAGATGTAAGAAAAAGTTATTACAAAAGATAAACTTTGAAATCTGGATGTTGGTCCCACCTCTAAAAAAATGCCCAAAAAGGTAGTTATCTTGGAAGTTGAAAATCTTCCGAAGGTAATTTGCCTTTGAAAGTTTTAAAGAAAGCTTCCGAAGCAAAATTGACTTCGGAAGATATTCCTTAGTTTGGGAGGAATGGCTTCAGAAGAAATTTACTTACAGTAATTTTTCTTTCGAGACAGATATGGTTTCGGAAGATATTAAGCTTCAGAAGTTTTACTTAAAGTGTAAATAAAACTTTCGAGAACAAATTGCTTTCGGAAGAAAATTTTCTTTCAAAACATATAAGTACTTAGCAGCAGATTTAAGCTTCGAAAGATATATTAGAATTTCTCCGAGGCTAAATCCCTTAGTAAGTAGTTATTAGTTTTGAAAACATAATTTTCTTCCGAAGTCAAATTATTGTCTTCCAAATAAAAAATTTGTCCATTATTCTTAAAATTCTAAGGAATATTTGCTTTAAAAAATTTCTTCCAAGATAAACAAGGCTTATATGAGTGATAAATTAGACAACTCTAAAGACACACATATTTGAAAAATAATTTTGAAATTAATTTAAGAAAATCTACTCAAAGTTAATCATCCCAATAGCTGATACAATATTAATCACCCCAATAGCTGATACAAGATATTTAAATCTCTGTTCATCAAAAGCTTTTATGAATAGATCAGCATATTGTTCATTTGTGTTAACTTTGACCAGTTTAATCAATCATTTTTCAAAATTATCTCTGATCAAATGATACCTGATGTTGATATGCTTTGTCTTTGACTGCTGCACTGGATTCTCTATGATGGAGATAGCAATGTTGTTGTCTATGTGGATAAGAGTCTTCTTAAAGTTGAATCTATAATCTAGTATTTGATTTTGAATCCAAAGAACTTAAGCACAGTAGCTTGAAGCAGCAATGTATTCAGCTTCAACAGTTGATACAGATACACAAGGTTGTTTCTTGCATTGCCATGAGACTATCCTTCCACCAAAGAATTAACATCCTTTAGATGTAGACTTTGCAGTCATGTTGCAGCCATCATAGTCACTATCTGTATATGAATACAGATTGAAGTCAAAATTCTTTGGATACCAAAGTCCCAGTTTAGAAGCTCCTTTAAGGTATCTAAGAATCCTTTTAACAACAACTAGGCATGACATCTTGGGGTTGGCTTGATATCTTGCACATATGCATGTGGCAAACATGATATCAGGCTTGCTGGCTATTAGATACATAAGAAACCCAATCATAGCTCTGTAAATATGCTCATCAACACACTCCCCCTCAAGATCAGATCCTAGGGAATGCTTTCTGGCTATGTGAGTCTTAGAAACCTTACAATCAGTCAGATAAAATCTGGTTAGTATGTCTTGTACATACTTTAACTGGTTTATGAAGATGTCATTGTTAACTTGCTTTACTTGAATGCCTAGAAAGAAATTGAGTTCCCCCATGGCACTCATTTCAAATCTATTATTCATCAGCTTCTCAAACTCTTTGAATAGTCTTTCATTAGTTGACACAAAGATGATGCCATCAACATAAACTTCCAGCATCAAGTCATTTCGTGTTCTTTCAATGAAGAGTATGATGTCAATAGTACCTCTTTTGTAACTATGTTGAACTAGGTACTGTAACAATGTCTCATACCACTTCCTTGGTGCTTGATGCAGTCCATAGAGAGCTTTGTCAAGCTTGCAAACATAATCAGGATGATCTGGTTCTGCAAAGACAGGTGGTTGCTTGACATAAAGTTATTCATCTATCACCCCATATAAAAATACACGCTTGACATCAAGTTGGTAGACCTTGAAGTCCTAGGATGCAACAAAAGCAAGGAATATCCTTACAACTTCAAGTCTTGCTACAGGAGCAAAGACATCTGTGTAGTCAATCTCTTGTTCTTGAGTGTACCCTTGGACTACCTCTTGCCTTGTTTTGGATGACAAGCCCTCTATCATCTTTCGTATTTCTAAAAACCCACTTGGTACCTATTGGCATCTTCTCAGGAGGAAGAGGACATAGGTTCTAAACACCTTGTCTTTTGAATTGAAGTAGTTTCTCCTGCATTGTTTCAATCCAGCTTCCATCTCTCAAAGCCTCATCAACTTTCTTTGGCTAAATCTAGGATAAGTAACAAGAGTGCAGACAAACATTTTTATCATGGGTTTGTCCTCTTGTTCTCACCCCAGTCTCAATATCTCCAATGATGTTTGTGGTAGGATGTGACTTGTGGAATCTCAGCTGAGGAAACACAGCAAGTTGATTAGATGGATCTAAATTAGTGAAATTTAGATTTGGTGATTGAGTATCACCTACCACATCAGCACACTCATCAAGTGTAACTTGATCCAGAGAGTGTGTGACATCATTGATGTTGGCTTCAGTGGAGTGGTTGTTAGCATCATAAAATTCTTGATCACTTTTACCATCTTCATCTCCTCCTACATTGGAAATCTCTTCATTTGAGTTTTATGCCTCATTGCCAGAATTGATTGGCACCTCAGAGTATCAGCTGAAGAATTTGTCATGGTATTGCTAACAGGATTTCTACTTGCAGGGTTTGTTACCACTAAAGCTGAAAGAATTCTATCATTTGATCTTCTCAGCTCAAATCATGGATCAGGAGCTCCTGCAGATGCATTTCTTGTTATTCCTGAAACATCTTCACAAGATTTGTTAAAACAGTTGGCAACTAAATCAAGATCAAATAGACAATTAGGACCAGAACCTTTCACACTGGGAGTGTGGTCATTGAAGGTCACATTGGCTGACTCCTCAACTACTCTAGTTCTGAGATTGTATACTCTATAAGCCTTAGCTTGGGAAGAGTATCTAATGAAATGTCCATCATCTGCTTTCTCAGCTAACTTGGCTATGTGATCTTTGGTATTCAACGCCAGTCACATGGCCTTCCTTCATCTTCCACACCATATTTGGAAGATTAGACTTGGCTTTCAAAACTTAGGAAGTTTTTATGGCTTTGGAAGTTTTGTTTCCAGAACCTTCGGAAGATTTTGCATCCACTACAGCAAACTTCATTGCTTCGGAAGCATTCTTTTCTTTCGAGACTAAACTTGCTTTCAAAGACAGTTTTCCACCTATCTTCTTTTTGTTCACCTTGGAGTTTTCTTCTTCCTCTCAGAAGTCTTCTTCTTGTTCATATGAATGGTACTCTTAGGATTGTAAATGCAAGCCTTAGCATAATGAGTTGTACCACCACACATGATGCATACCACAGGCATACTTCTGAGTGTCTTGTTCTGAGGAGAAGGTTGATCTTGATCTCTCTCCAGCTCCTTTTTCATCTTTTTAGATGATACATCAGGCTTCTAAAGTGAAGCTTGCCTTTGGAGTTGGATGGTTCAGGCTGTGCAGCAGTGGTGCACACTTGTTCAACCTTCTTCTCTTGACCAGGATGGTTTGAACTTGAACTAGGACTCCTCGTATTAGAGTGCTTAGTTAAGTCTTCAGTTTTCATCACCTCAAACCCAATAGAGATAAAAAGTTGTTTTCGTCTAGGGTTGAAGGTGGGCTTGATCTCTTAGACTTTCTTTGATTTTCTTTTAGTAGCCCTAATCAAATTCTTTCGAGCAGACTTGGCAATTTCTCTTATTTCCTCCAGGAATATGGTGACCCTTCTTAGGATGAACCTCTTCACTCACTTTTGATTCATCCTTCAATATATCCTCTTTATCTTCATCCTCTTCTTAGATAGGATCACAAGCTCAGCCTGGTATTTAGTTAGCTTGGTAACAAGATCGTTGATCTGAGTCCTGTAATTTATGTGCTCATATTTTAGAATAGAAATGGTTTTCTCTAAATCCTCTATTTTAAGTTTATAGTCATTTTTTGTACTTTTAAAATCAGCTTTTAAAATGTTTAGTGACTCAAGATCAGATCTTACTTCCAAGTTATAGGACCTATACATGTTTACTTTAGCAATTCATTCAGGAGTACAAAAATGTTCCAATACCTTGGCTTCATCATGATCTGCCATCAGGGCTTGGTTTGGAGAGACATCTTTTAGCTGAAAGCTCCAATCAAAGCCTCATTCTTCAATAGAAACTGTAGCTTGCTGCTTTGGTTGGTTGGGCTTCTCAGTTCTTGGAGCAACATCAGTGTAGTTTGGCATGAACAGTGTTTGGCCACCATTTGTTCTTGGTACCTTACACTATATAGCAAAGTGGCCTATTTGGTTACAGTTATAACACTTTACTTTGCTTTTATCTAGCCCAAACTTTCCACTGGTTATATTGCTTGGAAACTTTCTTCCTGGTCTCTTGTATAACTTCTTGGCTCTGTGAGTAAGAAGATCCATCTACTGGACTATCTCCATATACTCCAAATCATCTGGATGGATGCAGTCTAAGTCTTAAAGAGAGAAGAGAAAGTTGCCACAACTTTCATCTGAAGATACAAAGGCTTGAGAAACGACACGTGGCTTCTAAAGATTTTTATTTATTAGTGTGTATGTGTGTGTGTGTGTATATATATATATATATATATATATATATATATATATATATATATAATAAAATAATATAATAATTTAAATTTATATAATTATTATGGACCCTTACATGTTTTTCTATCATATTTAACTTTTATTGTTTATGTTTAATACTGGTAACTTCCTTTTATTTCAATACTCGGAAAAATAATAATTTTAAAGTTTGTGCTAAATTATTTGATATAACAAAAAAAATATAATGGTCATGTATAATATTTACTCTTATGTTTATATATTTATCTCCCTAAATCATCGCGTAAGTTTTATCACTTTAAAAAAAAATCAGAATTTAAGTATTCAAGTATCATGAAGATTTTATATATTGGGTGCAAAACATACTCGTTCTTATGTCCATTTTATCAAAAAATCAATTAGTTATGTATCAAAAGCCATGCTTATGTATTTTATTATTTTGGTCAAATGTCATGCAAACTATTTTTTATACAAGGTGTATAAAAAGTGCATATAATTATCAAACAAGAGTGATTTATACTTGTGTGGTAATTATCATGCAATAATGATGAAATTATCACGTAGGAAATGATGGAAATGTCACTTAAAAAAGACTGAACAATTACGCAAGTACTTTGTACACTTCGCAAAAAAAACTAAAATTTTGTATCATAACATTGCCTTCATAACTAACACAAAGAGCAACGTATCTACATCACTCACTCTCTCTCTCTCTCTCTCTCTCTCTCTCTCTTTATTAACGGCAAATTTATGATTATGTTTCAGATAATAGATGTTATCTTAATTGGGCTCACCTATCAGTTTCCCAACCGGTACTGCACCCACAACCCCCTCAGGAGGAAACCCACTACTAGAAAACCCCTGATTCAACTCTAAGCATTTTTGCTCAAAGTGAGACTTGAACCCATAATCTCCTCATATTTACATGTCATGAGTATCTCATACAAACCAGTTGGGTTAAGGATCGTTAGTATCTGCATCTCTGTGTTTACGTAATTTGCTAATACAATTATATGAAGTTAACATAAGTATTTGTATATAAAAAATATGAAAAATGTTACAGAATAGTAACCAAATTTTAAAAATATTTCAATTATGTCACTCATGCATATTTACCCATTTTGAATCATTAAACCATCAAATCGAGTTATCATCGATCTTTTTCTTGCGTCAATGAAGAAATAAAGGAGAAGATGTGGGGGTTAGGTTTTCAAATATGTGTATTTGTATTTAAAATATTAAAAAAAACATGTTAGTTATATTAAATATATATACATAAAGAGTTTTCTAAAACCAATGTCATCACTCCATCTCAGCATAAAAAATTATATTTTCTTATTGAAACAAAAAAAAAAAAAAATGCTAAAAAACATGTTAAAGCCTTTAATTTAAATAGAATATAAAAGCTTAATGACTTAATTGGAACATGTTTTTAGACTTGAGTTTAGAATTTGGTTACTATTATGTAAAGTTACATTAAATAATATATACACCACGTTTAGAAATCTGCATTCAACTTAATCGTGTTAATTCTAATTTTATTATCTTTTATTGATTACTACTAATTATCTATATATCTTTTTGTTTGTGTTTATAACTAACTTTTATCTATGTCTATATCTATATTTATACTCCTTTATAAAGTATTTAAGGACAAAAATGGTAATTTACAAATGGTTAAGACAACTTTTGATGCGTAAGATACAAACGTTATATGCAATAATTTCTACATTGCTTTTATTTAATAATTTTTTTCTAATTAATACATTATTTAATGCACATGTGATTATTAATTCGCTACATTTTTACATATCATCATTTGTATTTTTACTCAACGTAATCTCCTTCTTGCCAGTAGTTTAAACGATTGTTAAAATGTTATAAACAGATATATAAAAAGGTTAAACGGGCATATGAAAGTGTAAAACAGGTGATAAAAAGTATTAAACAAAGCGTTTTAATAATTCTACAAGCATATGCTAAGCCTTATACCGTCATATACATATCTTTTTAAGGGAATCAATTTTTTAAAATCGATCAAATCAATAAAAGAGAATATGAAGTAGTATTTAGCCGGTCCTAACAACTAATCATGTTTGATATTTTAGTGTAATTGGATTGACTAATGACTAATGTGATCATGATATTCATCAAACAAGTTAAAAGGTGCGGAGCATGTTTGTTTGAGTTTATTATGATCTTCGATATTTCCAAGGGCAGCGTCCTGGGTAGCGGGGTCCAAAGGGCGGCAGCCCCTGGCGGGGTCCAAATGGCTTCATTAAAAATGCATTTCGAATCGATTTTCTTGAATTTCACATGTGAAATTCGAATGGAAAAAGACGTATTTTTACTTGTCATTTAAATTCAAAATAAAACTGCCAAACGATAGTTTTTTCCCAGTCTCTCCCTAAATTTGAATTGCATCATCATTTGGTCACATAATCAAATTTTTCTTCCGATTCACGAAAATCACACAACAAAACATACTAGTTTTTTATCTCGTCTGAGTTATATCCGATTGGTTTATTCGGGTGAGCCACCTAATAATTTCGATCTGAAAGTGATCTTCACGATTTTCAGATTATTAAAGTTTTATTTCAAGTATTCTACACAAACTCAACGGGATATATTAACAATAACTAAAACAATAAACCAACAACGTCACCTCTATTACGTAAGTCTAGAATACGTTGGAACTTAGTTATCCATATCAAAAAGTACCTTAAATCCATAGACTTTGACTTGGATTACTAAAGTCTTCGTCAATGGCATTTAAATGTGATTTATGAGAAGAGCTTCAGAAATAGTATAGAAGATACACATGAGAATAATCATACATGACACTGAAATGTGATGGATCCATAGGTTCTTTTAATCTGTGTGATCATGTTTTAGTTTTAAAATAGTAGTATTCAAGTCGCACCCATACTTTACGTTAAAATAAAAGTCAAATATTTATTGGTCTATTCTCTGGTTGATTTTGAATAAAATGTACATGGAAACATAAATAATAAAAAAATAATATTGCAAGGGGCGTTTGGAAAGCAATAAGGAACGCAGAGGCGAGTTTAAATGCAGATGATTACGGTCTTATTTTGTAATGATTAAAAGTAAAAAGACAATAAATGTAAAAAAAAATTAACATCACAAAGATATGTTCAAAAGCGTTCCAAAACATGGAAGCCATATTAAAAACAGATGGTTATTTTTTGGTTTATAAGTATAAGAATAAACAATATGTATATAACTAACCATAGATAGATATTTATAAAATAAAAATAGAAAAAGAAATAAAAAACTTTTTTTTAAAAATAGAAGCAAATAATGAAAAGATAAAACTATATAAATTTGTGACATACTCAAGTTTAATGAATAAAAGTATATTAATTCATCCTTTTAAAAAAACTAGTTGTGATCTTCATGCGCGTTGCACTGTTACGGTTGCAATGGGGCCTAATTTCAAAACGTAAATATAAAATCAGATCATAACAACTACCACTTTAATGGAAAAAAAAAAAAAAAAAACCCAGATGATACAACTCTTTTGACTTAATAGTTGAAATTTTTTTTGATAAAAAACAACAAAACAAATGCTGATTAAAAAACAAGACAGGAAAAAATTTACACAACAATCCCTCTTCACTCTCTTCCATTGCACCCTTCACTTTCATAATTCACACAACAAACCCTCAACAAAGAAATCTTAAAGCCTCCCCACCTATACGTTTAGCTTGTAAACTTGTTTCACCTTCATTATATCTCACAGCTTTCATAATCAACCGTCCAACTTCCCTGTGGTGTTTTACCTTCATCGCACCTTCAAGAGCCACTAATGGAGGCCAACGTTGGAAGAAAGTCACTCCGGTGAGTTTTCCGGTCAAAAGTCCGACATTTTGATCTCTAATGTCACACGTTACTCATTGCAATCACACCAAATTCATCAACACTTTCGCTAATGTCACTCCATGTTTCACTACCCAAACTCTACATACACATTTGTATGCTCTTGGTACTCAATGCAGATGTAGAGCGTTTGACCATCGGATGAACGCTAACTTCATCGTCTCCGGCGAGATTCTTGGATTCCGATGACAGATTTTCAAGAACTTTTAGAAAATTCAACCCACCGGACGCCATTAAAGCTAAAAGTGATGGAAATTAAGAAATTTGTTGAAGAATTTTGGAAGTACCCTTTTTGAAGTGATTAAAGGGTCAAAGTTAACTAAATTAGATACTATTTTGAAGGTGTTGTGGGTGTGGTATCCTTTGTATAAAGATGCAGCAAAGGATAGTACCTTAGGCTCACCCTCATGTCACTTTAGCCAATGCAGTAAATAGTTGTATATAATTCTTTAACTCTTGTAAACTACTGTAGCTAAAAGATTCTTATTATATAGATAGATAATATTTAGTTAAATAATAATAAAAAAAATTTACATTTAAAAAAGAGAAAAGTAAAAAAAAGGCATAAAAAAACAAAGAGTAAGCCTAAAAATTAAATAAGAAGGGACGCGTCACGAACACAATCCACTTCAATGGAAGAGATGCGCGCCACCAGGCGTCCATCGAAGCGCGCCACCATTACACTTCTTAAGTTCTACAATGACAGTGTTTAATAAACAACATCCGACCTCACATTACCGAAAACAAATTTTAGTTTTTAGTTTGTTATATAATTTCAATAAACTTTTTTATCGAATTGGTCGAATTACCAAACTTAACTAAAACTCTAATTATAATAGAATCAAGAAAAAAAAATGCATGTAGCTGTAATCATATAAATAATAGAACTAAGTTCAAATTAAATCCTCTTAGTTCTCTATATTTTTGCTTGTCATGTCACGGTTTTGAAAATATAAGGCATCAAATGACTATTTAATACATATATAACACATAAAAAGTTGTTTTACCGTTATCACGTGACACTGATGTTCACCACCAAAATCCATCCTTACTTGCAAGCTAAAATGTTATTTAGAAACTATTTTACCAATTATTTATCAAAAAAAATAATTTTTGTTTGATAACTTAAAAAAACTAATTTGCAGTTGTGTTTAATTATTATTATTTTTTATTTTATTAAGAACAAAATTGTATTCAATACAAAGTATTTTTTTTGGTGTCATATTTCATATCGACAAAGTGAGTCAGTGGCTTTGGTGATATTGTGTGCGTCAGCTGAAGCTGGTCGTGACATTTTAACTACAAAGGGTGACCAACTAGGTTTTTTGTTCTTTACATTTTTCTTTTACTTTTCTTATATATTTTTTAAATTAGCTTTTTTTTGTTTGTTTTTTAAATTGTTTTATTTTCTTTGTTAATATATTTTTTAAAGATTTTGATGTTTCAATGTTAAGTCATGTTTACGCCTCAACATGAGACATAATATTATTTTATATCTATGTTTCGATCTATAGATTTAAGCCGTTGCAACTTCGTAAGTTTTTTTGATTACTTTATCACGTTATGGTCTCTATCACACCGTAAGAAATGAGTTTGATAAATGCATTGTATCAAATTTGTTGTATCGCGCGGGCTTAGCGTCTTATTTATAACATATAGTAACAAATGAACATGTTATATTTTTAAGGGTTGTTGGATTTTAATAATCCCAACTTTCATTTATCAGCAGGGATTAATCCCAACTCAAAAAATATTTATAATCACTCCTAACTTTAAACTTATTTTCCTCCAATGATCCCTTACTAACTGAGAGTTAACCGTCGTTAGTTTTTTTGATGAAATGAGACCAACTTTGAGCCATTTTTCAACTCAGGCACCTCCTAGTCTCAATTAGGTTCGTTTTCCATTGTCTAGCTGTAAGGCCCCGTTCTCGGGAAACCCCACAGTCGGTCATTCATAGCACTTTACACGTTAAAATACATTGAAGAAAGAAATCATGGCAACAGAATAGTTAAACAAAAACCTTTTTATACATTAAAGATAACTCTTGCCAAGAAATACATCGTTGTTACAAGTTTAAAAATGAACATTTGGTTGTATTACAAGACAACAATATCATTTCTGCACTTTATGGATGCCAGTTTTATGTCCAAGTAGCTTCAATCTTGTGTGATCCCCAGCAACATCATCACCTGCTAACTGATATGCATATAAAAAGTCAGCGTTACTGACTGAGTTCTAGTTTAGTAATATAGAAAGTATACATTTTGTAAACTTCACTAGGTGATCATCCATCATTACATAATCGTTCATCAAGAAGTTCATTATCTTTCTTTCTTTCATTATCTTTCTCTTTCATTAATTAGGATTGCACAAGGCAAGAGCCTATATTGTTGGTTGGCAACAAATGCCGAACCCCTTCCAGCAAACGTTTATAATGGTAGCTAACCCTTTGGCAATTGACCCACACTGCTAGGCACGAAGCCTGCTCATGAATACGGGTCCCATTGATTTATTGGTCAATCCCCAGGATTAAACCCCAGATGTGCAATCTTTGGGCTGAAACAGCCACACATCAATTGAGCAAACGACAGCCAGGGTCGTGAACCTCATTGGTTTTGCTTGCAAGGCTTTCCATTTATTATAAGGGCCCGGGTGTAACATTCATTAAGTTCTACTGTCCTTCTTTTATTCCTTTGTGACCACTTGATTATGAATAATACTTTTAAAATATCCATTGCCTTATAATCACATAACATGAAGTAGTAGGTATCATCCATACAGCAGCATCACATAAGAAAAGAATAAAACAGCAGCGTTGGGAACCACACTACCTACCCAGTAGACAACTAACTAACTAACTAACTAACTAACTACACCTAACATATGCAACTTAACAAACATACAACTAGAGCCTCTGAACTTGTGCAAACCATCAACTAGCAAACACAACACTACTACTACTAATACTTTCGAAGGCAAACATATACTTCGGAAGATAGACAAGCTTCAGAAGAAATGCAAACATAGGCTTCGGAAGATTTCTCCTTGGCTTCAGAAGATTTCTCCTTGGCTTCGGAAGACTTCTTCCTTGGCTTCGGAAGATTTCTCCTTGGCTTGGAAAGACTTCTTCCTTGGCTTCGGAAGATTTCTCCTTGGCTTCGGAATATTTCTTCCTTGGCTTCGGAAGACTTCTTCCTTGGCTTCGAAAGATTTCTCCTTGGCTTCAGAAGATTTCTCCTTGGCTTCGGAAGATTTCTCCTTGGCTTCGGAAGACTTCTTCCTTGGCTTCGGAAGATTTCTCCTTGGCTTCGGAAGACTTCTTCCTTGGCTTCAGGAGATTTCTCCTTGGCTTTGGAAGACTTCTTCCTTGGCTTTGGAAGATTTCTTCCTTGGCTTTGGAAGATTTCTCCTTGGCTTTGGAAGATTTCTTCCTTGGCTTTGGAAGACTTCTTCCTTGGCTTCGGAAGATTTCTCCTTGGCTTCGGAAGATTTCTTCTTGGCTTCGGAAGATTTCTTCCTTGGCTTTGGAAAACTTCTTCCTTGGCTTCGGAAGATTTCTTCCTTGGCTTCGGAAGATTTCTCACACTTAACCTAAGTCTGCAACACATGAAATGAAACACACTAAGTATGTTCACGAAGGATGACTAAAACATTCAAGAGTCTAAGTGTCCATAGCGGACACCAAGTCCAGCACCTACAATTTAACTTATGCAGTTTCTAGTCTCCAAACATCATTCTAAACGAATACTTAGCATGGATCTACCAGTTACACACTTAAAATATGACAAACAACTACACACAACGTCACAAAAATCTTTTAAAACATAAATCTTTTGTGAATAGTTGTACTTTCATGGAAAACCATAATATGTTTCGTAAAACGAAAGTTTGATATACATATCAGCCCTAAACAAGTAAAAAACATGTAAAGGAGGGGATCTAGAACTCACCTCTAACAGCTTTCGAGTAAAACACTCCAAACCCCAGAGCAACCTGGAGTTCTGGCACCTAAACACGCAAAACAAGCAACCAAACACATAGAAACACATAAAGATCAGTCCAGAAGCTTAAACCCGACTGAAACCGAGAAGAAAAACCTTAAAAATCTTACCTTTTGAAGATTTCTACCGCTTTCTCTCTCTAAATTCGGATGGGAGCTCCTTCTTCTCACTCTAGCAGAAAGTCGTGTGTCTGGTAGAGGAGATATGGGTGACCATAACATCTTTTTAAACCCATTATGGGCAGGTTTGACTTTTGCACCTTTAACCCCTTACCTTGAAATAATTCCATTTTCTTTTCTTTTCTCTTATTTTCTTTTTCTTTTCTTTTCTTTTTCTGAAATTTTCTAGGTGTTACACTAGCCTCCGTCATCACCTGAAATCTACCTCTAACGAGTCGGGTAGTTCAAATCAGAAGATGGAGATTGACAGGTTTTTGGGTGTGCAAGTTTTAAATTGACGGGCCTGATGATAGATTTCAACTTTTTGCTTAGTGCTTTGGCCACAAAAGCAGTCCATGTCTGTAAGGTTGTATTAGAAGGTTGATGCAACCAAAGAAGCCAAAACAACCAAGCAGCTTCCTGCATGCATACACTGATGTACAAGGTAGAAGTTACTTCAGAAGTTTTACACTCATCACAGAAATTATTCTAAGTGTAAAATCTTCCAAAGCCAAAGATGAAGTCTTCTGAAGCTTCAAAGACAAAGTCTTCCGAAACCAATGAAATGAAGACTGATTTCTTTCGAATACAGATAGGACATGCTTTCTCTGATCTACTTTTCCATAAAGCTGACTTACTTTCCGCTGTAACTCTGAAGACTCACCAACTTATACAAGTTGGTGAAAAGGTCCATGCTTTAGTAAAATATAGATTATGGTCTTGAGTCTGTAACTTCCTACTTTGTACCTTTTATCATTTTTATAATATATTAGGATGTGAGCTATGGCATGTCATAGTCACTAGTCAAAAGACAATCTGCCTTTTGACTTTACATTGATCTTGTTATCTAGATTAATGTTTCCAGCTGGCCTTCAAAGTATGGCCGGCTGTAGGATGTATTATAAAGTATCTCAGGTCCTTGTATTTCTTTTTATGCTTTGTAAGACTTGTAAAAAACTTAAGAGGAATATACAGCATTCTTGAAAACCATATTACTATGTTCATGTTCTTAGTTCTGTCTTATTTGTTCTTACCATCATTTACATAAACCCAGTTCCCCATTTGATCTGTTAAGTGTTTTAACACTCTCCTCATTATGAGACTGGTTGTATTGACCATCCCTTAACCAGTCCTGCAATTGGTATCGAAGCTTTTCAGGCTCTTGATTGTAAGATCTCACAATCTTAAATCCCTTCAGTTCATAAAACACTTAACAACTCAAATGGCAGCTATCACAAAGGCTGATATGGAAACCGATACTATGATAAAGTCTTCACTAATCACTCCTGATGATCTTGATACTTGGTGCCAAAGAATGGAAGGCTTCATCAAGTCTTAAGACTCTAGGATGTAGGGATCTGTTGTCTCTGGACCTCATGTACCATCCACTTCTTTAGCTGCTACTGGTGGTGGTATGATACCATGACTCAACAATACTTCAGGTATGTTGAGATTGTGGATACTCTAATGGATGTTGGAGTAACTCTTGAGAACAGGAACATTGTGAGGAAGTTCATGTCCTCTCTTCCTAGACAATGAAGACACTATTGTGTTATCATTAAGAGGACTGAGAACCTCAAGACCCTTACTCTCACTGAGTTGTATGGTATCCTTAGTGGCTACCAGATGGAGATGAACATGCAAAATCCATCTGCTAACTCCAACAATCAGCAGAGTTCAACCCTTCATGTGGTTGAAAAGGATTGCAGAGAACCACAGCATCATCTTATCAGCTACCCTGACAACTCACAAAAGGGTCCTTTCATCACCTTCCAGGAGACACCAAGAGAGAGCTACATCCAAGGAAGCCCATTCCAAGAGACAAGCTCTTCACAAGCCTTTGTGTCTACTGATGAAAGCACAGGCAACTTTCTCTTTACCCTTAAAGACCTGGACTGTATCCATCCAGATGATCTGGAGTATATGGAAATAGTCCAGCAGATGGCTCTTCTCACTCACAGAGCCAAGAGGTTTTACAAGAGGACAGGGAGGAAGTTTCCTAGTAATGAAACCAGTGAAAGTTTGGATTGGACAAAAGCTAAGTGAAGTATTACAACTGTAACTAAATGGGACACTTTGCTAGAGAGTGCAAGGCACCAAGAACAAGTGGTGGCCAAGCACAAAGCAGACCAAACTACACTGATGGAACTCCCCAGAATGAGAAGCCCAAGCTGCAAGCTGCAGTTGCTGTTGAAGGAGGCTTTGACTAAAGCTTTCAGGTTGAGGATGCATCTCCAAACCAAGCACTGATGGAAGATCATGAAGAAGCCAAGGTATTGGAACATCTTTGTACACCTGAATGTATTACTAAAGTTAATAGATATAGGTCATATAACTTAGAGATGAGAACTAATCTTGAGTCCTTAAACATTTTAAAAGCTAATTTCAAAAGAGCTGAAAATGATATTCCTTAGCTTTTTGGAAACTTTTTTTCAAAACATATTTTTTTTCAGAAGATTTCAAGTTGTCTTCAGAAGAACATTATGTCTTCAAGTCAAATAAATTTACCTTTGGAAGATTTCAACTTTTTTTTCAAAATATATTTTCTTTCAGAAATTTACCTTTGGAAGAAATTCTAAGATATCTTCCGAAGCTTAAGTATGCTTCTACGTACTTACATGCATTTGAAGGACAATTTTCTTCCGAAAGCAATTAAGTTGTCTTCGGAAGAACATTATGTCTTCAAGTCAAATAACTACTTATAAGAAATTTACCTTCGGAAGAAATTCTGAGATATCTTCCGAAGCTTAAATGTGCTTCTAAGTACTTACATGTATTTGAAGGACAATTTTCTTCCAAAAGCAATTAAAGCTTGGAAGATTTAGAGAAAACCATTTCAACTCTTAAGCATGAACATACCAACTACAGGACTTAGATAAAAGATCTCATCACTAAGTTAACTGAATGCCAGGCTAAGCTTGTGATCAGCAAAGCCATGGTAGAAAAGTGTGTTCTTGAAGAAGAGACCTACAAGAACATGATATCCTCATCCTTGCATGCAAAAGTTTGTTATCAGAATAAGCAGGGACTGGGATCTACTAAGATAGCTCCTCCATACACTTTATTATCTGTAAGATCTCCAAAGTGTGGAACTTGTGAAGATGAGCTTCCCCTCATAGACCCCATAGATGAAAAGGATGAAGAGAAGATAGTGAATGATTATTCTAAAAGGAGTGAAGAAGATCATCCTAAGAAGGGTCACTATTCTTCTGAGGAGAGGAAAGAATCTGGGATGACCAAGAAGGCTCAAGAGATAAAGGCCACTTTCAACTCTAAGCAGAAACAAATGTTTATCTCTGTAGGATTTGAAGTGGTGAAGGCTGTAGAATCAACTATGAACTCTAGTACCAGGAGTTCTATTTCATGTTCAAATCATTCCAGCAAAGAGAAGAAGGCTGATCAACTATGTACCACTGCTACACAGCCTGAACCATCCAGTTCCAAGAGCAAGCCTCACCCTAAGAAGTTTGCTGCATCATCTGTGAAGATGAAGATGGAGGTGGAAAGTGATCAAATTCAGTCTTTCTCTCAAAAGAAGACTCTCAGAAGGAAGCAAATGGATTGCATCATGTGTGGTAGTACTTCTTGTCACACCCCAACCTTAGCGGTGGAAACGTTGAGATGTGAGGGTTAAGATTGTTCAAAGCCACACAATGCTACTTCAAAGTGTAAATATTATTAAACATAAGTACCGTATTGTAACGTTACATTCATAAATCTGAAACAAACAACCATAACATAAACTAAATAAAAACTTCCAAGTTAAAAGTGAATCCATTATTATTACTGGGTCCAGTCCTAGATGTTTTCATATCTTCAGGAGCAACATTTAAGCTTGGACATTTCCTAAAACATGTTAGAAAATACGGTCAACATATAAAGTTGGTGAGTTTCCGATAAGATTGTACATACATATATAAAACCTTTTTAAGAGGCAATTCATGTCATAGGTTAAAGAATAATGCAAGAATATATATAGATAGCACAATGGTACAATCAAACCTTGACAAAGATATGGCCACAACAAAATATACGATTAGCTAAGTGTACTTGGTTCCGGTGATGAACAAGAATACGTCATCAGGAGCCGGCAATAACCTCTGCTTTAGTTCCAAATAGGCTTGTCAAGCCCATAGATCTATGACGTCGCTAGGCTAGCAATAGTTAATGATTATTTTACAAGAGTTTATCACATAATATTCGCAACAGTCTCAAATAACCATGACAAAGTATAAAATGAATTGCACGTGCATTACAAGTATTTAAACCTTTTACAAGTGTACTTTGATACGAATTACATGTTTCACCCCAAAACGTGTGAAGTAAAGTAAAACGGGGTATGTGAAAACTCACCTGATATATGATGTACTGGGAAAAATAATAAGAATAGATTAACCCCAACGGTTTCTTCCCGAGTCACCTAAGAGTGGATGTTCTAAGATTAGAATGTAACCGGTAAAGTCGAGAGACGGTTCGTGAAGACTAGAGTTTCAATTGTGATGGGGGATTTTTAACAACTAGTTGGAAATACGATGAGTTTTATAACGATAATGCATAGTAGAATTATTTGCCATTGTTTAAATGTTTATTCCATAAGGGTCGATAAGAGAGTTTGCAAATATTAGAATATTAATTAATCTTTAGTAATTAAATATTTAAATTGCAATAGTACCAAGTCTCGATTTTTAAATAAGTGTGAAATAATATACGTTTTAGTATAGATTTCGTTTTTAAAGAAATATATAAAACATTTAACTCTTTCAAATAAAGAGATTAGGGGTATTATTATTATTTTTTTAACTCTTTTTAATAAACGATTTCTGAAATATTTTTAATGGAAAATAAATGATTTATGTATTTTTTTATACAATGTTTTTCTTTGTATTTTTCTGGTATTTAAATACCTAAAAAAATTATTTAAAAAAATATGTGCAGGTGGCCGGGTTCGAACCCGGGACCTCCTTCGTATGTGTGGAGTGGTTTACCAGTAAGCTAGGTAGCCTTGGCCTGTCATAAACCCGCTGCTTAAAATATAAAATCAATACCCGGTTAAATCCCCAATTTGACATAAATCCTAGAATTAAAATTCGAACAATTGGTCATCAAATCGATGATGATAATGAAATTAACCATATGGCTTCGCTTCCCATAATTAATCGAGTGTGTGGATGGCAGAATCACCTGAAATGGTTATGGAATCGACGAATACGAGTCCGAGCTGATGTCACGACTGATCTTGATCCAAATGTGATGAGTGTGTGTGTTTTGGTGAAATTAGGAGTACAGAGAGTGTAAGAAAGTCGATTAGAACCTTACCCCTCTGTTTAATAGCCTCGATTAGAACCGATTCGAGTTCCACGAGTTCGATTTAAATTCGGGGGTTAGGGGTTGAATTTTGATGTGCAGATTGTCGTTTCAAGTGAAATTAACCATTCCAATTATTTCTAATTGATTAAACAGACGTGTATACCCGATTAATTGTATTATTAATACGAATTAAGTGTAGAAACAGATTTGGCTATGATGAGGTTCGGTTTCGTGTCCAAAGGTTATCATAACCGCATTTAGAGTCGAATTAAAACAATTCTTCATGTTTGAAACGGGTTCGCGAAGGGTTTAGAAGCGGTTTGGGGTTTAAAAGGCTAAGTTTTTTGGTGTTTGATGGTCGCCGATGCCGCACCGGAGACTCACCGGCCGGCCACCGGGAAATCGAGAAGAGAAGGGGTGGTTGTTTTTAAAAGAATTTACAGCTTTGGTCCTTGTGGTTTTGAAATTTATTATTTTATGCCAAAACCTTTTAATCAAGTTTCACAATTAACGTTTTAAACCCGAACTTTATAAAAATAAGTTAATATTTTTATATAGTTATAAATCTTGAAATAATCATTTTATTTTTGTTAAAACTCATAATAAATACTTAAACTTTACAAAAATTTATTTATTTAAAACTAAGATTATAAATTGAAATTATTAGAAATGCACAAAGATGAACCCTATAGTTGTATTATTGATATAATTAGCACATACAAGAGATAACGGAAGTAACAGTTAGTTAACAAATATTCGAAAGGTCACAGTCTTCCCAACTTTAAGTAATTTCGTCCCGAAATTAAAGATGAGACTAAGCAAACAGATGAGGATGTTTCTTCTTCATGCGATCCTCGTATTCCCAGGTAAACTTGGCTGCACGTTTATTTTTCCAACGAACTTTGACGATTGAGTGGTACTCGTTTTGGTCTTTTTCATTGTTCGATCCATGATCTCGACGGGTTTCTCAACAAAATGCAATGAATTGTCTATCTGGATATCATCCAAAGGGACATGCAGACTTTCGTCAGCCAAGCATTTTCTTAAATTTGAGACATGAAAAACAGAATGGACCCCGCTAAGTTCAGAGGGTAGTTCCAGTTTATAGGCCACTTTCCCGACTCTTTCAGAAACTTGAAATGTCCTACAAACCGTGAAGCTAACTTACCCTTCTTCCCAAAGCGAACAACTCCCTTCCATGGTGAGACTTTAAGAAGAACCATATCACCGACTTGGAATTCTAATGGCTTGCGTCTTTTATCAGCGTAACTCTTTTGTCGACTCCTAGCCACCTCAAGGTTATTACGGATTTTAGAAACTTTATCGGTCGTTTCTTAAATAAGTTCAGGACCGGTGATGAAATTTTCACCGATGTTCGTCCAACAAATCGGGGAACGACATTTATGACTGTAAAGAGCTTCGAATGGTGCTATTTTGATGCTTGAGTGATAATTGTTATTATAAGAAAATTCTGCTAACGGTAAATACGTATCCCACTCACCACCAAAGTCAAGGACACAAAAACGTAGCAAATCCTCAAGAGTCTGAATAGTTCGCTTAGTTTGACCGTCCTTTTGGGGATGATAAGTTGTGCTTAAATCCAGTTGTGTACCCAAAAGTTCTTGCATTGACGACTAAAAGCGTGAGCGAGAGTCTCGACCAGATATGATATGCAAGGGTACACCGTGACGACTCACAATCACATCGATGTAAATACGAGCCAGCTTTGAAGTTTTGTAAGTGTCACGTATGGGTATGAAATGCGTTGTTTTGGTCAGACGGTCGACGATCACCCATATACTATCATGACCACGAGGAGTACAAGGCAACTTTGTTATAAAATCCATGGATATGTGTTCCCATTTCCACATAGGGATCTCGGGTTGCTCAAGTAATCCACTAGGTCGTTGGTGCTCTGCCTTGACCTTTACACACGTAAGACATTTGGCTATGTATGAAGCGATGTCCTTCTTCATCCCTGGCCACCAATATTGCCCACTCAGGTCCATATACATCTTATCGGACCCAGGGTGAAAGGAATATCGAGTTTGATGAGCTTCGTTCATGATGAAAGTACGAAGATTATCACGATTTGGAATCCAGAGTCGACTTAAGAAATACAACATACCATTCGGTTTTGTTTCAAACTGTGACCGAACACTATACGCCAACTCTTCATCCACTAATCCTTCAGCTAGAGAAGCTTGCTGAGCTTCACGGATGCAATACTCGAGATCGTTATCAATCCTTATATTCTAAAGCATAACAGTAGTCTGGTTGACATCTACATGAATCTCCACGTCAATTCTCCCAGTGTGACAAACTATTGCCTTCGATCTCAAATTTCCTGAAATGAGATGGTCTTGTTATGGATCTTGCGACTTAATGCATCGGCTACAACATTCGCTTTTCCTGGATGATAACGGATGTCGCAGTCGTAGTCACTAATCAACTCGACCCAACGACGTTGTCTCATATTCAGATCCTTTTGATTGAAGACGTGTTGAAGGCTTTTATGATCGGTGTAGACTATACATTGCGTCCCATAAAGGTAGTGCCTCCAGATTTTTAAGGCAAAAAGCCACAGCCCCAAGTTCAAGATCATGGGTTATGTAATTCACCTCATGAACCTTTAATTGCCTCGATGCATAAGTTATAACCTTTCCTCGCTGCATGAGAACACAACCAAGGCCTTGACTAGATGCATCACAATATACGGTGAAATCATCATTCCCATCAGGAAGGGTTAAGATAGGAGCATTACACAACTTGTGTTTTAGAGTCTCGAATGCCTCCTCTTGATCAGGTCCCTACTCGAAGAGTTTGTTCTTTTGAGTTAAAGCCGTAAGGGGTTTCATGATCTTCGAGAAGTTTGCAATGAATCGCCAGTAGTAACCCGCTAGTCCAAGAAAAGAACGAACTTCGGTTGGAGTTTTAGGAACACTCTAGTTTTTCACGGCTTCGATTTTGGCAGGATCCATATGAATCCCTTGACTATTCACCACGTGCCATAGGAATTGGACCTCCTCAAGCCAAAAATCACACTTAGAAAACTATGCGTACAAATGTTCCTTCCTCAGAAGTTCCAAAACTTATCGCAAGTGAATATGATCGGTTTTAGTCTTCGAGTAGATGAGGATATCATCTATGAATACAATCACAAACTTTTCAAGATAGGGTTTACATACCCGGTTCATGAGATCCATAAAGACGGCAGGAGCATTAGTCAAACCAAAAGGCATAACCATGAACTCATAGTGTCCGTAACAAGTATGGAATGCGGTTTTTGGGATATCATTATCATGAACCCTTAGTTGGTGATAGCCAGAACGCAAATTGATTTTTGAGAATTACGTGGCTCCTTGAAGTTGGTCGAAGAGATCATAAATCCAAGGAAGAGGATATCGGTTCTTGATGGTAAGTTTGTTAAGATCACGATAATCGATGCACATACGAAATGAACCATCTTTCTTCTTTACGAATAACACAGGTGCACCCCAAGGTGAAGAGCTTGGATGGATAAAGCCCTTATCAGACAATTCTTGAAGTTGACTGGCTAATTCCTGCATTTCCAATGGTGCAAGACGATAAGATGACTTAGCCGCAGGATTCACACCAGGAATCAAATCAATCTTAAACTCAACCTCACGAATGGGAGGTAGTCAGCTAAGATCATCGGGAAATACATCTGGGAAATCTCGTATAATAGGAATATCCTTAAGTTCCTTCCCTTTGACTTTTGTGTTGACTACATAAGCCAAAAAGGCTATGTAATTCTTACTTAGGCACTTTTGAGCCTTAGTACACGACATAAGTTTGAGTCCTTTAGATGTTTTCTCACCAAATACTTTCAAAGTATCACCCAAAGTAATGGAATCCGAATGCATTTCTCGAAGCAGATAATTTCCGCGTAGTGTTTGGCTAACCAATCCATGCCGACAATGACATCGAAGCTCCCGAGTTGCATGGGAATAAGATCAATAGGGAACTCATGCTCGTTAAGACTCAAGATACAACCATGAATGATGACGTCAATAATGATAGATTTTCCATTGGCGACTTCAACCGTAAATGACTTTTCTAACTTAGTACGTGACTTAGCAAGTATGGATTCAAATTCTAAGGAGACAAAAATCTTATTGGCTCCCGAATCAAACAAGACAGAGGCATAGCAATTATTAAAAAGATACATACCTGTTCAGATATAGGACTTTTATAGGTACAGAGAAACAAGATAAAATCTAATCAATAAGATTTCAAGTAAAAAAATGACGTACCTTTCACCACGTCGTTATTTGCCTGTGCTTGATTTTGAGTTAATATTGAAAGCACGGCCTCAAGCTTGTGGAACATTACCCGCGAGATGGGGACATTGTGGATGAAAATGGCTGGTTTCCCCACAGTTGTAACAAGCTCGATTGGCAGCTAGAGTAGCATTGTTTGGTGCACAGTGACACGTAGCAACCAAATGACCATATTTCCAGCAAAGTGAGCAGATACGACATGGTTTATTCCTCGGATGATGATATTTGCAGATATTACACATCAGGTGTGGACCAGTGTAAGCTCTAGCTACAGGGGCTTGATTAGCAGTAGCAGCTTGTTTTTGGTTGCTGCCACAGGAAAAATTTCGGGCAAGTATAAACTTACGTTTCATGCCCTTAGACGAGGATTCAGCCTTCACCTCCTTAGTAACTTCTTGGACCACCTTCCTAGTTTGTTTAGTATCCTTTACAGTCAAGGTACCGGCTTTGAGGTGATTTTTAATGAGCTGAGCAATGATGTTGATTGCTTCTTCCAAAGTCGTAGGCCTTCTTCCCACTACAGCATCTTGAATTTGAGGTGGTACCCCTTTGATTAACTTCTCAATGTTACGAGAAACAGTATCAACCATGTGGGGCAAGAGGATGCTTAGTTCGTGATGCCTGGTTGAATAAGCCAAATGATTCCCACTATCCTGTTTAAGGTTCCAGAACTCTTCCTCAAGCTTTTGTAATTCACTCCTCGGGCAAAACTTTTGGATTATAATATTCTTAAACTCCTCCCAGGGTAGAGCCAGTGCAATTTCAGTACCTCTATTCCTCTTTTCACTATTCCACCATGTAAGTGCCCTTTGTTGGACAAAACTTATGGCATAACAAACCTTGAGTGCTTCTGGACACTCACTGTTGATGAAGATATTCTTCATGCTCTCGAACCACTTGAGAAGTCCAGTGGCTCCCTCCTTCCCACTAAAACTAGTTGGCTTACAAGAGTTGAAGTGCTTGAACGTGCAGGTTTGGTTATTCCCTCCTTGATTACCATTGTTTTCTCCTTGACCATTGTTGCCATTACCACCATTATTCCCATTTTCATTATTGCTAGAATTGGCCATTAGGGTGCTACTCAGTTCAACGACCATTGTAGGAAGAACGACAGCCATTTGTTGGGCGATCATAGCGGCGATTTTACGGTCGGAGCTACCATGCTTTCCATGATGACGAGACATTCTAGATACGAAAAATAGGTTAGACATAGTAAATTAGTTCAATAAAACAGTAATTTTTCAGGACTTATAAAACACATACAGGATGGTTCCGTTTGGTAACACACAACCAATAGGAACATTGACACGTCAAGGTGACTTAACTCCAATTTGCCTTAGGAAATTTGTGTATTTTGACCATAGTTTATCACTCATCCCAAAAATCCCGAGGTAAGTGTAAGGATTTCACAAGTTTATCAGAGTCATTTTATCCTTATAAAATGAAAACGCAGTGGAAATTGAATGAAAAACTTATTACAGTTAATGTATATAAACCAATTTATATATCTGTTAAAACCCGTAATGGATCGTTATATGAAAAACTCATGCTTACGAACAACCATAGGGTGTTTAGAAATCTACCTCTCGAATGGGACAGAGGAAGAATATCTTTGATTGGCAGCTTCCAAAGTAGGAAACTTCAAGCTTGTCTACCCCAAGCTTCCAACAAAACACCAGGTTGCTATGATTTTCTGCACTTGAATTGAGTTCTGTTCTTGGTTTTCTTCAGCCGATCGAGAGAAAAGCAACAGGAACACTAATTTGCACCTTGGTGTGTGTTCAAAGTTATCAGAGAGAGTGGTTGAATGCAATCATATATTGCATGTCCTATGAAACTGAATTTAAGAGTGAGAAAAGTGGGCGGGACCCATCCCTTTAACCCATCCACATTTCTCTAATATTCATCCGCATTAGTAAATGCGGATGAACAAACTCTATCCGCATTTGTAAATGCGGAAGAAGAAACTTCATCCGCATTTCCCAAATGTACATCCGCATTTGTAAATGCGGATAAGTAACTCCATAAGCATTTCCAAAAATGCACATCCGCATTTGTAAATGCAGACGAACAGTTCATTAGCATTTCCCAAATGCATATCCATATTAGTAAATGTGGATGATCAATTTCATCAGCATTTCCTTAAACGCTCATCCGCATTAGTAAATGCGGATGAAGAAGTTCCTTTAGCATTTCCACAAATGCACATCCGCATTTGTAAATGCGGATGAGAACATTCATCCGCATTTCCTCAGTAACACATCCGCATTAGTAAATGCGGATGAAAAACAAAGACATGTGGACAAAAACACTTGTATTGTTTGTTCAACCATTTGAATAACAATACAAAGTACTCTCTTTCTAGAATAAATTATCCATATAATTTATTCATAACACTAGTGCAAATATTTAGAAACCCAATTTCTAAATACTGCAAGTGTCAATATTTACTTACATGATCATATCATAAAATAAATATTGTAGGTGTTTGTCTAGCTTGTTATTAGGTATGACCCGACTTGGATCATAACGTACTAGCCACATCAATTCAATATGTGTCTTGGGCAGACCGTTCCCAACAATCTCCCACTTGCACAAGATACATAAAGATTTGATGCAAGCAGTAAATACTGCCTAAAAACGGTTTACTACCCCTAATACGTATGACGAAGTGCCATCAATAACATCATTTTCCTCAAGTCCCTTACTTGAAAATGATTTAGGTGAATCAATCATTTATCCTTTTGAATCAGATGTCATGTTAAATCTAGAGACACAGAATGATCATTCCCTATAGATTTAACTTTATCAGGACTTAGACATCATACTCTTAATGAATAAGAGTAATAAATCCCATCTTGACTACATATGTTTCTCACAATCACCTTGTATCACACCTGAAACTAGCCTTATGTACTGTCCATTATTTCATAACAGTGAAGAACTAGATCAAAGTATAATATTTGGTGAATATCGAAACCCAATATGTATCTCAGGTCGAAGGATACAACGATATTTGCCTTTACTCAAATTTACTTATGATCAATTACATAATTCCATGCAGTAAAATTTGAGAGCGGGTCTGTCCAATATTTGTATCCCACAAACATTTATGAACCTTGGTAGCAATCTCTTGCTCTATATTCATACCTTATGAATATCCACTAATCCAAGTTCATAATAGTCTTACTTCATATTTGTTCCTACAAATATGACCGACTATGGACATTTAGAATAATAAACATATTCATGGATTTAAACATGCTAAAATGGAACATAACTCATAGTATTATAATCATATATAAATATGAGTCAAAATAACAATTGTTCTGATATTTAAATACTAAATAGATCAAGTTCAATCACTAGAATATCGAGTCCTAAGGCACAAGTATGACTCTCATGCTTTGGCCTTTCAAGGAGCTTCGTGAGTGGATCTGCAATATTTTGATCAGTGTGAACTTTGCGAATACATATCTTTCCTTTTTCAACTTCATCCCTTATTTAGTCCTCCTAAGGTAATTAAATATACTCTTAACAGCCATCCAATGACTATTTCCCGGATTCTGATGATATCTGCTTGTCATGCTTAAAGCGCATGACACGTCCGGTCTAGTGCATATCATTGCATACATGATGGATCCTATAGCAGATGCATATAGGATTTCCTTTATCCTTTCTTGGACATTGAGATGCACTCAATATTGTCCCTCTTTGAATAGGTACCAAACCTTTCTTAGAGTTCTCCATCTTGAACCTTTTCAAGATTTTATCAATATATGCACTTTGGTTTAAACCTGTCAACCGCCTTGATCTATCCCTATAGATCTTTATTCCAAAATATAGGCGGCTTCACCAAGATCTTTGATGGAAAAACAACTTCCAAGTCAGGTTTTAACACCTTCCATGGTTGGAATGTCATTTCCAAATAGTAATATATCATCAATATACAATACTAAGAATGTGATGATGCTCCCACTAGCCTTCTTATATACACAAGCTTCATCAGCGTTCTTGATGAATCCAAATTTCTTGATCTCTTCATCAAAACATTGATTCCAACTTCTTGATGCTTGTTTCAATCCATAGATTGATTTCTTTAACTTGCATACTATATTAGGATATTGTGGATCGACAAAACCTTTGGGCTGAACCATATAGACATTCTCTTCGAGATGTCCATTAAGGAAAGCAGTTTTGACATCCATTTGCCAATCTCATAGTCATAATATGCAACTATGGCAAATAATATCCTAATTGACTTTAGCATTGCCACATGCGAGAAGGTCTCATCATAATCAACCCCTTGAGTCTGAGTGAAACCTTTTGCTACAAGTCTTGCTTTATAAGTATCCAAGTTTCAATGCATATCAGTTTTCTTCTTGAAATCCCACTTACAACTAACCGGTTTGGAGTTAAGCGGTGGCACAACCAATTCCCACACTTGGTTGTCATACATGGATCGCATCTCTACGTTCATGGATTCAAGCCGCTTGTCACAATCTGAATTGGACATTGCATCACGGTACGTAGTTGGTTCATCCGAGTCAACTACATAGCATCCATTCATGAAAAATCCATATCTTTCAGGTGGATAGCTAGTTCTACCAGATCTACGAACATTTTATGTGTATTGATCAACCACTTGATATTATCAACAACCTCTTGTTGATTGCTAGTATTAACCAGCTGTGTATCGGCTTGTGGTTGTCGATCCTCATCAAGTTCCATTTTTCTATCGGTAGTTCCTTCCATAAGGAATTTAGTTTCCAAGAACTCAGCCTTTCGAGCAATAAATACCTTTTGCTCTATCGGATTGTAGAAGTAATATCCCATCGAGTCCTTGGGATATCCTACAAAGATACACTTAGTGGATCGGCTTTCTAACTTGTTTGGGGTGTTTTACTTAACATAAGCCTCACAACCCCATACCTTTAAATATGATAACGATGGAACCCTTCCATGCCATATTTCAAAAGGTGTCTTATCCACTTTCTTGGTTAGGGCCATATTCAAAATACGATCCGCGAAGAGCAATGCGAAACCCTAAAATGACAGTGGTAGTGTGCTTCTAGCCATCATAGATCGAACCATATCCAATAGGGTTTGGTTTCTCCTTTCAGACACACCATTATGCTATGGTGTTCCGGGTGGAGCAAGCTGTGAGACAATCCCACAACTCCTAAGATGATCTTGAAAGGCATCACTAAGGTATTCACCTCCTCTATCCAAACGAAGAACTTTGATTGTTTTGTTGAGTTGATTTTCTACTTCATTGTGAAGATTTTGAATGTTTCAAAGGCTTCATCTTTGTGTCTCAACAAGTACACATAACTATAGCGACTATAATCGTCGATAAAGGTAATGAAGTATCTTTCACCATTCCTTGTCATTGCTTTAAAAGAACCACATACATCCGAATGTATGATTCCTAATAAATCATTTGCCCTTTGGTTAGTAACACTAAAAGGTTCCTTGGTCATCTTTCCTTGTAAACAAGATTCACACTTATCAAATGAACCCTCTTCATTTGCTTCCAAAAGCCCATTCTTTTGAAGTGTTTGAATACGATTCTTGTTTATGTGACCAAGAAGACAATGCCAAAGATATAATTCACTTAAACCCATTTTAAGTTTTTTGGTGCTTGATTGGTATGACGAGTTATTAAAGGATGAGTCATCATGAACCAATTCATAAATACCATTAAAAAGCATAGCCTTAAAATAAAATATATCATCCATAAAAACACAAATACCATCGTTTACACACTTTAATACATAACCAAATTGTTTTAGAAGGGAAATATAAATTATGTTCCTCATCAAACTAGGAGCATACAAAACATTCTTCAAAATGACTTCCAAACCACTTGGAAGCTCCAAGATATAGTCTCCTTGGGCTTCGACATCAACCTTTGCTCGGTTGCCCATATAGAGACTAGTATCCCCCTTCTTAAAATCCTTATTTATTTTGAACCCCTGCAATAAATTGCAAATATGAGTTCCACATCCGGTATCTAATACCCATGTATTTGAAGAAATAACATTAAGTTCAATATGGATCATGAAAGTTGTACCTGAGGTCTGCCCAGCATCCCTCTTGTTTTTCAACTCCTTGAGATAGATTGGATGAATTCCTCTTCCAATGTCCTATCTCACCACACTCAAAGCATGGATCATTCTCCGTAACCTTTGGCTTCTTAAGCCTTGGTTTTGCTGGTCCCGCTTTACTCTTTCCCTTACCCTTTCCTTTGATGTACCCCTTGCCTTTGGCAATATTCGCATTGGGTTCGGGGTGATGCCTCTTCTTGTTGCCACCCTTATTGATCATGAGAACTGGTAAAACCCTTTTACCCATCCCTGCCTCGGCTGTTTTGAGCATTGCATGAAGTTCCCCAATGCTCTTGTCCCATCCATTCATGTTATAATTCATGATAAAAGTCTCAAACTTCTTGGTTAGACCATTAAGGATCAAATCTGTGGCCAACTCTTTTGAGACGGGACAATTTAGCCTTTCGAGGCGATTAATGTGGCTTTTCATCTTCATCACATAAGATGACACAGATTGGGTTTCTTCCATTCGACATGCATGAAGCGCTCGAACGTTTCGAACCGCGCTGCCCTCGCTTGTTGAAGGAAATTTTCCTTTAGCTGGGTAATCATGTCGTATGCCCCGTGATGTTCAAAATCCTTTTGAACCTCGGGAATCATGGTTCCTAACATGAGGCAAGAAACTTGCACAGAATCCTCAGTGTGCTTAACCCAATCCTCGTAGGCATCAACATCATCAATGTTGGGTTCATAGGGAATAGGATCGTCCAGCACATATGATTTTTTTTCCTGCTTGAGAACAATTCTCAAGTTTCGAAACCAATCCATGAAATTATTATGGTTTAGACGATCCTTTTCCAGGATAGTTCTCAGTGACAGGTTATGGACGGTCGGGGAGGTAGCGTTGTTATTATTAGCGGCCATTACTATAATATAAACAAAGTTCAATTTTAGGTTTTGTAAAATAACATTTTAACTGTTAATACCCTTTCATGTCTCATAGACAATTAATAATTAAAATCTTGAATCCAACGTTACATTCAAATAATGGTTAGGTGACCTTTATCCCAATATTTAAATTAACAAGGTAGTCAACTTTTGACAATTGCAACCCTTTGCAACTTCTAGTTTATGGGATCAGTTAAACATCTTTATGTTTATTTGGCATGTTTAATCCCATCAACACCATTATACGCCATGCTTTGGTGACCCTATTCACATAGTTTCCAACTCAAGTCGTCCTACTTACACACACGTGTGAGTTTACACATACAGGTGGTTAGGTGACCTTTATCCCACAAATATGCTAAACCCAACTCAAACACACAAGTTCTCTAAATGTGGTTAGGTAACCTTTATCCCACAAATAGCTCTCAAGTGATTCGAGTGTTGTATAAAAGGATGGTGTTAAACTTGTTTAAAAGGGATTTTGTTTCCATTAATTCTAGTTATGAAAAGCTTTTGTACCTTATATTTGCATGCATTCAAATACGTGGTACACTAGTGAAACCAATTTCCAAGGTTCTATTAATAAAATTCAATTTTATTACGAAAACACTAACCTTTAATAAAACCATTTTATTACCCATGTTAATGCTTCCAAAAGAACTGTTTGAAGCTTGTTGTTGATTTAAAATCGTTTAACAGTGCATATCCAAATATCACATGAACAATAAATTAAATCAATCATACAAGCAACACATACAACAACAAGTTCATAACCATAGCCAACTAATATTAACATCACTTGTTGACCAAAACAAGTGAGTTATTTAGGTCTTTCATAAGGGTAACACTTGTGTCAGTGAACTCCCACTTGATCCCGCATCCAAATGCTTCAAGTGTCCACTTTGTGTTTTGATTCTCCCACTCGATTTGAGCTTCCAAATGGATTTAAAATTCTGCACCAAACCCCTTTGGGCCTACAAACTATGTTTTCGGTTATTGGGCTGAAATCCCATTAAGAGCTATAAAGCCCTTTGGGCACAAAATTGGCCCAAACCGAAAACATCCTTGTTGCGTCTTCTTTTACAAAATTATATATCCTATATACATTTTCTAGTAAAAGTGAAATGCAACTAATCTATTTATTTTACATACCAAATGAAAATAAATAAACTACATAGCCAATAGGAAGAACAAATACATTAAATTATTTCAACCCTTTAAAAAATCAAATATAAATCCCAACACATCCAAACACAAGGTCTCGGCTAGGCTATGAACATCAAGATACATATCCAAATATGTGAGCAAAATCCAAGAGTATTCCGCTTGAATCACTGATTTTCGGTTAATGTATAAACAAACCGAATATCATGATTATTGTCCAAACAACTAAATCATCCAAATGATTAAATTTTTCAAGATTACAATATGCATGTAAAGTAGAATCTTGAAAAACAGGGGAAACATAGACCTGAATTTTTGGTCTGTTGGTGAATAACAGCGAGAAACCGAGAATTCAGCCAGATGAAGCATGTATCCATATAACCGGCTCTGATACCACTATAGGGATTTCACAAGTTTATCAGAGTCATTTTATCCTTATAAAATGAAAACGCAGCGGAAATGGAATGAAAAACTTATTACAGTTAATGTATATAAACCAATTTATATATCTGTTAAAACTCGTAATGGATCGTTATATGAAAATGTCACACCCTTAAAATCCACCTGCAGAGTTCTACTGCGAGGCGCGTGACAAAGCAGAATCTCAGACACAGTTATATCAAACGACACTATATGCATTTTCAAAATAAGCATTTGAACGTAAATCAGAGTAAAAGACAGTTTTCAATGTAATCAATGCGGAAGCGTAAATGTTTGTGAAACCATGAGTAATAAATGCGCAAAACAAGGTGCCCAATGAAAGTAGTAAATGTAAATGAGCTTGCTTTCAAATGATAAAGATGATGCATGAGCCTCATATATGCAGCCCTAGCCTTAAGCATGCCAGCGACCTGAGAAGACATGCTAAAGTGTGTCAACACAAGATTTGTGAGTTCACAGGTTTAAATCATTAAATATGTTTAAGCGTTAGCCTGGTAAAAGTAAACAAAGGTATACCATAGGTAGCTAGCCTATATATCGAGTTACTTAGCGTTTCGAACTGAAGCTGACTGTTTGTGAGTTGTTTTGCCTTCCGCCATGTCTTATCATAGAACAATGGCAAGTGTCTAGGTCAATTAAACACCCGTTCGACCTCTAGTCAAGTTAGCGCGACTAACGTGGGTGGGGTTTGTCAAACCCAGTAGTACTACCCAAAATTACATCGTTATTCCGTAAAACGGTTCGAGTGTGTAAGGACTTGCGTGATAATGTTTGTACTACAGTAATAAGCGATATACCAATAATACCAAAACCAGATAAAAATAGTTTGCATGCTTCTCCCCCAAAAAGGAAAGTAAGTAAAAGTGGGGCCGTGAAGACTCACCTTAAATGCGTATGAATGCATGAAGTGTAAAAGCTGGAAGCTAATCATTACCTAACAAATATAGGTCCATGAGTGTATGTACATAATGGTCAAGATGAACCCTGATGTATCCAAACAACGTAATTGTTAGCGTGTTCGAGAAATGTTTGACAAGTTTAACTTTTTGACAAAAGTTGACTTTTTACCCAAGTTGACTTTTGTTGACCAAAGTTGACTGGACTGACCCGACGACCCGTTGGTGACTCAAATAAACCAAAACATGTTTAGTTATGCTCAAATAGCTCAAATAATTATTCATATAAAGTTTCATGCGGAAATATATTTTTGGAAAGTTTCTATTTTTGGAAAGCATGACATTGTTACACATGTGTAATCCATTTCAAGATTATAAAGCACATCATAACAAACATCAATCACACCATCATATCATGTTATACACAGATCATATACAACATTCATCACATCATATCACAAAAGTTTCCATAAATAGCAAGCATGTTCATACGATGCGTTTTTCACCATTTGGATATTCCCAATCATTTCTTATGCTCTAAACATCATATAACAATCATCACATATCATCAAACATGCATAATCATCATTTATAAACCAACTTACCCAAAAAGTTTCATTTAATGGAAAGTACTTGAAAATCGAGCCAAAATCAAAAGTTCAAAACATGACTTTTCTTCCATTAGCATCAACTAACATCCTAAAACCATCAATTCAATCCAATTTCATCTAATTCACACAATTTCTACAAAAACCCAAATTAAAGTTTCCATTATAAATAAGTCTTGGTTTTTGATCAAAACAACACAATTTCACAAAACCAATCCGTACAAATATCATTATATTGAATACTAACACATAAACAATCATCAATTTCAATCAATTTCAAGTTTTAACTCGAGTTTGGATTTCTAGGGTTCATGTTCATCATGATAATAAAAGAACATGAAATCAAACATAAAACTTTCTTGTTGATGCAAGGAATCACGTGCTACAAGTGTTTTGATGCAAGAAACATCCGAATTCCAACTCTAGATGCAAGAATCAAAGCAAAACACATGTGTGTGTTCTTATGAGTATATTTTCAAAAAAAGGGAGGGGAAAAGGGAAGGGTACGGCTGGAATGAGGGGATTAGGGTTGGGGTTGGGTTTTATACTTTATTTTTACAAGAAAGGCCCCCGTCTTTTATAAAAATCGTTTTAACGCTACGCGATTGAACTTTTTGTACACCAAAACCTCCAAATGCTTATATAATATCAAAAAAAATTAATAACATGAAATAAAATTCATTTTTCTAGTTCAAAGACATATTTATAATAATTAGGCGTTAAAAGCTGAAAATGCGCGAAAACACGTAAATGCCAGAAAATTCCTAATTTTCACGACCAAGCTACACATTTAATCATATAATCATATAACACATAATTTCACACCAATTATGGTTGTTTGAAAACTATTTTGACAAGTCACCAACGTTCGTGGACAGACGCGAGTGCGATCCAGCAATTCACCAAATTGCCGTTACGTGAAAGGTTCGTGAATGTTTGTGCAAATGACGCATTTAAGTAAACAATATTAAATGCATGAATGTATGATTGGAAAACCATGATTATGATGATCTGAAAGTGATCAAAAAATGCCGGGTGTCACAGGAAAACTCATGCTTACGAACAACCATAGGTGTTTAGAAATCTACCTCTCGAATGGGACAGAGAAAGAATATCTTTGATCAGCAGCTTCCAAAGTAGAAAACCTAAAGCTTGTCTACCCCAAGCTTCCAAAAAAATACCAGGTTGCTTGGATTTTCTACACTTGAATTGAGTTTTGTTCTTGGTTTTCTTCGACCGATCGAGAAAAAAGCAACAGGAACACTAATTTGCACCTTGGTGTGTGTTCAAAGTTATCAGAGAGAGTGGTTGAATGCAATCATATATTGCACGTCCTATGAAACTGAATTTCAGAGTGAGAAAAGTGGGCGGGACCCATCCCTTTAACCCATCCATATTTCTCTAATATTCATCGGCATTAGTAAATGCGGATGAACAAACTCTATCCGCATTTGTAAATGCGGAAGAAGAAACTTCATCCGCATTTCCCAAATGTACATCCGCATTTGTAAATGCGGATAAGTAACTCCATAAGCATTTCCTAAAATGCACATCCGCATTTGTAAATGCGGACGAACAGTTCATTAGCATTTCCTTAAATGCTCATCCGAATTAGTAAATGTGGATGAAGAAATTCCTTTAGCATTTCCACAAATGCATATCCGCATTTGTAAATGCGGATGAGGAACATTCATTCGCATTTCCTCAGTAACACATCCGCATTAGTAAATACGGATGAAGAACAAAGAAATGTGGACAAAAACACTTGTATTGTTTGTTCAACCATTGGAATAACAATACAAAGTACTCTCCTTCTAGAATAAATTATCCATATAATTTATTCATAACTAGTGCAAATATTTAGAAACCCAATTTCTAAATACTTCAAGTATCAATATTTACTTACATGATCATACATAAAATAAATATTGTAGGTGTTTGTCTAGCTTGTTATTGGGTATGACCCAACTTGGATCATAACGTACTAGCCACATCAATTCAATATGTGTCTAAAGAATTGAACCATTCGATATAATGCATACGATTCCGCGTGTAGTCGAGAATAAGTTTAAGAAAAAGACAAAGGCGCGTTGAAACTAATGACTGGTGAAGATGGTTAAGAAGTTGTAGATATACAAGTCTAGAGGTTTCATCATTTAAGTTAACCACTTAAGGCACAATTTCAACTAAGTAGAATCAAGTAGCACATAAGGGATCTATCATGTAACATGTAGCATCATGTAGTATGCATATAAGTAAACTTACAAGATCATAAAGAATTTTCATGTAAAGGTCCCTATATTAACCATAGTCTAGGTCACCATTGCTAATAACCTAAATCTCTATAGTTATGGGCTCTGATACCAATCTGTCACACCCCAACCTTAACAGCGGAAACGTTGAGATGTGAGGGTTAAGATTGTTCAAAGCCACACAACGCTACTTCAAAGTGTAAATATTATTAAACATAAGTACCATATTGTAACGTTACATTCATAAATCTCAAACAAACAACCATAACATAAACTAACTTAAAACATCCAAGTTAAAAGTGGATCATTTATTATTACTAGGTCCAGTCCTAGATGTTTTTATATCTTCAGGAGCAACATTTAAGCTTGGGCATTTTCTGAAACATGTTAGAAAATACGGTCAACATATAAAATTGATGAGTTTCCCATAAGATTGTACATACATATATAAAACCTTTTTAAAAGGCAATTCATGTCATAGGTAAAAGAATAATGCAAGAATATATATAGATAGCATAATGATACAATCAAACATTGACAAAGATATGGCCACAACGAAATATACGATTAGCTAAGTGTACTTGATTCCCATGATGAACAAGAATACGTCATCAGGAGCCGGCAATAACCTTGGCTTTAGCACCAAATAGGCTTGTCAAGCCCATAGATCTATGACGTCGCTAGGCTAGCAATAGTTAATGATTGTTTTTACAAGAGTCTATCACATAATATACGTAAAAGTCTCAAATAACCATCGCAAAGTATAAAATGAATTGCACATGCATTACAAGTATTTAAATGTTTTACAAGTGTACTTTGATACGAATAACATGTTTTACCCCAAAACGTGTGAAGTAAAGTAAAACGGGGTATGGGAAAACTCACCTGATATATGATGTACTGGGAAAAATAATAAGAATAGATTAACCCCAACGGTTTCTTCCCGATTCACCTAAGAGTGGATGTTCCAAGATTAGAATATAACCGGTAAAGTCGAGAGACGGTTCGTGAAGACTAGATTTTCAATTGTGATCGAGGATTTTTAACAACTAGTTGGAAATACTATGAGTTTTATAACGATAATGCATAGTAGAATTATTTGCCATCATTTAAATGTTTATTCCATAAGGGTCGATAAGAGAGTTTACAAATATTAGAATATAAATTAATCTTTAATAATTAAATATTGAAATTGCAATAGCACCAAGTCTCAATTTTTAAATAAGTGTGAAATAATATATGTTTTGGTATAGATTACGTTTTTAAAGAAATATATAAAACATTTAACTCTTTCAAATAAAGAGATTAGGGGTATTAGTATTATTTTTTTTAACTCTTTTTAATAAACGATTTTTGAAATATTTTCAATGGAAAATAAATGATTTATGTATTTTTTTATATAGTGTTTTTCTTTGTGTTTTTCTTGTATCTAAATACCTAAAAAATGATTTAAAAAAAAATAGGTGCAGGTGGCCGGGTTCGAACCCGGGACCTCTTTCGTATGTGTGGAGTGGTTTACCAGTAGGCTAGGTAGCCTTGGCCTGTCATAAAGCCGCTGCTTAAAATATAAAAACAATACCTGGTTAAATCCCAATTTGACATAAACCCTAGAATTAAAAATCGAACAATTGGTCATCAAATTGATGATGATAATGAAATTAACCATAGGGCTTTGCTTCCCCATAATTAATCGAGTGTGTGGATGTCAGAATCACCTGGAATGGTTATGGAATCGACGAATACGAGTCCGAGCTAATGTCATGACTGATCTTGATCCAAATGTGATGCATGTGTGTGTTTTGGTGAAATTAGAAGTACAGAGAGTGTAAGAAAGTCAATTGGAACCTTACCCCTCTGTTTAATAGCCTTGATTAGAACTGATTCGATTTCCACGAGTTTGATTTAAATTCGAGGGTTACGGGTGGAATTTGGATTTGCAAATCGTCGTTTCAAGTGAAATTAACCATCCCATTGATTTCTAATTGATTAAACGAGCGTGTATACCCGATTAATTGTATTATTAATACGATTTAAGTGTAGAAATAGATTTGGCTATGATGAGGTTCGGTTTCATGTCCAAAGGTTATCATAACCGCATTTAGAGTCGAATTAAAACAATTCTTCGTGTTTGAAACGGGTTCGTGAAGGATTTAGAAGCGGTTTGGGGTTTAAAAGGCTAAGTTTTTGGGTGTTTGATGGTTGTTGGTGCCGCGCCGGAGACTCGCTGGCCGGCCACCGGAAAATCGAGAAGAAGAATGGGGGGGGGGCTGTTTTTAAAAGAATTTACAGCTTTGGTCCCTGTGGTTTTGAAATTTATTATTTTATGCCAAAACCTTTTAATCAAGATTCACAATTAACGTTTTAAACCCGAACTTTATGAAAATTGGTTAATCTTTTTATATAGTTTATAAATCTTGAAATAAACTTAAAACTCATAATTAATACTTAAACTTTACAAAAATTTATTTATTTAAAACTAAGATTATAAATTGAGATTATTAGAAATGCACAAAGATGAACCCTCATAGTTGTATTATTGACAAAGTCTTCCGAAGCCAATGAAATGAAGACTGATTTCTTCCAAAGACAGAGAGGACATGCTTTCTCTGATCTACTTTTTTATAAAGCTGACTTACTTTCCGCTGCAACTCTGAAGACTCATCAACTTATATAAGTTGGTCAAAAGGTCCATGCTTTAGTAAACTGTAGATTATAGTCTTGAGTCTGTGACTTCCTACTTTGTACATTTTATCCTTTTTATAATATATTAGGATGTGAGCTATGGCATGTTATAGTCACTAGTCAAAAGGATGGAGCTAATGTGCTTGCTTGTGCAGGCGATGACCGCTTGGCTAGGGCGCGACAGAGGAGCTGGCACAACAGGGTGGTGCCTTACCGCACCGCAGGCGGGCGCGCGGTAGCGTTTCTGGTGGTTCTTCAGGATTCCAATGTACTGCGTCCAAGATCAGAACGAGCTTGCCGTCGGACCACTGCCGTCCCATTCTTGAGTGAGCTGGAGCGCAACCATCTTATCCACAGAACTAGCTAGAAGCTATCGCTTCGGGCAATCTGTCTTTTGACTTTACGTTGATCTTGTTGTCTAGATTAATGCTTCCAGCTAGCCTTCAAAGTATGGCCGGCTGTAGGATGTAGTATAAAGTATCTCAGGTCCCTGTATTTCTTTTTATGCTTTGTAACACTTGTAAAAGAACTTGAGAGCAATATACAACATTCTTGAAAACCATATTACTTTGTTCTTGTTCTTAGTTCTGTCTCATTTACTTGTGTTCTTAGCATCATTTATATAAACCTGGTTCTCCATTTGATCTGTTAAGTGTTCTAACACTCTCCTTATTGTGAGACTGATTGTATTGACCATCCATTAACCGGTCCTGCAACGTCATCAAAAAACTAACGGTGTTAACTCTCAGTTAGTAAGGGATCGTTGGAGAAAAATAAACTTAAAGTTGTGAGTGTCTGTAAACATTTACTGAGTTGGGATTAATCCCGACAAATAAATAAAACTTGGGATTATTAAAATCCAATAACCTTATTTTTAATAATTAACATTTACGTACTTATTAATTCAATGACTTATAATATTCGTTTAAACCTATCACTATAATATTAAAATTTAAGTATTAGGAACATAAATTTTATATATTTTTTTCTATATTAAACCACGTTATTGTATCAAGCAAAACGGTGTTTTTGGATGTTCGCTTCTTCCTTCTTACTTATTTAAACGTTGTTTTTTTTTTAAATTTAGTTAGATCTGATTCATCTTTTTATAAACTACAATAATCTCAATCATTTGTATTTACTACTAATCTACTATTAAAAAACTGAGTTTTACTAATCAAAAATCACCGACGATTGGTGTTTCTATTTACCTCATCATTGGCTTATCTTAAAGAAAATATAAAGTAAAAACCTTTAATATATGTCGGTAGTACGTCGACAATGACTAATGAATGAACGACGTATATCCTACAAACTTTGTCATTGCTGGTGATAACATTTTCCCCGTGGGTTCCCACGATAATATATCTATAAGTTTTATTAAGGATAAGATCTCCAAATTTATGATTTAATGTGATTTTTATGTAACAAAAAACAACTCACTAACACATGACATGATATAACATTGTAGTTATGGTCATTTAACACATATTCTTAACAACAAAATGACTTTTATGATCTATTTTGATTCTATATAACCTAAAACAACTTGCTAACATGTGATAAGACATGTTCAGGACCATTAGTGTATTGACTATTATACACATGGGTTAACACCATAATAACTTATTATTACTTGATTTAACTTTATGTAATATATACAACTTACTAACAATAACAAGGCCTAGTAATGTACTAACATGCCATGCACATTTCATTAACAGGGATGACTTGTTAGGGCCTAATGTGATTTGTCTAATCTAAATCAACTTACTAACACATGACAAGGCTTTTAAGTATACTAATCATCATAAACATATGGTTAGCTATCAAAATGACTTGTTATGAACTAATTTGGCTTTATGTAATGTAAACCAACTTACTTATTAAGACCAGTTAGTACGGTGATCTCATATTTAGATGGGTTGCAAGATTGTTTAAAAAAAAGAGAATCAAAGAATACTTTCAACTCGCTCACAAAAGCAATCTAGGTTTCAACTATTATCTATGCCACATGTCAAATTGACATTGGTTCCACTTTTATTTTCCCTTTTTCTTCTTTTACAATTAAGTTTACCCTTAATTTATTTTATTCAAATAACTTATAATTTTTAACTTCTTTAAAAAGTTCAAACATACAGTTTTTTTTTTCCTTTTCTTTTTGAACATCTTGATATAAATTTTATTTAAAAAGAATTTGTTTCAATAAATCGTAACTTTTTACATAATATATGTATAAAAAGGTTATTTGTCTATCTTATCTGACACGTGTCAATATACTATCAGTTTGTAGATTTTGGTGTATTAAGTATGTTTAACGAGTATAAAATACTTTTTTTTTGTTTTTTATTTATTATTTATTTTTATATTACAAACAATTTCAAAATGAAATATTTTATTTTATTTTTTTAAATATAATCATAACCATATTTATTTATTAAAAAGTTGGCTTAAGTTTGGTTGCGAATGTGTGGGTAAAATTAAGTTAGGTTAGGTTAGGGATGTTCATGAACCGAACCAAACCAAACGCAGCTCTGCTCAAACTCAGTTCGGTTGAAATTTACAAATTCGAGCGCAAACTTCATGCTCGAACTCAGTTCGGGTTTAACTGAGTGATAGGTTTTGCTCAGTTCGGGGGTTGCAGGTCGGAGTGCCTGAGGTCAGCGCCTTAACAGTCGACAAGGAGGTGGGGGCATACGGGGGACGACTGATAAGTGGTGATAAGTGAAATGATGAAAGGGTTTTGAAATGTGAAACGACAATTTGGTTAGAGAATTATGACTTTTACATTAAGAGTTGTTGACTTTTTGACTAAATAATTAAAATAGTCGTAATGGTAAACAACTAAATAAATTAATAAATATATAATATATAAAAACTAAATTAAAAAATAATTCAAGTAAAACCGAGCGAGCGACGAGCGAGCGTACCTTTGCTCGTGCTCGGTTGGTTTTCAAACTGAACTGAGCCGCTCGGTTCGCTTACAACCGAGACAAAATTCGAACGAGCAAAAATCCAAGCTTTTTTCGAACGAGTTCGGCCGAGTTTCGAGTGTCGAGCTATTTGAATAGCCCTAGGTTGGGTTGTATAGGCGGAAGACAAAAAGAAAAATGAATCAACTTTTAATGAAATTTTAGGTTGGATTGGATCATCATAGTCTATAATCTAAAGACATTAACGTACTAGTTTTCATTCACATATCTTTAACACTAAACCGAGACCTAATATGACTGTGCAACCTAATAAACTCACTAAAACATGCAAGACTCGTTAAGGGCCATTAGTATACTAGTCATCATACTCATTCTTTAATACTAAAAGATTCATCATAACCTAATATGGCATTTTGTAACCTAAACCAACTCAAAGTCACATGACAAGGCCCGTTAATGTAGTAGTCATCATGCACATCTCTCTAACATTGAAATGACTTGTTGTGATCTAATGTGATTTTATGTAACCTCAACCAATTCAATAACACATAACACTGCCTATTAGTATACTAGTTATTATACACATATATTTAACTCAGAATCACTTATGATCTAATGTAAATTTGTTTAACCTAGTTATCACATACATGTCTTTAACTTTCAAAATAATTATGAATAATGCTTGGATGAACATCTTAGTAAAAGCATCCTTAATTACACTTGATATGATAACATGTGCTAAATCATATTCAACCTTTTTTTTATAATCTTTATTTTGAAGTTATATTATTCCACCAAAAATAATACGAAGTATCTTTAAATTGTATAACACAAAACATGTTTTTGAAAAACTTGGTGTTACAAATTGGTATTTAGGTATTATAGAATAAAATACTTAAACTTAGAAACTTTAGCTCATTAGTAAATATGGTGCTTCATTGAAGCCAAACCTATTGGATTGAGAGTCACCAAAGTATGCTTATATGATCATGCGTAAATTGTTGATGTTTATGTGGTTTAACATAAGCCATGTTGAACGGTCACATGCAACTCGAACTGTGACGACTGCTAACGACCTTTATCAGATGGTTGTGAATATATCATACTAACTAATGTAGACTCTAAAGTGATTACCATCGGGTCAAAAAGAAAAATAAAAGGTCAAACATGATTGCGTTTGTAAAGTTAAGCTACGTACATTATCATATACGGCACATGTGATGCAGTACAATGATAGAAGAATTCACGTATGTTGTCTTAAATTAAATATTTGCATCCAGGAAAGTAGAATTATGATAAACATTTGAAAAATCTATTATGACTCTGAGGTATTTCAAGTCATCAAAACAATACAATGCTAGTTTTAGGGATGTTACGCAGTATAGAGTCGTACATCATACGGTTTTTTAAGACGTCTTTCTTGAATTTTATATTTCTATCTTGCTATATAAATCGCCATGTTGATTAAGTTTCTCAATCATTTATTTCCGCATGTTAAGAAATTTTCCCATTATTTACTTTCACGCGTTATATCGCATCTACTACCCTTAAATAGTATATGTTATACGTAGAGTCAACATAAATACATACACGCATACAACTATATAAGTTGAAGTTTATTCGGTGATTTGAATTCAAAATTGATATTCTCAAACCTAACTGGCAGTTGAAATTGAATCATATTCATCAGAATTTGATTGATTTTGAGCACAACTGTGAAGAATGGGAGGGTGTTTTTCTGACGTCAGCGGCGGAAAGGCCGCCGTAGGCGGTGGCGGTAACCTACAGCACCAAAGAGGTCCGAGTAGCAGCGTTGTTGTTAATTCTTCATCTACTACAGCAGCAGATGATGCTGTTGATTTCTTCTATCGATCGAAAGGCCTTCAACCGCTGTACACTAGAATTGAGGTATATGAATTTCTGTTGTTGATTTGGTTATGGTTTGATTTATTAAGGTGTTCGGTTGGTAGAAGTTTGAATTGATATCTGTTTAGTGTTGTTTGAAAATTTAGTTTGATCAGGTTAAAATTAGTATGTCAATTTCTAAAACCTCGAAGTGCATTGTTTGATTATTGTGGTTTGGAGAAGGAAGTCAGTTTTTGTAGTTGATGTTATAGGTATGTATGCAATGGGGTCTTGTGGACCCTTCTTATGTGATTTGACACTAAATAAGTAGAAAATCATTATCATAATCGGGTTTTCTTTCCACACTTGAAAACCTCACATAACAAAACACCCAAAGACTTTTGATTGTGACCTTTTTATAGGATAAGTAGCTAACTCACCATCTCTGATCCTACTCCTGAATATACACTTTTCATCTACCATGGGCTTGAACCATCAGCTACACTACTTTCCTACACACCTTGGTACCACTAGGCTACATGTTCTTTGGTCGTTGATAGTCACCTATGTAGTCAAAAGCGAGCTGGGCATGAAGGCATCTTGAACATATTACATATGCAAGGCCAGCAAGGGTGCAAGGCACACGTCTTTCATCATGGCACAAGTGAGGCGAGCGCTTCGGTGTAGATTTATGCAAGGTGAGTAGCAGTGAGGCCTAGGTGCCGGAATACAAGTGAGGTGAGCGCTTCAGCCTAGGCACATGCTTGAGGTGGTTGCCTAGTATTCGAAGGCGTTAGTTAGTTATGTAGTTCTCTGCTTCTCCTTTCTTCTACGCATGTTTTCATTTCTCCATTTTTTCTTTATACGTTGATGCCAGTCTTGCGCTTTCTTTTCCGTTTGGACTATATTCCCATGATCAGGGTTAATCCAGCATTCCAGCACAACTTCATCATATATTATAATAAATATTTTCTGATCAGATGATTTGGAAGATATTTTTTATTATTATTATTAAATTTTGAGATTAATCTTGATGATTTTAATTGCTAATTATATTAGGTGTTTTTATCATATTTGGGGAGTATTTTTAATTTTGATATCAATCGAATGGTTTTTATTCCTAAATGCCTGATCATATTAGGTGTTTTCTTATGTTTGTGGAATAATATTATTAATTAAGTTTTTAGACTATTCATCTATCCGCAAGATGTCATTAAGGTACATTAGTTATCATTTCCTTCTTGTTCTGTATTGTGTTGATAGTGATATTAGATGACAAACACACATTAACGTTCTATTCAGCTTTATGCTATATGCTAGTAGTTGTATGTTCTATCTCTTGGAAGCAATTCCCCTCCATATCAACTGATTCCTTTCTAATGAAATCGCAGTTATCTTTATCAGCTTCAAAATTACGTGATCTTGACATCATGTCTAAGGTACTTCAACTAGATCTTATTTTTATATTATCATTTTTGTTTTTATATATTTCATGCTAAGCTTCTTTTAATCTTCTTTGTTTTTCAATTCTTGCTATATCTTGTACGTATTCTGTATCAACTTCTTTAATGCATGCACAATACATCTGCATCTTTTCCTGTTGTGTTGTTTTCCAGTTCAACAAGTCTAATGCTATGCTTTCTTTTAATTTGTAGAGTGACCCTATGGCAGTTGTATATGTCAAGAAGAAAGATGGAACTCTGGAGGAAGTTGGTCGCACAGAGGTGATCATGAACACCTTGAATCCCATGTGGATTCAGAAAATCAACATTTTGTTTCACTTTGAGATTATTCAGCCATTGGTGTAAGCATCCTGCTAATTTTTTTAGTTGTTCATACTATTTAGTGTGATACCTTTAAATATTAGTAAAATGTGTGCATATCTCCGTGTTAATTTTCAGCTTCCGGGTGTATGATGTGGATACGAAGTATCATAATTTGTTAACAAAGGTTCATAAAACTTTTCTTTTAACCCTTAAATAGTTTTGCTAGAGGTGGATATTTTATCCAATTTACTCATGAATGTGTTGATTCATGTAATGCTTTATCTCTAACCGGTCAAATAGTTCTTGCGGGTCAATAGTTTTTCAAAGTGTATTTAAACGCATAAAACCTTATAAATCATTTTCTTAAAGAGAAGATAATTATTCATAGGATATAATTTTTGGAAATATATTGTACACACTAATTATTTACAATAAGTTATAGAAAATCCGGGTCTACTCAACCCACCCCATACAAAAAATTTACCTGTTTTCACCAATTATCCACCTCATTGGAACCATCCATTTTTCCAACTTGGAATTTTGTTTTTGGTTGATTCCCATATGTGTTCTTTAATCTTGTTCAGTCTTTTTTATGTCTTAAATCATCTTTATTTTTGCGTATTTGCACAGATGCTGGACCTAAAAGACCAAGATTTTGTTGGTGAAGCTAACTGTGTTTTGTCAGAGGTAAATTTACCTGTAGTTATTCACCGTCACTGTAAAAAAATATTTATAGTCATTAATTTGACGTTTTATACGTCTACCTTTCGTTCGGTTCTATTTTTGTTTGTTTTTTAACACGAGCTTTTTTCGGTGTCCACTGACGATAGTAAGTCACTAATGATATTTGGTATGGTTTTACGCCTAGCGCTGCAACACGAGAGACTTAATACTAGTTAATTATCTAAAATGTATCTTCGTGAATTATTCCGATAGAAATTTAGAGTGGTCGACATAGGTGTATGGCCGGCAGTCGTGCAATATTTAAAATAGGTGTGCGGGAAATGAATCATTATCGGAAACAACCAGTGAATATACTTGCCTCACTTTTTACAAACGCCTATCAAGTCTTTGTAACTGAGGCGTTTTAGGATGTTTAACTTGACAAACCTTACAGTATCTTAGAAGGGGAAATGTTGGCCTAAATGCTCATAATTGAGTCATTCGGGTTTCTTTTGTTAAATTTTGGGTTTTGTAGGGTGGAACAACATATTCAACCAGGTTCAAATGGACTATAAATAAAAAAAAAGGCTTAAAGAATTTAAGGGTCAAATCAGGTTGGGTGACCACTGACACTTTTTTTTATCCAATTAAAGTTTTAAATATGATTACAAAAACTATACTATCTAGATAATAATCTATTATTTGGGATTAAGACAATATAGGAGAGTTGCTAGCATTTAATTCTTATGGCCTGTTGCATCTCTATTGCGATTGGAATTGGGTTGTAATACTTTTGATGCTGCAAATTAGTAGTTTTAGTAATAAATGCATAAATTTAAAATTGCACATAAAATATTGGTATTAATGAAATGATGAAGGAAATGAAAACGATAGTGGGCCAACTGGTCCTGACTCCTGACTTTGACCCAAATCCCTTTATACACAGTGCACCTGATCGAATATTTTGCAGCCTTAACAAATAAACCTGATTAAAGCTGATTCCTACTCATCTAACTTTGGCAGATCATTACTCTCCGAAGCCGAAGTATGACCCTAAAACTTCATGGTAGAAACGGGCATGATGTTGGAAATTTGGGTTCAATAACTGTTCATGCAGAGGAAACCATTGCTTCCAAAATGGCTATTGAGATGAGACTCCGATGTTCAAACTTGGATAACAAGGATCGGTTCTCCAAAAGTGTAACTACTTTCACTGAAAACCAACAAAAGTCGTAATTATGATCCTTGGGATCCGTTTATAATATTTTGTTTTTACCTCATTAGGATCCATTCTTAAGAATCTCTAGGATTGTTGAGGCTGGAAGTCCTATTCCAATTTGCAAGACAGAAGTAGTGAACAATAATTTGGACCCAGTATGGAAGCCACTATGTATAACTATGCAGCAATATGTGAGCAAGGTGAAGTTGGCTCTTTTTATTATCTATGCTTTATTCTGTTTTCTTTTCTTTCTTTTTTTTTTTCTTTTCTTTTCTGAAATTCATCCTTATCGGATGATTTTGTTTAAGCAGCTTTGTCTTGTGTTTACTACTGATTTACTAATATTTTATTCTATTTTTACAGGATAACCCTCTAATTATAGAGTGTTTTGACTTCAATACCGATGGCAAGCACACACTTATTGGGTAATTTTTATGTTCATAAATGATACGTCTCACTTTCGGCAAAATTGCCTGCTACCAGCCTGCCCTCTTACTGTACGAGTATTTCAAATAATACTATGCATGTGGCGGCTTACTGAGTTTTACCTCTTTATAATTGTTTTTGGGGTTCATTAGATGTTGCAATATGGGTGAGTTGGGTAACAAGTTAACACCAGTATTTTTTTTGTTTGGATCGGGTCGTACTAGTTGACACAACACTTTTTTGCTATATTTCAAAACAATAGTCTCATATATAATTGATTACAAAATTACATTCTTTCCATAATGATATCATTTTTTAAACATATGATGACACTTTGGGTGACTTTCAACGAGTTTGGCCTGTTTTCTTTTAGCTAACATATTGGTAGTACCTGTGTGAGCAGTTAGGGATAAAAATAACCTAACCCACCCACCCGTAAGCAAATGGGTCGAAATGGCCATCGCTTGGTTTCATTTATAGCCTACCCTAATTAATTTGTGGTGATAATGAAATTATAGGTAAATAATGTGAAAGCTTTTATTATTTACAGTAAATTGCATACATCAATTCAAGATATGGAAAATCTTTACAAAGCAAATGTAGGTGCAAATTTTGTCTTTCCATCTTCTCGTCAAAAAGATCATGAGAAGGTAAATTGTGTTCATTTGTTGTAATACAGCTTCCAATGGGTACTTAGCACTCCCGAATTTTTCTTTGAAAATTGTATGAGAACTAATTTACTTTGAAATTACGAAGCACTACAACTAATTTACTCATGAAATTAATGAAGCACTACAACTACAAGAATTGCATCTAAATCACATGTGAAGATTCTTCTGTTTACATGTTATATAGGTTCTCAAGGGTAAACTTTTTGTGGATGGATATGAAGAGAAGGAATTACATAGTTTTCTTGATTATATTTCCAGTGGGTTTGAACTGAACTTCATGGTTGCTGTTGATTTTACGGGTACGAATGCATTAACTAATTATGCTAAAATATAACATCTACTAATGATTCACTCTTGCAACTTCCAATTCTTCACAGCTTCAAACGGTGATCCTCGAAGCCCGGATTCATTGCATTACATTGACTATTCTGGCCGCTTAAATGCATACCAGCAGGTTATGTTATTTGCCATTTTTTTCGTGTCAACTCCAAGTAAATCTTTCTGTTCACAAATACTGGTTGAAGTGTTTCATATAGAGTTGGAAATTTCAACCCCGTTACTTATGAGTTGGTGGATTCTGTTTCTGTTTTATCTATTAGGTTAAGTTAACAGAATTCACTTCATAGGAAACGGGTCAATTAGGGGTGAGAGTCACCCAAAGTGTATTCAAGTGCATACAATCTTCTAGATCATTTTATAAAAAAATTATATTACTAATGAAAAGTCTAGCTTTTTTAATCATATTCGGCACACTAATTTTTACAAAATTGGATAACAACTGTTTCTGGTTCAACCCAGCCCATTTAATATTACCCAGTTTGATTCGTTGACAAATCTATCCAATTTGCCGCCTCTATTTGTTTACAACATTGAATAACAGATACATTAAGGCTCTTCAGGCTTTACACCACTTTGAATCTTGTTTCTTACTTGCATTTTTATGTTACATAGTGGAACATTAAGGCTCTTCAGACTTTACACCTCTCTGAATCTTGTTTCTTATTTGCACTTTTATGTTACATAGTGGAAGAATCTCTATCTATTTTGTAATATATCTAATTTTTCTGAGTACAGGCTATTATGGAGGTTGGGGAAGTCATACAAGTTTATGATTCTGATAAACGTTTTCCCGCTTGGGGTTTTGGTGGGAAATTATATAATGGCACTGTATCTCATTGTTTCAACCTGAATGGAAATGCTGGTAACTTCGAGGTAAAACTCTCGTTTCATTGGTCTGTGAAATGAACATGGAATCTCCCATCGCTACATTTATACTAGAGCTGGCAATTGCAAACAATTTGTCGCAAAAAGTTTATTTTTACTTTCTCATAGATTTTCTGTTAGCTGTTCTTCTGGAATTATTGATACTGGATCTTATCTTAAGCTGTTACCCAACTGTTTAACCTGCAGTTAAAATTTCTTGTTTTGACCCACCCTGCCCATTTTGCCATCTGTACCATTTTTCACATTGTGAATCATTGCAGAGTTGATACATGATGAATTGATGATGAAGAAATCACTAAAAGTCAGCTAATTTTAGATGATTATGCGAAGGTAGATTCACTTGTACCCAAAATAAGGAGATTTATTTCCGCATAATTTCACAGGTTGAAGGAGTACAAGGCATAATGGCTGCTTATAGAAATGCGTTGCATACTGTCTCACTTCATGGACCCACTTTATTTGGTCAAGTAGTCAATCAAGCTGCTGAAATAGCTGCTCAATCCCTCTCAACCAATTCCGCCAAGTACTTTGTCTTGCTAATCATAACGGTAAACATGTAGCAAAACAGTTCTATATACGTATTGCTAGTTTTATTTCTACAAATTATATAAAGTGTATCTTATTTTATTAGGATGGAGTTCTTACTGATCTTCAAGAGACTAAAGACGCACTCGTCAGGGCCTCTGATCTGCCCCTCTCAGTTCTAATTGTTGGTGTGGGTAACGCTGATTTTAAACAAATGGAGGTAAATGATTAAAAGTTAAACCACTAAAGTTAGGCTTATTAATGATAATTTTAGAGGCGGCAATTTCGACCCATTTACTATAAACAGGCCGATTTGGGTTATGTATTATCTTTCAAGGATCTAACAGGTAAAATAAAAAAAGGTTGGCTGAAAAGGAAACAGGTAAAATGAGCTGAACATGTTGAAAGTCGCACAAAGTGTATTATCTTTAAAGCTAACAGGTAAAATAAAGAAAAAGATTGGCTGAAAAAGAAACGGGTTAAATGAGCTGAACATGTTGAAAGTCGCACAAAGTGTATTATCTTTAAAGGGTCTAACAGGTAAAATAAAGAAAAAGGTTGGCTGTAAAAGAAAAACAAAGTGTATTTTTAATACATATACCACCTAGGCACCTACACCTAGATTAATATTGTAGAAAGATTAAACCAATCTACACCGAAGATTATGAAATTGAAGCAATCGATTACACACCAATCGACACAAATGATTCCACTATGAAAGTATGAACGATTACAAAAGGAAAGAACAAGAACTCTATATCACTCAACGTAAAAAGAAAACTGTTAAATCGCCCGCCTATTAACGAACTATTAATAGGTGAATTATTACAACTCTACACCTTACAAAAACAAAATTGACACAATTGGTCCTTGTACTATATACACTACATTCTTCACCTTAGTACATGACCAATTCCTAACCCACATCCAATATCTCCAAGCACCTGGTAAACTTGGATCCTGGAACCACCTTGGTTAAGGCATCCGCTGCATTATCCTTTGTATCAACATGAGCAACTCTAATCTCCTTGGACTGAATGACCTCTCGGATAAAATGTAATCTAACATTGATATGCTTAGTTCGTTCATGATATACTTGATTTTTTGACAAATTCACCGCACCTTGATTGTCACAGAGAATCAAAGTATCAACCAACTCAACTCCCAATTCAGATACAAAACCCTTCAACCAAAGAGATTCCTTCACAGCCTCAGTAAGTGCAATATACTCAGCCTCAGTAGTTGACAAAGCAACCACATGCTGAAGAGAAGACTTCCAGCTCACAACTCCACCAAACACCTTGAAAACATACCCAGTGGTAGATCTGTCTTTATCAAGATCTTTAGCAAAATTAGCATCAACATAACCAAGGATATTAGGCTTTGAACCTTGACACTTACCAAAGACTAATCCTACATGCCTTGTACCATTTAGATACCTCAAAATCCACTTCACTGTCTCCTAATGAAGTTTACCTGGATTTGACAGATACTTGCTCACAATGCTTACAGCATATGCAATATCTGGCCTGGTACAGACCATCAAGTACATTAAGCTACCAACAGCATTAGCATAGGGTACCTTCTGCATCCTCTTAGCATCTTCATCTTGAGTAGGAGAATCCTTTGATGAAAGCTTAAAGTGTTGACCCAAAGGTGTCTGCACACACTTGCTACCATACATTGAGTATTGAGCTAACACTTTATCTATGTAGCCGGTTTGAGTCAAGAACAACCTCTGATTGACCAAATCCTTTGAGATCTCCATACCCAAGATCTTCTTTGCTACCCCCAGATCTTTCATTTCAAACTCCTTATGCAACAGCTCCTTTGTTAACTCTATTTGAGACTGATCCTTACAACACACTAACATGTCATCAACATAAAGTAACAAATAAACATACTCACCAGGCTTGTAGCACTTGAAATACACACAGCTATCATAGCTGCTCCTATGAAATTACTGACTCAGTATATAATCATCAAACCTTTTATACCAACACCTTGGAGACTGCTTTAACCCATAGAGAGTCCTTTTGAGTAAACACACCTTGTCTTCTTCTCCTGGTTTCACAAACCCAGCTGGCTGTCTCATATAGATCTCTTCATCTAGAGTACCATAAAGGAAAGCTGTTTTAACATCAAGTTGTTCAAGCTTCATGTTATTAGCAGCTACCATGGACAAAATTACTCTAATAGAAGAGTGTTTTACCACATGAGAGAAAACCTCATTGTAATCACCCCTAGCCACCAACCTGGCCTTAAATCTTGGTGGATCAGCCTTAGTCAACCCCTCTTTCAGCTTATACAGCCATTTGCAGTCAACTAACTTCTGCCCGGCTGGTTTGTCCACCAACACCCATGTGTTATTCTTCCTTAAAGAATCCATCTCATCAACCATAGCACTCATCCATTTGTCTCTATCAACTGACTCAACAGCCTCACCATATGACAATGGTTCCATTACACACTCTTCTGCAGCTACACTGAACACAAATGCAGATATATCTTCATTAGTTCTATATCTAGCAGGCATCACAAGCTGCCTTCTGGCTCTATCTCTAGCCAAACTATAGTCACCTAATGAATGTGAAGAGTGTGAACCCTGCTGTGAGCTTTCCCTTACTTCAAAAGTACATTCGGAAGAAATTTAATACCTTCGGAAGTTTTAGAAGTACCTTCGGAAGATTTTGGAATACCTTCGGAAGATTTGAATCTACCTTCGGAAGATTTGAAACTACCTTCGGAAGATTTGAAACTGCCTTCGGAAGATTTTGAACTACTTTCGGAAGATTTTGAACTACTTTCGGAAGATTTTGGAATACCTTTGGAAGATTTGAATCTACCTTCGGAAGATTTGTAACTACCTTTGGAAGATTTGAAACTACCTTCGGAAAATTTGAAACTGCCTTCGGAAGATTTTGAACTACCTTTGGATAACTCAGTCGATTAGCCAGAGACTTAGTCATGTACAGCCCTTCAAGCTTTGACCACACCCCACTGGCTGACGTCTCCTTTGATAACTCCCTGAGAACTCTATCTCCAAGACTCAGAATAATAGCATTGTGAGCCTTTTCCAAGATATCCTTCTTTTCTTTTGCTGATAGAGTCGCTGGCAAGCCATTTTCTCCTTTCAGCGCATCAACAACGCCTTGATGCACCAACAGCGCTCGCATCTTCACTCTCCATAGCCCAAAATCATTCTTGCCATCGAATTTCTCGATTTCGAACTTCGTTGATCCCATCCTTCAATCGAATTTCACTTTGACACTTGAATCTTCAACCCACGAGCCGAACCAGGCTCCGATACCAATTGTAGAAAGATTAAACCAATCTACACCGAAGATTATGAACTCGAAGAAATCAATTACACACCAATCAACACAAGAACACAACTGATTCCACTATGAAAGTATGAACGATTACAAAAGGAAAGAACAAGAACTCTATGTCACTCAACGTACAAAAGAAAACTGTTAAATCGCCCGCCTATTAACGAACTATTAATAGGTGAACTATTACAACTCTACACCTTACAAAAACAAAATTGACACAATTGGTCCTTGTACTACTACTATATACACTACAAATATTGAGATATATAACCTCTGCTATCACATTTTACACATGCTAGTTCTATATAAGAAACCTGGACAAGTGTTTCAGGTCAGCTCAACTTGACCCATGCAAAAAGGTATCGTTGACCCATTATCCATCCTGCCCCACTTGCACATCTTGCCACCTGTACATATTACAGAAGAGACAAACTATTTTTGTGCTAAGTTGACAGTATATTTTAACAAGAATACTTGCAAAGACATGGATGTAGTCTTGTAGACAAATTGTCGATCCACTTAACTGGTCTTTTATGTACTTTTTCCTGCAAACGTCACTGTGTATGTGATTTGGAACCCTAACAATATTATCTAACAGATTTTGGATGCTGATACTGGATCACGTTTGGAGAGCTCAACGGGAAGAATAGCTACTCGAGATATAGTTCAGTTTGTTCCGATGCGTGATGTACAAAGTAAGTAACATTTATATCAAGTCATGCAACCCATTTACTTGTGTATACGTTGATTTAAGTTACTTTTATCTATTCATGAGTCAAATGGGAAAATAAAAAATGTAGCTAAAATGGAAACATGCCAAATGGGTTTGGGGATAAAAAATGAGTTGAAAGTTGCCGAAACTGTATTTTTCAAGTCATGCAACCTCCTGAACTCTTTGATGCTACACAATGAAACATTTTTGTAGTAGTTAGCCCATGTGATGATATCTAACACATAAATTATTTATATAATATTTATAAAAGTTAACAGAAAGGGGGTGTTCCCACCTACCATGCTTTGACCCGTGCTTTGACCCGTTACCCAACGTGTCTCACCCGCCCATTCTGCCACCTCTATCAAGAATTAATCCAGCCTTTGGCTTTCTCTAGGTTTGCTTTCCTTCTATATATTGTAAGAAGACTGTTTTAGTTTTTTCTATCAACATTGTGCAGTTGGAGGGAGATCAATGGTGCAAGCTCTATTGGAAGAGTTACCGGGTCAATTCTTGACTTACATGAGAAGTAGAGATATCAAACCGCTCGGTTTTAATGCTCACCAGGCTCCTCTTCCATCAGTTACTTTAATGACTTGAATATTAGTACCATTAGCCTTGGTTTCCCTTGTAATGAGTCGATTGCGTTCCAGAAGGCTCCAACTTGCACTTTTTCTTTGGTAGGCTCATTTTCTAAAATTCTCAGCTGTTTATAAGAAAATTTTGTGTGGATGTGAACTTTGTGACGATAGGTGTTTGGTACTCAAATCATTTAAGAATTTGTTTAAGCGTTGAAAAACACGTGGTGCATATAATGTGTGATTCTATATATAAAGTTGAAAACATTGTAACCTTGTGCAGTCTCATTGAATTGTAATCATATGATTCATGCAATTACACATCAATTGATTGTTTCGAGCTGGATTTCGAAGTTCATATTTAGTGTTAAGGGTTTGAGATTAGAAATTAGTGGTAGATTAGATGACTTAAAAGTTTTTCTATAAGACTATTGTACTATACTTTAAAATACAAACAGCAAACAGTTTTTGTAGTTTAAGCACAAAGTATAACTGTTTTCTTCTGGCTTATTTACAACCAATAAGAAGCTAGAGTCCTTTCATCTCATACCCACCGTCTCAACCCGTGTTCCAGAGCTTTCATATGGGTACCTTCCTCCTAATCTTCTTCTTTGTGCACCGCTTCCTCTATTTCGTCTTGATTGACGCCAGCGCCATGGTCGACAATGTTGGAGGGGGTAAGTATGTTCGACATGAAAAAATATGCAACGGATATAGCACTTGAGGCAAGTGTTAACTCCTAAGATACAAGATTCAATGCCATGAGAGACTTTCGCGCGGGACTCACCATCAAGAAATTGAATGGCAGAAGTCAGTTCATACATTTTCTTCCTTAATGTCTACGATTAAAAGGGAGCCAAATGAAGAATAAGAATAAAATCAATGGCGATCGTTAAACTGAAGACTAAGTGGTGATACTATTATTAAAGTAAATAGATGTCTTATCTTTGTATTTCAAAACACATTTAAGGCTTTTATTTTGATTATACAAACAAAGACCTTTATGATCGCGAACAATACCAAGTTTAGTTTAGTACTTTTGTACGGGTGCTATACTAGTTCATTACCGGCATTTTTTTTTGTAGGAACCTCTGCATATATAAATTCCTGCAAATAATGGTTAGAATAACGATTTAGAGTTTTTCCTTACAATTTAACACCAAAACACTTAAAGAACAATGGTATTATAGTGAAAGTTAGATGTATTTAATTTTTATTATTTTGTACCACACTACAGTTGATCAATTGAAACAAAGATTGCTGGAGGTAAATTATACACATACATATTATTCAAGCATTTTAGTATTTACTTTTGTAGTTAAATTTTAAATATGTATTGTAGGTTATTTTTTTATGTATTTACTTAAAAGTTTATGTAAGCATGTAGCGAAAATATTCGGAGACATGATAATATGAAGTTAGGAGGCAAAAATATTCGGTTTGATTATTAATTTTAAGCAACTTGATAGAATCTGTGTTAGGTGACATAATAATTGTTCAATTTAAGCTACTTGATTGTATATGTATTTTAAGCAATTCTGCCTAATGAAAATGTTAGGTTTCAAATTTTATTGTTGTGTTTTTTAGTTTAATTTAAATGAAATTATCTTCTCTTATCCTTCGTTAAAAAGGAAAAAAATGATTTGTTAGTTTCGTTTTGTTCTTATGAATAGATTTGTATCTTCAAAGCTTTATTGTTCAACAAGAATGGTTAAAAAAACATACAAAGGTTCTAACACGCCGCAACGCCTGGATCTTCATACTAGTTTAGTTTATTTATGATAAATAAGTTGATGGACCCATTTATTTCATAACTTTTTAATCTATATATTAAATGCAGAGAAAATTACCTTATATGCATGCAAAACTATGTATGTTACTTTAAGAACTATTTTGTGTACTTCACAAACTTATACAACTGTGGTCATATGTTAAAGTTCGTAAATTCTATGCGATGCAACACTTTTTTTTAACTGTAGCTGTTCGGGTTTAATGTTAGAAAATTTTCACAAAACAAACATTACATTTTTATATAAAAATGATTTTATGCTTACTACTATTAATGATAAACAAAATTATAGTAATTAAAAAAGATTAAGACGGTGTGTTAAATTAAAGGATTTCCTATCTCTTGTTACCAGTTTGTAATATTTAGTGTTTAAGGCTACAAACGAGCTGTTGGATTAGTTTAATTTAATAAACATTAAACAAAAAAAGTAATATTTTTTTTGATAACAATATAAGCTATCAATACAATAAGATGGAACGGACCGGCTTGAAACAAACTCAAGAATACGAAAATGGATTATCTAAGTGCTTTGTATCCAACCCTCTGTTACCTTCTCTAGTCGCTGCCGAGGGTCACCATCAAAACCCTAGAAACCGACTTTGATCGACTACCAACTAGTGACGTACCCAGAAATTTTTCATAGGGGGGTAAAAGTGGGACGGTTGCATAAGTTTAGGAAAAACACTCAGGATTTTTACATACATATAACATTTAAAAAGGAATTACGAGGAGCGGCTACCCCTCCTTTGTACCTAGGTCCGTCCCTGCCACAAACCTTGAAACACCATCATCTTCGTGGGTTTTTGTTACTCTCTCTCTCTCATAGACAACAAATGTGTTGAGAGGGAAAAGAAGGATGCAGCAGGTAAGAAGCCACATACGCACACGTGTTGGTTACTAATTGTAAAGGTTTATGTTTTATATGTATATAATACGTAGGTTGTAATGACAAACAATAGGCTTTTGTTTAAACCAGTCTATTTTACCTGTTTATACTTTGGCTTTAGATTTGTTATTAGACTCGTTTAGTTTATTTGAGATAAATAACTTAAAAGAATTGTCCTAAACGGACAGTTAAATTGTTAGATGTTTTGTCTTTATACTAGATGTTAATGATCCAAATACTAAAAAAAAATTAGAATTGACACATGAGTTGGGAGTATAAGTGTAGAGACATATTTGGAATTAATAAAGTATATGGCATTGTGACTATATTTGATAAGTTTGTTTAACTATTGTGTTTTAATATTTATCAATAAGCCCTTACTGATAAAGTTGTAGTATTAACAATTTATTGATAATTGTATTATGGCCCTCCATTGCAACGTTTTGATGGACAATATTGTCTTTATGTAAAACTATAAATATGAAAACGTACCTTACTAATTCTTTTTAATGTTTAATACATCACATACATACATGTTTTTCTCGTCCCATAGAGAGTATGAAGAACACCATTTATGTAAATCTCCATCAAAATTTGGACATTTCAAAAAACATTAGATAACTTATGCCTATGACATCATCACCATACCTCTACTTTCTTGAATCTTAATTAGGTTTGAAATTAATTAACAACAGGTTTGGTTATTTGGACACCCCATTATTTTAAATCAATACTCCAATATTTCTATACTGGTCGTATAGTCCCATACGCGTCGTATAGGGGGGGTCGTATAGCCCTATGCGGGGCGTATAACCCCTCTGACAGCCCCCTGAATTTTTCCTCGTAGTCAGTGTTGAAATTTGCTGTGAGATATAAAAGCAAAACAAGTGTTTCTTCCGAAGTTAGTATATCTTCCGAAGCTTAATCTGTTTCTTCCGAAGGTTAGTCAGAATCTTCCGAATCTTAGTCAAAATCTTCCGAAGGTTATGTTTGCTTCAGAAGTATTGGAAATGTTAGAGTTTTGCTTCGGAAGTATTCCAAAGGATACTTCCTGCTTCGGAAGTATTAGTCTAGGGTCCTAAGTGTAAATTCTCAATTATATGTTGAGTGTGTAATTTGACCGTTATAGTTAGTTGGTCAATTATGTGTAATCACTTAGATAGTTGTGTTATTTGTGTATTTGTTGTTGTATGTTGATGACATGTTTGTGGCTTGTCAAGACTTGGAAGAAGTTGAAGCTACTAAGAAGATGTTGATGTCTGAGTTTGAGATGAAAGATCTGGGTGAAGCAAAGAAGATTTTGGGCATGGAAATCAAGAGAGATAAGGAACTCAGGGTGTTGAAACTGTCTCAAAGCTCTTACTTGGAGAAGGTGCTAAATAACTACAGGATGGATGAGGGGAAGCCAGTAGTTGTTCCTATTGGTGCTCGTTTCAAATTATCAAGCTCTGATTCTATGACATCAGTCACTATCAGGTCCGTCAATTAACGTTAAGCTTGTTAACTCCTTGTGTAATATTTATCTTTGCGTAATTAATTCAGTTTCGAACCTAATCTCATCGTATCTGCCTTGCGCGTTGACCTTACATCATTTAATGCATCTCTATTAACTAACAATGAGTTATGACGATCCCGTCCGTTACATCCTCATGATTCCGCTATAAGCGGGGGTGTGACAGATTGGTATCAGAGCCATTGGTTATAGAGAATTAGGCAAATCACTCGACCTAGACTATAACTTATGAACCTTCATGTAGAATGCATACTAGGGTTTTGTATGCATCTGATATTACATGTATGTTCCTCCTATTCTGTTCATCTGTTTCTTTACTGTTTGATCTATTGCACCTGAGAAAAAATACTCCTACTTTTTCCTTATAGGATGTCTTCTACTGGTTCTTCCGTTCCCCCTTCTATCATTGTGATTTCTTCTGACTCGGAGAGTGAGGAAGTGTCACCTGGTCCGTCGAAACAAGTGAAACTAGCAGTAGATGTGCGAAGGCGTAGACCGATGACGAGGTCTATGACGAAGTGATTTAGACCCTATGGATTTGGAGTGACCAGGAGAGCCTATGCTGTGAAGAGAACCTTCCCTCAACCAGGGAACGTGGTACCGCTCCAAGGAGATATCAGGGACATTCCTGAATCACCACCTGATTCTCCTAGATCTGTTAGCAGTTGTGAGAGTCGTGTGGGACCTATACGGAAGGTGGCTACTCATCCATCGATTATTCTGGATGATGGTGGCCATCTGCCTGCCCCTCCGGCCCTGAAGGGCAAGAGAGAGTTTGCGCGTCTCTTGACAAGAGGAGTTATCGTTTCTTGCTCATGGAGCAATAAGAAGGATTGAACTAAAAACGATTTAAGCTACTACTGATTGTCACTTACTATTATGTTCCTTTTAAGTATTATCAGCTTAGATTATCGGGATTAGTGCATTTGACTTTGACTTTAGTATTTGATTATGTCTAGGGATATTATGGTTTATGGAAATGAAACCCTATATTATTATGGAATTGTTCTTGATTTTCTCTTGGAAATTATACGGTTTGCACTGATATATTAACTGCTCGTGGATGTTTGAATTATGATAAACCTTGATATGATTGAAGCTTACGTATTATCTATTATTGATTAGAAAATGCCGCTAAGAAGAATTACTCGCAGTAACAGTCGTGGTGGTGCTGCCCCCCCAGAGGCAGAGGTAGAGGAAGAGGTACTGGTGGTAGGGGTGAAGCACCTGGAGGAGGAAACAAAGGTGGTCCAGCTGGTAACAACCATAGAGCTGGAAATCTTGACATAGCTGCTATAATTGCTCAGCAGTTAGTTGCGCTCATTCCAACCATAGTGGCACAAGTAAGTGAGGCAACAATGGTAATGGAAATAATGGTGGGAATAGTGGTGATGAAAAGAACGGCAAGAATGGATATGAAGGCGAGAATGGCAACAACAATGAAGAAGGAGGCAGACTGGGTAACGAGAATGGTAATGATGACATGAATGGCAATGGTGGTGGTCCGGGCAATAGCAATGGGAATGGACCAAACAATGGTAATGCTAATGGATGTGGAAATGAGAATGGATATGGTGATGGTGGTAGAAGGAGAGGGTGTACCTATAAGGAATTTGTGGCCTGAAAACCAAAGGAATTTGATGGCAAAGGTGGAGCAATAGCTTTGACGAGATGGCTTGAAAAGATGGAAGCAGTGATCGACAATAGTGAGTGATTGGATAGCCAGAAGATCAAGTATGCTACATGCTCACTGCAAGGAAAGGCATTAACCGATGACGAGGTCTATGACGAAGTGCTTTAGACCCTATGGATTTGGAGTGCCCAGGAGAGCCTATGCTGTGAAGAGAACCTTCCCTCAACCAGGGAACGTGGTACCGCTCCAAGGAGATATCAGGGACATTCCTGCATCACCACCTGATTCTCCTAGATCTGTTAGCAATTGTGAGAGTCATGTGGGACCTATACGGAAGGTGGCTACTCATCCACCGATTATTCAGGATGATGGTGGCCATCTGCCTGCCCCTCCGGCCCTGAAGGGCAAGAGAGAGTTTGCGCGTCTCTTGACAAGAGGAGTTATCGTTTCTTGCTCATGGAACAATAAGAAGGATTGAACTAAAAACGGTTTAAGCTACTACTGATTGTCACTTACTATTATGTTCCTTTTAAGTATTATCAGCTTAGATTATCGGGATTAGTGCATTTGACTTTGACTTTAGTATTTGATTATGTCTAGGGATATTATGGTTTATGGAAATGAAACCCTATATTATTATGGAATTGTTCTTGATTTTCTCTTGGAAATTATACGGTTTGCACTGATATATTAACTGCTCATGGATGTTTGAATTATGATAAACCTTGATATGATTGAAGCTTACGTATTATCTATTATTGATTAGAAAATGCCGCCAAGAAGAATTACTCGCAGTAACAGTCGTGGTGGTGCTGCCCCCCCAGAGGCAGAGGTAGAGGAAGAGGTACTGGTGGTAGGGGTGAAGCACCTGGAGGAGGAAACAAAGGTGGTCCAGCTGGTAACAACCATAGAGCTGGAAATCCTGACATAGCTGCTATAATTGCTCAGCAGTTAGTTGCGCTCATTCCAACCATAGTGGCACAAGTAAGTGAGGCAACAATGGTAATGGAAATAATGGTGGGAATAGTGGTGATGAAGAGAACGGCAAGAATGGATATGAAGGCGAGAATGGCAACAACAATGAAGAAGGAGGCAGACTGGGTAACGAGAATGGTAATGATGACATGAATGGCAATGGTGGTGGTCCGGGCAACAGCAATGGGAATGGACCAAACAATGGTAATGCTAATGGATGTGGAAATGAGAATGGATATGGTGATAGTGGTAGAAGGAAAGGGTGTACCTATAAGGAATTTGTGGCCTGAAAACCAAAGGAATTTGATGGCAAAGGTGGAGCAATAGCTTTGACGAGATGGCTTGAAAAGATGGAAGCAGTGATCGACATTAGTGAGTGATTGGATAGCCAGAAGATCAAGTATGCTACATGCTCACTTCAAGGAAAGGCATTGACCGATGACGAGATCTATGATGAAGTGCTTTAGACCCTATGGATTTGGAGTGCCCAGGAGAGCCTATGCTGTGAAGAGAACCTTCCCTCAACCAGGGAACGTGGTACCGCTCCAAGGAGATATCAGGGACATTCCTGAATCACCACCTGATTCTCCTAGATCTGTTAGCAGTTGTGAGAGTCGTGTGGGACCTATACGGAAGGTGGCTACTCATCCATCGATTATTCAGGATGATGGCGGCCATCTGCCTGCCCCTCCGGCCCTGAAGGGCAAGAGAGAGTTTGCGCGTCTCTTGACAAGAGGAGTTATCGTTTCTTGCTCATGGAGCAATAAGAAGGATTGAACTAAAAACGATTTAAGCTACTACTGATTGTCACTTACTATTATGTTCCTTTTAAGTATTATCAGCTTAGATTATCGGGATTAGTGCATTTGACTTTGACTTTAGTATTTGATTATGTCTAGGGATATTATGGTTTATGGAAATGAAACCCTATATTATTATGGAATTGTTCTTGATTTTCTCTTGGAAATTATACGGTTTGCACTGATATATTAACTGCTCGTGGATGTTTGAATTATGATAAACCTTGATATGATTGAAGCTTACGTATTATCTATTATTGATTAGAAAATGCCGCTAAGAAGAATTACTCGCAGTAACAGTCGTGGTGGTGCTGCCCCCCCAGAGGCAGAGGTAGAGGAAGAGGTACTGGTGGTAGGGGTGAAGCACCTGGAGGAGGAAACAAAGGTGGTCCAGCTGGTAACAACCATAGAGCTGGAAATCTTGACATAGCTGCTATAATTGCTCAGCAGTTAGTTACGCTCATTCCAACCATAGTGGCACAAGTAAGTGAGGCAACAATGGTAATGGAAATAATGGTGGGAATAGTGGTGATGAAAAGAACGGCAAGAATGGATATGAAGGCAAGAATGGCAACAACAATGAAGAAGGAGGCAGACTGGGTAACGAGAATGGTAATGATGACATGAATGGCAATGGTGGTGGTCCGGGCAATAGCAATGGGAATGGACCAAACAATGGTAATGCTAATGGATGTGGAAATGAGAATGGATATGGTGATGGTGGTAGAAGGAGAGGGTGTACCTATAAGGAATTTGTGGCCTGAAAACCAAAGGAATTTGATGGCAAAGGTGGAGCAATAGCTTTGACGAGATGGCTTGAAAAGATGGAAGCAGTGATCGACAATAGTGAGTGATTGGATAGCCAGAAGATCAAGTATGCTACATGCTCACTGCAAGGAAAGGCATTAACCGATGACGAGGTCTATGACGAAGTGCTTTAGACCCTATGGATTTGGAGTGCCCAGGAGAGCCTATGCTGTGAAGAGAACCTTCCCTCAACCAGGGAACGTGGTACCGCTCCAAGGAGATATCAGGGACATTCCTGCATCACCACCTGATTCTCCTAGATCTGTTAGCAATTGTGAGAGTCATGTGGGACCTATACGGAAGGTGGCTACTCATCCACCGATTATTCAGGATGATGGTGGCCATCTGCCTGCCCCTCCGGCCCTGAAGGGCAAGAGAGAGTTTGCGCGTCTCTTGACAAGAGGAGTTATCGTTTCTTGCTCATGGAACAATAAGAAGGATTGAACTAAAAACGGTTTAAGCTACTACTGATTGTCACTTACTATTATGTTCCTTTTAAGTATTATCAGCTTAGATTATCGGGATTAGTGCATTTGACTTTGACTTTAGTATTTGATTATGTCTAGGGATATTATGGTTTATGGAAATGAAACCCTATATTATTATGGAATTGTTCTTGATTTTCTCTTGGAAATTATACGGTTTGCACTGATATATTAACTGCTCATGGATGTTTGAATTATGATAAACCTTGATATGATTGAAGCTTACGTATTATCTATTATTGATTAGAAAATGCCGCCAAGAAGAATTACTCGCAGTAACAGTCGTGGTGGTGCTGCCCCCCCAGAGGCAGAGGTAGAGGAAGAGGTACTGGTGGTAGGGGTGAAGCACCTGGAGGAGGAAACAAAGGTGGTCCAGCTGGTAACAACCATAGAGCTGGAAATCCTGACATAGCTGCTATAATTGCTCAGCAGTTAGTTGCGCTCATTCCAACCATAGTGGCACAAGTAAGTGAGGCAACAATGGTAATGGAAATAATGGTGGGAATAGTGGTGATGAAGAGAACGGCAAGAATGGATATGAAGGCGAGAATGGCAACAACAATGAAGAAGGAGGCAGACTGGGTAACGAGAATGGTAATGATGACATGAATGGCAATGGTGGTGGTCCGGGCAACAGCAATGGGAATGGACCAAACAATGGTAATGCTAATGGATGTGGAAATGAGAATGGATATGGTGATAGTGGTAGAAGGAAAGGGTGTACCTATAAGGAATTTGTGGCCTGAAAACCAAAGGAATTTGATGGCAAAGGTGGAGCAATAGCTTTGACAAGATGGCTTGAAAAGATGGAAGCAGTGATCGACATTAGTGAGTGATTGGATAGCCAGAAGATCAAGTATGCTACATGCTCACTGCAAGGAAAGGCATTGACCGATGACGAGATCTATGATGAAGTGCTTTAGACCCTATGGATTTGGAGTGCCCAGGAGAGCCTATGCTGTGAAGAGAACCTTCCCTCAACCAGGGAACGTGGTACCGCTCCAAGGAGATATCAGGGACATTCCTGAATCACCACCTGATTCTCCTAGATCTGTTAGTAGTTGTGAGAGTCGTGTGGGACCTATACGGAAGGTGGCTACTCATCCACCGATTATTCAGGATGATGGTGGCCATCTGCCTGCCCCTCCGGCCCTGAAGGGCTAGAGAGAGTTTACGCGTCTCTTGACAAGAGGAGTTATCGTTTCTTGCTCATGGAGTAATAAGAAGGATTGAACTAAAAACGGTTTAAGCTACTACTGATTGTCACTTACTATTATGTTCCTTTTAAGCATTATCAGCTTAGATTATTAGGATTAGTGCATTTGACTTTGACTTTAGTATTTGATTATGTCTGGGGATATTATGGTTTATGGAAATGAAACCCTATATTATTATGGAATTGTTCTTGATTTTCTCTTAGAAATTATATGGTTTGCACTGATATATTAACTGCTCGTGGATGTTTGAATTATGATAAACCTTGATATGATTGAAGCTTACGTATTATCTATTACTGATTAGAAAATGCCGCCAAGAAGAATTACTAGCAGTAACAGTCGTGGTGGTGCTGCCCCCAGAGGCAGAGGTAGAGGAAGAGGTACTGGTGGTAGGGGTGAAGTAGCTGGAGGAGGAAACGAAGGTGGTCCAGCTGGTAAAAACCATGGAGCTGGAAATCCTGACATAGCTGCTATGATTGCTCAGCAGTTAGTTGCACTCATTCCAACCATAGTGGCACAAGTAAGTTACAACATCATGAACCACGATAGTGGGGGTGGCAACAATGGTAATGGAAATAATGGTGGGAATAGTGATGATGAAGAGAATGGCAAGAATGGATATGAAGGCGAGAATGGCAACAACAATGAAGAGGGAGGCAGACTGGGTAACGAGAATGGTAATGGTGACATGAATGGCAATGGTGGTGGTCCGGGCAACGAAAATAGGAATGGACCAAGCAATGGTAATGCTAACGGATGTGGAAATAAGAATGGATATGGTGATGGTGGTAGAAGGAGAGGGTGTACCTATAAAGAATTTATGGCCTGTAAACCAAAGGAATTTGATGGCAAAGGTGGAGCAATAGCTTTGACGAGATGGCTTGAAAAGATGGAAGAAGTGATCGATATTAGTGAGTGATTGGATAGCCAGAAGATCAAGTATGCTACATGCTCACTGTAAGGAAAGGCATTGACCTGGTGGAATACTCAAGTTCAAGCAAGAGGTAGGGAGGCAGCGATGCAGATGACTTGGGACGAATTTAAGGCTTTGATCACTGAGGAGTATTACCCTAATAATGAAATGCAGAAGTTGGAGCATTAGTTCTGGAATCATGCTATGGTGGGAGCTGGGCACGCGGCGTACACGGATAGATTTCATGAGCTGGCTAGGCTTGTTCCCGTTTGGTTACCCCAGAGTTAAAGAGGATAGAAAGGTATATCTGGGGATTGGCTCCTTAAATCCGAGCGATGGTAACTGCAGCCACTCCTCCTACAATTCAAAGTGCGATTCTGAAAGCTGGTACCCTAACTGATGAGATGGTGAGAACTGGAGTGTTAGGTAAGGGTGGTGAGAAACGAAGGGATAATGGAGAATCAAGCAAGCAAACAGGGGGTAGGTTCGATAAGAATGCGAAGGTGACGAGAAGCTTTGTGGCAGTGAATCAAGGAAGAAAAGAATATGTTGGGCCACACCCCAAGTGCAATAAGTGTAACTTTCATCACCCTCAAGCTGCCCCGTGTCGGGTGTGTGTGAACTGTAGACACCCGGGACATTTTGCAAAGGACTGTAGGGTGTCGTCGAACTTGGTTGCACCGGTAAACGTAGTTAATCTGGCGGGAAACATCAGGGTTTGTTATGAGTGTGGAAGCCCTGATCACTATCAGAACGTGTGCCCTAGATTGAATCGGGCATCGGGCCAACATGGGAATAATCAAAATCAAGTGATGGCAATAGTTGGTAATCAAGGCCAAATGAATCAAGGGAATGCTTCCCGAGGATGTGCGTTTGTGATTGGAGCAAATGATGCTCGTCAGGACCCGAATGTTGTCACGGGTACGTACCTCCTCAATAACCATTTCGCATCCATATTATTTGATACCGGGGCAGATAATAGCTTTGTTTCCTCTGAATTTGCACCTCTGCTTGGTATGAACCCTAGTTGTCTAGAGACTAGTTACTCTATAGAAATAGCTAATGGTAAGTTTGTGAAAGCTAGTGAGATAATTAGAGGGTGCATAATAACGTTAGACGACCATGCTTTTGATATAGACTTGACACCTTTTGAATTGGGAAGTTTTGACGTAGTAGTGGGAATGGATTGGTTATCAAAATGTGAAGCCGAAATTGTCTGCATAGAAAAAGTGGTGCGAATCCCTATGGCTAACGGTGATGTGCTCAGGATACAAGGAGAACGACCCGAAAAGAACTTAAAGCTTATCTCCTGTATAAAGACTCGTCGATGCCTGCAGAAGTAGTGTTACGCCTTTTTAGCGCACGTTATGGAAAAGAAAACAGAGGAAGGGAAACCGGAGGATATTCCGGTGGTGCGAGACTTTCGGGAAGTATTTTGACGACTTGTCCGGTTTGCCTCCTCCTCGATAGGTTGAATTCCACATAGACTTGATACCTGGAGCAACACCCGTAGCAAAGACGCCATACCGATTAGCACCATCAGAAATGCAGGAACTATCGAGCCAATTGCAAGAATTGTTGGATAAGGGTTTTATCCGACCCAGCCATTCACCATGGGGAGCACCGATATTATTCGTCAAGAAGAAAGATGGATCGTTCCAAATGTGCATCAATTATCGGGAACTGAATAAGTTGATCGTGAAGAATCGATATCCTCTCCCTAGAATCGATATCCTCGATTAGGCTATCACCAATTGAGGGTTCATGAGGACGACATTCCAAAAATAGTGTTTAGAACTCGACATGGACATTACAAGTTCTTAGTCATGCCGTTTGGACTGACCAATGCTCCGGCGGTGTTCATGGATTTGATGAACCGGGTTTGTAAACCCTATCTGGATAAGTTTGTAATCGTGTTCATAGACGATATTCTTATCTACCCTCAATCGAAGAAAGATCATGAACAACACCTACGAGCGATACTGGAGCTATTAAAGGAAGAGAAACTTTACGCCAAGTTCTCAAAGTGTGAATTCTGGTTGCGAGAAGTGAAATTTCTAGGACACGTGGTGAATATGAACAGAATTCACGTTGATCCTGGAAGGATTGAAGTAGTTAAGAAATGGGATACACCTAAGACGCCTTCGAAGATACGACAATTCTTAGGGTTGGCTGGTTATTATCGTCGATTCATTGCAAACTTCTCCAAAATCGACCAACCGTTAACAATGTTAACTCAAAAGGATAAGAAGTTTGATTGGGGGCATAAGCAAGAAGAGGCATTCTAGACGTTGAAGGAAAGATTATGTAATACGCCAATATTGACCCTTCTGGATGGATCCAACGATTTTGTGGTGTTCTGCGATGCATCACATCAAGGACTGGGATGTGTGCTAATGCAAAAGGATAAGGTGATTGCTTACACCTCGCGTCAGCTTAAGGTTCACGAAAAGAATTATACAACAAACGATCTGGAATTAGGCGTAGTAGTATTTGCACTTAAGATATGGAGACATTATTTGTATGGAACTAAGTGTACTATCTACACTGATCATAAAAGTCTTCAACATATTTTTGATCAAAAGGAACTAAATATGCGCCAAAGACGATGGGCGGAACTCCTTCATGACCATGATTGCGAGATCCAATATCATCCAGGAAAGGCAAATGTGGTGGTTGATGCCTAGAGTAGAAAGGAATGTGTAAACCCTTACGTGCGTGAGCGTTGGGAATGACCATTCAATCAAATCTGAAAACTCAGATCCTGACAGCACAAGTTGAAGCACTGAAGGAAGAGAATATTGCAAGTGAGGAGTTTTGAGGGTTGGATAAACAGATGAATTGCAAGGAGGATGGTGTACGGTACTTTATGGATCGTATATGGGTACTTAAGTGGGGAGATGTCCGAACCTTGGTTATGAACGAAGTGCATAAGTCTAAGTATTCTATTCATCCTAGTGCAGACAAGATGTACCAAGATCTCAAGGAATTGTATTGGTGGCCAGGTATGAAGAAGGACATTGCCACGTATGTAAGAGAATATTTGACCTATTTGAAAGTCAAAGCCGAACATTAGAAACCATCAGGGCTACTACAACAACCAGAAATTCCTAAATGGAAATGGGAAAATATAGCGATGGACTTCATTACTAAGCTTCCTAGAACAAGTAGCGGGCATGATTCAATTTGGGTTATTGTGGATCGATTGACGAAGTCCGCTCATTTCTTACCGATTCATGAGGATTATAAGATGGAAAAGCTAGCGAGATTATATGTAAATGAGATTATGGCTAGGCATGGGGTTCTTGTGTCGATTATATCAGATCATGATAGTCGATTTACATCGCGATTTTGGCAGACTCTACAAAACGCAATGGGCACTCGATAGATTTAAGTACTGCCTATCATCCACAAACGGATGGTTAAAGAGAACGTACGATACAGACTCTAGAAGACATGCTTAGAGCATGTGTGATCGACTTTGGTGGTAGTTGGGATACTCATTTACCGTTGATCGAATTCTCTTATAATAATAGTTACCATACGAGCATTGGATGTGCTCTGTTTGAAGCGTTGTATGGAAGGAAGTGCATGTCTTCAGTATGTTGGGCGGAGGTAGGTGAAATTCAATTGACAGGTCCAGAGATCATTCATGAAACGACGGATAAGATATTTCAAATCAAGGATAGACTTAAGGCAGCTAGAGACCGTCAGAAAAGTTACGCTGATAATCGACGGAAACCACTGGAATTTAGCATGGGTGATCGAGTTTTATTGAAAGTTTCTCCTTGGAAAGGAATCGTACGGTTTGGAAAGAAAGGGAAGTTAGCCCCAAGGCATGTGGGACCATTCAAGATCACTGAAAGAATTGGTCCTGTGGCGTATCGATTAAAGTTACCTTAAGTGCTTAGTAGTGTGCATGATACATTCCATGTATCGAACCTCAAGAAATGTTTAGCTGATGGATCCCTTCATGTTCCGATTGAGGAAATCAAGATTGATCAGAAATTACACTTTGTGGAAGAACCAATAGAAATTATGGATCGGGAAGTTAAGCGATTGAAGCGCAGCAAAATTCCAATTGTCAGAGTACGATGGAACTCTAAACGAGGGCTAGAATTCACGTGGGAATGGGAAGACCAGATGAAACTTAAATATCCACATCTGTTCGCGGATAGAGCTTCGGGATCTAACCCCAGCTGAATTTCGGGATGAAATTCTCTTGAGGGAATAATTAATCGAAAGTTCGAAAGTTCGAAAGTTCAGGGTTTAAATATCCGTCACTATCAGGTCCCTCAATTATTATTATTACCAATAATATTATTATTAATATAATTAATAAGTTCAGGGTTTAAATTACGATTTAACTAAACTTGAGGGAATAATTAATTGAAAGTTCGGGGTTCAAACTGTAAATATCAAAATTATATATATAACCCAACCCCAACCCTCGACACCCCACCGAAACCTTGCCGTCGCAAACTCTATCGCCGTGAGACACCGAATCAACCTCGTTTTGCCGCGTGAGCCTCCGTCGTCTTGCCGTTTACTTGTTTCACAGGTAACCGATCATTGTGAACTTTGTTTCGTCTCGTTCCGCGGTGTTTGGACCGGTTCGGTTGTGTCGGGTGGCCTTGTTTTTGTTCTTACGCATAGTGTGTGTAAATGTGATTGAAGTGTGTGTGTGTATTTTATGTGTTTTGTGTGTAAAATTGGTGTGTGTTGGGAAGACACAGCACACGGCTGTTGTGTATGTATTATATATTTATATATGTTGATTATATAGAATTATATATATGCATGTTGTGTGCTTCATATATAAATATGTATGTATGTTACTTTCATATATACACACACATGAGCGTTAAATAAATAATGTTGTGCGTAATCATACGGGTACATTTATATTATGGTTTGGTTATATGTGTGTGTTGTAATGATGAATAGAAGCGTTTAATTAGGTTAGCTAAAAATATAAATATTGGGGTGATTAAATTAATTATATACATATATACATACATACGTACATACGTGTGTATATATATATATATATACCCGTTTCTAGTTATATGAGTAATCAGATTATTATTATTATGATTATTGTTAGAACTAGATCAAATGTATAGGTTTAGTTGACTTGTCAAACTCTTGTAATTAATCATTGTAATTCTCTTTTTGATAATATAATGTAATGCATGAATTATATGGTAACCCATATTATTGTGTGTTTGTTTATGTTATTACAGAAAACATCAGACTTGGTCAATTTGGAAAAATTGACTAAGTGTTAAAACAACCTACGGATGAATAAGTGTTCTTCCGTAGATGTTCACCGGAGCATAACTGAAGTTTGTGATTCCGTAGATCTCCTACGGAAGAACAACTATCAAGTGGAGCTGCTGAAGGAGAGCTTGCTGCTGAAGAACAAGTACAAGAACTCCTGCGAAAGCACAACCACAGAAGAACAAATGCTGAAGACAAAGTGTTGCTGCGGAAGAAGAACTTCCTACGGAAGACCAATTCCTATGGAAGATTAACAAATTTGGATTGTTTCAAATCATCAAGTACGTAACAAAAAGTCAACAAGTCAACATGTCAGAGCAATATCATCAAATCAATGATGGCGAAGGATAATTAAGTCAACAAAATATTCCACGTCACATCAACGACATTCTTTAAGTAATTTACAATTTCCTATGTAAATTATGAACTCCTATGCCGATAAGCAATGCAAGGATTCTCACATATAGAAACAGAATATTAAAACAGAATAGCGATATATTAGCTAGAAAATAGGAACAAAATAGAAAGATATCTATACACAATTAGGTGTATATATTGATCGATGAACATTGATCAACAACAACATCAACAAGATAGCAATATCAAGCATCAAGAACATATAGCATTATAATCAATTGTAATCGATTGATTGTGAATAAAAAGCAATTGAAAACAATCTTTGTATTGCATTATTACGTTTAGTTTTTCTAGTTGGTTTTCTTTGTTCATCGATTTCAACTTTTGATAAACAATCCGTTAAACAGCAGGTATTGATAATTCCACGATCAATACTTGTTTAAATCAAATTGATAATTCCTGCAACGATCCTTGGATTATCAGGTGGTATCAGAGCCACGTGCTCATTGATCTAGATCAATTGATCTATCAGTTTGATTTGTTTAATAGGTGTTTATTTAATCAAGTTAATTAACATGAACAATTCAGTGGTTGGCGCTTATTAACCTCCAAAGTTGGAAAATAAATCTGATTTTAAAACTTGAAAAATCCGATTTAGGAATCATGTTAATTATACAGATTCTGATTTATGGGTGTCGATTACTGAAGGTCTTTATATTCCACATGCTTTAGGACCAGATTATAAAGACAACAATCAACCCGTAAGTTTAAAAAATCTGTCACCTGAGGATGCCAAGAGAGTCAAGATTGACATCAAAGCATATAGTATGCTTACTATGGCTTTGTCTGAAGATCTCTTGATCAGGTGTGAATCATATAAAACAGCAAACTCGTTATGGGAAATCCTGCACACTTTGTGTGAAGAAAGTTACGAGATAAGGAGCATAAAAAAGGATACACTTCGCTCATAATATGATACTTTTCATCATATTGTGGGTGAGTCTGTTCCTCAACAACTCCACAGGTTCATGCAACTTGTTACAGAGATGAATATCTTTGAACTGAATTACCGCAGCGAGGAGTTAAACAAGAAGATGCTTCATTCATTACCAGAAAGCTGGACCCACACTGTGTCCATGTTCAAGAATACTATTGATCTGAAGGCAATTGGATTGGACACTCTGGTTGCAAAGGTAGAAGCTTTGGAGTTAGATGAGAAAACCAGAAACAAGAGTGTTAAAGCACCTATAGCACCGTACCAATTCAAAGAAACTAAGGGTGTTGAAAGTGCCTTCATCTCTAATGATGATGAAGATAACTCTTGTGTTGAAAGTGATACTGAAGAAGAAACTAGCTTCTATGTTGCCAAGCCCTCCAAGTTGAACTCTCAAAACAATAAAAATAGAAAAGCAAAAGGAAAGTCAGATGACTCCAAATCCAACAAAGCTAGCAATCAAACAGAACCAATTACTATGGTTCTGGAATCAGAAAAATAGAAGGCAGCCTTTGCATCTTTCAGCTCAAGCTTTCAAGCCTACTTGGGAAGTACCTTGACTCCTGCCTACTTCTGTCAGCAAGACCTTGAAGAACTTCATCCAGATGAAGTAGAAGAGATGGATCTACAATGGCAAATGGCCATGATTGCTTATAGAACCACAATGTACTTGAAGAGAAATAAGGGATTGTCAGTGGGAGGCAGAACAACAAAAATTGGTGTTGACAAATCCAAGGTGAGGTGTTACAAATGTAATCTGTATGGTCATTTCTCCAGGGAATGCTACAATAATCAGCAATCAACAACAGATACAAGACAAGCAAATCAGAGGAGCTTCAAGCAACCACAGCTAACAAACTCATGCCCACCAGCCACAGGCTCTTCAACAGGTACCAATAATTCTAAAGAAATTGGTTTGATTATTTTGCAGGATGGTACTTGTGACTGGAGCATGTACGAGAAGGAAGTACTAGAAGAAAATCAGGCTTTGATGGCTAATATGGAAAACAAAGTTCCACCAATGGCCAGAGAGGTAAGAGAAAGGTTATGTTCTTCCTTATGTGTTGATGAGGTTGAGAGATACAGGGCTCATGCTCAACAATTGGCTGATAAAGTCAAAGAAACTATGCTTTTAAATGAATCTCATGAAAGAGAACATAAACTTTATCAAGTCAAAATAAATTCACTACAAAAGGACTTAGACAAACTTATGTCTGAAAATTATAATTTGAAAGCACAAGTTGAGCATTTGACCAACTCATTAACCAAGTCCATGTCAGATCATGCATCAACTGAAGTAAAACTTCAGAAATTCCAACTATCATCACAGCAGTATGAGAAACTGTTAAACTCTCATATTGAATCAAGAGCAAGTCTGGGTTGGGATATCATAATGTTGCTCCACCAATTAATGCTAATTACACCACCCTACCTGAGTCCATGACCAACAGTTTGACAAATCATTTTGTGTCTAGCACCAAAACTGAGTCAAAAGTTGAAAATAATGAAATGATAAATGACAAGGATTCTGAATCCATTGAAATTGATTCATCTGAATCAAAATTCTCAAAACAAAATGACTCAGAACTTGATCTTGATAACTGTGATGATCTAGATGATAGTGATGAGCCTAATGAACAAGAAAGTGCTGGTTTGGGTAAAGGAAAATGTGTAATTGATTCTATAACTCCCAAAATCCTTGATGAGATCAAGTTGCCCTATCCACCAAAACAAAGAAATCTGCTGAAGACCATTTACACAAGGATTGGTCAGTTAAATGAAGGCATTCATGAACTCAACAAACAGCATAAAAGTCAGGCAACAAAAAGAACTACGGAGGAAGAAGATAGTCTCACTTCAGCAGATCACCAACGGAAGAAGAACACAGGTTCTCACACATCCGTAGAAAAGCAATGAAAAAAGTGTCAGCTGTAGAAGATCTACAGAAGAAGACCAAACAGTCTTCCGTAGAACATCCGGGGAAGAAGAAATCATCAGAACCTAAACATTCATCCGTAGAAGATCTACGGAAGAAGAAAATACCTAAGGATTCAACTATTAACCAAAAAGGTAAACAAAAGGATCTTTCAGATCCAAAGAATGAGAAAGAACTGAAGAAGCAAAAAAAGATACTGATGAAGAAACTGACAAAGATAGAAGCTGACTCTGACAGTGAAGCTGAAGAGAAGTATTCCAAATGGTGTGACATGCACAACCATAGCATAAAAGAGTGTTACTTCAGCAGCTATTGCTCCATCTGCAATATGAACAATCATATGACCTCAGATTGTTACTTCAACAAGCATTATGCCATCTACAACAAGCACAATCATTCCACTCAAGAATGTTTCTTCAATAAAAAGAACAAATTAAAGGTCCCCAAGAAGCAAAAAGCTGAGACTTCTGAATCAAATTCAGAATCTTCAGAGAATGATGAATCAAAAAAACCAAAGCAAAAGAATCAACAACAAAAGCAAAAGAATGCAAAGACAACAAAAACATCTGCTGATAATTCATCAAAGAAAAAGGAGATACAACTATCTCAAAGTAAGACACCTCATAAAAAGGTAGTGTTACAAGAAGATGATACCTTCTTTGATCACTTTGAAAAAGGTAATCATGTACCACAGTCAAAGACAAAGGATACAAAAACCTTTTCAGAAAGAGCCTCAGCCTCTAGTTCAAAGAAAAACTTAATGAAAGAAGAAGTGAAAGAGGAAGTGAGTATGAATTAAGATGATAGTGCTTCATCTTCATCATCAAAAGAATAATCCTCACCCAAAACAAAACATAATGAATTAATGGAATCTAAAACCAATCTAGAGTCATCTAGGCTCATTCATGAGAAAATAACAATATTAGATAACAATGGCAAGCCCAAGACCATCAAGGCTTGGGCTTCACAAACTAACTGATTTCATTATTTTTGCAGGAACATCCAGGGAGGACTGACAACAAGTGGTATGTTGACAGTGGTTGTTCCAGGCACATGACGGGAAACTATTCCCTCCTCCATGACTTTAAACATAAAAATGCTTCCTATGTAGCATTTGGTAGGGATAAGAAGGGAGGAAAAATCATTGGTGAAGGAATGGTAACCAATGGTGTTCTAAAATTTAAGAAAGTTAACTTCTGTGAAAATTTACAATTCAATTTATTAAGTGTTTCTCAAATTTGTGATCAAAACTATACTACTTTCTTTGATACTAACTATTGTTACATTCTTAAGCCAGGTTTTAATATTCCAGAAGACTGGATCCTTCTTAAAGCACCAAGAAAAGGCAACACATATGTTTTGGATATGAACAACACATCTATAACAAGCAATGAAACATGCCCAATTTCTAAGTCATCAGAAGATGAATCTCATCTATGGCATAGAAGAATGGTTGACTCTAACTTGAAGAACATGAATAAATTGGTCAACATTTGTCTATTCTATTTCTTTCTTTCACAAGTGGTCCCTCCCAACATCACTACAGCATTGAAAGATAACACTGGATTGAAGCAATACAAGAAGAACTTTAGCAATTTAGAAAACAAAAAGTCTGAAATCTAGTTGATCTTCCTGAATGCCATTATCCAATTGGCACAAGGTGGCTGTTCAAGAACAAACTAGATGATATAAGCATTATTGTGAGAAACAAAGCAAGGCTGATAGCACAAGGTTATACTCAGAAAGAAGGAATAGACTATGATGAAGTCTTTGCTACTGTTGCAAGGATTGAAGCCATTAGAGTCTTTCTAGCCTATGCATCACATAAAAAGTTCACAGTTTACCAGATGGATGTAAAATATGCCTTCTTATATGGTAAAATTGATGAAGAAGTCTATGTTGCTCAGCCACCAGGCTTTGAAGATCTTCATTATCCACACAGGGTATACAAGCTTGACAAAGCTTTGTATGGACTTCATCAGGCCCTAAGAAAGTGGTATGATACATTGTCATCTTTCATACTCAAGCATGGTTACAAAAGAGGAACAATTGATCAGACTCTATTCTTGAAACATGAATATCAAGATCTCTTAGTTGTTCAAGTATATGTAGATGATATCATATTTGGATCAACAAACAAGAGATTGTGTGAAGAGTTTGAATGTATGATGAAATCCGAGTTTCAAATGAGTTCCATGGGAGAACTAACATTCTTTCTTGGCTTACAAGTTCATCAGAAACCAGATGGCATCTTCATCAATCAGGAGAAGTATGTGAATCAAATTTTGAAGAAGTACAACCTTGCTGATTCATCTTTATGCAAAACACCAGCATCAACAATAGATAAGATTGTACCAGATCCTATAAGGAAGTCTGTTGATCAAAGATTATATAGATCTATGATAAGATCATTAATGTATTTAACTGTCAGCAGACCTGACATAATGTTTGTTGTGTGTGTTTATGCTAGGTACCAAGCAGACCCAAAGGAGTCACATAAGAATACAGTGAAGAGAATTTTTAGATACCTTAAAGGGAAACTAGCACTTGGACTCTGGTATCCAAAAGAAGGAGATTTTAAGCTCTACTCATATTCCGACAGTGACTATGAAGGGTGCAACAACAACAGAAAATCAACCACTGGTGGATGCCAATTCATAGGACCAAGACTAGTTTCTTGGTAGTGCAAAAAGCAAACAAATGTTTTAGTATCCACAGCTGAGGCTGAGTACATAGCAACTTCAGCTGGTTGATCTCAAGTCTTATGGTTGCAAAACCAATTACTTGATTAAGGTTACAATTTTCTTCAAACACCAATACATATTGATAACTCAGCTACTATGTTCATCACTGCTAATCCAGTACAACATAGTAAAACAAAACATATTGAAATCAGATATCATTTTCTGAGAGATTGCTCAGAAAAAGGTTTAATCAAGTTGATTAAGGTGGATACAACGAATCAGCTTGTTGATTTATTCACTAAAGCCTTTGATTCAGTTAGATTTAATTTCTTAATTGAGTCATTAGGCATGATCAATTTAGATTAAATCTTAATCAACATAATGAAAAGCATGTTTTGTCCATTATAGTTTTAATATGAACATCTACGGAAGAACAAACTTGTTCAATCACAGATTGTTATTAATATGAAAAAGCCAAAAATATTCTTAAAAAACTTATAAAAATAGAACACTATAGTCTTATTTACATAGTTTATTGAATAAGCAATTCATATAATGGGAAATGATAGTACACGATACCTTTGCTTACTTTCCTCATTTATCAAACAATCCTTATAGACTGATCAGATGTGATTTGATATGTGAGTAGGTTCAGCTTGAGTTGAAAATAAACAAGTCATGCATAACATAATGTCAAGGTGCCAAACTGTGGCTAATTCCATTTTAAGGAGCAAGGAAGTAAGTCTTATCCTACTGTGATCAACTTACTCACCTAAGCACACTATGTTGTAACACTTTATAACCTCTATCTTTGCGCATCATGAACTCTCTATTTTGCGTAAGCAAAGACCTGAGTTCCTGGGCACCTCTGTTTTATGTAAGTAAAGACCTGGTGTCTTGATGCTTTGTAACAAAAGGTTTCAAAAGGAACAGCTCTAAAGAATCCATGGTGATCAATTGTATATTAATTCAGAGCTCACAAATCATATCAGCACTAATAAGATTTCAAAGAAATCTTAAGATAGAGCTTATAACTTACGGAACAAAGTTTTAAGTGTGAAAAAGTGATAAATTGACTCATCTACGGAGGACAAACTTCAATGTGAATTGAATGTGGAGTCCATACTTGTCCATCTTTAAACAATTTTAAAACATGATAAATAGCATGACAAGTTGATTATACACTCTTGCTTGAATTTATGAGGATCAATATACTTGCAATCAACACTAGATCTGTCTTCTGTCATCAACCAAAACTGTCATTTGGAAGTTTCTTAGTGTTATAGAATGATCCCGTTATATGATGTCAATGCTTGTAAGTAATTTCTGGTTTTGTTCTTTTCTTTGCTAATTAGTTGGACAGATAATGTTTTTGATTCTATTCTTTATAAATTTTTGATAAATGCATAATTTTATGATTAATCACAAATTTAGGGGGAGTAGTAAATCAGCATGAAAATCTGAGTATCAAATGTGTTACATCTTTAAATGAAGAAAGTTGGAACTTGAGCACTAACTTGGCTGCAGGATATCTGAAGGTTTTAACCAAATCAATTTTGCACAATTGCGATAAAGCAGAGTCTAAAAGGTCGAACAGCAAAACAAAAAATGGACTAACTCTATGTTACTACATACAGAGAAATTTCATCATACCTTTATCTTCGAAAGAAAAGTTGTTAGAACTAGATCAAATGTATAGGTTTAGTTGACTTGTCAACTCTTGTAATTAATGATTGTAATTTTCTTTTGATAATATAATATAATGCATGAATTATATGGTAACCCATATTATTGTGTGTATTAGTTTATGTTATTACAGGAAACATCAGACTTGGTCAATTTGGAAAAATTGACTGTGTTAGAACAACCTACAGACGAATAAGTGTTCTTTCGTAGATGTTCTCAGGAGCATAAGTGAAGTTTGTGCTTTCATAGATCTCCTACAGAAGAACAACAACTGCTAAACAAGACCAAAGATCAAGTGGAGCTGCTGAAGGAGAGCTTGCTACTGAAGAACAAGTACAAGAACTCCTACGAAATGTAAGGCCCCGTTCCCGAGACACTTACAACTGGACCGTCATTGCATAAAACATTTCAAAAAAAACATACATTACTTTTGCAGCGGAATTTAAAAACTTTTATTTATAATTAGAACATGCCATTTCATTACATTACATCATTCTTACATTTCAAAATATGACATTATAACAAAATACCTGCCAACTATCATGCATACAAAAAGTCAGTGACGCTGAGTGAGTTCTAGTTTTATAAATAAAATACTTTACTTTCGCTAAATGATAACCTTCACAATCGTACGCAATCACACAAAATACGTACACATTGATAATCATTATTATTATCTTCATCATCGTTCATCATCAAATAATACATATTTATCATACGAATCCTGCCTCATGCAATACCCCCGACTCATGCTCGAAAGCTGATACTGTACCGGGGCCTGTAAACAAACCCCCGACTCGTGTCCGAAGACTGACATAGTACCAGAGTACGCGACAAGGATCCCCTCTTGTATGCAACACCCCCGACTCGTGCTCGAAAGCTGATACTGTGTCGGGGCGTATAAACAAACCCCCGACTCGTGTCCGAAGACTGACACAGTACCGGGGCGACCAACAAGATCTCATCTCAATCACATGCCTTCCTGTCTCATGCAATAGCCCCGACTCATGCTCGAAAGCTGATACTGTGCCAGGGCCTGTAAACAAACCCCCGACTCATGTCCGAAGACTGACACAGTACCGGGGTACGCGACAAGGATCTCATCATCCGTTACTTCCATACTTATCATTCGTTATCTTCCACTTTTGTTACATAATACTTTACGTAAGCACATTCATACATCGCATCAAGTAAAGTCATAACATCATACATAATGTATTACATAACATAATACATACGTTTTGAAAACCGTTTAACGAAGAAAGATAACACATCACACACACACACACATCAACCTCATCACATCATCATGCATACATAAAGCATAAGCCAACACAGCACCAAAGAACCAATCTCAACCACCCACCTCTTAAAACCCCTTAGAAAGCCCTAAGCCTAAAATCAGGCACATGGAACATCTCAGGCGCATGAGCAGAAAATTCCAAGTATAAAAGCTCCTGGGCGCATCAGCACTGTTTGGGTGCATGAGCCCTGTTCAGGTGCCTCAACACTTAGTCACATGAAAGAATCTCTGGGCGCATGGGCACTATGCAGGCGCATGGCCAACACTTAGTCACCTGGACAGTTTTCTGGGCGTATGGCTACTATTTGGGTGCATGACCTGGGCGCATCAACACTATTTGGGCGCACCACCTTGGGCGCATGAGGACACTTAGCATAAAATCAGTTAGGCGCATGGGATCATTCTAAAATATTTCTAAGCTACCAAAGACATTCGAAAGGCATTCTAACACTACCCAAGCACAGATCTAACCTACTAGGACATCTAAAACATGCTAGCAACCATTCTAACATATATAACATCATCAAAGCTAAAACCATAGAACACCATTCGAACAACAACAAGCATAAACATTATGTTCCTTTTTAAAAATGTTTGCTTAGTATGCATAACAGCCCCAAAACTTTAAAAATCAGTAAAAGAGGGGTTCTAGAAACTCACCTGAAGCAACCTTCAAGCAAAACACTTCGGGTCTGAAGCTCCCCCGGGTTTCAACACTAAAACTCCGAAAACAAGCACCAAACACCAAGAACTTCGGGTTAGAACTCAAAACCCAGCTGAAACCGAGCTCATATACAAGAAAAACTCACCTTTGAAGCTTCTTCTTCCTCTTTCTCTCTCTAACCCGAAACCTTCTTCTTCTTCTTCCTTTTTCAGCCTAGAAGCAGTTTGAAGAACCCAAAATGGGCGGCCATACCCATTTATATAATAAAATATTAAATTTTTATCCTTTTACAACTTTAGCCCCTCCACTTTGTGTCCATATTCCTCTCTTTCTAGATACTTTCCTTTTCTCTTCTTTTAAATAAAATTCGGGGTGTTACAAGTCCACCCCCCTTAAATAGGTTTCGTCCTTGAAACCTGTCTCTTCTTGAACAGTTACGGGTGATGCTGTATCACCTCTTCCTTGATCTCATATGTAGGCTTGGGCTCCCTTCTGAAATTCACCGTACTCGCACACGTGAAACCATTCTTCTCTTAGCCCTCCTCTCCTTCTATCAGAAACGGCCACTAGTTGCTTCTCGTAGTTGAATCGTTCATCAATCCCAGTATTCTCTAGTGGCACGATCACATCCCCATCAGTTGAGCACTCTCTTAGATGAGATACATGGAACATCAGATGACTTCCACTTAACACGTCGGGTAGCTCCAGTCGATGTGTCACTTCTCCTACCTGAGCAATGATTCAGAATGACCCTCTATACCTTAGCATTAGCTTTCCTCGCTTCCTGATTCGAATGATCCTTTACCAAGGCGAGGCCTTCATCATTACTTCATCGTCGAAGGTCAGCACTGAACTCTTGTCGGGCGCGGTTGATCAAGCAATCTCCTTGCAACACTCGGTGTTTGGCTCATAGACTGCTAGCCAATTCACCTAAAGGTGTACTTCTATCCACCTACGTCTGCCCTGAACAGTTTAGCAGGAAACACCTGCTCTCTCAATTCTATCACGCAATCCTCTAGGGTATCAGGTATCCTAGTGGACTTACCATTAGCAATTTCTAAATCGAAGGGCTCATTGATCTTCCTACTCCTAATGTGCAACTTATCACCGAAGGCAGCAGGAACGAAATTACTACCAGCACCACAATCAAAGCATAGATGCACAAATTTAAATTACCAGAAAAGTACCTGACGTCAAGTCGAAGTCCACTCTAGCCTCCTCTCGGTCATAGCGAATGCCCTGAACTTCATCCTCTGCTTCCCTTCCTTGCATCGGAGCTTTCTGCCCATGACTTTTTGCAGTCTCTGCTCATATGCCCAGTCTCACCACATCTGTAACATCTAGCCATATGACAATCTCTTGCCCTGTGGCCCTCTTTCCTACACTAGAAGCAAACATTCAGCCCCCACTTGCATTCCCCCTTGTGGCCTTTACCACACTTCTTGCATACCTCTTCCCTCTCAGTTATCCTCTTCCGATCATCGAACCTCATCGTCTTACCTCCAGCCACAAATTCACCATCATCATTATCCCGCCTTCTGTTCCCACTCTTATCATAACCTCGCTCCTCCTCTTCATCCATTATAGCCACCACCTTTCGCTCGTCATACAGCCTCCCCGCTAGGTCGACCAATGACCTAAATGTACCTGGCCAGTCAGCGATCAGATGTCTGCGGATATCTGCTGGCAGACCTTGAATATACCTTTTGATCTTTTGTGACATAGGCGACACCTGATCTGGCACTAGCCTTGCCATCTCGTTGAACTTTGTGGTGTACTGCTGGTGAGTCATCGTTCCCGCCTCTAGATACAGGAACTCCCTCTCAACCTTGTCAAGCTCTATATGAGGGCAAAACTCCTCAATTACCAACCTCTTCAGCTCCTTCCACCTCATCCTCCCGACTGCCCTGGTGCCCTCAGCTTGGACAACGTTGTCCCACCAGCACAAGGCCGAGTCCACAAATGAGTGGGTAGCGAATTTCACCTTTTGATCCTCGCGACACTCGCTAATGTCAAGTACCGCTTCCATCTCCCTCACCCAACGTTGTGCAGCAGCAGCACTCCCATTTCCATCAAACATAGGGGGCCTACACCTTTGGAAGGCTCCATAGTTGCACACCTTCATGTTTTCCTGTACAGCCTCCTCATCCTCCTCATCGTCACTTGAGACAACCATATCGGTCTCTGGCTGCTCCCTTTTCTTTGAACCTCCTTCCTCGCCTCCTCGTCTAGCGGCCTTCCTCTTCTCACCCTCCTTCTTCTCATCCTCCTTCACAGCTCTAATAACCACGGTTACTACAGTCGGCAGAATCATCTGCATGACCTGATGGACCTACTCAGCCACCGCCTCCTTCATTGGGCTCTCATATTAGCACTCTCATCTTCACCATCCTGGTAACGAAGCTCTGGCTCTTCAGGAGCCGCCTTAGCAGTCGTGGCCCTGCTCCTCGAGACACACGGCCTAACACCACATCCACCCCGACCTCCGCCTCGCAAAGCCTCAGAAGACCTACCGCCAGCCATCTAAACACTACAAGATTCAAACACCAACACGGTCAATCAAGGTAATAGCTCGAGTTATGTCAAGTATAGTAAGTCCCTAATCACAGTGGCCAGTTGTGTTTAGCAACTTACTTTACCCTTCATTCCCCAAGCATTTCCTATCCTGACTACATCAGTATCTAAACCTACACAAAATCACACAAGCTACATAACATGCGCACATACTACCGGTTAACATTTAAATTACATAAAACCTCTACATAAAACTTTTACCTGCAGGCACGTAGCTACTAGGACTGGCATCCCTTTCCTTTTGTCCCATTCACAGTTTAAGATTAGGTTTTTGAAAATATTTACCCAATTCTCTTAAACTTTGGCTCTGATACCAACTTGTAAGGCCCATTCCCGGGACACATATAGCTGGACCGTCATTGTATAAAACATTTCAAAAAAAACATACATTACTTTTGCAGCGGAATTTAAAAACTTTTATATATAATTTAAACATGCCATTTCATTACATTACATCATTCTTACATTTCAAAATATGACATTATAACAAAACGTGGATGCCAGCCTCAAAACGTCCCCAGTAGTGTATGCATCCATGCCTGCAACTCCTTAGCATCAACAAACTACCTGCCAACTATCATGCATACAAAAAGTCAGTGACGCTGAGTGAGTTCTAGTTTTATAAATAAAATACTTTACTTTCGCTAAATCATAACCTTCACAATCGTACGTGATCACACAAAATACATACACATTGATAATCATTATTATTATCTTCAACATCATTCATCATTAAATAATACATACTTATCATACGAATCCCGTCTCATGCAATACCTCCGACTCGTGCTCGAAAGCTGATACTGTGCCGGGGCTTGTAAACAAACCCCCGACTCGTGTCCAAAGACTGACACAGTACCGGAGTACGCGACAAGGATCCCCTCTCGTATGCAACACCCCCGACTCGTGCTCGAAAGTTGATACTGTGCCGGGGCCTGTAAACAAACCCCCGACTCGTGTCCGAAGACTGACACAGTACCAGGGCGAGCAACAAGATCTCATCTCAATCACATGCCTTCCTGTCTTATGTAATACCCCCGACTCGTGCTCGAAAGCTGATACTATGTCGGGGCCTGTAAACAAACCCCCGACTCGTGTTGGAAGACTGACACAGTACCGAGGTAAGCGACAAGGATCTCATCATCCGTTACTTCCATACTTATCATTCGTTATCTTCCACTTTCGTTACATAATACTTTACGTAAGCACATTCATACATCACACCACATAAAGTCATAACATCATACATAACGTATTACATAACATAATACATACGTTTTGAAAGCCGTTTAATGAAGAAAGATAACACATCACACATACACACACATCAACCTCATCACATCATCATGCATACATCAAGCATAAGCCATCACAGCACCAAAGAACCTATCTTAATCACCTAACTCTTAAAACCCCTTAGAAAGCCCTAAGCCCAAAATCAGGCACATGGAACATCTCAAGCGCATGAGCAGAAAATTCCAAGTATAAAAGCTCCTGGGCGCATCAGCACTATTTGGGAGCATGAGCCCTGTTCAGGCACCTCAACACTTAGTCACAGGAAAGAATCTCTGGGCGCATGGGCACTATCCAGGCGCATGGCCAACACTTAGTCACCTGGACAGTTTTCTGGGCGCATGACCTGGGCGCATCAGCACTATTTGGACGCACCACCTCGGGCTCATGAGGACACTTAGCATAAAATCAGTTAGGCGCATGGGATCATTCTGAAATATTTCTAAACTGCCAAAGACATCCGAAAGGCATTCTAACACTACCCAAGCACAGATCTAACCTGCTAGGACATCTAAAACAAGCTAGCAACCATTCTAACCTCTATAACATCATCAAAGCTAAAACCACATAACACCATTCAAACAACAACAAGCGTAAACATTCGGTTCCTTTTAAAAATGTTTGCTTAGTATGCATAACAGCCCCAAAACTTTAAAATCAGTAAAAGAGGGGTTCTAGAAACTCACCTGAAGCAACTTTCAAGCAAAACACTTTGGGTCTGAAGATCCCCCACGGTTTCAACACTAAAACTCCGAAAACAAGCACCAAACACCAAGAACTTCGGGTTAGAACTCAAAACCTAGCTGAAACTGAGCTCATATACAAGAAAAACTCACCTTTGAAGCTTATTCTTCCTCTTTCTCTCTCTAATCCGAAAGCTTCTTCTTCTTCCTTTTTCAGCTGAGAAGCAGGTTGAAGAACCCAAAATGGGCGGCCATACCCATTTATATAATAAAATATTAAAGTTTTGTCCTTTTACAACTTTTGCCCCTCCACTTTGTGTCCATATTCCTTTCTTTCTAGATACTTTCATTTTCTCTTCTTTTAAATAAAATTCGGGGTGTTACACGGAAGCACAACCACTGAAGAACAAATGCTAAAGACAAAGTGTTGCTGCGGAAGACTAATTACTACGGAAGAACAAAACACGTATGAATTCAAATCATCAAGTACGTAACAAAAAGTCAACAAGTCAACATGTCAGAGCAATATCATCAAATCAATGACGGTGAAGGATAATTTTGTCAACAAAATATTCCACATCACATCAACAACATTCTTTACGTAATTTACAATTTCCTATGTAAATTGTGAACTCCTATGCCGATAAACAAGGCAAGGATTCACACATATAGAAACAGAATATCAAAACAGAATAGCGATATATTAGCTAGAAAATATGAACAGAATAGGAAGATATCTATACACAATTAGGTGTATATATTGATCGATGAATATTGATCAACAAAATATCAAGCATCAAGAACAGATAGCATTATAATCAATTGTAATCGATTGATTGTGAATGAAGAGCAATTGAAAACAATCTGTGTATTGCATTATTACGTTTAGTTTTTCTAGTTGTTCTTCTTTGTTCATCGATTTTAACTTTTGATAAACAATCCGTTAAACAGCAGGTATTGATAATTATTGATTAGTGCTTGTTAAAATCAAATTGATAATTCCTGCAACGATCCTTGGATTATCAGGTGGTATCAGAGCCACGTGCTCATTGATCTAGATCAATTTATCTATCAGTTTGATTTGTTTAATTGGTGTTTATTTAATCAAGATAATTAACATGAGCAACTCAGTGGTTGGCGCTTATCAACCTCCGAAGTTGGAAAATAAATCTGATTTTAAAACTTGGAAAATCAGATTTAGAAATCATGTTAATTACACAGATTCTGATTTATAGGTGTCGATTACTGAAGGTCCTTATATTCCACCTGATTTAGGACTTGACTATAAAGACAACAATCAACCTGTAAGTTTAAAAAATTTGTCACCTGATGATGCCAAGAGAGTCAAGATTGACATCAAAGCATATAGTATGCTTGCTATGGCTTTGCCTGAAGATCTCTTGATCAGGTGTGAATCATATAAAACAGCAAACTCGTTATGGAAAATCCTGCACACTTTGTGTGAAGGAAGTGACGAGATAAGGAGCATAAAAAAGGATACACTTCCCTCACAATATAAGACTTTTCATCATATTATGGGTGAGTCTGTTCCTCAATAACTCCACAGGTTTATGCAACTTGTTACAAAGATGAATATCTTTGAACTAAATTATAGCAACGAGGAGTTAAACAAGAAGATGCTTCATTCATTTCCAGAAAGCTGGACACACATTGTGTCCATGTTCAAGAATACTACTGATCTGAAGGCAATTGGGTTGGACACTCTGGTTTCCAAGGTAGAAGATTTGGAATTAGACGAGAAAACCAGAAACAAGAGTGTTAAAGCACCTATAGTACCGTACCAATTCAAGGAAACTAAGGGTGTTGGAAGTTCCTTCATCTCTAATGATGATGAAGATAACTCTTATGTTGAAAGTGATACTGAATAGGAAACTGGCTTCTATGCTACCAAGCCCTCCAAGTTGAACTCTCAAAACAATAAAAACAGAAAAGCAAAAGGAAAGTCAGATGACTTTAAATCCAACAAAGCTAGCAATCAAACAGAACCAATTACCGTGGTTCTGGAATCAAAAGAACAGAAGGCAGCCTTTGCAGCTTTCAGTTCAAGCTTTCAAGCCTACTTGGGAATTACCTTGACTCCTGTCTACTTCTGTCAGTAAGACCTTGAAGAACTTCATCCAGATGAAGTAGAAGAGATGGATCTGCAATGGCAAATGGCCATGATTGCTTATAGAGCCAAAATGTACATGAAGAGAAACAAGGGACTGTCAGTGGGAGGTAGAACAACAAAAATTGGTGTTGACAAATCCAAGGTGAGGTGTTACAAATGTAATATGTATGGTCACTTCTCCAGGGAATGCAACAATAATCAGCAATCAACAATAGATATAAGACAAGCAAATCAGAGGAGCTTCAAGCAACCACAGCTAACAAACTCATCCCCACCAGCCACAGGCTCTTCAACAGGTACCAATAATTCTAAAGAAACTGGTTTGATTATTTTGCAGGATGGTACTTGTGACTGGAGCATGTACGAGAAGAAAGTACTAGAAGAAAATCAGGCTTTGATGGCTAATATGGAAAACAAAGTTCCACCAATGGCCAGAGAGGTAAGAGAAAGGTTATGTTCTTCCTTATGTGTTGATGAGGTTGAGAGATACAGGGTTCATGCTCAACAATTGGCTGATAAAGTCAAAGAAACTATGCTTTTAAATGAATCTCATAAAAGAGAACATAAACTTTATCAAGTCAAAATAAATTCACTATAAAAGGACTTAGACAAACTTATGTTTGAAAATTATAATTTGAAAGCACAAGTTGAGCATTTGACCAACTCATTAACCAAGTCCATGTCAGATCATGCATCAACTGAAGTAAAACTTCAGAAATTCCAACTATCATCACAGCAGTATGAGAAACTGTTAAACTCTCATATTGAATCAAAGAGCAAGTCTGGGTTGGGATATCATAATGTTACTCCACCAATTAATGCTAATTGCACCACCCTACCTGAGTCCATGACCAACAGTTTGACAAATCATTTTATGTCTAGCACCAAAACTGAGTCAAAGTTGAAAATAATGAAATGATAAATGACAAGGATTCTGAATCCATTGAAATTGATTCATCTGAATCAAAATTCTCAAAACAAAATGACTCAGAACTTGATCTTAATAACTGTGATGATCTAGATGATATTAATGAGCCTAATGAACAAGAAAGTGCTGGTTTAGGTACAGGAAAATATGTGGTAATTGATTCTATAACTCCCAAAATCCTTGATGAGATCAAGTTGCCCTATCCACCAAAACAAAGAAATCTGCTGAAGACCATTTACACAAGGATTGGTCAGTTAAATAAAGGCATTCATGAACTCAACAAACAGCATAAAAGTCAGGCAACAAAAAGAACTACGGAGGAAGAAGATAGTCTTACTTTAGCAGATCACCAACGGAAGAAGAAGACATGTTCTCACACATCCGTAGAAAAGCAATGAAAAAAAGTGTCAGCTATAGAAGATCTACAGAAGAAGACAAAACAGTCTTCCGTAGAACATCCGCGGAAGAAGAAATCATCAGAACCTAAACATTCATCCGTAGAAGATCTACGGAAGAAGAAAATACCTAAGGATTCAACTGTTAACCAAAAAGGTAAACAAAAGGATCTTTCAGATCCAAAGAATGAGAAAGAACTGAAGAAGCAAAAAAAGATACTGATGAAGAAACTGACAAAGATAGAAGCTGACTCAGACAGTGAAGCTGAAGAGAAGTATTCCAAATGGTGTGACATGCACAACCACAGCATAGAAGAGTGTTACTTCAGCAGCTATTGCTCCATCTACAATATGAACAATCATATGACCTCAGATTGTTACTTCAACAAGAATTATGCCATCTTCAACAAGCACAATCATTCCACTCAAGAATGTTTCTTCAACAAAAAGAACAAATTAAAGGTCCCCAAGAAGCAAAAAGCTAAGACTTCTGAATCAAATTCAGAATCTTCAGAGAATGATGAATCAAAAAAAACAAAGCAAAAGAATCAACAACAAAAGCAAAAGAATGCAAAGACAACAAAAACATCTGTTGATAATTCATCAAAGAAAAAGGAGATACAACTATCTCAAAGTAAGACACCTCATAAAAAGGTAGTGTTACAAGAAGATGATACCTTCTTTGATCACTTTGAAAAAGGTAATCATGTACCACAGTCAAGACAAAGGATACAAAAACCTTTTCAGAAAGAGCCTCAGCCTCTAGTTCAAAGAAAAACTTAATGAAAGAAGAAGTGAAAGAGGAAGTGAGTATGAATCAAGATGATAGTGCTTCATCTTCATCATCAAAAGAATAATCCTCACCCAAAACAAAACATAATGAATTAATGGAATCTAAAACCAATCTAGAGTCATCTAGGCTCATTCATGAGAAAATAACAATATTAGATAACAATGGCAAGCCTAAGACCATCAAGGCTTGGGCTCCACGAACTAACTGATTTCATTTTTTTGCAGGAACATCCAGGGAGGACTGACAACAAGTGGTATGTTGACAGTGGTTGTTCCAGGCACATGACGGGAAACTGTTCCCTCCTCCATGACTTCAAACATAAAAATGCTTCCTATGTAGCATTTGGTGGGGATAAGAAGGGAGGAAAAATCATTGGTGAAGGAATGGTAACCAATGGTGTTCTAAAATTTGAGAAAGTTAACTTCTGTGAAAATTTACAATTCAATTTGTTAAGTGTTTCTCAAATTTGTGATCAAAACTATACTACTTTCTTTGATACTAACTATTGTTACATTCTTAAGCTAGGTTTTAAACTTCCAGAAGACCAGATCCTTCTTAAAGCACCAAGAAAAGGCAACACATATGTTTTGGATATGAACAACACATCTATAATAAGAAATGAAACATGAATGATTTCTAAATCATCAGAAGATGAATCTCAACTAGCATAGAAGAATGGTTCACTCTAACTTGAAGAACATGAATAAGTTGGTCAAAATGACTTAGTCATTGGCCTTCCAAAGAAATAATTTTATTGTTCTAATCATTGTTCATCATGTTTCAAAGGAAAACAACATAGAGTGTCTCATAAATCCAAAACAATTAACACAAACACAACACCACTCAAACTGTTGCACATGGATCTTTTTGTTCCAACCAATGTCATGAGCATTGGAAAAAGGCAATACTATTTGGTGATTGTTGATGATTTCACTAGATTCACATGGGTCTTTTTCTTAAAACATAAAAGTAAAACATCAGAAACATTGATAAAGTTTATCACTAAGATTGATAATCAACTTGATCTAACAATCAAAATCTTAAGAAGTGATAATGGAACTGAATTTTTTAATCATATTTTAGATTTCTTTTGTAGGGACAAAGGCATATCAAGACAATTCAGAGCACCAAGAACACCACAGCTGAATGGAGTTGCTGAAAGAAGAAATAGAACTCTTATTGAAGTAGTAAGAACAATGCTTGCTGATTCATAGTTGGCAATCACATTCTGGGCAGAAGCTGTGAACACAGCATGTAATGTTGAAAACAGGACATTAATTGTCAAAGAACATAATAAAATACCATATGAGCTCTTGTTTAAAAGAAAACCTTTCATAGGATATTTTAGAGCTTTTGGGTGTTATGTGTCCATATTAAACACAAAAGATTAATTAGGAAAGTTTGCAGAAAAAGCCTATGATGGTTTCTTTGTTGGTTACTCATCAACATCTAAATCATACAGAGTCTATGTTCCACATGAAAACATTGTGGAAGAAACTCCTAATGTATCTTTTAATGAATCTTTGTTTCCAAAATCTGTAAAAGGATCATCTTGGTTGTTTGATATAGATGCATTAACAAACTCATTTAACATAGGTTATTTGAATGTGACAGGTCCTGCGGATACATGTTATCTTTATGTTCCTCCAAACATGGGTGAAGTGCCATTGACAGCTGATCCACCAAGAGTAGTCCAGGCACTTACTCAAAATGCTACTGATCTTGGTCCAATTCAAACAAGCAAAGATCATCCTGATGGAAACAATAGGTCTGCATCCGTAGAATTTCCTTCTACATCCATAGATATTACTTCTTCTGGAGATGACCCATTGCTTTCAGTTGTTCACAATTCAACAAAAAAACATTCAACAACCACCACCCACATATGCAGTTCAACAAACTACATCATCTGTAGTTGTACCTGTAGCTATTGCAGATGCTATGCCTACATCTGCAGAAATACAAGCTGATACAGATAAACATAATTCAGCATCAAAAGATCAGCCTCATGAGAATTTCGACTACTTTGTGGATTCCCCATCCCAACTGACTCCATCTCCATCAACCAACATCACTAACTTGGATTCATCCATTCAATTTGAATCTATACCATCATCCAGAATTCACAAGTATCATCCCATTGAAAACATGATAGGTGATCTTAATGATAGAACTACAAGAAGACAAGGAAAGCAGCCAACATTTGTCTATTCTATTTCTTTCTTTCACAAGTGGTCCCTCCCAACATCACTACAGCATTGAAAGATAACAGCTGGATTGAAGCAATACAAGAAGAACTTTAGCAATTTAGAAAACAAAAAGTCTGAAATCTAGTTGATCTTCCTGAAGGCCATTATCCAATTGGCACAAGGTGGCTGTTCAAGAACAAACTAGATGATATAAGCATTATTGTGAGAAACAAAGCAAGGCTGATAGCACAAGGTTATACTTAGAAAGAAGGAATAGACTATGATGAAGTCTTTGCTACTGTTGCAAGGATTGAAGCCATTAGAGTCTTTCTAGCCTATGCATCACATAAAAAGTTCACAGTTTACCAGATGGATGTAAAATATGCCTTCTTATATGATAAAATTGATGAAGAAGTCTATGTTGCTCAGCCACCAGCCTTTGAAGATCTTCATTATCCACACAGGGTATACAAGCTTGACAAAGCTTTGTATGGACTTCATCAGGCCCCAAGAAATTGGTATGATACATTGTCATCTTTCTTACTTAACCATGGTTACAAAAGAGGAACAGTTGATCAGACTCTCTTCCTGAAACATGAACATCAAGATCTCTTAGTTGTTCAAGTATATGTAGATGATATCATATTTGGATCAACAAACAAGAGATTGTGTGAAGAGTTTGAATGTCTGATGAAATTTGAGTTTCAAATGAGTTCTATGGGAGAATTAACATTCTTTCTTGGCTTACAAGTTCATCAGAAACCAGATGGCATCTTCATCAATCAGTAGAAGTATGTTAATCAAATTTTGAAGAAGTACAACCTTGCTGATTCATCTTCATGCAAAACACCAGCATCAACAATAGATAAGATTGTACCAGACCCTACAGGGAAGTCTGTTGATCAAAGATTATATAGATCTATGATAGGATCATTAATGTATTTAACTACCAGTAGATCTGACATAATGTTTGCTATGTGTGTTTGTGCTAGGTACCAATCAGACCCTAAGGAGTTACACTTGAATGCAGTGAAGAGAATTTTCAGATACCTTAAAGGGAAACTAGCTCTTGGACTTTGTTATCCCAAGAAGAGACTTTAAACTCTACTCATATTCAGATAGTGACTTTGGAGGGTGCAACAACAACAGAACATCAACAACTGGAGGTTGTCAATTCATAGGACCAAGACTTGTTTCTTGGCAATGAAAAAAGCAAACAAATGTATCAATATCCACAGCTGAGGCTGAGTACATAGCTGCTTAAGTTTTATGATTGCAAAACCAATTACTTGATTATGGTTACAACTTTCTTCAAACACCAATACACATTGATAACTCAGCTGCTCTGTTCATCACTGCTAATCTAGTGCAACATAGTAAAACAAAACACATAGAAATCAGATATCATTTTTTGAGAGATTGTTTAGAAAAATGTTTAATCAAGTTGATCAAAGTGGATACAACAAATCAGCTTGCTGATTTATTCACTAAAGCCTTTGACTCAGTGAGATTTAATTTCTTAATTAAGTCTTTAGGCATGATCAACTTATATTAAATAATCAACACAAAGAAAAGCATGATCTGTCCTTAAATTTCTTAATATGAAAAAGGAAAAAATATTCATAAAACATATAAAATTCCAAAAAATATTGTCTTAGTTTCATGTTTTCTTGAATAAGCAGTTCATATCATGGGACATGAGAGTACACTATACCTTTGCTTAATTTCCTAAATTTTATCACACAATAAAGATTGATCAGATGTGATTTGATATGTGAGTAGGTTCAGCTTGAGTGGACACTATACAAGTTCATGCATAACATAATGCCAAGGTAACTAATTGTGGAAAATTCCATTTTGAGGAACAAGCAAGTAAGTCTTATCCTGCTGTGATCAACTTATTCACCCAAGCATACTATGTTGTGACACTTTATAACCTCTATCTTTGCACATCATGGACTCTTTGTTTTGTGTAAACAAAGACCTGGGTTCACAGGCACCTCTATTTTACGTAAGTAAAGACCTGGTGTCCTGTTGATGATGATCAAAAGGATTCCAAAAAGGAACAGCTCTAAAGAATCCAATATGATCAACTGTATTTTAATTCAGAGCTAACAAATCATATCAGCATTAATAAGATTTCAAAGAAATCTTAAGATAGAGCTTATAACTTAAAGAACATAGTTTTAAGTATGAAAAAGTGATAAATTGACTCATAAACGAAGGACAAACTCTAATGTGAATTGAATATGGAGTCTATATTTGTGTATCTTTAATCAATACCAAAACATGATAAACAGCATGACAAGTTGAAAATACACTCTTGCTTGAATTTATGTGGATCATAATACTTGCAATCAGCACTAGATCTATGTATACTATCATCAAACAAAACTGGTTCATGTAAGGCCCCGTTCCCGGGACACTTACAGCTGGACCGTCATCGCATAATATATTCAAAATAAACATTTCTTTTGCAGCGGAATTTAAAAACTTTCATTAATAATTAAAAAAACGTATCATTACATTACATAAATCATTTACATATCAGATTATATCATCATATCAAAATGTGGATGCCAGACTCAAAACATCCCCAGTAGCGTATGCATCCATTCCTGCAACTCCTCAGCATCAACAAAGTACCTGCCAACTATCATGCATACAAAAAGTCAGCGACGCTGAGTGAGTCCTAGTTTTATAAATAAAATACATTACTTTCCTTAAAACCAAAATCTTCGTAATCGTATGCGATCACACATCATACGTAAACATTGATAATATTATTATTATCTTCATCACTGTTCAATTCGTACATTTCGTACTTTTATCATTATCTTTCACTTCAATCTGGATCCTGTCTCACGCAATACCCCCGACTCATGTCCGAAGACCGATACTGTGTCGGGACCTGTAAACAAACCCCCGCGTCATGTCCGAAGACCAACACAGTACCAGGGTACGCGACAAGGACCTCGTCTCTGTTTGCAACACCCCTGACTCATGTCAAAAGACGGGTACTATGCCGGGGTCTGTAAACAAACCCCCGCGTCATGTTTGAAGACCGACACAGCACCGGGGCGAGCATCAAAACATCACTCGGGTCAATCTCTTGGATTAAACCCCGTACGAGTCTGTTGTGACACACAGTCACTCACCTCAGCCTGGCATACAAGTCTTTTATGACAACACAGTCACTCACCTCAACCTTGGCTAACGAGTCTTTTATGACAACACAATCACTCACCTCAGTCTTGCTTGCAAGACTATTATTATGTTCCACTTTTCATTATTATTGTCTTTCACTTCATTATATAATACGTTACGAACATCAAACATCAAACCACGTAAAGCCATACATCATACATAACGTATAATAAAACATAATACAAACGTTTTGAAAACCGTTTAACGAAGAAAGACAACACACCACACACACAACATAAACCACAACACAACATCATGCATAAGCCACCACATCCTAACGGGACCTATCTCAAACATCACCTCTTAAAGCCCTTAAAAAAGCCCTAAGTCTAAAACTAGGCACAACATAACATTCTGGGCGCATCAGCAGAAAATTCTAAGTATAAAAGCTCCTATTTGGGCCCATGAGCCCTAATCAGGCATTCCAACACTTGGCCACAGAAACAATTCTGGGCGTATGAGCACTATTTGGGCGCACCATCTATACTTAGGCATTTGGGCACATTTCCTGGGCGCATGACACTATTTGGGCGCACCACCTGGACGCATGAGGACCCTTGGGCGCATGAGCAACACTTAGGCTCATGGCCAACTTTTTGGGCGCATGAAGGGTACTGTTTGGGCACATGAGATCTTTCTGAAGTGTCTAAACTGCCAAAAATCATCCGAAAGGCATTCTAACACTACCCAAGTGCAGATCTAGCATACTAAAGGCATCTAAACATTCTATCAACAATTCTAACCACTAAACCACAACCAATCACACAACACAACAGATACGGTCGAACAACAACAAGCATAACATTTGGTTAACTTTCAAAAACGTTTACCCGGTATGCATAACAGCCCCAAAGCTTTAAAATTTGTAAAAGAGGGGTCTAGAAACTCACCTGAAGCAGATCTTCAAACCAGGTACTTCCACCTGTGATTTCAGCTTCAAATTCCTAAGACCCACTTCTAAAACATCAAGAATTTTGGTTTAGGACTTAAAACCCAACTGAAACCGAACTCGTGTTTAAGAGAACTCACCTTAGCAGCTTCTTCTTCCTCTTTCTCCAAAAACCCGCAAGCTTTCACCCTTTTTCTTCTTTGGCCGAAGGCCAAAAGCAGATCTATGCTTTTAAAGAGGTGGCCATACCTCTTATATTATTAAAATAATAGAGTTTGTGCACTTTTTCACTTTGCCCCCTTCAACTTGTGCCCAATATCTTTTCTTTCTAGATACTTCCTTTTTGTTTTCTTTTAAATAAAAATTCGGGGTGTTACAGTTCAGGAAGTTTCTTAGTATCATAGTATGATCCCATTGTATGATGCAAATGCTTGTAAATAGTTTTTGTTCTTTTCTTTGCTAATAAGTTGGACAGATAATTGCTTCTCATGCTATTCTCTTAATAAGTTTTTGATAAATGCATAAGTTAATCATTAATCATAAATTTAGGGAGAGTAGTAATCAGCATGAAAATCTGAGTTTAATGTGTTTTATTTTTAAATGAAGAAAGTTGGATCTTGAGTACTAACTTGGTTGCAGGATATCTGAAATTTTTAACTAAATATCTATTTTGGACATCTGCCATCCAGCAGAGTTAACAAGGTCCAACAACAAACAACAAATGATTTAACTATATGTTAGTATCATACATCATAAACATTTGCTTCGGAAGAAAATTTTTATCAAAATTAACTTCGGAAGAAAAATAAACATTTGCTTCGGAAGAAAATTTTTATCAAAATTAACTTCGGAAGAAAAACAAACATTTGCTTTGGAAGAAAATTTTTATCAACATTAACTTCGGAAGAAAAACAAACATTTGCTTCGGAAGAAAATTTTATCAAAATTAACTTCGGAAGAAAAACAAACATTTGCTTCGGAAGAAATTTTTTATCAAAATTAACTTCGGAAGAAAAACAAACATTTGCTTTGGAAGAAAATTTTTATCAAAAATAACTTCGGAAGAAAATCAAACATTTGCTTCAGAAGAAAATTTTTATCAACATTAACTTCGGAAGAAAAACAAACATTTGCTTCGGAAGAAAATTTTTATCAAAATTAACTTCAGAAGAAAAACAAACATTTGCTTCGGAAGAAAATTTTATCTTCGAAAGAGTAACCTGAAACGTGTCTGTCTTCCGTAGATGTTCCGCGGAAGAATTATCAAAACAAGCTCGGAAGGGTAAAAAGGGTAGATGGCTCCCACATCATTAAAATAAGATTTAAACTGTCTGGAAAAGTATAATAGGACACCTCGACCATTGGCCTTTCTTTCCACACACAAAAACCTTTCCAGACCTAGAAATCCTCTCACTCAAAAACCCCCTTCATCTTCATTGAAATCGATTGTTCCACACACCATTCGAACATCATAGCCAGTATGGCTAATAGATTTATTAAGGATTACAACGTGTGCGCATTCCTGAATCCAGAAGTGGAAGATGGATGCAAAGACATCATCTGCTATTTGAGAAGATCACGATTGTTTTATGCACTATCTGCGGATCCCATTATCTATCAATCTCACATCATAGATTTCTGGGAATCTGAGAGGATTGAAGAAGAAGATGGTGAGCGGGTGATTCATGCCACAATCAGAAACGAACAGTTGAGGATAGATGAACAAACAATAAGAAGGGCGCTGGAGTTCAGAGAAGGTGAAGAAGGTCACCCTGATGTATTTGATCATGAATACATTCAAAAAGTTTTTCAGTTAATGGGGTATGACGGAGACTATCAACACGGTGAGATTAAAAAGGGAACATTGTGCAAGCCGTATAGATTCCTATGCCACACCTATCTCAAGTGCATCTCCAACAGGAAGTCCGGATTGGACAGATTCTCGAGGCACATCTCATCGGGAATCATTGGCATCTTTGAGGGAAGAAAGTACAACTACTCCAAGTACATTCTTGGTTGCTTGTGTGACTATATAAGAATGTAGAAAGACAACAAGATGTAGATGTTCCCAAGGTTCATCCAGCTGATCATAAACGAATGTATGCCCAATATTGAAAGAGAGGGTCATGTGTTTGTACAAACTCACCTAGGAAGATCTCTACTCAACAAATTGATTGGGCAGTATCAGGGAGAAAAGGTGGAGATGTTCCCACATATGATGAATGAGACTGCTGACATACCTCAGGAACTCATATTCCCTAAACAACCACAACAACAAACACCTTTAACCGAATCACCTGAATCACCACATCATGAACCCAATCCTCCTTTACCACCAAGTGAACACACCCAACCTTATCACCTACACTCTCTCAAACATCAATAAACTTTGCTTCAACTGAAGTAGTGTCACTTGATCAAATCCATCAACCATCACCGCAACAATCACCACCACAACCATTATCTCAACATGAACCTACTTTCCATCACCAGTGATAGAATTATCAGAATCATCTTCCAGTGAGCATACCCAACCTATCTCACCCATCCAATCTCAATCATCACTGCACTCTGGTGTAACAAAACCCATTTCACCACTTCTCACTCAAACACCTACACCTCCATTTCAAACTAAACCAACCACCTCACCCATACCTACTGAACCCATTGATAGCCCAACATCTACTGAGAAAATCAACTTTGATGAGGATGAATATGAAGCTGTTAATTTTGGTGATACTGAGGAGATATGTCTGGAGGTTGAAAGGGAGAAAGATGAAGAAGTTGAACAAGAAGAGGGTAGTTATGTTGACATCATGGCTTACAATGAGGATGACTTGAATAAAGAAGAGATTGATGTTGAATGAAGAAGAGATTGATGTGAGTAAGAGCTACCAGGTAGCAAAATACAACAATTTGATCATTAAAGGCAACAGGAAGCTAGAAAAGTTAAGGAAAATGAAGAAGGAGCTGATAGAGAAAGACAGACTGATAGCTAAGAAAAATGTTACAATCACTCAACTGGAAGGATGAATCAAAAGGCTGAGAGAAGATATTGAGACTGATAACGAGGTAATTGATGCAATGAATGAGCTAATCTCTGAACAATTAGAACAACTGAAAACAAAAGATGATGAGATTGAGAAGTTAAAGAAAAACTTGTTTGAACAAGAAGTGAGCAAAAAGAAAGAAGCTGATGTGAGTTCAAAAATGAAGGAAAAGGAACCCACAATCTTTTACAGCAGGAAAAGAAAATATCTGGGCAAAACTCAAGATGAAGGTGCTGAATCTAAAGATCAACAAAAGAAATCAAAAAGGGTCTCCCCAACTCACACTCCATCAGCTGAACCTGCTACTTATCAGCAAATTGACATCATCAAAGAAGAAAGTGATGATGAGTTGAAGCAGCTAACTGAAGAAGAATCTGGCATGCTATCAATAGAAGACATACTTGAAGAAAGAGCTCAATCTGCCATGTTCATCGACCTAATCAACAATGGCTTTCCCTATGACTTGGTTGAGAAAATGAATATGCCTGAAATGATTCAAGTTTTGAAAGAATTTGATGCTACAAGACTGATGCTCCAATTTGCAATTATGAAACTTTTTCAAAGTTCAAGGCCATGGAGCAAATAAGAAAAGACTTGGGCCATTGTGACTCAAAGAAGCTGACAAGGTACAACATAACTTGCTGGTTACAATGTCATAACTATAAGAAACATGAGCTTAAAGGGAGAACAATTGGTGAGCTCAGAGTTATGATGGAGCATGTGATGAAGGTGGAGCTAGAAACAGGCGTGAAATTCAGGACTGTAGCTCCCAATCCTACCTACAAACAAAACAAAACAAACTCCTGCTGAACCAACTGTAGTTCAAATAAAATATATGTATAAGGGCAGAGAAAGCATGATCAAAGAACCAAGAGACATCATTCCCAGCAAAGTATGGCCCCTGGGAACTGCTGTGAGGGAGATAACAAAAGAAAAGACTACATTGATACAACTCTTTGAGCAGATGACCACTCCAAAAACAGTTGAAGATATGATTCAGAATGGGATTGCGTTGTGCTGAAGAGAACATCTGGAACAATACTTTTTAAGGGTGGAAACACTCCTTACACATCCAGATGTAGACCTCACTACTTTGCAAAACATTCCCATCACAAACTTCCCAATCAGTCCATGGGGAAGATACTTCTCTGGACTTGTGAATAAGTTAAGTCACAAGTTCAAGGGAGATATACTTAAAGAAGCCAAGAGAGAAGATACAAAACACATCAAAAGGAAGCTAAAACAGAAAAGGTCTTATTCCAGTTCTCAACAGGTGGATGATGAATTTTTATAAAGAATTGGATATGAAGATAGATTTGAAGCATCAATCAAAGTTATTGAGGGAAATCAGTACTCTTGCCCTATCATAGAATGGGGATACGTAGAAAGGACGAAAGAGCTGGTGTTGCAAAAAAATGATCCATTGAAGAAAGGTCCTAGCATAAAACTATTTGACCCAATGAAGATCAAGCTGCTTCATCCAAGCTATACCTGATATCTACATGACAAGTATTTTCCCAAGCTCAATGATCAAACTGCTCAAAATGACTTGTGCTTGTATGTACACATCATTCAAGTTATTGACAAGCTTTATGCCAAGGCCTACAAGAGAAGGAAGTTTGAGGCTAGGCAGCTGATAGGAGCAGAGATAGAGCCAATAACAGAACTAAGAATTTCAGAACAGGATGAGTTGGAAGTGGTGTCTAATAATAGTGTTGTTGCAACATTAACCACTGAAGAGGACATCCTAGGCTTGAAATACAAAACATTAAAGAGAATAGGGGGAATGAAGATAAAGTATCTGTATGAAGATCAAAAGAATACTATGGGATACTTCAATACCAAAATTTTGACAAGAGTTCAAGAAATGAGAGACCTGAACAGCTGATTACAAGAGGCTAAACCTATAGGGGGAGTATTGTTAGAACTAGATCAAATGTATAGGTTTAGTTGACTTGTCAACTCTTGTAATTAATCATTGTAATTCTCTTTTTGATAGTATAATGTAATGAAAGAATTATATGGTAACCTATATTATTATGTGTTAGTTTATGTTATTACAGGAAACATCAGACTTGGTCAATTTGGAAAAATTGACTAAGTGTTAGAACAACCTACGGATGAATAAGTGTTCTTCCGTAGATGTTCTCCGAAGCATAACTAAACTTTGTGATTTCGTAGATTCCTACGAAAGAACAACAACTATCAAGTGGAGCTACTGAAGGAGAGCTTGCTGCTGAAGAACAAGTACAAGAACTCCTGCGGAAGCACAACCACTGAAGAACAAATACTGAAGACAAAGTGTTGCTGCGGAAGACTAATTACTGCGGAAGATTCATTAAAATCTGTAAAAGGATCATCTTGGTTGTTTGATATAGATGCATTAACAAACTCATTTAAAATAGGTTATTTGAATGTGGCAGGTCCTGCGGATACATGTTATCCTTATGTTCCTCCAAACATGGGTGACGTATTGACAGCTGATCCACCAAGAGTAGTCCAGTCACTTACTCAAAATGTTACTGATCATGGCCCTTCAATTCAAACAAGCAAAGATCATCCTGATGGAAACAATAGGTCTACATCCACAGAACTTCCTTCTACATCCACAAAAGTTCCTTCTACATCCGTAGATATTACTACTTCCGAAAATGACCCATTGCATTCAGTTGTTCATAATTCAACAGAAAACATTCAATCACCACCACCCACACATGCAGTTCAACAAACTACATCTGTAGTTGTACGTGTAGCTGCTGCGGATGCTATGCCTACATCTGCAGAAATACAAGCTAATACAGATGAACATAATTCAACATCAAAAGATCAGCCACATGAGAATTTCAACTACTTTGTGGATTCCCCATCCCAGCTGATTCCATCTCCATCAACCAACATCACTAACTTGGATTCATCCATTCAAGTTGAATCAATACCAATATCCAGAATTCACAAGTATCATCCAATTGAAAACATGATAGGTGATCTTAATGATAGAACTACAAGAAGACAAGGGGGAGCAGCCAACATTTGTCTGTTCTCTTGCTTTCTTTCTCAAGTGGTTCCTCCTAACATCACTACAGCATTGAAAGATAACAGCTGGATTGAAGCAATGCAAGAAGAACTTCTTACGGAAGACCAATTCCTACGGAAGATTAACAAACTTGTATTGTTTCAAATCATCAAGTACGTAACAAAAAGTCAACAAGTCAACATGTCAGAGCAATATCATCAAATCAATGAAGGAGAAGGATAATAAGTCAACAGAATATTCCACGTCACATCAACAACATTCTTTATGTAATTTACAATTTCCAATGTAAATTGTGAACAACTCATACGGAAGTGTACATCCATAGATCTCATACGGAAGTGTACATCAACAACTCACATCAACAACATTCTTTAAGTCAACTGAAGTGTACATCCATAGATCTCATACGGAAGAACAACTCCAGCTGAACAAGATTAAAGCTACTGAAGGAGGACTTGCTGCTAAAGAACAAATACAAGAACTCCTGCAGAAGCACAATCACTGAAGAACAAGCAATGAAGACCAAGTGTTCCTGCTAAAGACAAAGGTCCTACAGAAGAAGAACTTCCTACGGAAGACTGTTTAACTTGTATGATTTCGCATCATCAAGTAGTCAACAGAAAGTCAACAAGTCAACGTGGCAGAACAACAACATTAATGGTGGTGGAAGATATTTAATTCAAGCGAATATTCCACGTCACATCAACAACATTCTATTTTGTAAAATATAATTTCCATTGTAAATTGTGAACTCCTATGCGTATAAACAAGGCAAGGATTCGCATAGTTAGAGGAAGTTAGCTTAAGTATAGCAACAAAATAGTGAAATATTAGCAATGTTTTAGGAACGAAATAAGATCTCTATATAACAAGACATCAAGAACATGTAACAGAGGATGATGAACATACGATCAAGCAACATCATATCATATAACAATCATAACAATAGAATCAATAGCATAAGAAGCATTACAATCGATTGATTGTAATTATTGAGTGATCGTGGTTTGTTTATTATTATATTTTGATTGTTCATTATACTGTTTGATCGATTTCAAGTTCATTAATCAATTAAACAGCAAGTATTGGTAATTCACGATCAATACTTGTTAAAACCAAATCTGATAATTCCTATATCAATCCTTGGATTCTCAGGTGGTATCAGAGCTTGGTGCTCATTGATCCAGATCAATTGATCTATCGAGTTGGTTTGTTTAATCGATTTTTGCTAAAACAGAGTTGTTGCTTTTTCAAAATTAATTAACATGAGTAATTCAGTTGTTGGTGCTTATCAACCTCCTAAACTGGAAAACAAATCTAATTTCAAAACTTGGAAAATCAGCTTCAGGAATCATGTTAATTATACAGATTCTGATTTATGGGTTTCGATTACTAAAAGACCTTATATTCCACCTGCGTCAGGAGCAGATTATAAGGATAATAATCAACCCATAAGTCTGAAAAATCTGTCACATGATGATGCTAAGAAAGTCAAGATTGACATCAAAGCCTATAGTATGCTTACTATGGCTTTGCCTCAAGATCTCTTGATCAGGTGTGAATCATACAAAACAGCTCACTCGTTATGGAAAATACTGCACACTCTGTGTGAAGGAAGTGACGAGATTAGGAGCATAAAGAAGGATACTCTTTGCTCACAATATGAAACCTTTCATCATATTGCTGGTGAGTCAGTACCTCAACAATTGCATAGATTTGTGCAACTTGTTACAGAGATGAACATCTTTGAACTTAAGTATAGCAATGAAGAGCTAAACAAAAAGATGCTTCATTCCTTACCAGAAAGTTGGACACAGACTGTGTCTATGTTCAAGAACACTATTGATTTAAAGGCAATAGGACTAGACATACTGGTGGTGAAGGTCGAAGCTTTGGAGCTAGATGAAAAGACCAGAAACAAGAGTGTGAAAGCAGCTATAGCACCTTATCAATTCAAAGAGTTAAAGACTGCTAGAAATGCATTCATCTCCAATGAAGATGAAGATAACTCTTGTGATGAGAGTGAACATGAAGAAGAAACAAGCTTTTATGCTGCCAAGTCTTCTAAATCAAGTACTCAAAACAATCAGCACAGAAAGTCCAAAGGAAAAGCTGATGACTCCAAGAATAAAAAGAACAATAATCAAACAGAACCAATTATTGTGGTTCTGGAATCAAAAGAACAGAAAGCTGCTTTTGTAGCCTTTAGTTCAAGCTTTCAAGCTTATCTGGGAAGCACTTTGACTCCTGCTCTCTTCTGTCAACAAGATCTAGAAGAACTTTATCCTGATGAGGTAGAAGAGATGGATCTATAATGGCAAATGGCAATGATCGCCTACAGAGCCAAGATGTACATGAAGAGGAACAAAGGACTGTCTGTAGGAGGAAGATCAACTAAAATTGGTGTTGACAAGTCCAAAGTAAGATGCTTTAAGTGTAATTTATATGGACACTTCTCAAGGGAGTGTAACAGCAATCAACAACAATCAAATGACTCAAGACAGCCTAGTCAAAGAAGTTTCACACAAGCTCAACTAACCAATTCATCCCCACCATCAACAAGCAACACTATAGGTACTAACAATGCTAAAGAATCTGGTTTAATTATTTTGCAGGATGGTACTTGTGATTGGAGCATGTATGAAAAGGAAGTACCAGCGGAAAATCAAGCTTTGATGGCTAACATGGAAAACAAAGTTCCACCAATGGCCATAGAGGTAAGAGAAAGGTTATGTTCTTCCACTTGTGTTGATGAAGTTGAAAGATATAGAACACATGCTCAATAGTTGGATGATAAAGTAAAAGAAACTCTACTTTTAAATGAATCACATGTAAGAGAACATAAACTTTATCAAGTCAAAATCAATTCTTTACAAAAGGATTTAGATAAACTTTTATCTAAAAATTACAATTTGAAAGCACAAGTTGAGCATTTGACTACTTCTTTAACTACGTCTATGTCAAATCATGCATCTACATAAGTGAAACTTCAAAGATTCCAATTGTCATAACAGTAGTATGAGAAACTATTAAACTCTCATATTGAGTCAAAGAACAGATCAGATTTGGGATTTCATGTTGTTGCACCACTAGTAAATGTTAGTTACACTTCTCTACCTGAGTCCATGACTAACAGCTTATCTAATCACTTTATGACTAGTACCAAATCTGAGTCAACAAATAAAAATAATGATGATGTAACTAATGACACTGAATTTATGAAACTGTTTCATCAAAATTAGAACTTTCAAAACAAAGTCAACCAGAATTTGATTATGATAACTGTGATGATCTGGATGAGGATAATGATGAGCCTCATAATACTAGTTTGGGTAAGGGTAAAACTTTTTTAAATAAACATTTAATTCCCAAAGTGTTGGATGAAATCAAGCTCCCTTATCCACCAAAACAAAGAAATCTGCTGAATACCATTTACACAAGGATTGGTCAACTGAATGAAGTCATTCATGCTCTCAACAATCAAAAAAAAGAAAATCAGCAAAACGAGCTTCGGAAGACATCAAATTCACTTCAGCAGATCACCTTCGGAAGCAGCCTGCACATTCTATAAAATCCAAGAAAACTATTCCTAAACAGCCATCCGTAGAAGAAATACAGAATAAGAAAGAATTTGCTGAAGCATCATCCAGTAACAACAAAGTTCAGAAACTACAAAAAATGGATGTTAAACAAGAACCTTTTGACATCGTGTCAGGCAGAGGTAAAGAATCATCAGCTGCTAAATTTGAAAAGGAGTTGAAGAAGCAATAGAAGGCACTGATTAAGAAAAAGCAAAGGTAAAGGCTGCTTCTGATAGTGAAGCTGAAGAGAAGAACTGTAAATGGTGTGATATGCACAATCATAGCAAAGAAGAGTGCTACTTCAGTAGCTATTGCTCAATATGTAGTATGAACAATCACATGACATCTGATTGTTACTTCAACAAATATTGTGCAATATGTAATAAACACAATCACTCCACTCAGGAATGCTTCTTCAACAAAAAGAACAAAACAAAGATCCTCAAGAAGAAGCTAGCAGAGACCACTGAATTAGACTCACAATCTTCTAAGGATGATAATTTAAAAGTCTCAAAACAAAAGAAGCTGCAACAAAAGTATAAAACTTCCAAGATAAGGAAAACAGCTGCTAAGGTGCAAACAAAGAAAAAAAAGGACAAACAACAATTTCAAAGCAAGACACCTCACAAAAAGGTAGCACATGAAGAAGATGATGACTTCTTTGACCAGTTTGACAAAGGCAATCATGTACCTCGGTCTAAATCAAAGGATGCAGAAACATTTTCTGGGCAATCCTCAACATCAGGTTCAAAGAAGAAGCCACTGATGGAATGGATGTGTAACACTTGGAAAATTTTAAAAGACGAGAAAGAAGAATAAATGTGTATAAAAGAAAGAAAACACAATTTAACCTAAGTTGAGGGGCTAAATGTGTCAAAAAGACAAAAAGAATAAAAGTGGGTGCATAAAGCAACATGGCCGCCCACACTTCCTTTGCCGGTCTATGCCTCGATTGCATGCTCATGTGTGTTTGTTTGTGTTTGGGGTTGTGTTTTGTTGGGTTTTAGGTGTGTGAACTCATTGCATTCGGGTTTGAAGGAAGTCTTGCCCGAAAGATTGCATAAGGTGAGTTCTAGATCCCCGGTTTCTATGTTTTAAACCTGTTTTGGGGCTGGAAATGCATGTAACTAACTTTTTAATATGTCCAGTATTTTGTACCGTAAGTTTGGCCCTGTTCTTTTAGTGGGTGTGTTGGGGCCTGCATGTTTTACTCGGTTTATGTGGTTGTATGCTTGTTCTAAGAGATTAGCATGCTAGATCGGTGCGATGAATGTACAAGAATGAGGATTGGGAACTGATTATAGTGTAAGATGCGGTTTCAGGTTAGTTGATCATCCGCATTAAGTTTGAATATTTGCATAAGTGTTGTTCGTCCTCATTAGTTAAGTCTTCATCCGCATTTGTTGTATGTTCATCCGCATTTGTTTTGCCCATGCGCATTTGCTTCAGTCATCCGCATTTAGTTCATGCGCATTTCTTTGGGACACTTAGAATATTTTCTGAGGTGTTCATCCGTATTTGTTGTATGTTCATCCGCATTTGTTTTGCCCATGCGCATTTGCCTATTCATCCGCATTTGGTTATTCATCTGCATTTGGTTACTCATCCGCATTTGCCTATTCATCCGCATTTGGTTACTCATCCGCATTTGTTTATTCATCTGCATTTGTCTGTTCATCCACATTTGTTTGCTCATCCGCATTTCTTTAAGGAGACAGAATTTTCTGAGATTTTGGGATGTAGAGCTTAAGTGTTACGAAAGGAGGTTTTATGGGGGACTGTGCTTATTTACGATTTGCATGCTTTGTATGCTGTTGTGATGATGTTGTTCCATGTTATGTTTATGTCGTGACCTTACGTGGTGTGACGTATGAATATGCTTATGTAAAGTAGTACTTAACGAAAGTGGAAGATAACTAAAGAGAAGTAAGAAAGAATGAATGCATGTTTTAATGAACGAACGGAAGTAAGAAAAGTCTTGCAAGCACTGTAAGGAGGTTCACACCCAATGAAGGGTGTTAGCTCAACGGTGTGTGGGTTAGCTACCCCAGAAGGATGCACACTAGGGTCTAGTCTTTGTGACTGACGATACGTATGGGACCATTGTCGCTTGCCCGGTGCTGGTGCCCTCCTAGTGCATGATGTTTGAAGTCTATTTATAGTCTTCGGCCCAGTACCCTCCTTGTGCATGATGTTTGGGGTATAGCACATGGCATTGGTCCAAATGATGATACCCCGGTGCTGGTGCCCGCCTAGTACATGATGTTTGAAGTCTATTTATAGTCTTCGGCCCAGTACCCGCCTTGTGCATGATGTTTGGGGTATAGCTCGAGGCATTAGCCTGGAGCATAGAGAAGTGAAAGTAATAATGGACGAATGAAATGTACGATAAGAAAGAGAATGAATGAATGTAAGTTGACGATGATGAAAGATAATAATGAGATTATCTATTTGTACGTATGATGTATGATCGCTTACGAAAGTAAAGTATGGTTTTAGACGAAAGAAAAGTATTTTATTTATAAAACTAGAACTCACACAGCAACGCTGACTTTTATGTAATTTCCAGTTGGCAGGTAACGTTGCTGAGGATGGCTCGGGGCAGCTACTTGGCATTTTTGGGATGGCATCCATTTCATGACAAATGACATTTTTGTAATGTAATGCAAACAATGAGATTTTTGTAATGGATAACAATGATTGTATTGTCTTGCAAAAGTGGTCATTAATATAAGAAATGGTTTGTTCAGTATTCCGTTGCGATGTTTTAGCAAATGTAAATATATGTTCTATGTCTTATGTGCAATGATTGACCAGCTGTAAGTGTTCCGGTAATAGGGCCTTACAAGTTGGTATCAGAGCCAAAGTTTAAGTGAAACGGGTAAATATTTTCAAAAGAAACCTAAACTTAAACTGAGAATGGGACAAAGGGAAGGGATGCCAGTCCGAGTAGCTGCGTGCCATCAGGTATTTTCTTAATGTTAACCGGTATTACATGCGCATGTTATGTGATTTATGTGCTTCTTAGTAGATTTAGATACTGATGAAGTCAGGATAGGAAATGCTTGGGGTATGAAGAGTAAAGTAAGTGGCTAATCACAACTAGCCATTGTAATTAGGGACCTACTATACTTAACATAAACTGAGTTGTTACCTTGAATGACGGTGTTGGTGTTTGAATCTTATAGCGTGTTAGAGGATGGCCAGTGGTAGATCCTCGAAGGCTTCTCGAGGTGGAGGTCGTGGTGGACGTGGTGCTGGACCACAGGTCACGAGAGGAAGGCCTAGGGCTAAAGAGGTGGCTCACGAAGAGCCCGAGACCCCTTATCCGTAGGGTGGTGATGAGAGTGCCAATTTAAGGGCCTCAGTGAAGGAGGCGGTGGTGGAAGAGGTTCACCAGGTCATGCAGACGATTCTAGCGTCTATGGTGACCGAAGTGATTAAGGCTGTACGAGAAGGAGAGAGGAAGGAAAAGAGGAGACCCGCGGAGGAAAGGGAGCAACCTGAGGCTGAGATGGTTGTCTCCAGTGAAGAAGAAGGAGAAAAGCCTGTGCAGGAGATAGCACGAGGCTGTAACTATGGGGCATTTCAAAGATGCAAGCCCCCGACTTTTGACGGGAATAGCACTGCTGTTGCTGCTCACCGGTGGGTGAGAGAGATGGAAGCTGTTTTAGATATCAGCGAGTTCCGGGAAGATCAGAAGGTGAAGTTTGCCACCCACTCATTTGTGGATTCGGCCCTGTGTTGGTGGGACAATATTTTCCAGGCCGAGGGTAGTAGAGAGATTGGCAGGATGAGGTGGAGTGACTTGAAGAGACTAGTGATCAAGGAGTTCTGTCCTCATAGGGAGCTCGACAAGGTTGAGAGGTAGTTCCTACAGCTGGAGGCGGGAACCATGACACATCATCAATATACCACCAAATTCAATGAGATGGCACGGTTGGTGCCGGATCAGGTGACACCCTTGTCACGAAAGATTAAGAGATACATTCAGGGCTTGCCGGCGGACATCCGCAGGCACATGATCGCTGCCCGACCGAGCACGTTTAGGTCAGTGGTTGATCTGGCAGGGAGGCTGTATGATGAACGGGAAGTGGTGGTGGCTGAGGTGAGTAAGAAAGGTGGTGGTGACCGGAACTGGAATGGGAAGAGGTTTGGTAGGGGTGGTGCCCCGACAAACAACAAGCGTGCACGGGTGGATGACCGCCGTGTGGTCACATCTGGTGCGGGGTCGAAGAGGTGTGGCAAATGTGGAAAGGAGCATTTCGGAGAATGTAGGCGGGGATTGAATGTATGCTTCCTGTGTGGGAGGACAGGGCATATAGCAAAGGATTGTTGTATGGCCAGATGTTTTAACTGTGGTGGAGAGGGTCACATGAGCAGGGAATGCAAGAAGCCAAGGGCTTAGAGTTCCGGAGCAAAGAAGACAACCGGAACCGAAGGGCAGAAAGCAAGCGCCAGAGCATTCACGATGACCCAGGAGGAGGCTAGGACGGACCTCGATGTTGTGTCAGGTACGTTCCTAGTAAACCAAACTCTTGCCTCCGTGTTATTTGATTCTGGTGCTAGTAAGAGCTTCATTTCTGCTGCCTTTACAGTTTAGCCCCTGACGTTTTAAAGTTTTATTACTTTATGTAAAAACTTATTATTTACAAGTTTTTAAAATATAACACTTATATTACTTTTATTATTAATAATATTAACACTTATTAAAATTATTTACTATTATTAGTATTATTATTTTCTTTTTTATTGTTAATATTTTCTTTTATGTATGATGTGTTTTGTTATTATTATTATTATTATCATTATAATTGTTATTATTAATTATCCAATTGTTTAATTACATCATGAACTTACAAATAAAACCTCGTACTTGCATTAATAACCCAAAATAAATAACTCTTACAAGAGATAACGATGTTAAACAAACGTTAACTAGAAAAAAATACGAGAGGTCACAATGATGCTGTCAATGATGATGATACAGAGGAGATCTGTATAGAAGTTGAAAACGAGGATATGGCTGAGGAAGTTGAACAAGGAGAGGATATGTTGACATCATTGCTTATAATGAAGATGACTTGAATGAAGAAGATATTGATGTGAGTAAGAGCTACTTGGTAGCAAAATACAATAATTTGATCATTAAAAGCCACAGGAAGTTAGAAAAGTTGAGGAAAATGAAGAAAGAGCTGATAAAGAAAGACAGACTGATAGCTGAGAAAGATGCTACAATCACTAGTTTGGAAGGAAGGTTGAAAAGGCTGAGAGAAGATGTGGAGATAGATAATGATGTGATAGATGCTTTGAATGACTTAGTTGATGAACAAACACATCAGTTGAAAGCCAAAGATCATGAGATTGAGAGGTTAAAGAAGAAGTTATCTGAAGCTGAATTGATCAAAAGTGAGTCAACCATGATCACTTACAGCAGAAAAAGGAAATAGCTAGGGAAAACAACTGATGTTGCTGGTGAATCACCAAAAAGAATAAAACTAGATTCACCAGAGCATTTAGCCCTAGTGAAACAAAGTAAAGAAAACAGTGATGCGGAGTGGGAAGAACTGACAAAAGAAGAGCCTGCTGAAGTGGCTAAAGAAGTTGAAGATGATGAATTGTTAACAACAAAAGACATTCTAGAAGAAAGACCTCACTCTGCCATGTTCATGGACCTAATTAATAATGGCTTTCCCTATGACATGGTGGAGAAGATGAACATGTCTGAGTTGATTCAAACACTGAAAGAGTTTGATGCTGTCAGAATGATGCTCCCTGTATGCAACTATGAAACCTTCTCCAAGTTCAAGGCAATGGAGAAGATCAGAAAGGAGTTGGGACATTGTGACACAGCCAAACTGACAAGATACAAAATGATCTGCTGGTTACAAAGTCACAATTATGAGCAGCATAAACTCAAGGGAAGAACAGTTGGTGAGCTTAGAAGAATGATGGAATATGTGATGAATACTGAGCTGAACACAAGAGTGAAGTTCAGGACTGGGGCTCCCGATCCTGCTTATCAACATCAATCTGATCAAACTCCTGCTGAGCAAACTGTAGTTGAAGTCAAAGACATGCACAGAGGAATTGAACAAATGATAAGAGAGCCAAGGGATGTGATTCCTAACAAGATCTGGCCTCTGGGCACTGCTGTCAGAGAGAACACTGAATAGAAGACTACTTTAATTCGACTTTTTGATCTGATGACAACTCCAAGTGCAGCAGAAGAAAACAAGATAATAGCATGGAAATTTGACTCAGACTGGGATTGTGCTATGATTAAGAGAGCATCTGGTATGGTCCAATACTTTTCCTTGGTAGAAACCATTCACACACTACCAGATGCTAATCTAAACACTGTGCAAAGCACTCCTATCACTAACTACCCAATCAGTCCAAGAGGTAGAGACTTCTCTAAACTTCTGGCCACGCTGAGTCATAAGTTCAAAGGGGATGTGCTCAAAGAAGCAAAAAGAGTAGATGTTGAGCACAGGAGAAGAAGTCAGAGAAGGTCTTATTCCAGTTCTCAACTTGTTGATGCTGAATTTAAACAAAGAACTGGATATGATGACATGGCCAATGCAGCTATAAAAGTGATTGAGGGAAATCAGTTCTCTTTCCCTATCACTGAATGGGTTTATGTTGAAAAGACTAAAGAGTTGGTGCTACAAAGGAATGATCCCCAGAAGAAAGCCTCAAGCATAAGGCTATTTGACCTTGTGGAGATCAAACTCATGCACCCAAGCTACACATCATACTTACATGACAAATTCTTCCCAAAGTTGAATGACCAAACTGCTCAGAATGACCTATACCTATATGTTCATCTGATTCAAGTCATAGACAAACTACATGCTAAGGCGCATAAAAGAAGAAAGTTTAAGGATGGGCAGTTAATAGGAACAGAGATCAAGAACCAGATCAGGATGAATTAGAGGTGGTGTCTAACAATAGTGTTGTTGCAAAACTCACCACTGAAAAGGATATCCTGGGCTTGAAATACAAAACTTTAAAGAGAATGGGAAGACGGCAGATCAAGTACAAATATGAAGATCAAAAGAAAGTCGTGAGTTACTTCAACACAAAGATTTTGGCAAGAGTGCAAGAACTGAAAGACCTAAATCCATGATTATTAGAGTCTAAACCTAAGGGGGAGTATTGTTAGGTATAGATCTCATGTATAGGTTTAGATGATAGATCAAACTCTTGTAATCACTCTTTGTAATTATAATTTTGATGATATAATATAATGCAATGATTACATTTTGAGTTTATGAATTGCATGATATACTATACTGCATTAATTTATAATGTATCTCATATGTGTTGATATGTGAATGATTGCAGTAAACATCAGACTTGGTCAATTAGGAAAATTGACCAAGTGTTAGAACAAACTTCGGATGAATAAGTGTTCCTCCGTAGATGTTCTCAGGAGTACAACTGAAGTGTACATCCGTAGATCTCATACGGAAGAACAACTCCAGCTGAACAAGATTAAAGCTACTGAAGGAGGACTTGCTACTAAAGAACAAGTACAAGAACTCCTGCGAAAGCACAATCACTGAAGAACAAGCCATGAAGACCAAGAGTTCCTACGGAACACAAAGGTCTTGCGGAAGAAGAACTTCCTACGGAAGAATGTTTAACTTGTATAATTTCGCATCATCAAGTAGTCAACGGAAAGTCAACAAGTCAACGTGGCAGAACAACAACATTAATGGCGGTGGAAGATATTTAATTCAAGCGAATATTCTACATCACATCAACAACATTCTATTTTGTAAAATATAATTTCCATTGTAAATTGTGAACTCCTATGCGTATAAACAAGGCAAGGATTCGCATAGTTAGAGGAAGTTAGCTTAAGTATAGCAACAAAATAGCAAAATATCAACAATATTTTAGGAACAGAATAAGATCTCTATATAACAAGAGATCAAGAACATATAACAAAGGATGATGAACATACGATCAAGCAACATCAGATCATATAACAATCATAACAATAGAATCAATAGCAGAAGAAGCATTGCAATTGATTGATTGTAATTATTGAGCGATCATAGTTTGTTTATTATTATATTTTGATTGTTCATTATACTGTTTGATCGATTTCAAGTTCATTAATCAATTAAACAGCAAGTATTGGTAATTCCGCGATCAATACTTGTTAAAATCAAATCTGATAATTTCTATATCGATCCTTGGATTCTCATTATTATTATTATTATTATTATTATTATTATTATTATTATTATTATTATTATTATTATTATTATTATTATTATTATTATTATTATTATAATTAATATTATTATATGGTGTGTCGTATATATATATTTATTTGTATGCATGTCGCGCGTTAAACCCGAACCGACCCGAAACCGGCCGAATGTACCTTTTCTTCGTAGATGTGTTATAAGACTTTAATTACAATTAATTATAGGTGTTCGATCGTGCGTTGCTCTCATTCTTTGAAGCCTTTTCGTTCATTTTATTTCATCACATTCAATGTGAGTTTCGCGGCCCGTTTTATTACAGTTATTTATAAACAACAAGGGGGGAAAGTATGCTCAACCCTTTTTATGCTGTGAACTCATTTATTCTTTAAGACTATTGTGTTTACTGTTTTGTAAGTTATATCTGGTACATGCATGAGTTTTCAATGTGGTTCTTTATTCACAACTATTTAACTCTGGTGTTGGAGCCGACGGACAGGTATTGATAGTACTATTGGGTTGACACCCCCACCTTTGTTTGTTAGCATACTAGTTGGGACTGACAGTGGCCACGGACAAGCCCTAGGGTGAATATGTTCTGACAAGATCTGTGTGTACGTCATAGGTTTAGCTGTGATGCTCATGATTACATGTGATATTGCTTGCTTATAACTGTATACACTTATGTCCTACAAAACTATTACACGGCATCAATTTGTATTTGTTATTTAAACCTGTGAGCTCACCAACAATATGTTGACCTTTTCGAGCATATCTTTTCAGGTAACAACCATTGAGGATAGTTAGGAATGTTGCCTTAATGACGACCCTAGGAATCACATTTTAAACTTATTGGGTGTCTTTGACTATCATGTTTGGATTTTTCTTTGTTATTCATGTTTTGTTCATTTGCTCCCGGGTTGTGGGATTTACATTTCTTTTGACTGTTTGGCTATGTTTGTCGTGGAATTGACTAACCACGACACAAGTCTCCATTTGTGTCGGGTAACGTCATGACACGTTGACCTTACATCATTTAATGCATCTCTATTAACTAACAATGTGTTATGACAATCCCGTCCGTTACATCCTCGTAATTCCGCTATAAGCGGGGGTGTGACAGATTCTCCTAAGACTGATGAAGAGGTTGATTATATGATGAAAGTGCCTTATGCTAATGTAGTTGGGAGCTTGATGTACTTAATGGTCTGTACAAGACCGGATATTGGCTATGCTGTGAGTTTGGTCAGTAGGTATTTGTCAAATCCGGGTAAAGCTCATTGGTTTGCTGTGAAATGAATCTTGAGGTATCTCAGGGGTACTAAACATTATGGTTTGGTATTGGGCAGTCATGGACATGTGGAGAGTAATGTTGATTCAGATTTTGCCAAGGACCTAGATAGAGGGAGATCTATTACGAGGTATGCATTTCAAGTGCTGGGTAACTTGGTTAGTTGGAAAGCCCAGTTACAGCATGTAGTGGTATTGTCTACCACAGAAACTGAGTATATAGCTTTGACTGAGGAAGTCAAGGAAGCTATGTGGCTGCATGGTTTTGTTTCTGAATTGGGAATTGATATTGCATTCTTAGTGGTGTATTGTAATAACCAGGGTGCAGTCCAGTTGTCAAAGAATAACATGTTTCACGAGAGGACAAAGCATATTAATATGAAGTTGCACTTCATAAGGGATGTGGTGAATGCTGGTAAGGTGAAAGTGGAAAGTGTGACTACTTTGGAAAATCCAGCTGATATGTTTACTAAATCTCTATCTGGTGTCAAGTTTAAGTTTTGCTTGGATGCATTAGGTGTTGGTTAAAATCTTGTTTTGGTTTTAAGGTGGAGATTGTGAGATATAAAAACAAAACAAGTGTTTCTTCCGAAGTTAGTATATCATCCGAAGCTTAATCTGTTTCTTCCGAAGGTTAGTCAGAATCTTCCGAGCTTAATCAAAATCTTCCGAAGGTTATGTTTGCTTCAGAAGTATTGGAAGTGTTAGAGTTTTGCTTCGAAAGTATTCCAAAAGATACTTCCTGCTTTGGAAGTATTAGTCTAGAGTCCTAAGTGTAAATTCTCAATTATATGTTGAGTGTGTAATTTGACCATTATAGTTAGTTGGTCAATTAACGCTATAAATAGGAATCCTGTGTAATCACTTAGAAAAACAATCATAATCACCATTACTGTAATCTTTTGATAATAAAGTTCTTTCTTGAATTCTTGAAGTTTCATCTTCTTCGTTTCTTGGTGTCGTTGAATTACGTGTTCTTGTACTCAATTGTATAACATTTGCTATACGCGTCGTATAGCCCTATATGTGTCGTATAGGGGGTCGTATAGGGCTATATGGGGCGTATAGCTCTCTGACACCCCCCTAAATTTTCCTCGTTTCCAGTACATTCGACCCTATACGCCGCGTATGGACTCATACGCGGCGTATAGGGGGGTGTCAATTATGGGTGGGTGTCTAAATATTAGGACCCTTAACAAGAGATAGAGTTGTTATTCTCAATCTACTTAAATTGGATGGTATTAGTTGTTTCCCTTGTGCACATGTTGGTAAGTGGGAGATCTCACTGATTAATATTTGCACATGTTGGTAAGTGGGAGATCTCACTGATTAATATTTGCTAGATCAAGCCTTCACCACATTAACCATGACATACAAAATGAAGTGTGTTTCTCCTTCTAAGTTCTCCATTCTGATTATAGTATCTTCACTACTTAACTTTGAATTTTTTTCCATATAAATCTACAAGGAGTTATACAAATTGATAATATAGGTTTCCAAGCTTCATATACTTATAATAGACTAATCTTTTACTCATTTTCACAACTTTGGACCAACAGTTCATACATAATCAAATGACGGTAGTGTAAAGGAGTTGTATGTTGCATTATTCCATATATAATAATACTTTACACGAATTGAAATGAATTATTGTTTGTTTTTTTTTTTTTTTGCAGATAATTCCATTTGATTATTAATGGAAGATACCATGCAAAAGAAGAACAAAGCTATGAACAAAAAAGTATAGTCACCATGATGGTGAAAGAGATGAATTTCGTGAGTCGAAACATAAAACTAAGTCATCTTCACCTCATACGTTGTATGATCATAGAGTTGGTGAGTAAAACAATAAGAATGTGTCATCTTCACCGCATATGCCATGTAATCATCTGATAATATAGTAATATTCCTTGTTTATCTAGTAAGATGCAAGATAAGATAGAGGATACACATTGGTTAAGTGAGATTATACCCTACTTTTTCATGTGGTGGGTGGTGTTCCTTTCAATCAAGAAAAGGTACTAGTAGATGGCTAAAAGTTCAAATGGCTGGGCTATAAACATATTACATATAGGTGAGAAACACAAGATAGAAGCTTCTGCATGCCATCAAAGAGATCTAAGGCTATCTCTGCAATTAAGAATGATCATCCTAAAAGTAGAACATGTAGTAAGAAACACAATGGAATTCGTATGATGGAAAAGATAAAGTGTTACAAATGTGGCAAATCTGGCCGTTTCAGTAAACATTGTGAGTATTTGGCTGTCAGATATTATTGTGATGAACCACAACATAAGAATGTTTAAAGTTGAAGCCAAATGAAATGGCAGTTATGAGCACGCAAATGCAAGGCATGTGTTTGGAAACATAAATAATGTACCAAAATTGTAGAAATGTTGCACCTTACAAATTATTGTTGAGAATGTTAAAACGACTTTGATGTTATGACAGATATATTTCCTAAATCATATTCCTTTTGAATAGTAAGTTTCACACTTTCTAAAAAATATATGTAATTTTTGCATGTTAGTAATTAAAATCAAACTTATTCAAAAGATCTAGGAATGCCCAACTATATTTCTTGAAAACAAATATATTCAAAAGTTAGGTTTCAGGGAAAATGAGCACCTAAAACTGGAGAAGGTGCCTCTAATTTGCTCAAAAGTCCTACACATATTCACTTGCTGCATACAAGCTTACAAGTTACTTTCAATCTTTGTCTTAGCAACATGCAGGCGTCCATGCGGGTTGTTAATGCACAGCCCTGAAAGATGCTTCAATTTGCTGTTCGAATTAGATTGACTAACCTTGATTAGGTTCAATTAGGTGTACTCCTGCAAAAAGAAATTTATTTTGTAAATATATGATGATGATTCTGAGTTTCCCAGATAAAACATTCAAAAGAACGGCATAATTCATACGATTAAACAATAAACAAATACAATCTAGTATGCAAAACTAGTGTTTCTATTACACATATGCATATATGAATGTGTGTGCATGGATGTATATATTACATCACTCTTCCATCCACCCATAGAAACACCCATGGCATGTAATTTTACGGAATTTGATAGCAGATTGAGATTTCTGTTCCATATATACAAATAACAACCTATATGATTCAGTAATTCTTTGTAATGAAATACCAAGAAAATGACCAACTGACACTTACAGAAAGTCAACCCTTGACATCAGGATGGTCTATAGAGGCAAACTAAGGTGCTTCACACAGCCCAAATCACAATAAAATATTGTCAATCAATTTACTTGGTACATTTTGCAAGCTTACTGAACACGCAGCAGTATATTAAGAAAAAATGCTTCATGTAGTGGTAAACTAAATGAGTGAGGGATTTGATGCAAACAGTGAAGAGAAAGGGCATGATTGTGATAGGTTACCTGTAAGTGCTGCAGGGTCAAGCTCCCAACAGCCTCTCAAGCAGCCATCAGTAAAATAAAAAGCAGGAATCTGATGAGAGAATCTATTTAACTCTACCCGTGGTATAACCGCAATATTTCCCGCTGAACTTTGTGTCATTGGGGCCTTGAAAACCGATGTGAAACCAGGCACATGTGTCAAGGACATAACTTTTATACTAACTTCATCAGTCTCAACAACTTCAACAATTTCACATCCACCAGCCTCCTGTCGTTTGCTCAAAGCCCACATCTGATGTTTCCTTGGATATATATTGAAAATCTTATTACCACATGTTTCTGCTTCTAGAATATGAGAAAATGAATCCGCTGCGAGTATTTTTGGTTTGCCAGCAGACACTTTAAACAAACCACACGCATTGTATCCACTGCATGACATGTCATATTGTTTAAGTAGGGATACATGCAGTCTTAACTGTTGACATTCTATATGTTTAATTTGTGCATAGCGTTGACGAATTTCATTACCACATTCCCAAAATGCCCATATCTGACCTACTTGAAATTTCCAGATCTGCTTGTCTGATCTGAAGTCATGACTAGTTTGCATTCTACATTCCAAAAAGAATTTTGACCATCATTGGCCTTATCTGAACCAACATCTGGCACGGGACAGGGGTTTGTATATTCTTGTTCTTGGCTCTTTACCACTATCGGTGATCGGCGAAGTTTAAACAAATCATTATCAAGACCATTCGTGTCTTTCTTTGGCGTGTGAGCGAAAATAGTCGTTGGTTTGACATTTTCTTCATGAGATTGGGAAGCCATATTTACATTGTTAGAATAACAATAGTCTTCAAGATCACCAGGAAGGGAAGCCATATCCAGCTCATATGATCCAGTAGGTACACCAGCTCTTTCAGTTCCAGTTAGTTTTGCAAATGGGATACGATGAGAAAATCTAAACGGTTCATTGGACGGAATCGTATGTTCAGCAACTCCTTCCCAGATTATTCTCTGAAACAAACTTACAAATCCTTTCACTTTTGACAAGAAAGCAACAGATACACAACCATTATGCACTGAAAGAATTTCAACAATATCAAATTTGAATTTCTTATGACTTTCTGGATCCGAGCTCCATTTAATATCCCAGTCCCTAAAAAGAGCCCAAATTTCACCTTTCTTTGGACCAATGACATATGAAAAGTTACAGTTACTCTCACCTTTCTTATTACATACCATCTGATGAGAAAACATGAGTCTATCTATCGTCTCCTCTGTTTCCCCATGCACAAACTTCCCACAAGCAACAGGTAACCCTTCTTCAGCCCATCTTATCTCAAGATCATCCTCTGGCTCAGCCTCTAACCAAGTGAACCGCAGCCTAAACTCGGGCGAATAAATCTTCCTAATTTGTGCATAAAATCTTGGCATGCCATCAACAGAATCATAGCATGCCCAGATTTGATCAACTGCAAAACAATGTTCCTCCTTATCCTTGTCAAAATTACAGAATTCTTGATCCGGGCAGTCTACTAGCTCCGGTTCTGAATCAGATTCAAAATAGTTGTCAGGCATCACAGCTTCTTCTCCCTTCACTTTATGTTTGCCATTTGAAATGCTGACATTAGAAGTATCCTCACAACTAGATACATGTTCCTTTTTCACATCTTCAGTGCCATCAGATGATTTCCTTGGTTTTGATCTTTTTGGAGAACTTACCTCATCATCGGCATCTTCACAGTAAGAAACATGTTCGCATTGCTGAGAAGATCTTCTTCGATCAACACTATTACCACCAAGATTACCACTAACTCCTCCACCTGCCGCCTCTCTTTCACCAGAATTACTTCCATTGGATTTTGCCCTTGGTTTTCTTCCTCTCTTTCTATTCATGTCTTTATTGGTTTCTGTTTCCATTGGCTTCTGTACATTGACCTTTGACTTTGTGACCCCTTCCTGTTTTTTATCTCTTGAACCAGCTCTAACTTCAGTGTCTTTAGTTTTCTTGAGTGCAAAACTAGAAGAGAACTGCCCATCCCTTTGTATATTGACTTTCACTTTCTCTTGTTTTCCAGCCTCTTTCTGTCGAAAAACAGGCTTGGATCCAAGATTTGCACTCTGCATATTCTCATTCACAAAACCAGGTCCTGTAGTTCCCCCTTGAGCACCAATTTCATAACCAATGTAGTTCTTCAAGCAATGCTGACACTTCAGAGCTCTGTTAACAAATTCTCTGTAGTACTCATACCTTATGTTACAGAAAGGACAACACGTCCAGAATGATACCTGAATGTTTGGATTTGATGTTGACTGTTGAGCACGATTCAAACCATTAAACTTCTTACGCAGGGCATTTTTGGATCTGTTCTGATCAGCATTCGAAGTTTGATCTCCTTGACTCTTTTGAACCTTTTTAACAGAAGTTCTTGTAGACTCTCTACACTTAGTGTCATAAACAGACCTTTTTTCTTTATCTGACAGAATCGTATTTGCTTCACCAATAAGTTTAAAAGCAGCTTCTGCTCCTGGAAATTTGTTTTTATCAGGATGAAGTACAAGTGCAAGTTTTCGGTATTGTTTCCGGATGGTTGTTTCATCAGCTAAATTTTCAACTTGAAGGATTCCATATAGGTCCTTTGCAGCACCATATATCTTTTCCTGTGCTGAACAATGAATATCACAAACTGCAATTAGCTGGGAAATATTATCTAGTTCAGGGAATAATTGTTTGGCTTTCAATGCAATCTTTCGAGCCCCTTCAAAATCATTTTTCAACATCTTTTCTTCGGCAATTTCCTTCGCCCTGCAAGCCTCATCTTTGTTACACTCCATTGCCACTATGATTTAAAATGCAAACTACTCAAATGATCTCCTTTAGTATGAAAACCAAACAAGGTTTCAATGCTTTCACATGTTTTTATATATTGTTTAGAGAGAAATCACAAGATCACGATGTTCTTCCACCCCAACATTCACTTCAAATCCAAATCTGAAAACACAAAGAACGTGGAGAATCAGTAACAAAATACCACTTTCTGCAACCACGTTTCTAATAAATTATAATTGCTTGCATGTGTACTTTGTGAATATAAGATCATAGACAAAAATGTGCTTCATTTTCCATCTTACTATGTCATGTGTTGTGCTACTCTTCCATCTACATTCTTTTGTTTTCACATAAACAAGACCAGCCATGTGTTACTTATAATGAAAGCATATGGATATTATGTATCGGATACAGTCCTAGCATGGATATGTGATCAAAACAAGCTCCGATATTGTGACAAAAACATCCAGATAAATGAATAAAAACAGAATTTTTTATGAAACTACTTAAGAGTTCAATCAGCTCTCAAATGACTGACTCGCCTTCAAGAGGTAAGTTGATCTATCGTTAATACGAAATCACTTTCAATATCACGAATAATAAACTTATAGCCCAAAAGCTTGTTTATATAACTTGAAGAGAATCCCTATCCTAATGATTAATTTTATATTTGTGTTGCCTATTTCAAGTCAACATTATCCAACATACCCCAACTCCTAACATTTACAAGTTCAAAATCACTTCTAAACCATCCAACGTAACCGGGAAAAACCTAAAATAGAGTAGCCAACAAAGCCCTATGTTTCGAGTGCATAAGATGAAATCACAGAGTAATATCTCGAATAGAGATTAACTGATATCAAAATCATGCGTACAAGTACATACGATCAGTTTTCATACATAGAATTCCACATTGCAATTGGAGAAGCAAATGATGAAGACAATCAAATGTCGGAAGTAGAACTTACACAGTTAAGAATAAACATTGGGGATCTGTGAAGAGATCGGAACATTGAAGAACATAATTGAAAATTTGACGAGTGATTTTGAGTCTAAAATGTTTTCGTTTCTCCCTCCAAAATGTTGAGTTTCTCGTCAACGAGATGAGAATTTGGCGCCATTAGGTTTTAAATTGGCGCCATTAGGTCTTGAGAATATTATTAAAGTACAATTTTTCGGTTTGCAGTTGTGTTTGGATTTTGAAATAATTTTATGTGTTTGTTGTCAATGATACTAGTTTAATGGCATTAGAGCATTCACAGTCCATTTTTATATATTCGTAAGTGCGTTTTTTATACTATAGAGAATGGTTGTAAGTGGTTGTGAGTGGAGGATAGAGAACATGTTACTGTTCATCTTTATATATGGTAAAACACTGTTCATCTCTATTAGTATGTAATATTTGTTGAAAATGATTGTAAGTGAAGGAGAGATAAAATATAATGATAAAGGTATAAAAATATTATTTAATTGAAAAGGAGAGAGAAAAAATAGTTATTTTTATTGTAATTATAGAGATAGAAATGAAAAATGAGTTGCGAATGCTTTTAGTGATCGTCTATCAGTAATAAAAATATGGATTCGATATTCATTAGGGTAAGTTGATATCATGGTTAGGAGAAAAAAGTTATTATTTAAAAACCTAGGAATTTGATTCAACAATGGTGTATTTACTTTTGTTCATTCGTGTTTCATTTATTAAAAGTAGATACTTTGTGTTTTTCTACATTTAGTGATCACTATTATAAGTAGATAGTTGTGTTTTTCTAACCTTATGTGTGTTTATTTACATGTGTTCATGTCATTTATAAGTTCAATTAAAAGTTTTATAAAATGAGAGACGAACTTCATTCATTCTTTTAAGTTCTTATTATGTTAAAGTTGTCATTATTAATCGAGGATGAAATCCTTACCAATGGAGTTATGTGTCGTAATTCGTAAATACTCATTGAAATCTTTGATGATTAGAAAGTTAACATTCTCGGTCCATATGTCTATATTAGGTTGTTGATATGTAATAATTATACATAATAATATGCATACTATCCCTGACGTCATGCATTTTTCTTGTTGGTAAAATTCCCTTGAGTTGACACTTATTTGACTTTTATTTTAATTTGTAGTTTTAGATGGTATTCTATGATAAACGAAGAAAACATGGAGAAATTGTTAAACTTTTGAAGCTTTAAGCAAATAGATTTAAAAAAATGAACGCGTGAAAGACGAGATCAACAAGAAAGCAAGATTTCCAAGAACCAAACACAATGTTGTGCTAAAGTGGAATGATATGCATAGTCGTAAATTTAAGTTGTGGACTATAGCATGATTGTAAAAGCTTATGCATCTATGTGTTGTGTGTATAACTTGTGTGGTTATTAACTGCGTAATTATAAACATAATTTGCGTAATTATAAGATAACTTGCGTAATTATAACTATAACTTGCGTAATTATAACTATAACTTGCGTAATTATTTTTTATAGCGTGAGTAATTTTACTTTGCGTAATAATAGATATAACTTGCGTAATTATGATATAACTTGCGTAATTATGTACCTTTTATGCATAATTATGGCGCGGACGAAACTACCCCTACGTCAAAAAACACGTGTCACACCTTGGTGACTTCGTACGCTTCGCACAAGAATTACACTTTGTACAGTAACCGGTCCCATATATATATATATATATATATATATATATATATATATATATATATATATATATATATTATTTTTTAATGATTTCGGATATTCTTTTCACTATCCAGTCCTATATCCTAAGTTGAATTTCCGTCACTCTAAGGAAATATTTATCATCAGCATAAAGTATTAAAAGTTAAAGGAAAATATTTATCATCGGTGAAAAGTATATAAAAGTCTCATTCTCACCAAATAATCTTGGGAATAAAATGTTACAGATGAAGAGACTAAGGCGCTAAAAAATGAAGGGAAAAAGTTTGAATAAAAAGGTACGGATGAGTAAAGTTTAATACAAAGGAAGAAGATTTTGACATGGATGAATATATACTAAGGTAAAATTTCTATGGATAACCATCAAAAGCTACGAATGATTATTAAAAGTTACGGATGATTTGTGTTGCGGTTAAAGTGGTAAACATTAGTGTTCAAATGTTACTAATGGCCAAGTAAATGCTATGGAGGAGTTCATGAATAAGTCATAGAGTTGACTTTGGTGATTTAAGGAATTGACTATGTCTGAGTGTCTATAACAAGAAAATCAGTTATGTTGCGCCAGCAATTGCATTTAACCTTATAGCTCCAATTGGATTGCTCGAACATAATCATTCTTGTTAGTATAAACCAAAGTGGTATTAAAGCCTACGATTCATAGTTTCCTAAACAAAGATCAGGGGCTAACTAATTTGAAAGTTTTGATTCCTTTCCGAGCAAAATCACTGAATAAAACATAGATTTCATTTATTGATCGTAAAATTTAATCAAAATGCAATTTCTAGTTAGAAATATGATACTTAGATTGGAACAACTAGTAAGCCATCGATATCCCAATCGAGTAGCGATTAGTCATTGTGGAACCTTTGAAGGGAAAGTTAAATTTACATGAGCTATTTCAATTTGTGGATTCAATCACCAAGGGTCCGCATACTCCTATGTTGAAATCCATTAATAGTGAGATAACTATCTCAAAAGAATCGACCACAAAAATTTGTAATGATGGTAAGAAGTTGAGAGAGAGAGAGAGAGAGAGAGAGAGAGAGAGAGAGAGAGACTTTAAAGCTTTCAGTGTAATTACAATTGCACTTTTTGGATTTAGATGTACGGGTTCGATTAGTCAATATTACCGACTGAGTTATGACCCGTAAGAGTTACATATTTGGCAAAGAACGTCAAATCCACTTCATTTTATTAACTAGTAATTACAAACTAATTACGAGAGATAATTATGTACTATAATTATATTTATCAGATATTTAATAATTTATACTAAACATAAATCATTAATAAAATATTTAGTATTAAAGGTTCGAATATTGGTTTATATTGTGGGCCAAAACTAAACCCACCGGGCCCTAGGCCCGCAATATGGATTAATCCATATTCAAAGGAGGATTAGGGTTTTAACCTTAATCACCACACTACCACCACCGAGAAAGAGAGAGAAACTCTCAATCCCTCCCCCCTCCGGCCACCACCACATCGCCGCCTGTCGTAAGCCGCTAATCACAGCAAAAACCACATTTCTGCCACCTCGTGTACGATCTGCTATGTAGCTGAGACCCCACATTCGATCCCTTGATTGCCCCCCCCCCCCCCCCGTGTAGCCGCATTCATGTCATCATCCTGTGTTCATTCATGATTCAAGCAACAATTCGTTATTCCTTGGTGTCGTTTGGTTAATCATAAACCACAAAGGTATAATTATCTCATTGCTAGATCAATTTAAATTAGATTTTGCATTGTTGGTAACCATGATCTTGTCGGGTATGTTTTGTCAATTGTTTATTCCGCTACGTCAATTGATATTGATTAATTGATTAAAAACTATCAAACCTGATTTGATAAAATTAAAATCGATCACCATGATACCCAATATCAGAGCCTAGGTTACAAGGTGCAATTCTGAATCGATCTAATTTTAGCGGTTATTAGATTACAAACTTTAACATGTTAAAGTTTCTGATCGAATTGATTTTAGGGAACTTGTTTATTTTGGTTAAATTTTAATTAATTAAAAGATTACCCGGTTTTAAATTATTTGGTTGTGTTTAATATACAACTCACATGGTTGTGTTATGACTGGTGTTTGTTTAAGTTTTGGTTTTACGGTTTTGACCCACTTTGTTGGCTCAAATTTGTAATAGATTAGGGTTTTATTTTTCATAATATATTTATTTTAAATATTGTTATGCTTGAAGACCCGAAGTCAAGATTGAATACAAAATGAATCGGGAAGTCAGTGGAAGCCACTCAAGATAACAAGATGCCCCGTGACCTAGTTTGGTCTTGCTACTTGGCTCTAGCAAGATCAAACCAACATAGCTATTGGATATACATATTTATTTTGTTATTATGGTTGCTTTTATTTTATGAATGTTATAACATACTACCTAATACCAAACAAATTAAAAATATGTTTCATAATCAAATAACACGAGTTCTAAAACTGATTTATTACAACTTGTAAAGATGTAAAAACAAAAAGTTAGTATTAAAAAAATAACCAAATAAACTCTAAGATTTAGAATTAGTTTACATTTCAAAACTTAAATCTTAATAGTTTAATACCATTAACGTTAATTGGCTATTAAACTCGCAACAAACTTAGTTTTAATGGTGTATTAAAATCAAGTGTCCCTGGAGATGCAAGTGTTCATCATTGTTGTCACAAATTAAATATCACAAACCGGCTCTTACAATGCACGTATGATTTAATCATTCGTTTGTGTTTTGACCATCTATGGTAAAATTAGTGGTCTATGCCATTCTATTTACGAGGAACACTTGAAATATTAAGCGGAACATTAGTGTTTGGAGCCATAACATCGCACTTGATGTGTACTTTATTCTTCTAAGGTGTAAGGGTTTCGTTGACACATTCAACCCTTCCACATATACCTATTGTAAGGCGACTATTACTTTCTCTTTTATTACACGCCACAACTGTCAAGAGAGGAAGGTGGGCATAAATGTGAAACTGTTGCATTGACACCCTTTACCGGTCCTGCAAATTTTGTCTAGGAATGAACATTGGTCATCTTGTTTGCTGTCTCAATTGCTTCATCCATGAACTGTTGATTTTGTTTTTTCTTCTACGTGGCGGTTGTTGTAAAATTAGGGTTTTTGGAAACAGAACTTTCGTGCTTATAATGCAACACAAACAAAAGAGAAATCTAGAGAAGGTATAGGGAAACTAGTTCTCTTACAATTAGTTTGATAAAGACAATAAAATAGACAGATGAATGAAATAAACACGAGAGTGAAATGGAAAGAGGAATGAAATAATCATTATCATTCCATTGTCATGTTTAGTTACCCTCTAGGAATAAGTTAAATAATTTCTTTGTGTTTTTTGGTAGACAATAAAAGATGTAAGAATAAAATACAGCGGTCGTGAAGGTGGTGGTGGTAGTGGCTGGTGGGTGGTGGTGGTGGTGGTTGTTGGCGGTTGGTTGGTTGATGGTGTCAACAGTGGTGTTGGTTGGTTGATGGTGGCGACGATGGTGTTGGTTGGTTGATGGTGGCGACGATGGTGTTGGTTGGTTGATGGTGACTAGTGGTGTTGGTCGGTTGATGGTGGTGTATCGGTCATGGTTCAAGTCATAAATTAAAAAGATATTATTACATTCCTTGAATGAATGAAAAGAAAACATCTCTCCCCTAATGAATGAATATCATTAGAAATAAATGAATCATACTTCTTATACAATGGTCCATTCCATTCGTATATGTTTAACAAATATGTTTGCAGGACCATTAAAGGGTACTTAAGCTTGCACTTAGTTAACACACTTAGGAGGATCTTAAGATCACTTAACAATTCAAATAGGAAACTGTGAACCTTTACTGAAGATACAAGACAAACACAAGTAAAACAAGAACAAGAGCACAAGATAAAGTTTTCAAGGAAGTTGTATATTGCTTCTCTAGTTCTATTACAAGTGTTGTACAAGTATATATTGAATACAAGAACTGGAGACTACTTATACTACATCCTCCAACCGTCAATATGCAAAAAGACAGTTGGAAGTGACTAATCTAGACAACAAGATCAGCCTAAAGTCAAAAGAAAGATTACCTTTTGACTAGTGACTATGACATGCCATAGCTCACTGACTTTCCTATTACAAAAAACCAAGAAGGAACAAAAACAGAAACTTGCAGGCGAAGACCTTATCTACTTTATCATAAAGTATGAAAGTTTCACCAACTAGTGATAGCAGGTGAACTACCAGAGCATGCAGCGGAAAGTAGGTTGCTTTATGATAAAGTTGATGGAAAATGTATCTTTTCTCTCTCTTCAGAAGAAAATCAGTCTTATCTTTAAACAGCTTTGGAAGACTTTGTCTTGAGAGCTTCGAAGACTTCATCTTTTACCTTCGGAATAGTTAAGTCTTTGGCTTCGGAAGACTTTACACTTAGAATATTTTTCAAGTTAAGTGTAAAGCTTCCGCAGCAGTTTCTTCTGAACTTTGGCTTCGGAAGATTTTACACTTAGCATTTTTCTTGAGTGTGTAAAACTTCTAAAGCTAGTTCACCTTTGTTCCGAAGTGAATGTTGGAAGACTTGGTTGTTTTGGTATCTTTTGGTTGCATCAGCCTCTTAACTTCAGAGGTTCCTACAAACTCCCCCTAGGCTGATGCTACCAAAACAGAGAGGTTCTTCAGACTGGGATAGTCCACATGAGGATCTTCAAAATTCCTTTCTTTATCAGCAGATCTGGATTCTTCAACTTATGAAGTACCTTCTCATGTCATAGAGATCATGCAGAGGGAGTTCAAGCATGTCACTTGTGAAGTAGACATGTTGCTCTCCCTGATCTCTAGTGACATACCATCTGTCTGGATCTTCAGCAAATGTCCAGACAAAATTTGTCTTCCAACAAGAGAGGCTCTACTATGATAGGAGTTGGTTGAGAGTCCTCTCATGCACTTCCTTAGGATGTTCTAACTCATCCTAAGGTTGGGAGGAGGATGCCTTTCTTCTTTCCTTCTTTGAAGATGATATTCTTTTGGCCATCCTTTTTTTCCTCCCTGATGATTTTAACTGGGAGGGTTGGTCTTCAGTACCAGGTTCTTCAGTGGATTCCCTCTCAGTTGGGATCTCCTCTCTCCCAGTTTCAGAAGGAGAGGGAGGAGAACCCTGTTGTGGGTTAGAAGATGAAGTTGGCTGTTGTGCAGCTTTAAGTGAAGGTGCTGTTGTCTTTGTAGGTTCCACCTTTACCTCAACTTCAGGTTGAGCTTGACTTGATGATGAATGAAGGTCCATAAGCTCTCCCTTTTTTATCTTCTGCTTGATCACCCTTATGTGCTCATCCATTGTGGATAGAGACATGGGACCAAGCCTCCTTCCGGAAAACCCATACAGCTTCAAGAAGCTCATCATCCTCTGCCCATCTACTGACTTTTTCTGACTTTTCTGGATGATGGCTCTTGATTTTGCAGCTTCTTCCCTTTGCCTCTTCTTTGCAGCTTGCCTTTCTTTATTGGCTTGCTCTTCCAGCTGCTTATTGTATTCAAATAATATATAATCATAAGGCAAGGGAAGGAGTGCAGGTGCCTGATAGAGACCTGTGGCACTCAGGTAGTTAATCATTTTTAATCTTTCTTCTTCATCAACTACCTGAGGTTGTTCAGCAGCCACAGTCTCTGACTCAGGACTTTCTTGAACTGGGGAGAGGACAGGAATGTTCTTGTAAAGCCTTTTTCTCCTTATTTCTTCCTTGCATTTGAGGGTCAAGGCTGCATCATCTGTTTCCTTCCTCTCCTTTGACAATTCAATGTCAGCTAGTTCATTTAACTCCTCTAAGGGGAGAGAGATGAGTTCATCTATGTTGTAGTTTCTGGTCCCCAGATAGTTGAGCATGGCTGCCCTTAATTCATCTTCTTAAGTGTTTGGTATAGGGGTAGCCAGAATTGCAGCTTGCATGAATCCTGGGGAACCACTTGAACCCTTTCCCCTCAGCTTCCTCTTCCTCTCTCTATTTTCTTCTTTAATCTCTTCAGGAGTCATCTTCCTTTTGCCTTTTTCAATTGCAGATCTTGATGACTCAGCCTGAGGAGAGCTTTGGCCTTCATTACTTGATTCAGCAGTCAAGCTCTAGCCAGAGAGAGGTTGTGAAGCACCATCACCAACTGGTGCCTCACTGAGGGTATGGGGTGCTGGAGGAGATCTTGTCTCAAGGTTCACAGTCTCAAAGGATTGGTTGACAGTAGCTTTTGGGAAAGACAGTTCACCTGCTTCATCATCCAACTATAGATGGGTGTTTATGATGGCTGGAGTGATGAAAACTGTCCTCCCCTGCACTGTGGCAGACAGTGCCTTCTCCCCGTCCATGGTGACCTCTTGACAGGTCCGCCAGAACTCAAGCAACTGATCCTCATAGAGAGGAGGATCGATTGTAAGGGAGGTGAAGTAGTAAGACAAAGAAAGATACCTACACACGTCTGAGAAGCTTGGATCCTTCTCAGAGTTTAACAGAACAACTTGATTGTGTTGCTGTGTAGGTGCATGGTGAAATCAGGGTCATTACGACGATCAAGATTGCCCATTTGAAGAAGCTTTGTAGTGAAGGAAAGAAGAAGAAGATGAAATTTGGGGCTAATTTTAGGTTAAGGAACAATGAGAGAAGTGAGATGAAACAGAACCATTTGGAAAGATATACTCTGGATTTGAGACAAAGTTATGACAAAAAGATAAACTTTGAAATCCGCAAGTGGGTCCTACTTCTGAAAAAGGCGCCCAAAAGTTAGTTTTCTTGGAAGTAGTAAAAGCTTCCGAAGGCAATTTTGGTTTCGGAAGCTTTGCAATCAAAGCTTCCGAAAGCAATTTTGCTTCGGAAGATATTTCAAAGAGTTTTGAAAATTTTGGCTTCGGAAGAAATAAATGAGTCTTCCGAGGCTAAATTGCTTTCGGAAGAAATTTGTTCCTAAAATGCATTTAAGTACTTATACCAAAATTTAAGCTTTGGAAGATACTTCAAGAATTTCTTCCGAATGTGAATCTTAGATAAGCTTTTTAAACTATTTAGACATAAATTTATTCCGAAGGCAACTTTTGCTTCTTCCGAAGCTAAATTTTCATCATTCTAAGATATATCATTTTAAAAGTTCGTTTTTCTTCCAAAGAGAACTGGGCTTATGAAGTGATCTAATAGACAACCTAAGACACGCAGTTTTAAGAAATAATGTTGATCAAGTTATTAAGAAAAAAAATCTATTCAAAGGTAATCATCCCAATAGCTGATACAAGATATTTAAACCTCTGTTCATCAAAAGCTTTTGTGAACAAATCAACATATTGTTCATTTGTGTTAACTTTGATTAGTTTTATCAATCCCTTTTCAAAATTATCCCTAATCAGATGATACCTGATGTTGATGTGTTTGATCCTTGAGTGCTGCACAGATTCTCTGTAATAGAGATGGCACTATTATTGTCTATGTGGATGGGAGTCTCTTTGAAATTGAACCCATAGTCTAGCATCTGATTCTGAATCCAAAGCACTTGAGCACAGCAGCTGGCAGCAGCAATGTATTCAGCTTTAGCAGTTGATGCAGACACACAGGATTGCTTCTTGCATTGCCAAGAGTCTATCCTTCCACCCAGGAACTGACACCCCCCAGATGTGGACTTTGCAGTTATGTTGCAGCCACCATAATCACTATCTGTATAAGCATACAGATTAAAGTCTGAATTCTTTGGATACCAAAGGCCTAGATTTGGAGCACCTTTGAGATATCTAAGAATCCTTTTGACAGTGATTAGGTGTGACATCTTGGGGTTGGCTTGATATCTTGCACATATGCATGTGGCAAACATGATATCAGGCTTGCTAGCAGTAAGATACATAAGTGACCCAATCATAGCCTTGTAAAGATGTTCATCAACACACTCCCCCTCAAGATCAGGACCAAGGGAGTGGTTTCTGGCTATGGGTGTCTTTGCAACCTTACAGTCAGTCATCTTGAATCTCGTAAGTATGTCCTGTACATACTTTGACTGACTGATGAAGATGCCATCTTCAACCTGCTTCACTTGAATTCCTAGAAAGAAATTGAGTTCCCCCATGACACTCATTTCAAATCTATTCTTCATCAGTATCTCAAAGTCTTTGTAGAGCTTTGGACTAGTTGAACCAAAGATGATGTCATCTACATATATCTGAACTAGCAATGTGTCATTTCCTGTTTCTTTGATGAAGAGGTCCTATCAATAGTACCTCTTTTGTATCCATGTAGACAGAGATATGTTGATAGTGTCTTATACCACTTTCTTGGAGCTTGATGCAGTCCATAAAGGGCTTTATCAAGCTTGCAGACATAATCAGGATGATCTGGGTCTGCAAAGTCAGGTGGTTGTTTAATATAAACTTCTTCATCAATCACCCCATAGAGAAAGGCACACTTCATATCAAGCTGGTAGACCTTGAAATCCTTGGATGCAGCATAAGCCAGAAATATTCTTACAGCTTCAAGTCTTGCAACCGGAGCAAAGACATCAGTGTAATCAATCCCTTCTTCTTGAGTGTATCCTTGGACAACCAGTCTAGCCTTGTTCTTGATGACGATCCCTCTATCACCTTTCTTGTTCCTGAATACCCATTTGGTTCCTATGACACTCTTCCATTGAGGAAGAAGACATAAGTTCTAAACCTTCTGTCTTCTGATTTGAAGTAGCTCATCTTGCATAGCTTCAATCCAGCTTCCATCCTTCAAAGCCTCGTCAACCTTCTTCGGCTCTATCTGGGATAAGAAACAAGAATGTAGACAAACATGGTTGTCATAAGCTTGTCCTCTTGTTCTTACCCCTGAGTCAACATTTCCAATGATATTTGTGGTGGGATGTGACTTGTGGATCTGAAGTTGAGGGATCACAACAAGTTGGTTGGACAGATCTAAATTAGAGAAATTTTGATCTGGCAAAGAAGAGTCCCCAACCATATCAGCACACTTATCAAGAGAAACTTGATCCAATGAGTGTGTCACATCATTCATGTTGTCTTCAATGGAGTGGTTATCAGCATCAAGAAATTCTTGATCACTATCACCACCTCCAGTTCCTCCTCCTGCATTTGAAGTTCCTTCTCCTGAATTCTGAGTCTCTGAGCTGGAATTTGAAGGCAATTCATTTGAATCAGCAGTATTTGTCATGCTAGTGCTGATAGAAGCTTCAAGTGCAGGGTTAGTCATCACTGGAGCTGAAGTAGTCTTCTTGTTTGGTCTTCTTAGCTCAAATATTGGATCAGAATCTTCTGTTCCTGTTATTTGTAGATCCTGAAACATTCTCACAAGATTTGTTAAAATAGTTGGTAACTAAGTCAAGATCAAACAGCCAATCCGGACCAGAACCTTTCACACAAGGTGTGTGTTCATTGAAAGTCACATTGGCTGACTCCTCAATGATTCTAGTTCTGAGATTGTATACTCTATAAGCCTTAGCTTGAGAAGAGTACCCAACAAAGTGTCCATCATCTGATTTCTCAGCAAACTTGGCTATTTGATCTTTGGTATTCAAGATGGTGCAAGGACATCCAAATGTTCTAAGAAAACCAATGAATGGTCTTCTTTTGTGCCATAGTTCATAAGGAGTCTTACCATGTGTCTTAACTACCAAAACTCTATTTTGCACATAGCAGGCTGTGTTGACAGCCTCTGCCCAGAAGGTGATGGGCAGTTTAGAGTCAGACAACATGGTTCTTGCAGCTTCAATAAGTGTCCTGTTTCTCCTCTCAGCAACACCATTTTGCTGAGGAGTCCTGGAAGCACTGTATTGTCTTGAAATACCTTTTTCATCACAAAATGTATCAAGGATTTGGTTTTTGAATTCGGTTCCTTGATCACATCTTATGATTTTGACCTTGTGATCAGATTGATTCTTAATTTTCAGAATGAAATTCTTTAAGATTTCAAGTGTTTCATCCTTAGTTCTAAGGAAAAACACCCAAGTGAATCATGTGAAATCATCTATGATCACCAAACAGTATGAGGTCCTTCCTAAACTTATTACACTGGTGGGGCCAAATAGATCTATATGTAACAAGTGTAGGGAGTAGTGATGGAGTTCATTTCCTTTGGCTTGTGAGACACGTTGTGTTGCTTCCCCTTCAGGCATGCAACACAATGGTCATCACTTGTAAACTCTTTCTTTGGCATTCCAGTTACCAAATCATTCTTAGTCAGTTTATTCATGTTCTTAAAGTTTACATGGCACATTCTTTTATGCCAAAGGAAAGACTCATTACTATTTGCTTTAGATAGAAAGCAAGAAATCTCTCCAGAGGGAGATGTTTCCTGCAAGTCCATCTTGTACATGTTCCCTTTCCTGGGGGCTCTGAGCAGAATATGCTCTTGAGGAATGTCAACCCCGGGTTTGAGAACAATGCACTCATGCTCAGTAAAGAGCATGTGATGTTTTTGGTCACAAAATTAGGAAACACTCAAAAGATTATATCCAAGCTCCTTGACAAAGTTTACCTTCTCAATGTTGAGCTTACCATTTGAGACCATGCCCCTGCCAGTGATGTAACCTCCTGCATCTCCTCCAAAAGCAACTGGTCCTCCATCTATTATTTCAAAGTTTTGGAGTAGGGACTCATTGCCTGTCATATGCCTGGAGCAGCCACTATCAATGATCCATAAATTTCTGTTTGCCTTTGGCTGTCCCTGCACAAAAGAGATGATTTAGTTACATTTGGAAACCCAAGCCTCATTGGTCTTGGGCTTATAAAATTCAGATAAAGGCAATGAAATAGTAAGTGATCCTATGTTCAGGCTTTGAGGATCATTTGTTGTTGCTGAAGAGGAGCTTTCAGTCTCAAGGTCTTCCTTTATCTTCCATACCACCTTTGGAAGATTGGGCTTGACCTTCAATACTTCGGAAGCTTTTGTAGCTTCGGAAGCTTTGGAGACGGATCCTTTAGTAGATCTTGCTTTCACTGCAACAAGCTTCAGTGCTTCGGAAGCATTCCTTTCTTCCGAGACCAACTTTTCTTTCGAAAGTAATTTCCTACTTGCCTTCTTCTTCATTTTGGAGCTTCTGAAGGAAACAGATTTTCCTTCCGAAGCTGTTTGTTTCTTCTTCTTCTCAGAAATTTTCTTTTTAATCATGTGGATAGTACTCTTGGGATTGTATTGACAATCCTTAGCCATATGTGAAGTACTACCACACATTACGCAATCCAAATATTTTCTTCTAAGAGTCTTCTTTCCCAAAGGAGACTGAGCTTGAACACATTCCTTTTCTTTCTCCACCTTTTCAGATGATGCAGCAGGCTTCTTAGGGTGAAGCTTGCTCTTTCAAGTGGATGGCTCAGGCTGTGTAGCAGTGACACATAGCTGATTAGTCTTCTTGTTGTTGCTAGAGTGAGTTGAAGCTGAAGTAGAACTCTTGGTACTAGAATTCTTGACAGGATCTTCAACTTTCATCACCTTGAACCCTGTAGAGATAAATACTTGTTTCTGTTTGGGATTAAAGGTGGTCTTGATTTCTTGAGCTTTTCTGGATCTTCTTTTTGCTCTTCTGATCAAGTTCTTTCTTTTGGTTTTGCTCAAACCAGCTTCTTTTTCCTCCTTAGGAGCATGGTGACCCTTTTTGAATTGACTCTCTTCACTCATATCAGAGTCATCCCTCACCTTCTTCTCTTCATCCTCTTCATCACTGGGGTCTATGGATGACAGCTCATTTTGACCAGTTCCACACCTAGGAGATCTGACTGATAGTAGAGTGTGTAGAGGAGCTATCTCACTAGATCCCAGTCCCTGCTTATTCTGATAACACACTTTTGCATGCAGAGATGAGGATATCATGTTCTTGAAGGTCTCTTCTTCAAGAACACATTTTTCTGCCCTGGCTTTGCTGATCACAAGCTCGGCCTGGCATTCAGTCAACTTGGTAATGAGATCCTTAATTTGAGTCCTGTAGTTTGTCTGCTCATGTTTAAAAGTTGAAACTGTTTTCTCTAGATCTTCTATCTTAAGTTTATAGTCATTTTCATCTCTTTTAAAATCGGCTTTTAAAATATTTAAAGACTCAATATCATATCTCATTTCCAAGTTATAGGATCTGTATCTATTTACTTTAGCAATACATTCAGGAGAGCAAAGATGTTCAAATATCTTGGCTTCATCATGATCAGCCATGAGTGCTTGGTTTTGAGATGCATCTTCAGCTTGAAAGCTCCAGTCAAAGCCTCCTTCTTCAACAGCAACTGCAGCTTGCTGTCTTAGCTTCTTATTTTGGTGCCCTCCTTCAGTGTAGTTTGGCCTGGATGAAGCTTGGCCACCATTTGACTTTGCTCTAGCAAAGTGTCCCATCTGGTTACAGTTGTAACACTTGACTTTGCTCTTGTCCAGCCCAAACTTGCCACTGGCAGCATTGCTAGGAAACCTTCTCCCAGTCCTCTTGTAGAACTTCTGTGCTCTGTGAGTGAGAAGAGCCATTTGCTGGACTATCTCCATGTACTCCAGATTATCTGGATGGATACAGTCCAAGTCTTCAAGAGTGAAAAGAAAGTTGCCTGAACTTTTATCAGTAGAGACAAAAGCTTGAGAAGAACTTGTCTTTTGAAAGGGACTTCCTTGATGTAGCTCTCTCTAGGTGTCTCTGGGAAGGTGATGAAAGACCCTTTTGTGAGGTTTCAGGGTAGCAGATGAGATGATGCTGTGGTTCTCTGCTATCCCTTTCAACCACATGAAGGGCTGAACTCTGGTGAGTGTTGGAGTTACCAGATGAATTTTGCATGTTCATCTCCATCTGGTATCCACTGAGTATCCCATACAACTCAGTGAGAGTAAGGGTCTTGAGGTTTTCAGTCCTCTTAATGACCACACAGTAGTGTGTCCATTGTCTTGGAAGAGAGGACATGAACTTTCTAACAATATCCCTGTTCTCAATAGTTACCCTAACATCAGCCAGAGTATCCACAATCTCAACATACCTGAGGTATTGTTGAGTCATGGTTTCACCTGTCTTGAAGGTGAAATTTTCAAACTGCTGCTTCAGGAGATCCTTCTTGTTCTCCTTGGCTTCATTTGAACCCTCATACATCAGTTTCAGTGCATCCCATAGCTGTTTAGTGGTCTTGCACTTCTTGAAACCTCTGTAGATGGAGTTTGGAAGAGCAGTTTAGAGGGCTGTCATGGCTTTCTGATCAATGTCAATTCTTTTCCAGTCTTCATCAGAAAAGTCAGCCCTCTCCTTTGGTATCACGCCACCACCAGCAGCAGCTGAAGAGGTGCATGGTACATAAGGTCCATTGACAACAGACTCCCACATCCTGGAATCTTGAGACTTGATAAAGCCTTCCATTCTTTGACACCAAGTGTCAAAATCCTCAGGAGTGATCAGTGGGGACTTTGTCATAGTTCCAGTTTCCATACCAGCTTTGGAGATAGCTGCCATTTGAAGAGTTAAGTGATGTGTGTAACTAAGAGGATTTGAAGATAGTGAGATCTTACAATCAAGAGCCTGGAATGCTCTGATACCAAATGCAGGACCGTTAAAGGGTACTTAAGCTTGCACTTAGTTAACACACTTAGGAGGATCTTAAGATCACTTAACAATTCAAATAGGGAACTGTGAACCTTTACTGAAGATACACGACAAACATAAGTAAAACAAGAACAAGAGCACAAGATAAAGTTTTTAAGGAAGTTGTATATTGCTTCTCTAGTTCTATTACAAGTGTTGTACAAGTATATATTGAATACAAGAACCGGAGACTACTTATACTACATCCTACAACCGTCAATATGCAAAAAGACAGTTGGAAGTGACTAATCTAGACAACAAGATCAGCCTAAAGTCAAAAGACAGATTGCTTTTTGACTAGTGACTATGACATGCCATAGCTCACTGAGTTTCCTATTACAAAAAGCCAAGAAGGAACAAAAACAGAAACTTGCAGGCGAAGACCTTATCTACTTTATCATAAAGTATGGAAGTTTCACCAACTAGTGATAGCAGGTGAACTACCAGAGCATGCAGCGGAAAGTATCTTTTCTCTTTCTTCAGAAGAAAATCAGTCTTATCTTTAAACAGCTTCGGAAGACTTTGTCTTGAGAGCTTCGGAAGACTTCATCTTTTACCTTCGGAGGAGTTGAGTCTTTGGCTTCAGAAGACTTTACACTTAGAATATTTTCCAAGTTAAGTGTAAAGCTTCTGCAGCAGTTTCTTCTGAACTTTGGTTTCGGAAGATTTTACACTTAGCATTTTTCTTGAGTGTGTAAAACTTCCGAAGCTAGTTCACCTTTGTTCCGAAGTGCATGTTGGAAGACTTGGTTGTTTTGGTATCTTTTGGTTGCATCAGCCTCTTAACTTTAGAGGTTCCTACAATGTTTCTTTTCATTCTATCGGGATGATCTATAACATCCGCTTTATATTCACGCATACCAAACACCATCTTATTCATTCATTCGACTCATAAACACATTATATAATGTTACAATATGAACCCTAAAACACAAACATTTCTGTTTTATAACATCAAATGTATTGTTTGTGATAAAATAAACACAATAGAAGTTAAATGGTGTAGGTTTGTTTGAAATGTGTTTAGGGTTGGAAAACAAGTTTTGAAAAGATTTCAATCCCCCCACAAATTTTGCTCCCCGCGCCCCTCTTTTCTCCCCAAATTAAACCTGTGGTTTCTTTGAAACTCTAGAAATAGCCTCCATAAAAATCTTCAATCGTCACAGCGTCAGATCTACGCTCATCACCATCACCATCACCATCACCATCACCATCACCATCACCATCACCATCACCATCACCATCACCATCACCATCACCATCACCACCATCATCATGAAGAAAGGAACTAAGCGTAAGGCCATCCGCAAGGACGAAACAGCCTCCGCCTCCACCTCCACCGCAACAACCACCGCCACCGCCACCGCCACCGCTACTGAACAACCGCAGCAGCAACAGAATAAGGAACCTGAAAAAGCTGTTCGGAAAACGAAGCGTGCTAGGGCTTCAAGGCCTGAAGTAGAGCCCGAGTTCTTCGATGAGCAACGCGAATTGGTAAATTTGCGTGTTGTTGAGTTTTTTATGTGCCTGTGAAGATAATTGCTCGTTCAGAATCTGTTAATACGTGATTGCTCTTATAATCAGGCGAGGTTGAATGAATTATGGAAATATGTGTGTATTTTTATGTTAGAACTGTTTTGATTTGTTGAATAAGTGGTTAATTGATTATCCAAAAAGTTAGGATTGAAAGTAACCTATGAAATTCGAAGCTAAAACAATTGATTTGAAGAGCATAGATATTTTAAACATATCTTAATTCAGTTTATTCGTATAGGTACTCTTTTACATTATGCTAATAAAGGACGTAAGAATATACAAGTATGAGAAACAATGGAAAGGGTTTCAGCAACTCATATTTAACGTGGGGTAATAAGTTAGGCTAGTTAGTATGTATGAGGCTGAATCATCAGTTAGACATTTATCATCTATTTGCAAATTGGTGTGCTGTTAGCGGAGATAAATGTCTATTGTCTTGTTACCATTTAATTTTGATGATAAATCCATTTTGATTGGCCTTTTAAGGTTGATCTTCACACCCTTGAAATTGAAATCTCTATGGAATCTGTTACAGATCTAGATGCAGATCCTTCAACAGTGCATTAATTTTTCAAGTTGTAATTTACATTTTAAAAAATTCTTGTAAATTTTTTTCATCAATCTTGAAAATGGTCTGTTAAAAATTCTGTATTAACAGCGTTATTTGTTTGTTCTTTATAATCAAATTTACACTTGAACTATAGCAACGAAAAAACATGATGTTAGTTTTTTTACTTTCCTCATGAGTCATGGCAAATATTTTACCTTTTTTTGATTCAATGGTTTTACCCTTCTATATTTATTGTTATGCAGGAGGATTTATGGAAGCAGATCTTCCCTGTTGGGACAGAGGTATGTGCCATCATGAGTGTTTATTTTGTTATCTTCTCTTTTGTGTTGGCTACTCATTATTTTGACATTTTCATGACAGTGGGACCAGCTTGACCTGTTGTCTGAATACAAATGGAATTTCAAAAATCTAGAAGTGAGTCTCATTGTAGTGATTGCTTAATATCTGAAAGGAAATTGTTTTTTTAATGTTTGTTTCATCGGATACTTGTCGCTTTCTGAAAATAAATTTGGGAGTTTGTGAGAAACAGAACTCAGCAAATTTTTATTTCTTTGTCAAACCATCCAGGATGCATTTGAAGAGGGTGGCGTATTACATGGGAAGAAAGTCTACCTCTTCAGTTGTACAGAGCGTAAGTAGTGAATGAAAGTATGAAACATGGATTTTAGATTTTTAAAGCCACACTTTTACCTACTTTAAACCTAAAATGCTCTCTTGACATATTGCACTTTACACTGATTGGTTGAAATTGATGTCAATATTCACATCCTATTAAAATTTTAGGGCCATTGTACTCTTTATCCTTTTGTTTTTGGGTTCCTTGTGACTTGATTTCTCTATATTGCAGCACAATTGCTCTTTTTTCAAGGTCAATCAAAAGTAACCTGCATACCTGTAGTAGTTGCGGTGAGTAGAATAAACTTTCCCTAACTTCTTTCGTTTTTACTGTTTACATTGTTCAAAATTTCCAAATGTACGGTGGTTTGGGGTATAGGTGGCAGTTTTGTATCATTGTTTGTAAATATGTCAATTTGGGTTGTTTTATTTTCTAGATGGGTTAAATTAAAAAATATAGTTAAAAGGGAAGTCTCAAGTTGTGGATTGATGTTATGGCATAGATTAGCGACAGAATCATGATTATGTGTCTTTGCAAGTGCATGTTAAGTTTAGAAGTAGTCAAATAATCATGGTTGATATTTTTGTTGTTTCGTTTGTTGATTGTTTCTGTTTTTGATCTTATATTTGTCTTTTGTACTATTGAGCAGATTGTGTCTCCATTTCCTCCTTCCGATAAGATTGGAATTAACTCTGTACAAAGAGAGACTGAAGAAATCGTTGACATGAAGCAGATGAAAATGGATTGGGTCCCATATTTTCCATTAGGACAACGGTAGTGATTTCCCTTATATGGAAGAGCGTATTTGATAAATTTCATATGATGATCATATTTTTGCTGCTGGTGTACATTGATACAAATCTACTTCTTACAGGGGTTCTTCAGTTGAAAGACTCAAATCCCAAATCTTTATACTTACCTGTGGCCAGAGAAGGTACCCATCCTTGATAGAGTTATGCCTTCATGTTTTCTTCTCTTATTTGTTTGATTTCTATTACTCGGTGTAAGGATTAGATTGATAGTTGATTACACTGGAAGATTGGAACATCCTGTCAACATAATCTGTGTAAATATTATGTTGATGTTGATGTTTAAATCGATTGACTACAGCTGAATTTCAACTTATGAAAATAGAGCTCTATTTCTACTTGGACCATAAAAGGGTTACCATTCATGTGTTTTGGATGCATGTGATTTTTAGACATTTGCATCATCAAACCATCTGTCCATGTGAATTCTTGCCAAAACCTTGTATCATTATCTTTGCATTTTGAAGCTTGATGTTGGATTGCTGTTTCATTTTCATGAGAACTGGAATATTCATCTTAATATTATGGGTATATGATTTCTGTTTTTCTAGATCATCAACCGGGTAGATGTTTGTATTGTAAAGAGCTTATAAATATTTCTTTTGGTGTTTTTTACAGGCTTTTTTTTTTTTTTTTTTTTTTTTTTTCAAATTCATCATGTAGTATACTACAGGAATGATTACAAATACTTACCAAACAATAACGTGGGTTTCTAGCGAGAAGAAAATGATGATGAAAGACACATTTACATTTGGCTGTAGTTTTATATACTTCATTGTAACCCATGCTTTTTTAGATACTAATTTGTAAATTTGAGGACTCTAATTTCTATTTGTGGTTTCCTAGTTCCTAAATACCACGGTAACCATTATTTGGGAATTTAGTATCTTTTGATCATTCTTGCATTTGTGTTTTTGACTTTTTGTACCTCATGCTGGTAGTTTCTTGGAACCAGTTTGGGTTGCTTTATTGGTTACTCTTGCTCTACATGTTTATGTTACAGTTGTCTTGTTCAGATCGGTAGATAATGTTGTTCACTATTTGATTATAACCCAGGTCTGGTTTAAGACATTTGAAGCTGGATCGTGTCAAGAAGTTTGAATACTGCTTACCATGTAAGTTCATATGAAGATTCATTTATGGTTTCAATTTTTCTTTCCTCTTCTTAGAATGATTATCTTGTTATTTTTACTATACAAATCTTCACATTTTACACTACAATATAGATGGAAATGTTTTTTGGAGGCTAAATTGATCTTTATCTTTTATATAAGTGATAAACTGGAGAATAGAATTGTGATGTAGAGGTGGCTCTGTATATGTACTTAAAAGATATACAACTAATTGGGGGATAATCCGAAAATTGTAATGGTGTTATCATGGGTATAGTTTTCATTTTCAGTAATAGATAAAAAGGACCGATTTTAGTTGATTCGTTGTGTAATCATGAATTTAGTTATGATAAAGTTACTTTAATCATCATTTAGGTAGTTATATGTGTGTGTCTATAATATGCACATATGTGTATATCTGTATTACTGTATATGTATGTATGTGTGTGTGTATATATGTACAAAGGAGAACCACTAAATATTCATCGGTGAATACACCATCTATTACGAAATCATTGGGAACCATAGTGTACTCACTAGTTACATGCATTCTTAGGAAAATGCACTATTTTTGGAATTTAGTGAATTCACTACTGAATCCATGTATTCACAAGGTTTTTAAATACTTACTTATCATTTGATCCAACACTATATATATGTAGTCTTAGAACGCAAAAGGGACGTAACTTTCATGATGACTGCTTTTAGACCATGTACATGGTAACTTTGTAACATAACATTTCATGCAATGGTTGGAATTATTCATTTTTTGTGTATTTAAGTGTATTTAAATTTGTATTAGTATCTGTTTAGTGTTGCAATTGGCATGTTGGTTTGCTTGATCTGTGTTGGATTTACCTTTTTCTAATTTTTGCAGACTTTTATCATCCCTTTAAGGAAGATGAGATAGAGCAGGGTACTATTGTGGATATCATGTATCCAATCGAACCAAAGCCTGTAAGATGTCTTTTGCACTTCCAGAATTTATGCACCGGGTTGAATTAATGGTCTGCATTTTTTAAGAGTTAGATGAGTAATTCTAGAGGTGGCATTATCCTTTTAGAAAGGTAAAATATATTAACAAACACAAAGTGTTACAGAAGTTGAAACTAATCACCATGAGACAATTCTTTACTGGAAATCAGCTAAGGCTAAAGAAAGAATCTGTGCCCAAGAAATTCCGTAGGCTCCCTATAAAAAGGCATACTGCATACTAGCGTTGCAAAACAGTACTTGCTCAGGAAATTATCAAAACTGTATCCTAAGCAAGATCTTCAAATCAACCTAGGTAGTCAAAGGCGCAAGGCGCACCCCTTGGAGAATGGGCTCGCCTAGGTGTAATGCGCAAAATAAGCGCATCATGTTTAACAATTAATTTTAAATCTAAAAGTAATTAAAAAGATCTAATATAGTTAACAATTAAAAGCATCACATTAATATTATAATTTAGAAGTATTGATAGTTCATACAGGTGAAAATCTACACACACACATATATGTATACATGTTATGTTTATTTAAAAAAAATTATATAAGAAAAATAAAAACCAAACAAGTCAAAATTTTAAAATTCATAATTATAATTAATATAAAAGTAATTTGTTCTTGACAGTTTAAAATCACGAAGTCTTAAATTTCCAAAGTTACAGAATCAGACAATAAAGAAAACCCAGCAAATGTAAAAGAAGCCCGGCATTCCCGGAAAATAAAACATGATCACCCAACAAATAAAAAAAGAAAACCACCCTTTATAGGGTGTTGAGGTTTTAGTAAAGCGAAGAACCAGTGCTTACTTAGTGACGAGAAGGAAGCAAAGATGGTAACTAGAAAGTATACAGGGATTGCTGCGCCTGACATCTCGCCTGATATTGCCTCGCCTCCCATGTGTCTGACGGAGTCATGCGCATCCGGTGCTTTTAATTAAAGGGAACGACCTTGTGTTAGTCAGAGGTACCTTGGCTCGCCTGAGCATTCAGGCGCATGACTGGAGTGCTTTTGACTACATAGAACTCAAACCATTTCATGTTATGATAACCCAATATCAGTTTCATGAATTCATGACAGTCAGCCTGATCATGAATCATCAGGGGAGTAAATAATGCAATAATACATTTCAACTGATGTGTATAAAAACTTCCCCATTGAGAGCATCATAACACTTCATCTACCTATCTTTACATTCAACCTGCATCCTTATTAACTTCTCTTGTGAAATTCAATCTGCTATCAACAGTTTTAATGCTCCCTTACATCCAGAAAATGGACACAAAACTCACGAACACTGCCTCTATAAGCTCTTTATATCTTCCATATATACTCTAACCCCTGCTATATTAAAAAATAACATGAAATTTTTTTTTACCTTTACCAAAATAGTTATCACTCTGATGCTCTAGAGGTGAAGCTGCATTTTTGAAATATTAAGAAATAAAAGGACTTGTTCATGGCTAAATTCTCAAGAGAAGAGAGACTTTGAGCACTGATACAAAGCTAGAGACATATAGCAGCTCGATTACTTGGGACTGATGGTCTTAATGAATAGCACGCCAAAGACTGATGAAGTGTTTGTTTGTTTTTTCTTCCCAAAAAGCACCTTTTGTGCTCTTAGCCTCTTATGTCCTTGGTGTTAGAACGCGTGAGGTGCTTCGAGGCGTAAGCTGGAAGCGCTAGCCTCATCGCGTGAGGCACCCAATATTCATTAAGTTATATTAGTTAATCATATATCATGTTAGCGTGTCCCTAAGCACTTGATAATATGATAGGAAAAAATTACATGCAAACTAATAATATAATGGGGCATCAACTTTCCTATTTGTTGGAACTTTATTTACATGCACAACTATAGAAGTCCTATTTACGACACAGGAAAACAAAATATTACAACCAAAACACTAACTGCTTTTATTCTTTTAAACTGACACGCTCCAAACCACCGCTTTCCCTTCTCTCTCTTTCTTTTCTCTTTTAACTTTTTAGTTCTTAAGCTTAGGGAAATGAGAAAGAAAAACACATCCATTTAGTCTTTTCTTTGTTTCTCAGTCTCTCTCTCTCTCTCTCTCTCAACCTATATTGGCTCCACCCTTTCAGCACATTCAACATCTTACCTTTTTAGCATGCCTATACAATTGAAATCAACCCACTTGTTACAAATATTAACTGAAATCAACCCACTTGTTAGTAAAAGGGTCAAAACTGCCACCTTCACTAGTGATTGTGGTTTGGCAGTGGCATCTATGGAGAGCGGCTAGTCCTGAGCATACAGGAGGGTAGCATGTTTTGATGTGTTTTTTAGGTATCAGTGCATCTATGGAGAGTGGCTAGTCCAGCAAAGAACCCTATACTAAATTTTCAATTTGAATCGTGTGGGTTCCTTAGAACAGTTGATATATTTTCGTTTATTTATCTTAGCAATTGTATAAGAGTCAAACATTGATAATATAGTAGTAATCTTATACTACTTTTTATTTAACTAGTTAGATGTTATGGAAATAATATACTTTTATAATAGTATTTGACACTAAATATTTGTAGTTTTTTTTTTTAAATCTTGTACAAAAGGTATATGACGTCAATCCTGCCTGACCCATTTTGAGCCATATCAAATAATTACTTGCTTTGATCCGCTACCCAACTTGTCCCCTCTCTCATTTGTTACTTTTAAGTAACATCTACACACATGTAACTTTGTTGTAGCAAGTATATATCATTTCAATCTGATATTTCATAACCCGTCCATTCTATAACTTTGACTTAGGTTGGAACTAATTTCATTTACTGTTTTTTCTTGAACTTGTATAGGTTGTCTGTGAGTTTGATTGGGAGTTGGATGACCTTGAGGTGAGCCATACCTTTTCTAATTTCAATTGCTTTACTAGGTATTGGTTGGTATAGCTTTTTGGTTTATTGGTATGCTTATAAATAGCTTGACCAGTTAGAAAATGGTGTTTGACTAGTGTTTTTGAAAAATCAGTGTTCTAAGAATTAATATTAGTATAATGATAAGTTATTAAAATTTGATCATTTTGTAGGATTTTGCTAACGACCTCATTGCTGCGGAGGAGTTGTCTGAAGATCAGAAGGATGCCTTCAAGGTAAGCACAATCAAGTAGTTAAAATTATGTTTTTCTCAATTTTCTGTCTTCGTTTAACATGGCTAATTCAAATAATATCACTTTTTATATAGGAATTCGTCAAAGAAAAGGTTCGAGAAGGAAAGAGAGCTAATCGTGAGGTACTTTGTCTCATTATTTGTTACATTTGATTTATTTTGGAGGTGGCAGTTACTTGTTGCTATAATTGGGACCATTAAGAGTCATTTTTCTATTATTATATTTGACACACTAATAAGGATCGGACCGGATTTGACACTGTACAAAACTGACCTGATACTATGTGTGTTTGGTATTCAAATCAGAATCGAAAAAAAACAAAATTCGGACCTCACTGAATTCAAATTACAATTAAGTTTCTAATTTGGTTTTCAATTTTCGAAGAGGGTTAGCAACAGGTTCATTTTGAGATTTCGGTTTGTGAATCAAATTTGAATGTGATTTTCAGACCGGATGGACCGTAATATCCAATTTCAAATTTTGCATATTATTTTATTTCTCTCATTAGTTGGTTTATTCAAAACAACATAAATTTTGATTGGTTTTTCTAATTTGAATTTGGTTTCAATTCGAATCCACTTAAAAAAACCAAATCTGAGGAATTTGGTTTTTCTAGTCTGATAACCAAGTCGAGGAACATGACTACTAGTTACTTGCCTGTTTTCTCACCTTTAATTTATGGCTTTAATGACTTGTAGGCAAGAGAAAAGCGAAAGAAAGCTCGAGAGGAAATGAGTCAAGAGAAAGTGGCTGCATTTGAGAACATGAGGTTTTACAAATTCTATCCTGTTGCCACGCCTGACACCCCAGATGTCTCCAGTGTCAAGGTTCTATTCTTTTCAATTATTTCCACATTATCAAATTGTGTTAATTTTTACATGTCCTACCAACATTCTTGTATAAAAATTGCAACTCTGGATCTCCAAACTCTAGTTATCATTTTGGTCATACTTTGGATCCATTTTGAAAGAGGCTATTTTAGACATTTGATTCAAATATTCCAAAGTATGACTATGAGGTTCAGTCACATTTTCTCTTGATGTTGAGTTTTGACCCATTTACCCTTGGGTTTGATGTTTAAAATTCTGGTTTATTTTGATGGACAATAAGGTTAACCATGTGTGTTTTTGTTGGATTGTAGTCTCCATTCATAAATAGGTATTATGGCAAGGCACATCAAGTACTGTGAGCATGTTATCTTTGTCCATGCAAATATTGGTGGCTGAAGAGACTAGGAATTTTTGAAATTTATGTAATTCACAATATGTTCTTTCTTTAATTATTAATGAGAGTTGGACTTATTTCTAAAGTACTGAAATATATAATTTCTATTCAAGGTAAAAGTTTAACATCAAAAGCTGTTATTATCAAAACTTACAAGACCTTGCTAATACTCTGGTGGCTAATGGTGAGAATATTTGTTGCTACTAACATAAGACTATGCTAGACTAAGGCGAACATAACCATTTACGAAAACACGAAAACATGTACCTCAAAAGCAGATTCATGGGTGTTCATCATCCTGGAACCCTTTGTCTGATGCATGCACATATAGTCGTATATCATTGTTTGGGAACGTTTGTGTACTTGTTACTACCAATTTGAGAACTCGCTTATTCCATCCTTGCCGTCATAACTAATCATGTATGAATCCCCTTAAGCCTGCCATTTTATTTGAATTACTTTCAAGGTTAAACACATACTCATGTAAAACAATGCATATGCGTATGCAATTACTATTATAACTAGAATTTAAGTTCGTGCTTCATTGCATTATCCCTGTTTTGTGACCGTAGAATGTTGAATAAAATCTATATTGAGACATGGATAAAAAGTAACAAAAGAAGTGAAAAAATATACTTTTACTTAATGCTATGCTTGAAATTAAACAAAAAACAACAAAAGAATACGTGGTGTATAAAGAAATTAAAATTAAAACTCTAAAAACATAGGATAATAAAAAAAGAATAAAATGTGAAAAGAAAATGAAAACCCAAGGTAAATCCTTATATTTATAATTTAAACACCTAAAAAGTGAATATTTATATATCAACTCTCTTTAAAAGTTCTATTAAGAAACATCAACAGTAATCTATAGAATTAAAAACAAAATACAATAAATGCACGTTTAATGGTTATGTATTTTTATTTTATTTTATTACTAAACAAATATAACCCAAAATTTAAGATATCAAGATGTTATTAAATGGTCACAAATAAAAAGCTAAAACAATTGTTGGTTGCTTCAAAGTAAAATCTCACAATAACTAATTAAAATTAAAAAAAATACAAAAGACGCAATCAGTTAAAAATAAAACACGTGGCTGAAAAAAAATATAAAAAAGGCAAATAGGACCAAATGAACCAATCACAAAGAATTACTATAGACAAATTCTTCTATAGTAATAACAAGAAGGGCACATACCACTGGACCAAATAAGCATTTGTTGTCCGTAACGCACTCTATTTGAATTTAAGAAAGGGCGAGGAAAAACAAAAAAAGTAATGCTTAGCGGCTCACGTGGCTCAATTATTGACTGCCACGTGAAAGTTTCTGGAAGTTACTGTAAATGACAAGGTTCTAAATGTTATATATATAATATCTATCTCATAAGTTTGTCAATCCTATTGAAATTTAAACACAATACAAATGAATCATTAATGTATACATATGTTATTATTAACGAATAGTGTTCTTACATTGCCTAATAGAATTATTTCCTATTTTCAATTTATTTAAAGCTCCACCTTTTTTACCTACACCACTTAATGTTTCATTATTAAACAATTACTTTCATTTAGCTAAGTTGATTCAAGGATCTAACTTGCACTTAATTTGACATGCTGTTAATAAAAACTTAATTTGACCTATTTCACCATGTCCATCACGTCTATTTAATCTAATTCTCAATAATATAATGAGGTTTCTAATAAGTTTCATAAAGTTAAAGGTTGTTGGATTGATCACACTTTATCTTTGGTTTAGTTGTGATATGTGTTTAATGAATTGGAAGCACCTCAACACAAAACATAGAATATTAGTAACTGCAATTCGATCAGTTGATCAAGATTGATAACTGTTTTATAATCTCCAACTTCATATACATATAGCTAGTTATTCTTTTAATAATATTAATCAAAAACTACATTAAGGATCGTCACGTATCAAAAGTATCAAAGATAAACATTATATACAGTCTATGATAACATCCTTTTCTATAGTTTTATTATTTATCACCTAAAATTTTACTTTTTTATACTTTTTCAATACATTTAAAACTTGTTACAATCTTCTTAGCAAATCAACACCGTTTCTTTTTCCCACTTAGGTGCATATTTAAAATTCCTAACTTTTTATTATTATTTTTAAATTCACAATTTAGATAGTATCCTATTACTTGTGCTTGGATTACCAGAGACGGACCCGTGCTAAAATATCATGGTTGATGGTCGTATGTATGCTCACACCCCTTCGTTACTGTGCATTACAATCTATAACATGTGTTCAAGTTGGCTATGATTTGATCAGATTTGAGTTGATGGATATTTCTGTTTGAAGTGATTTGTTTTCTGTATCACTTTTCATATTATAACTTTCATTTGTAATTGATTTGTTTTCTAATCACTAATAAAATTGTTATTACTACTATTATTATACGTTTGGTAGGCATCTGATTCAACCATATTTTCTTTCTCCACGAGTATATGAAATGCTTAGTGAAGAGCGGTAATCAGGCAATGGGTATGATTTCACATTCTGCATATATTCACATTGCCACATCAATGCACATTAGTGCATATGGGTTGCTTAGTGTCTACTACTTGTTTGCTTCTAGTCATTGGGCGTCTCTTATTGATGATTATATATAGTTGTCCATGGTGTGCTTCTTGTGGTATGTTATATTTTGATTGATTATTGGGGTCTTTGCCTGTTGAGTACTTTAGCCTAGTGTTTGCTTTTGAGTCGCGTGTTTCTCTTAAAGCAATTTCTCTATCCTTTAGGATAGAGGTAAGACTTGTTTATATTTCAACCTTTCTTGACTCTATTAATAGCTTGGCTATGAATGGTATTTATATAAAATAAGCATGTTATATAAAGGAAAACATCACATAAATTTAACTAAAAAATTGACAACTTTTTGTAACACTATCAAGCTAATTCTAGAGATAAAAGTCCCTTTTATTTATTTCTTGTTTACCACTTCAAACCTGAAAAAAGTAATCTATCTTTTACAATTTTAGTGACATTTGATGAGTTTAATTATAAAGAAAAGGCATCTATGTAATTATGATGCGGCAAATTGCATTTTAATAATTCAAACTATTACTTATTGGACGATAACAATTCATACTATTAATTTGGTCAACAACACTCTCAACTTTCATTTTTGTTATCAACAGCCCTAGTGACATAATATTCAAATTTTTACGTTCGATTTGTACTTATTTTTGTCTCAATTTAACTTGTATGTTTCTTCATTTCGTTCATAATCATTATTGTGACTGGAATCGAGTCCAAATCAAACGTAAAAATAGAAAACATATCATTGGGACTGTTGTTAGTAATATAAGTGAAAGTTGGAATTGTTACCGGCCAAATTAATAGTACGGATTATTATCGACCAATAGGTAATAGTTTGGATTATTAAAATCCAATTTGCCTTATGATGCTAATGCCCGACTCACACTAACAAGTTTGTTTGGAGATTGGTCGGTCTGAAAAGGGTGTCTAACAAGTTGGTTAGATTGTTTCTAGAATTTACTAATTTGTATTGTGGTTAAACGAAGTTTAATAAGTTGGTTAGATCCAGCAATTTAGCAATTTTAATTGTAAATAAATGTTGATGGCTCTGCAAATTTGAAGGAAGGTATATGAACCAGGTACATGGAGTTTCAATTCAGCAAGAGGGAAGAAAAGAAAAGGGGTTCGTGGAACACGTGTCAATGAGAAAAATAGAAGAAAGAATATTTGTAGTGCAGTTTGGGTTGAATTTGTAAATACAAAACCAAATTATGACCAAAGACTCTATTGTAGACGTATTTGATAATTCTTATTATTGGAATAGGCTTAGTTTTTGGCCAATATATATTGAGCTATGATATATACGCTAGTTAAGTGGTTTAGCAAGTTTGATTGGTTACGCTTAATACTAGTTGTAATTAAGTTTTTTAACTAGTTTCCTTGGTTATAATAAAAATACATAGGAATTATTCAATTCATGTTTTCATATTTTTACCAATTCATGACCTGATATATAATTCTTAATGCATATGAAACGAGTATCATATAAAGACATTTTAAAAAAACATACATTATAGAGGTTATCACTTTAAGTTAATATATTTTGAGGTAAATTAACCAAAGTAGCGTTTGAACCCCGACACGTGTTGCGCGTAATAAGGACGTAGTATACCGAGCCTTAGAAAACTGTTAACATAATGTTTCCGTCATCACAGTCACAACATAACAGTTTTGCCAAACAACACCGCATCATGTATCGCATCCGGTATAGCGCAACTCAGAACCATGTAGGTTGCGGCTACACATCGTTAATGGTTGCCAAGCCAAGGAAACCAACGCTGGTTATGGTGTATCATCACAGCCACGAAACAAACAGAACGAAAGGCCTCAAAAGAACAAAGATCCATCATCATTGACACCAGCAAGCAACAGTCCAACCCAATAGGAACAAATCACCAACAAACTAACTAAGTCTCATCAGACTATAACCTGTAAACCAATAGTCCCAAAAGAGGTAAAGTCCAACATCAGAAGGGTCTCAGATGAACATGTGTTCATCATCATCGAATTCAGCAACTAACAATAACAATGTCTCAGTGGACGAAATCATTACAGCAACGGTTTAATCAGTTTAACAAATAACAGAATGTCATAAAACACGTGTAAACCGACGTCTCAGAAGAGCTAAAGCTCAACATCATGAAAATAATAAAGCAAAGACAAAAACATCATCAATAGCCACTATCCAAACCAAATCTGAAAACCCCAATATCTCACAAAAAAAACCAAAACATCATCAACAACCATAATCCAAACACCAACTCGAACCACACCTGAAAACCCCAATATCACACAGAAAAGGCCGAAACATCATCGGCAACGACAATCAAAACACCAAGTCTAACCGGATTCGAAAACCCCAATATCACACTAAAACAAAGTATATCAAACCTGAGACCCGAGTAACTCGAAAAAAAGAAAGGTTGCCTACATGCAACCATAAGGACGTCACTGGCGAGAAGGGAAACAGGGAGACCAAGATCTCAGTCACAAATCGAGCCTCCAAACGACCAGTGAAAGCACCAATCGAGGATCGAAACCGTGGCCCGCCGGCTATTCAACTCCCCCTCTCATCGCAACACCCAAGAAACGCCTCTCATCCACCACCTCCACCATCATGGTCGGACAAATCGGTCTAACCGAAGAGATTCTTGAATTGGCATCACCAGTAGACGGCGTAACTGGGATGCAGTCCGGCCACTGCTATGCACCGGTGGAACAAGGGTATGAGGCGGCAGACAGCGGCGACCGAAGGCGGCAGAGAGCAACGATCGGAGGCGGTTCGGCCACCGCTACACACCAAGAAATGGGTCTCAATTGCAAAGGAAGAGAAATACCCTTTTATAGTCTGAATCATGGACTTCTACAAAATGCCTCAGAAAGTGTGCACGCATAAAAAACTTGTACATATCCACTGCTCATCAAGTTTCTTTTTTCACATTATGTAATGAGAAAAAGTTCATACAAAACATACTCTTAGCTATATATTTAGGGTCATACTAGGAGAGAGATCAAATGATAACTTGTTTACTAATGTGAGTCACAAGTTGTCAATAACAAAAATGTAAATAACGAAAACATAATGAAAAAATTATAAAACGAAAGATAACATAAAAATAAAAAGCAAAAAACAAAAATGTTTCCCTCATCCATAAAAAAATTTATAAAAATATACCCAATTTACACATGTGTAAAACTGAATTTACACACATGTAATTACTATTATACACATGTGTAAATAATGGGTGGAAGTATATTTTTTAAAGTATATCAATATGATACGCATTAGAGAGAGAAAAAAATACTGAATTTTATGGTGAATTTTTTTTAGAAAATAGTATCATGAAAAAAAGTTATGACCATTAAAAAAAGATAGAAATGTCATGTAACTTGCATACGATATTAAATGTGTGGCTCATATTGATTCTTATAGTTCTCACAAAAAAAATAAGTTCTCAAGATACCCTCCCCGGTCATACTAAACGTACATCCATTTACATTTTTACTGTGACAATCGGCAATTCCAGGTCAACCTTTATTCGTACACTAATCACACTTATGTGAAATATTTACATGTTAGACTTAATTTTGATTAATTAGGTCGTCACACACACAACAAAGTACATTCTCCATATGTTATACATTGGTGACTGTAGAAATTACTCGGTCACATAGTCAAACCCGACACACGAACGTTAATGAAAATTATCTAAAATGATCATGTTCATAAATTATAGCGATTCAACTTATCGTCAAGTTTTAGTGTTATTAAACTAAAAAATAAATGCTTAGTTGATATAAGAAATATTTAGATGGTTGAGTGATGTTTAAAAAAAGGAAAATGACAATAGTTACATAAAAGAAAAATAAAACAACTTGCAAAAGCAATGCTATAAAAATAAATTACACCAAAACCATCTCTACTAACTTACCACCTAACAACTCTTGTTTCATTTTGTGAAGTTACCAACTGACCCCCCCCCCCCCCCCCCTTTCATTGAGTAGCCTACACATTTAACCTTACCATCATGTTCTCAAGCCTTATCATTGGTCACCTCATGTCCCCTTAAATCTATTGAACCAATGGGACCCAGTACCCCAGTGAGACATCAGCTGGTGAAGGTGTCTTACAACCTCTCCTTTGCCAGAGCTCAAGTGCAGTACCAAGTGAAAAAGGCCAAAGCTCTCTCCACCCTGCATTACACGGGCCAGTGATTGACAAAAGGAAGAGGATTCTCACCTCTGAGGAGATTGAGGAGGAGAAGAGGGAGAGGAAGAGGAAGGTAAGGGGAGAGAGAACAAGAACGACCCCTAGCTTCATGCAAGCTACAATTAGGGTTGCCCCTAGGCCAAATACTTAGGAGGATGAGTTAAGGGTAGCCAGATTGAATTATCTAGGGTCTAGGAACTATAACATTGATGAAATAATCTCTTTTACCTTGGATGAGTTAAATGAACTGACTGACACTGAAGTGTCAAAAGAAAGGAAGGAGGCTGAAGCTGTAAACTTGCTACTCAAGATCAAAAAAGAAAGGAAGAGAAAAGATTGTATAAAGCCCCTGTCCTCTCTCCAGTTCAAGAAAGTCTTGAAGTAGAGACTGTGGCAGTTGAACAAGAAACTCAGGTAGGTAGGGAACAAGATAGACAAAAGATGATAACCTACCTGAGTGCCACATGCCTCTATCAGGCAACAGCCCTACTTCCCATATCATATGAGTATATTGAGTTTGAGTACCTCAAGAAGCTAGAGTAAGAGGGCTAAAAGAAATGAAAGCTGCTAAGAGGAAGATGAGGAAAGAGGCGGCTAAATCAAGAGCCACCATCAGAGCCAATCAGAAGAAGTCTGTTGACAGAATAAAGATGGTAAGCTTCTTGAAGCGGTATGGGTTCTCCGAAAGGAGACTTGGTCTAATGTCTCTATCCACTATGGATGAGCACATTAGAGTGATCAAGCATAAGATTAAGAAGGGTTAGCTGGTAGACATACATTCTCCACCAAGTCAGGCTGCACCTAAAGCTGAGGTCAAGGTTGAACCCCAAGAGACAACACAACTTGGACCTAGTACTAAATCATAGCCAGTTTCATCTTCTGACCTATAACAAGGTCTTAAACCCTCTCCTTCTGAACATGTGAGGGAAAGGACCCAACTGAGTAGGATAAAGAAGGAACATCTTGTACTCAAGACCAACCTTCTCAGTTGAAATATAGAAAGAGGAAGAGGATGGCCATAAGAAGGGATAAGAAAAAGAAGAAAAAGTTCAAGGCATCCACCTTTGCACCTCATGATGGGTCATAACATCTCGAGGGTGAACAAGAAGAGGCTGCTCAACCAACTCCACTTCAAGTAGAGCCTCTTGCTATTGAGAGACCCATCCTGTCCTGGTCTTTCTTTACAAACCCAGACAGATGGTATGTCATAAGAGATTGGGGTTCAAGACATATACTTCTGGCAAAATATGATTGACCTTCCTCTGCATGATCTCTTTGACATAAGGACGTACTTTGAGAGTCTGCGGAATCCGGACTAGATGATGAAGAAAGGAATGGTCATGATTTTGATGAGGACTATCAACAGATGAAGATCAAGACTCAAAGTCATCCTTAAGTTTTGGTAGCATCAGTCTAGGGAGAGTTTGTAAGAGTAATCTTAGAGGCTGATGCAAACCAAAGAGCTCACAGTAAGCTTTCAGAAGTACAAGGAAGTTACTTTGAAAGATTTGACAAAAGCACTAAGAAATTCTCTAAGTGTCAGATCTTCCAAAGCCAAAGACCGTTTCTTTTGAAGCCAAAGATGAAGTCTTTCGAAGCTTCAAGACAAAGTCTTCCAAAGCCAAGAGATCGATTTCTTCTGAAAACAGAGAAGACATGCTTTCTCTGACATGCTTTTGACAAAAGCTGAACCACATTTTGCTGCCATCTCTGAAGACTCACCAACTTATACAAGTTAGTGGTATCTCCATACTATTTTCAACTGTAGATTAAGGTCTTAGAGTCTGTAACTTTCTACTTTATACTTTTATCCTTTGTAATAGTTAAGGATGTGAGCTATGACATGTTGTAGCCACTAGTCAAAAGGCAATCTGCCTATTGACTTTACATTGATCTTGTTGTCTAGAATAGTATTCCATCTAGCCTTCAAAGTATGGCTGGTTGTAGGATATAATATAAAGTATCTCATATACCAGCCCTTAGGACTAAGTAATTATAACAATTGTAAAACACTTGAGAGTAATATACATCATTCTTGAAAACCAAATACTTTTGTTCTACTTATGTTCTTTACCTTTGTTCTTTGTTTCATTTACCTGTTCCCTATTTGATCTGTTAAGTGTTGTTTGTTCTCTCCAACCTTGTGAAACCGTTGCATTACCCCCTTTACCTGTCCTGCATGCAGGTTTCCATATCAGCTTTAGTAAGAGCTGCTATTTGAGCAAGTAAGTGTATGTGAAACTGAAGAGTGATTCAAGATGGTGAGATCTTACAATCAAGAGCCTGAGAAGCTCTGATACCAATTGTAGGATCGGTTATGGTTGTTCAATAACAGTTTCACAGTTGGAGATAACACACTTACTAGATCAAATAGAGAACTAGGCAAATAAACAATAAACAGAAAGAACACTCAAAAACAATAATATTGGTTTTCAAAGATGATGTATATTGCTCTCAAGTGTTTTTACAAACGTTACAAGGCTTAGTCCTAAGACTGATACAATGAGATACTTTATACTACATCCTACAGTCAGCCATACTTTGAAGGCCAGCTGGACACTAATCTAGACAAAAGATCAATGTAAAGTAAAAAGGTAGATTGCCTTTTGACTTGTGACTATGACATGTCATAGCTCACATCCTATTGTATTACAATAAGGATAAAAGTACTAAAGTAGGAAGTTACAGACAAAAGATCATATTATATAGTTAACAAAAGTAAAAAGGTAATCACCAACTTATGTAAGTTGGTGAGTCATCAGAGCTCGTACTGGAAAGGTGGTCTGCTTTTGTCAAAAGTGTGTCAGTAGACACATGTTTTCTTAGTCTTCGAAAGAGTTCAGTCTTCAAGCTTCGTAAGACTTTGTCTTTAAGCTTCGAAAGACCTCAATTTTGGCTTCGGAAGATTTCTGCCTTTGGCTTCGGAAGATTTGACACATAGTTATTTTTCATTGTACATTGTCAAATCTTACGAAGTATTTCCTTCTACTTCTATGCATGCTGAGAGATCTTTGGTTAGCATCAGCCTCTAAGATAAACTCTTACACAAACATCAAATGCTATAATCTATAATCATCATCTTATTAATCGCATTCATTCATTCATTCATTCATCTTGTTCATAGTTACATATGCATCAAGTAGCATCATAATCAATGGATCTAAACCGATGCCGGCATGCAACGCCATCAATTGACGTTGCCAATACATGAAGCCGTTGACACCGGTTCCATAGCTGCTACAGCAGCAGTCAACGGCAGAGGTGTGCCGGCGGCTAACGATGCCGTCTCCCCCTTCTCACTCTTCAATGGAACCGGAGGGGAAACAGCGAGGCCCCTAAGGCCGCCTAATTTAGCATCACACTGAATACACCTAAATAGAGACCACCACCAAAAACACCACTGTTAACAACGGAATCGTCCACCGCTAAAGGAGGTAGGACCGCTGATGACACGGGAGGTAAGGAGACAATAGCCAGAGTAGCCTCCACCGTCTCCAGCACCATCAACCACCATATGTGTTGTTTCTCTCTCTACAATATGTCTACTACATATAAAAATAACACCAAGGACCAAAATATATAACATAATAAATCATGTGACCAAAACCTAAAAACCACAAAACTAACTGCTCATTTCATTTGGATTTTAAATATAGAGAATAATAATAACTAGTTTTTACCCGTCGTGCGTTGCGGCGACGTACGGCGACATACATGGCTTGATAAATTATAGACTACAATCGACTCGACTTGTTTCCAAACTAAATTTACGTTCAAACATTAAGTAATTCAAATTCATACCATTTAAGATACTAAATGTTATAAATAAATCAAATATTTAATATATTTTAATTATCAACTTGTATGTACAAATGATTAAGCAAGACTTACAACTATTAATGCATGTATGACATTCAATGAATTTAGTACTTCAAAACTTTGGCTTTGTTCTAAATTTTAAATACCAAATTTCCTATATACTAATCTACAACATTGGTATGTATCATGGTTTGTAATATATGTTTTAGTGGGTTGTATCTCCTTTAGTTTTTTTACATTGATTTTTTTATTTTAACCTAATATTTTTATATATTTTTTTACAATTTTAGTCCCAATATGTTTTGGTCCTCTATACTATTCATATTTTATAAATTTATCATTTTATGATTTGGTCTAAATTTTGTAACTTAACATGTTACATTGTGCGTGTGTGGTTTAACGTTTTTTACGCTTATATTTTACCCGTTTAATGGCCCCATGGCAACGTACTGGTCCTAGATCGACTTACTTATTATTTTATATATTTTACATTTCGTCTGCGTGATTCAACATTTTTACGTCTACTTTTATTCGGTTTTATTTTTTTTTTGTTATTTATTTTCTTTTTAGTATAAGGTTTTAGGTGTTGGTGGTCACTAATGATAGCTTCCCATTTGTGCTACTTGGTACAGTTTTACCCCGCTACAACATGGGGCTTACTACTAGCTGAAGCTTACTACTAGCTGAAGCTATTTAGTAATAAAAGATGTAGTACAACTAAAGGGTGTATGTTATTATAAAATCAGATAATAAAAAATGAATTTATGTAGTTAAACATAATTTATCTTTAGAAAACATCTTCACAGGATGAAAACATATTTTAAAAAATATATTAAAAATGTTATATAAAACAACCCAAATCAAATATGATAATACCTAGCTAATGTGTGTGTACATATATATATTATATACACACACACACTATATTATAATGCACGAAGGAAGTATTCCGACCAAAGTTAAGAGATTTGTAGGTACAACCCAAAAGATCAATTTAACAAGGGTAATTATGTCTTTCTAACGCTACTAAAAAGTGAAACTTTAAACTTGTTTACATTTAGACCCTTGTATCTTTAATTATATATAATTTTTTCCATGTTTGTTACAATATGCTTAAAAGAAATAATTCAGTTTTTTAAATATAAAACTAACCAGAAACGAGTATCATAATGAAAAGTGTCGCACGCACCGCATCGCGCGGGCACGTTACTAGTATATATATATATATATATATATATATATATATATATTATTGTGTAAAAGTAAATAATGTTTAAAAATTATAAACAACATAAAAGATTAGATTTAATCTTATTTTATTATAAAACAAATTAACTAAAGTCAAAAATTCTAAAAGTTAAATGTTTGATGCAGGTAATTATATTGCAGCTATTTGTCATCTTCTAGTCTTTTCCTTACGAATAATAAAAAGCTGACTTTAATCCAGCAAAAGAAAAGAAAATTGTTGGGATTATTGAAAACATGAAACATCTTCTTATCTACTTTTACAGCTATAACACCAACTAGCTATTTTGACCACCGTACCACTACCACCACCACTATCAGCCTCATCATGCCCCCCTCAGCACTTGTAGCAACGCTGGAAGCGAATAGATTTGGGCAGCCTACTCCAGAGGGAGAACACCAGCAACCCCACCATCGCCTAATCAACCAGAACGGCCAAGCGACATGCAGCAACAAATCTAATGGCTACAGTAACTCTTCAATGGTCTACAGCAGTCCATGGCAAAGGTGTGCCGGCGGCTAACGAAGCCGTCTTCCCCTTCTCACTCTTCAATGGAACCGGAGGGGAAACAGTGAGGCCCCTAAGGCCGCCTAATTTAGCATCACACTGAATACACCTAAATAGAGACCACCACCAAAAACACCACTGTCAACAACAGAATCGTCCACCGCTAAAGAAGGTAGGACCGCCAATGACACGGGAGGTAAGGAGACAATAGCCAGAGTAGCCTCCACCGTCTCCAGCACCGTCAACCACCATATGTATTGTTTCTCTCTCTACAATCTGTCTACTACATATAAAAATAACACCAAGGACCAAATATATAATATAATAAATCATGTGACCAAAACCTAAAAACCACAAAACTAACTGCTCATTTCATTTGGATTTTAAATATATAGAATAATAATAACTAGTTGTTTACCCGCCGTGTGTTGCGGCGGCGTACGGCAACAAACATGGTGTGATAAATTATATACTACAATCGACTCGACTTGCTTTCAAACTAAATTTACATTCAAACATTAAGTAATTAAAATTCATGCCATTTAAGATACTAAATGTTATAAATAAATCAAATATTTAATATATTCTAATTATCAACTTGTATGTACAAATGATTAAGCAAGACTTACAACTATTAATGCATGTACGACATTCGATGAATTTAATACTTCAAAACTTTGGCTTTGTTCTAAATTTTAAATACCAAATTTCCTATATACTAACCTACAATATTGGTATGTATCATGGTTTATAATATGTATTTTAGTGGGTTCTACCGTCTTTCACATTGATTTTTTTATTTTAACCTAATACTTGTATATTTTTTTTACAAGTTTACTCCCAATATTTTTTTTTGTCCCCTATACTATTTTATTTTATAAATTTATCATAAAACATCATAATATATTATCTCAAAAGATTAAATAATTTGTGTTGAGATGGTGTGATAATAACCATTACCTCTACAACTTCTCTTAAGACACTCGATTACCTGTCCAATCCACTATTTTAATTTTTGTCTTATGTGACAATTCCCATCGAGCACCACCAGTCCAGGTACCAACATCACCTACTAAAACCGTCACTTTCAGGGCTTGTTTAATGGATGCTAAGGTTTTCATCGATGGCTGAATATCAAGAGAGCAAGATGGTCGGCCACAAAGGGAGTAAATTAATCCGGAGGACAGAGCTCATCATCTTCGACAAGTATCAAAAGAGCATGGTGGTTGGCGACATTCAGGTTCCGTTTAGCGAGTGTGAAGAATGGAGGTAGCCATTGTCCACAATGACGATGGTTAACGGCGGAGGCGAGGACCGGCCCCGGCCAGTGGCTGATGATATTCGTATTTACAAGTTTGGAATTTTCATGTGCTTCAACTACTTGTACATTATTGTTGAACAACATAGCACGTGAAAAGGTCAGGCAAAAGACAGCTGTACGGGATGAGTAAAAAACGTCTCACAAAAGAAACTTGCTTATGATTATACATAATAACTAGTTAATACGAGCATAAAAGAGTGCACAAAATGATACCTTGCACCAATGTATATTAAATAGAATTCAAAGTTGATGGTATATGACTAGGGTGTCGGGTTCTTCGGGTTTTTAGATGTAGAAAAGCAGACCGAACCAAATAAACTATATTTAATCGGTATTCAAGTCCCGGTATTCGGGTCGGGTTAATCGGTGACCGGGTTGATCCACTTGAAAATTTAAAAATCAAAGGCAACATAATTGAAAGTGTTTTGGTTTTAGTAATCGGATTAGACGTCTCTTCACAAGTAGGTTTGGTAGTTATAGTTGAAAAAAAACCAAAATCAACCTCTAAGTCCACATGTTCTTCATACATATGCTTAATACAAACAAACATTATAACTATTGTTGCTCGAAGAAAAGTATAGCAATAACACATTACTAGGCTTATAAAACATGTTATATTAATATTATTATTCTCGGACGTACAAGGAGTAACAAACATATATTTTAAACAAATACAAGAGAATACTCGAGTATAGAATTATTATAACTTGTTTGTAATCGGTAAAAATGGTTTAATATGGAAGACGGATAGAGATTAAGACTTGTGTCATCGATTGAAAATAAAATGAAGAAATGATAAATCAAGTTCATAAAAAGTAAAAAACAAAGGTGTCAATTAATATCCTAGAATATGAAATATGGATTATCAATTATGACGATATGATATTCTGGTTATTCAAGTAAACCCAAATTGCCAAAATACAACCCAAATACCGATTTAAATAAGAATTTCGGATTTGGGTTTGATTTTAATCGGGTTCGGCTTTTTTGGGTTATGCCTTAATCGGGTTTGGCTTTTTCAGATTCGAGTAGAGTTTAATCGGGTTATGATTCGGGTAAAAATTGAGAGCAAAGGTAACCGTAGATCCATGTTCACGAGGTTATTTTGATTCTTCCATTAATCTCGCTTTTGTCAGAGTAAAACGAAAGCGAAACGTTTGTCGTCTTCATGTGGTGTTCAGACAGGTACGTTGCTTCCTCATTATACTACTATTTCATCTCTCCATTGAAACCCACAAATCTTTCTATACAAAGCTCAAAACCCATCGTCCCAATTCGTTTCATTGATATCTCCTCCACTGCATTCTCAACACAAGTCAGAATTCAAGCAATAAAACATCATTTCAATGGCTATAAACTCCACTGAAGAGGTTTTTTGAGCTTCTTATGCACTGCATTTTGCATTAATCGTTGATTATATCGTAATTTGGTTGTAAATTAAGTTAATTTCCGTCTGATTCTTGTGCTTTTTGCTTTATATGTTCTTGGGTTTACTTCAATTTCGTTTTTAATGGAATCCCTCTTTGATTTCATGTTCACGATTTCAATTTTATTAGTTTAATCTAGAGTTTTCCGTCAAAACGTACACTTGTCTCAGTTTTCAAATTGTAATGCGATCAATCTTAATTGTGATGTTATGAGGGTTGGTGTGGAATGTGATTCCTAGGGTTTTGAATTGGATGTAACTTCAAAGTTTTCGTCCAATCGGATTTTGGGAATTAGAGGCGTGAACATAATTCGCGGGATTGAGTTTTGTATAAACGGGTCCGGGTCAGTTTTCGGGTGAACCCATTTGGCAGAACGGGTCATGTTCGTGTCGGCCGACGGGTTCACGGGTGAACCGTATAATCTGTTTATTTTTTTTTTTTTTTATTTAAATGTGTTTTGCAGTGTTTTGTGATCTTGTTGACATTAGGTTGTAATCTTGTAATAATTGAGATTGTGACAGAAGATGATTGCTGCATCCACACTAGTGTAAAGCTGGATCCATAATGTGTTACAACATGAAGTAAAATGGTTTTTTTTGGTCTGGTCATCTGAAACATTTTTTTGTTCAGAAATATTAAATTATAAGGGGGTCAAACATAATTAAAAGAATATATATCTTACTTAAAAAGTATGGATACTTTGATGATTTAGGAACTTTAATGCATTGATAAATTTTTTTTTTTACTCACTTGAGCTGTTAAAGATAAAATATAACATGAATTGACCCACGTATATGTATATTGGTCGAATTCGCTGCAATTACATTATATCATCTAAAAATTTCTAAATTCCAATCGGAAAAATGGAAGTGATGTTGAATTCTGTAAGTGTGTGAGTTTTGACAAGTGTTTGTTAGGAGGATTATAATTGTTTTTTTTTCTTTTTGGTTTGCATTTTGACAATAATGATGGTTTTGCAATGGTTCAAGATTTTGCTTTTATTGAATCAGATTAATGTTTCATTGAAAAACTTGTTGCTCCATTTATGTGTTTGTTCTTTTATTCATTATAAGTTACATTGCTTTCCTCTGATTGTAGTTGTCTGTTCACTTCGTTGTCTGTTCACTTCAGTTAATATGAACATCGACAGTTACTTGGCTTTCCAAGTATATATATAAAATTTATTTAAATGTCCTTCATTGGCCTTAACAGTACATTTAGTTATCATCAATTTCCATTCTTGTGTTTCAAGATCATTTAAGGATTTCTGTACTGTCTTATTGGCTATCATATTTGTTCACTGACTCAATTGTATGCTACTTTTGGTGTTACAGCTTTAAAGAGGATAAATCTTTTTTTGGGTTTTTCTGTTTTTTTATATATTATTTGACTCTTCTATATATCATGAGATGAAGTTGCCTAATATAGGTAGCAAAATCAGTTTCAAAACAGAAATCCAAACACCTCTGTTGTCCCAACATGGAGACCGTTCATGTGCTCTAAATAAGTTAGGCATGTATAGACGTTCAAAGAAGGCTGATATTATTTTAATTTGAGGTCTGAGGAGATGGTTATGTTGTATGTATGTAGGGATGTGATGCTTACAGTGTTGTAGTATTGTCTGATGAATGTGAACTGCCAATGGCTCTCTCAAGTCCTTCAGTACCAGAGGTTTGTATTCCACTTAAAAGCCAGCTGTCATTGGATGCGCGGTTGAGCAATCAAAGCTACATCAACATGATGGAGGAAAATGCAGTTGCGTATTCAACATGCCGTATAGATGTTGATGATATTGGAAATGAGGGGAAGTCAGATTCTCAATGTAACGAGCAAGTATCGACGGTGAGTTAATGAAGTTCCACTATGTGTGTTGACTAATATCAGAATGATCCTATTCCTAGTGCTGGAAAACACGTGGGTCGTTGGAACTGCTTTGGGTCAAAATGTTTGATTAATTATTAGTGTGTCGTTTAGAAAGTTATTCTTGTAATAATTATCAATCTTTTGATTAAAATGATTTAGTATGTTTTAGGCATTAAAAATACACTTCGGGGAACTTATGTTCGACCCATTTGACCTCTTTTAAGCTGGCTTTAATCTGGATAGAGATTCAAAAGGAACCTGCATTGACACATTTATCTTCCTGTAAAACATACCATCCAAATCATTATGTTAATATTTTTCAAACAGTAATCATTAACAGGATTTACAAGAAATGTTTAAGCAGGGTTCAATACATAGATTTGACATAGGAAATCATTCTAAGAAATATAAAATTTTGCCCACTGGTATTTCTCAGAAATCACTGCAGAAACAGATCAGCTTCGACATGGGAGGCAAATACATGCAGCTGTTGATGAACCACAGCCTGATGCTATCCAAGCATTCCACTCGAGGTACTAACAATGTTTGACGTCATACCCTACTGAATATACATTTAATGTTTGCAAATTATCATTTTAACCCGTTTATGTGAAACAGGCTAATTTGGGCACAAACTAGTCAAACAGGTAAAATTTAAAAGAAATAAAAAGCCAATAAGGGAGCAAGTCTAGGGTGTCGTCCCAAGTGTTTCAAAGCTTTTACAACCTTCTAATTCTTTTATTTTAAATAGTTAGGATCATTATTTCAATCATGTGATACTTATTAACAATACTAGCAGCAACCATAGCCATGTAAATATGTGTTGTTTGATTTTTCATTTCTTGTATACTTAAAGCCTCAAAATGTAACATCTGGCTAATTAAGCGTTTGCTTTCATTTGACAGAGAGAAATGCAACAGAGAAAATTCTTGATGCTTCTAAATTGAGAAAGTATAAGCGTGCTGCCTCTTTTAATTCAAGAAAAATTGTTCTCCTGTTCTCAGTCTTGTAAGTTCACAGCTTCTCATGATTTTAGAAATTTAAATTTAAATTCAAAATGACATTAAAACAATTTCCAGTCAACCGACCAGCCTGACTTGTTTGGCTGGTTAATGTCATCAATCATTTTATGCAATTTAGATTTACGCAAGACCAAAGGGATATTAGATTAAAATCTAACAACGATTAGGAGGTGTGGAGTGCATGCTCTTATGAGCTAATATGATTATGGACATGACAAAAGGCATGGGTCAATGGGCAGAGCCCCTTGCGGCTATCCTGACAAAATGAATCCACTAAATTCCTGCCAAAATGAATAGGTGTCTATCAACTAATTCTCCCACCAAAATGAAAGGATTTCATGCTATAACCAACTTTCCTAGTGCTTTAATATACATTTTGACAACTATTTTATTGTTTGAAAAAACACACAAAAAGACATAAGATTTCTCTGTTTTTCTTCTCCAAGTTTTCTGTCAAACTAGAGTTTTTTCTTGGATTATCCCATGTTAGATTTCTTATAATGGCATTGAAAGGTAGAAATACTACTTTTGGGGACTTTCAAAACATGATTGGAGATTTGATCCAAGTCGATTATGGATTATTATCATCCCTAATCAAAATTTCTATTAATTGATCATTCATGGGGATTCATCAGGCAGATAAAGATTTGTAGGATTTATCTAAGTAAACCTCCATCTAGAGATGGCAATTTCTATCAATGTACTTATGAATGAGTAGATAGTTTTTATTTCAAATATGACAAATAATAAAATTTAGATTAAAGGGATGGGTCAAGCACTATAACAAGTTGTAGAATGTTTGCATCTCTTGAATCATTCTATCAAAGATTTAGACTTGTTGTAAGAATATTTCTTTTTGTATTAATGTTAACAAACTAAATATTTATAACCTATAAAACATTTAGTGTTTGCTCATTCCCTGATGAATACAAACCAAACCCGATTTGACCCTATTACCCAGCCCAGTGCGCCCAGTAATTGCATGAATGCAACCATTAAATTATGGATCACTGCTGACAAGTAGATGGGTCTTTTCCACTTTGTACGTGGACTAAGATGTGCGTTTTATCCCCTTGCTTTTATTGGTTATACAGGTCGAGTTTGGGAACATTGATCCTTATCTATCTAACACTGAGAGTTAGACAAATGGGGGTCGCTTCAGTTCATTCGGACTGAACTTACATTCACTTTGTAGGTCCACCTTTTCCCCTTGACAACGGTTGCTTTTGAAAATTAAAGAAATTGCTGCGTATGAAGACTTTTAGTGGGACCGAAGACGCTTAGTGCACCATGTTGATTGTTTTTTACAGACAAATTCTTTCAGTTTTTAGGAGTTGCATTTTGTTTAAATATCTAGTGCCCCTCTCTTGTTATGTATATAACATAAGCAAATATGTTGAACTTTAGTTGTTGATGATAATCTCTCTTTGCTTTCTGATTTGTGATGATGCAAAGATGAGGGTATGGGCCTGGGCCTGGGCCCAGGCCCATTTCATTTGCATATTAAAATTCAATTTGCAGGCTGATGGGGCATTTTTGTTGTTACATTACATTGTACAACCTAGGTTGACTTCAAAGCATTTAGAAAGACCAGGAAACTGCATCTGATGGGGGGGAACTTTTGGCACAATCTTGATCTTGAGGTGATGATTTTTGGTGAATTATGAGAGTTTCAACTGTTTTGACGAAACATAGCTAGGTAGCTGCACAATAGCATACTTGATGTAATCTATCTGCTCAAATCAACACATCAAATTCAGTCTATCACTTTTAATATCATCTACCAAACCTTTTGATCGACGAGTCCTTGGCTTCAAGTGTCTTTCAACGGGCAAGTACAAGTTCATGACTTCTTGGAATTGAATCTCTAGTCCTTCGCTTGGACTTACATGCAGAAGGAACCAGAGTTACTTGGACAGGTTTAAGAGTCGACTTTCAGCGTAATTATGCAATTTGGACAAAGGGAGGGATAGGCAAATGAAAAAAAAGAGAAGGAACATTTGTAGCATACCAAGAATAGAAGATAGGGTATGGTACATTGCTACAATAAGGTTGAGTTCCAAGTGTTTCACCTAGACAAGAGTAAACTCCATATTCCTAGATTCCATTGACCAATCCATGTAGAGATTATGATCAATCCATGTTGACACAAACATCTCTTTATACTTCTCCATCTAAGTTTGATTTAAATAATAAAAAACTCTTGAAAAAGTACATTAAAATTGTTAAGCATACCTCATATAAACAAAAAATAATGAATACGAGAGATAAAAGAAAGTACTTGGATATCTCGTTTATCGACATTGAATGAATTCACATGTAACTGTACATGCATGCATCCCATGTTGGAGTCTTGATTAAGATCTTCCACGTAAAATCAAACAACTAACGTTTGTATGCAACTGTTAGAAATGTTAGATTTATGCCATCTAAATATTAATTAAGCAGCATTTGGGAAGACTCATTGGCATGCTCATTAGAGTCAGGTCTTTATGCATTACTATGACATGTGGTTGCATACACTTGTCTAGCGTCTCTTTTAACTTAGTTAACTTCCAATCAATATCGTCCTCGTTGTCCTTGTGTATAAATGAAAACTATAAAAGTTTTGTAGGTTGAAGTTACACCAACAATATGAAGGAATGACATGTTATAAATGTGCTTCTTGTACGAGTTAGGGCTTTTCTATAATCAACAAATGTATTGTGCCTCCATCGAGGGTGAGTGAGTGAGGAATAACTCTTCAAACTTATTAGCTAAATCATTTTCATGATGGTCGTAAATATAACCATTAAAATGCGAAAGCGAGAAAACATGTTGCATCGAAGTTGTCCCTGCCTGGTTTATATTTTAGCATGCAGTGTATACGTATCTAAGCGTAAATACATGTGCTCGTTCTACTCTCTTCATGTTGACATAATTTACTTTGCTTCATTTTCTGCCTTATAAGCTCCGTCACCAAATGGGTTTCATTATCAAGTATTCTCCTTGCATATGGATGTCCATCCATATGTTGAACAATTGGGTGATTAAGTAGATTAAATGTCACCAGGACAGTTAGATTTTCTATACAAGAATATCTATGTTGATATTTCGTTATATTCACCATCACATTCACATTTAAGAAAAACTTGGTCATTTGACCGTTTTATATCTTTCTTCAATCCTTAAGTGATATAACGTAATCAAATTTGTGTGTTGTGTTTTGCACCCATTTTATCAACTCCCTTTTAGATGTAAACAACTAATGAGTGAAAAATATTAATATCTTGTTAGAAGAATCAACAGCTAAGGTTAGATAGTTTCATCAAAACTCAAAATTGTTAAGTAATTTTTAATTAAAATTGATAGTATATCTATGATGAAAAGAATGAGATGTTAAAAGAAGTCATGAAAATTGGAAAGAAAAAACACATACAGTTTATATAATAGACTTTAGTGTTATCTTGTGTCATATCAAATAGTTGATAAAATTTTAAACAAATATATTAAAGAAAGTTTTATTTGCACATATTTGTCGACAAATATACAAGTTATCAAAGAACGTACGTGCCATATGGCGGGTGTTTGGGATTGCTTCTGAAACAACTTATTAACTTATTAACTTTTCCAATAAGTTAATAAGTTAGTATGGGCTGACTTATTAATTTATTTCACTCACAATCATCATATTGTCAAACACTATAAAATAACTTTTTAACTTTTTAAAAGTTAATAAGTCAATAAGTTGTTTTGATAAACAATCCCAAACACCCCCATGATCTTGTCAATTACAAAACCCGTATGATATTATAGACGTGATTGATATGACATGAACTATAGACACTCAACTTAATTAAACATCACATGACCGCTATTATGTCACAAAAAAATAGTGTGGATAAAGAGGTGGTGTTTAAATAGTAACCCCTACTTCAATGGTTGCTTAAAATTATCTTTAGAACAAACTATCAAATCAAATGTCTTGGTGAAGTTGGCGGTTTGTTCTCCGTGTGATATAAATGCAACCCGATTGAAAATCCAAACCCATTTCACTTCATTTCATTTCATTTCATTTCATTTCATTTGTTCTTGACTTTCTCTCTTCTCCGTCATTCTCTCTCTCTCTCTAACATTTCACAGATTCAGATCTGATCACCGAAAAACGTCTGAAACAACAACTCGATAAGATAATGGCGGTGGTCTCACCTCTTGCCAAATACAAGCTCGTCTTTTTGGGTGATCAATCCGTCGGCAAAACCAGCATCATCACCAGATTCATGTATGACAAATTCGATACTACCTATCAGGTAATTTTTTTATTACGTTTAATTTTCCATCGTTCTTCTGTTGATTTGTTCATGAATTGTGTGCGATTGAAGACGGATCGTTGGATCGGGGTGTGTAATGTGTTGTGCGCGATTTAGGTTTGGATCGGTGTTAGATTAGCGAGATTGTGTGAATTTTGTTTAGGTTTTGTGTCCATTCGACGATTCGTTATTGTTTAGTAGTTATTTTGGTGAATTGAAGAGGTGAAGGTATGACCTTGCATGGGGAAAGAGAGACGTGTTTATCACATGGCTGTGTTTACATGGTCTTATGCTTAGTGGATCGGATAGGTTGAGGCCGGACATGAGCTGATCTGTTTTTGGGAGTAGGATAAGAAGTGGTTGATGTGTGGGATTGATTCTGCTTGCAGTGAGCTGAATGGATATGCAATATTTGTAACAGTCTTCTAGGTTGAGGTTTTTGCACTCTATTTCATGAAATTGATCAGCTTGTATTTTAGGATGCGCGTGTTGATTTGCTAGTTTCTTTTTTGTTAGGGGATGTTTTTCAGGGTTACCATGTCTTGGTTACAGGAGTGTGGTGATATTGATTTTGATCCAGCTGATGAATCCTAAATTATATATTAAATGTTAGCGCAAACATGTTTCTGGTTTTCTCATTAGTTTTTTGATGATAGGTAAGCATTTAACTAATAGTGTCTGAACTATGTTGATGTGTGCACAGTTGCTCGTTACAAATGTTCATGCATGGAGCAATGTATTATTCCTGAAAATAGAAGAATTTGAGAACATTCATATGTTCTTACATATGTATAGTACTCGCCTATAAATCAGTAGCTTTGGTGGGGGTGTTTGGTGGATTGTCTGAAACTGATTATGTTATTTGAATCATGAGAAGTAGATGATCAACTGTAATAAACAGGTTATAGATGGCAGTTTGGGTGTGCTTTTGCTATTGGAAGTTAATTTGTATCCACTTTGTAATACATACAATGATCAAAGTGGAGATCATTGGGTGTGCAGTTGCTTGACAGACAACTTATTAGAATAGATTGATAACAGTACTAACTGATTTCTTGTTTGAGATAATTTGTTCAAATATGGTCTGCGGCTAAACATTACTTTCAGCCACGACTGTAGAATTATGTTACATTTGATAACTACATACTGAAGGCAGACAGAAAAAAACATCTAAAAGCCACCTCTTCAGTGTTCCTTTATATGTGCATATGCACATACATAATAGCCAATGGTTTGATCTATTATGCACGTCTAATATGCAAGAACAATATGTTTGAACTGTCAGTTCCCTTTTGTTAGAATTTTAGATGTATTTTTTCTTTGCAAAAATTCCAATTGCAGGTGTTCTCTCTTCTTGAGCCAAGTCTTTTCTTAGTTTAGTTTAATTGGCAAGTGACATGATATACAAATTTACGACTGCATACATAGAGAGACTATTTCATGATACATTATAGAATATGCACATTGAAGGGTACAACGTTCTGAGGTGCATACCATTGAGTATTTTGTCAGACTGCACATTGATTAGCCTTTTATCATTGTTATTTGGACCTGCCCATTCTTGTGCTCTTTTTGTCCTTATTGTTCACTTTTTATTATGTTTGACTTTATAATCTGCGCACTTTCAGAGGGGTGTTTATAAACTAAAAGCTCTGATTTATATTGATTGGATATTACTGCAGGCTACTATTGGCATCGATTTCTTATCGAAAACAATGTACCTGGAAGATAGAACAGTTCGATTACAGCTTTGGTAGGTTTTAATTAGTACTTGCTTGTTTCTTTAATTGCTCCAATAATTATGTTGAATTTCTGGTAATACTTTGCTTATGTTAATAAATACATGTTGTATTCTGAATGTTTCAAGCTTTTTAATGATGTTTTTAAATGGTTTACTTCATGTCATTTCATTATACATTTGACATTCTTTACATTTTGTCTGGTAACATTCCAGGGATACTGCTGGGCAAGAAAGATTTAGGAGTCTCATTCCAAGTTATATAAGAGATTCATCAGTTGCAGTCATTGTCTATGACGTCGCTAGTGAGTAGAACCTCACTCAAGAAGTTATAAATTATCTCATCCACATTTTTTTTTTCTCTAAAATATTTTTTTCTTCTTAGTGCCAAACATGTGTTGCTTTTTTTATTTGAGATATTTGAAAAAACAAAAAACACAGGTCTTTTGTTAATCATGGTGCATCTTGGAAATACAATAACTCTAGCCTGCCACATTTTCCTGTATGAGCTACCTGAATAGGCTCTAGTAGAAGCAGGCAGTTCTAACCTGCTTGTATTAAAAGACGTTAATTCTGGTTGCAATTACTTTGATAACTGGCAAAAAGTAGAAAATTTGTTAGAAACGGAATTGGTTGAACAGTCCAAAAGTGGCCTAACTTGTAATCACAAGGTCTTCTATTAATATATGTACAAGAAATAATCTTATTAATTTGATATATAGTTTTGCTGTTACTTTTTACATTATTGTTTTCAAAATAAAATGAAGTAAATCTTGTTGGCGTCCGACTTGCTCTCGTTTTGGCCTCCACATTAAAGTCACATTTTTTCCACTTATACGTTTTGACTGTTTGACCTGTTACCCAAACTGTGCATTTTGCCACCTCCAAGACCTAGGATATTCTGAATCTTTGTTATTATCCAGTAAGCATACATTCACATAGAACAATAATTTAAAAAGTTGTTTCAGCTGGGCAGAGGAGTAACAACAATGGTTGCTATAATACTCATATCCTTGCGTGAAACAAGAAATTGCTGATATAAAATGTTTCAGCTCGGAAGCACCGAAGCGGCCCAAAGGTGGAGTACCCGTTTCGGGTACTTACTGGAATCGGAAACGCGGCCGAAACGCGGCCGAAGCGTTTCGAGGCCGTATCGGTTTCGGGGTGTACAGACGGGGACGTTTCGAAGGAGTTTCCTCGGAATTTCGATTTTAATTTAGGGTTTCGGTTTAAGACTTTTGATGTTACCTTCAACCGCCACTCCGCCACAGCCTAATTGACTTCTTCAGCCTTCTTCAATCAGACAATCAGACGCCTAATCGCATTCAACCTAATCGACTTCTTCAGTCTAATCTACTTCTTTAGCCTAATCGAAGACATTTTGCACTGAAATACATTATGCATCTTCAATTCTTCATTCTTCAGCCAACTACATTAGTTTGGCGAAGGATATTCTAAGTTTTTTAATTTTGAGTTGTTTTTAGTAACTTACACTCGCGATTGAAGAAGAACCATAGTGTAAGTGTGTAATAAGAAATCAGCTTTTATAGGAACACACCAATGATTCCCTTCAACCTTTTAAGTTTTAAAACATCTTGCAGTGAAATTAAGTGAATGGAGGTTGCCGATCTCACACTAGACGAACCGGGTTATAAAAATGATTTGATTATTGATATTAATTACCTAAGGAATTTGTTTTTGGAATTTGTTTAATACTTTAATATCTATTTTAGAAATTATTTGATATATTTTTATATTTTTCTTTGCCGTACCCGTATCTAGAATTTTTGATATTTGCCGTTCCCCGTACCCGTACCCGTACCGTTCCCACCTCCCGTACCCGTTTCGGTGCTACCTAGTGTTTCAGACACTTATGTGTTCTGTATTAACCTGCTTCCTGTATGTTATTTTGCAGATCGACAGTCATTTTTGAACACTGCGAAGTGGATAGAAGAAGTACGCACTGAACGCGGCACTGATGTCATCATAGTTCTTGTTGGAAACAAAACCGATCTTGTTGACAAAAGGTTTGAGTTTAAGAATTTGAACGCATTTTATACTTAAAAAGCTGCAAGTTTTTGTGAAAGTAGTCACAAGCCAACGTTTCATCTGCCGATCTTGTTTGGTAGAGCTGGCAAGATGGATGGGTTGGGTAATAGGTCAAAAAGGTTTGACTTGATATGGTTCATTTTTTTTACCACTGATCAAAACTAGATGTGTCAGGTTGGAATGCACTGCAATCACTCTTTTCTGTCTCACTTTGTCTTTTCTTAACAAGTAGTTGATGAATTTAAAACAAAAGGAACATGTTTATAACAATAGTAGTAGTAGTAGTCCATATCATTGAATAAAACGATGTACAAGCTAATGTATATTATATATTCACTTTAGGCCATTTTCAACATGTTTACCATGTCATTTAATTTGAAGCATTCCTTTTTAGCTAAATTCGTTTCACTTACCATTTTAACCTGTTTGAGATAAGAATTACCCAAAATCAACCCGTTTATAAGTAAATGTAAATTGCCACCTCTATTATCTACTACTTCACCAATCTGTGTTATCATTAGAACCAACCATATTTAGGTTAAAGTATGTTTTAGGTCATTTAACATTTTAATTTGACAGTCCTCTGTATATTGTAATGTGACTATGTGAGAAGCAATGTATATGTAATTATACTTCCCATTTACTGATGATGCTGAGTTTTGATGGTTTAACAGGCAAGTTTCAATTGAAGAAGGAGATGGAAAAGCTCGTGAATTTGGAGTCATGTTTATAGAAACCAGTGCAAAAGCGGGATTCAACATTAAGGTCTAATCTGTTACCTTTTATACAGCATCCATCAAACATACCACTGTTTCTTTATATACAAGTATGATTTACGTAGCTATGTGCTATGTGCCCTTGCTCACCGACCAGTAAGTTCGGTTGTAGCACGAGTAGGGGTGCTAAAAGGGTCACGTTCATGGGTTGGCAACCTGACATGAACCTGTAAATGTGACCCGAACTGAACATGACACTCGTATCTGCGGATGACCCATTTAGTCCAATTATTTGTTTTTTTTACATATTAGTACTCTAAAATTACAAATTTACAACAAAAATATTCAAATGTGTATAAAACATGATGCCAAAATATTTTTAACTCTCAAACTTTGGAGTAAAACACCAAACTAGTTTAAGTTATGACAAGAAACACATTTAAAAAATGTTATAAAATAAATGGTCAACCCGCAAACCCATCAGGTTGACCCAAATCCATCCATTTAGCTAACTTTGTTTGTGGGTTCGACGTGAAACTGACGGGACTGTTCGGGTAAAGCCAAACCTGTGAATTTTGTGCTAGGTTTTGCTCTTATCTTACTTTAAACCCTAATATACCTATGGTTTTCTCCCCTCTATTACAAATGTAACAACATGTTTGCATTAAGGAACCTAGTGGCTAAATGATTAGGTTGGGTAATGGCATAGTTGGTGGCGGGTAAGTTTTATTACGGGTCGAATCAAGTTGGAGTGATCCACAAATACTTTGGAAACTTGCATGTTTGACCTTGAAGTCAAACAATCTCTCACACCCATAACATATGTATTCTATAATACAGCCTTTGTTCCGAAAGATTGCTGGTGCATTACCGGGGATGGAGACTCTTTCCTCCACAAAACAAGAAGACATGGTTGACGTGAATTTGAAATCTTCGGGTAACGCATCACAATCAGAGCAACAAGGTGGAGGATGCGCATGCTAGAGCTTATAGTGGTGAGAAATGATGCATTTTGTAATGGATTGGTCGGTTGGTTAGTTAATATGTTAGATAATTTTGGTTTGTAAGTGACATGATGAAAGGAAGAAGATACGATGGATCTTCATTATACATTTCTAGCTTTATCATTCATTCTCATAGAGCAAGACATTCATGACTGTCCTGATAATGAAAGTTTTTTTTTAGCTCATATTGTTGAATGTTCTTAACCATGTTCAAGTATCATCATCCTTCATCATGACAACGATCATCACCAACCATCACCAATTACCATCACCCTAATACCTTGTTGGTGTTAGGATGAAAATGGGTACAAAGAGAAATAGGTTTAAATGTAGACTTGATTAATATTGTCGTGCGACTTTTTTGGGACTTATGTCACATGCGATGTTGTCTTGTGTGGTTTATTGGTCCGACATCTTCACCCCATCGTTGTTTCAAAATCACTTAAAGCTCAACCATTGTTAGGTTTATGTTTGCTACTTGTCCAAAAAGTTGTTCTCTTTCTGATTTGGATGTGTGCATATGCCCTGACAATCTGACATGTGTAATGTGTTCATGTCTATAATAAGCAGTGATCCAGTCGAATCTCATTCCATACATGTCAGACAATAGTTTGTTTTGGAAAGATCAAAATCTTTTATTATGTCCACCCCAATTACTTTCAAAATCAGTTGGCTCGATAGAATGAGTTCATACCATATGACGGATATGACATCTAAATGTCTTGTCTTTGGACAAAATTTTTCCTACTATCGTATGCAAATACAATAGTGATGTAGTGTGTAACAAAACAATAATGTATGAAATTCTTATAACAACCTAAGACACATTTGTCATACGTAAACCTATACAAACCCGCATTTTAGAACTTTAAATCCAGTAAAACATATACAAACAAACATATATTGTCATTAACAACACACTTGTTCTATAATACTTGTATGGATGTGACAAACAAAAATATATTACATATAGCTGCATTTATATTGTTACTGTTATCACCGTACACTTTTAAATACCAACTCCGCACCTATCATATGTTTACAACATCCATAAATAATAATTGCACGTCATAAAAACATACGCTGTAAAGAAAATAGGGGAACAAAACATTATAACCTTTTATGCAAGGTTTTTGATAGTATAACACATACAAAACATGTCCATTATTTGTAAATACTGGCTCAATCACGGTGGACCTAAGAGCACGGTGTTGGGGCACCCACACCACATATGATTTATATATTTGATCAAATCTTGAACGACCCCCAAGAATTTTCTAGATCAACCCTTATGAAATTTTCACACCGACACTCATGAAACTTAAACATCCAACCCTATGAATTTTTGACACCGAATCCAGCCAATGAAATCAATTTTTAATTTTACAAATATAAATTAACACATATTTCGGAAAATTCTTTGGAACTCAATGCCTAATAGCCATTTCAAAATTTTATTTAATTACCCCATTAGCTCAACCATTAAACAATTAAACCTAATAACTACGCATAATTCAATTACAGTTTACAAAAGTAAAATACTAGTGGTTATTGAAGGGACAACCACTGACAACCCCTCTATTAGTTTTTCATTTTTTTTATTTTATTTTATATTTTAAATTTTACTTTATTATTTGATTATTTGTTAGATTAATTATTAGATTAATGATTAGTGTTATATTATTTGAAAGCTTGATTGTTTGAATGTAATGTGTGGTTGCGTTTACCTTGCTATCGTTACTTTGAATATTGAAACTTATTTGTAGAATGATTATTAGATCATTGAAACTTGTTTGTTAATGTGTTTTTTAGTGAATTCAGATAATATAATGCAACGATTCTCTAAAAGAAAAGGTCGTAGTTTCAATTTTAAGACACCAAATATATTATTTTGAATAACCTTCCTTCGGATCCTCGTGATTAGGGACAAACTCCATGTTATATCTAGTAAAATAAAATTATAATCTATACTATATTATAATGCACGAAGGAAGGATTCCGGCCAAAGTTAAGAGATTTGTAGATTTTAAGCGTAAGGTACAACCTAAAAAATCAATTTAACAAAGGTAATTATGTATTTTTAACGCTACTAAAAAAATGAAACTTTAAACTTATTTACACTTAGACCCTTGTATTTTTAATTATATATAATTTTTTCCATGTTTGTTACAATACGTTTAAAAGAAGGAATTCAGTTTTTTAAATATAAAACTAACCAGAGACGAGTATCATAATAAAAAATGTCGCACGCGCCGAATCGCGCGGGCACGTTACTAGTATTTGAAAAAGAACAAATGAAAACATACATCAAAAACAAAAAACCTACAGTCAATACTAACTTGTTGGATCGAAAGGTAGCATCAAACGAGACAACATCATCAAACATAAAGCAGCTCTACTTCACATCTTTTCAATCTAAAATAATCCATTTTGAGCACCTTCGTCACCTGTAAGACGCATGAAAAATCATGTAAATACTCTTCCCTTCTCAAAAGTCGGCATACAAACATTTCAAAATGAAACAAACCAATAAACAAGTTAATATCCGCCTTAAAGGTCTTGCATCGATTGATGTTACACTTACATCTTTAAAACCTCCACATGTCATTCTCATTATACTAAACGCTTTGACCGGGTAAATATTCAAATTTGACATGCAAAAATTATATACATATAAATTAAAACTTTCTTAATATGTACTAAAACTAGTATTATGATCCCCGCGTTACGACAGGGGGCGTAAAATGATGTAAAAATTAATATCAAAGCGTAGTCGCAAACCCGCATGTTGAAGGGATGTAAAACCATAAAGAAATAAAAAATGGAACACCAAAATGTTGTTGTCAATTTGTGCGTTGAAGAGGAAGTTAACACCATTGATAACTTACGTAAGTTTATATAATAAACGAATGTTGACGAGAATCTGCTCGTTAAAAAGAACGTTGAAGCTGTTTATAACATACGTTTATTTATGAAAAACGAAACTTTGACGTCGATAATAGTTGTATATATATGTTTTGTTTAAAAGCAATACATTATGTTATATTAATTATTCAGAAATAGAAATAGAAACATATAAGTAAAAATAAAAATCACAAAACCAAAAAAACACTTTATGATATAAAAGAAAGTGTATATAAAAATTATAATTTTACCACATGAAAGAAGGCATAATGGAAGACTTTGAAAGATGGCATAGTGGCTGAAATAATTATAAATTTGCCACGTAAAAAGTATACATTACTTACTTCTATACAGGGGTGGAAACGAGCCGAGCTGCTCGCGAGCTATTTGAGATTTGATAGATAAAAAGCTCGAAATGAACCGAGCTTTATCGAGCCCGAGCCGAGCTCGAGTTTGAAAAAAAGCTCATTTAATTATCTAGCCCCGAGCCCGAGCTTCACGTATCGAGCTCGAGCTGGCTCGCGAGCCTAAACGAGCTTTTTATTTATATATTTTTATTTAATTTATTAAATATATTATATAAATAAATTTTATTATATATAAAGTTATGATAAAAACAATTGAAGAATATGTATAATGTTATATAAAATATATATAATTATAAATATATATATACCAAAATTTAATATAAAAAATTAAAAATAATATTTAAATAAAAAAATGAGCTGAGCCCGAGTCGATCTCGAGCTTGAAAAAGTACTTGTCGAGCCGAGCTCAAGCTTTAAAAATAAAGTTCGAAACGAGCTGAGCCCGAGCTCGCCGAGCTCGAGTCTATATGAGCTCGGGCTCGGCTCGGCTCGGCTCGTTTACACCCCTACTTGTATAGAGCTTTTAGAGCTTCACTATACCTTTTAAGTATATTTTAAGAATCATACCATAAATCGCCCTAGATGAAGTGGTTAATCCAATAACCTTGAGTAAGACTTTTTTTAGTTTGATTCATTATGATACATTTTATATATTCTTTTGCTCATTTACTATGACTTTTAGATATAATTTAAAATATCGAATATAGCATTTTGCTTTGTTTATTATCAACTTCGTATAAATTTTACTCAGATACGAATGGAATGCACTATATTTTTATGGGTTTTTTTGTCAACGTGCCGCTACAAGTTTTAAAAAACTTAAGTTGTATTTAAAATTGAGTACGGTATATAAGTTATATCGAGTGTTGTAACCGTTTCTGATATCGTGATGCATCGAACTGATTATGAGTGAACTTCATTGTTGTTGGTATTGATATTATCGAAACTGGTATTGATTTTTATTTTTATGGTTTTCAATGATCTGAATCAATGACCAAACTTCCACCGCATAGCCTGTAGAGGAATTGTAATAAGATGATCAATAACTTGGAAAAACTTGAGAGTCACAAGTTAACTTTCAGTTTGAAACTATTTGGGTTTATACCAAATGTTCAATCGGATAAAACTCAAGTTTAGAAATCAAAGTATGAATTCTTGTGTGTTTCAAGATCGTGAACCAGAAGAGAAGAAGAAGAGTGACTAATCTTGTACAAATTCGAAATATTTCAGAGATGGGGTAACTGCATTCGGCAGATTTTCACATGCAAATTTACTATTTTAACCCCCCGAGTTTCACATGTGAAATTTCAGGAAAATCAATTTTCCCTTGCTAAGGGCTGCGCCCCTTGGACCCCGCTACCAGGGGCGCTGCTCCCTGACCCTCGCCAAGGGGGCGTTGCCCCATTGAAACCCCCATTACATAGGGGCTTCACCCCTAATAAGGTTTTCAATATCAAAGATCATAATAAACTCAAACAAGCCTGCCCACGCACCTCCTAACTTGTTTGATGGATATTATGATCATATTGGTCATTAGTCAATCCAATTACACTAAAATATCTAACATTCCTCCCCCATTTTAGTGTAATCCTTGATTAACTAAAACAAACTCTGTCACATCCTGGCGGAAGCGTGAAATGCTTTGATGTGACTATTGGCTCAAAACACATTGATTACAAAGTATACAATCACAACAGATAGTTAAAATAAGCATATCATTAACCATTCATAACTTTCGTGGTTACATTTCATATAAACATACAAAATTTGCCATTTTTCAGACTTTTACATATTTTTAGTAACCTTATTATAAAAGTTTATCATAGCCACTTCATATAGTTTTCCCAGCTAGTAGTGGACATGAACATCCATGAAGGTGCTGAGATCCATTAAATCCGCGGTTACTCGAACACAAAGCTTTCCTATACATCATACCAGCCATTATACAGATCGTATGTAAACACGTAGTTATAATACATGCTGATTACCTGAAAAAGCATACTCAAAATGGTCAACAATAAGTTGGTGAGAACATAGGTTTAATAACTTATCAAAAAATTTCTTATCGATGCAACATAAATAAGATCACAACCAAACCTACTTATATGCCAAGTGATTTATAACTGTCATACATATAAATTACAGAATCAAATAATATAACATCACAACACTTATTTTGTTGATGCATGAAACATGTTCCTAACTAGCGCTACCTATATTATCTGACGGTTGCTTATACGAATTAATGGTTGTACTTATGACAGAAAAATGACAGTAACTTATCAAAATTCTTATTCACGTTAGCATCAATAGTAATAAACACAGTATGTTTTTCCCTAAAAAACTTATAAATAAAAAGGGGCTATGTTACTCACCTTAAATCCAGCAAAATCCCTATAAATAATTATATGTTAGAAATATTTTTTATTTCTTTAAAATTTTCATCATTTATACCTTAAATCAAATAAAAATTCCAAAACAGTAGCTGCAGCTATCTAAAAATTACCAAATTTTATAAACAGTAATATCTCAAAATCCAGATTAACATGTGAAAATTTCAGTTAATACTTATTTATAACTAATTTCTTATAATTTTACAAGATTTACATTAAATAGAAGAAATAACTACAGGCATCTAAAAATTTATAAAATACATACAGGAGTTCCTACACAGCATTTAAAACTTTTTATAAAATTTTCATGATTTTAACTACTGTTTTTCTATTAATTTCGATTTTCTTCATTTTATTCCTTCTAAAATATGTAATTTTAATATTTTAATGAATTAATTCATGAATTTATTCTGAAATTCCAACTTATTGTTAGGGTCATCACATAATTTTTTTGGATTTTTATCATCCTTAAATTTCTTGTTAGGCATTTTTCTCCTATTTTCTTGAATAAATCATAATAATTAATATATCCTATAAAATTTTTCTAAAATTTCCAGATTATCATTTCTAATATTTTCTAATAGATTTCTAAATTTTATTTCACAATCACTGTCAATTTTATACTTAATCTATTTTACTTAATAATTCATTAAATAACACATGTTTCAACCCTTTATTTTATTTAAATTCTTGGTTTTTATAAAATCCTTAAGTTTTCTGTTTTTAAACCCTTTTCTTACTGATTTAAAAAAAAATCAATTGTTCATGAGATTTTATACATAATTTTGGTGGTTAATCTTAAAGGGTTGATCATATATGTAGATCATACATATATAATTTCTTAACTTGTTAATCATAAGGTTTTTGAGAATCCAACCTTGTTGATGGAATAAAGAAAGTGTGTAGAGGATGGTTGGAGAAGACTTCTAGCTTCTTGGGTTCCAAAGCTTGAAGAAAAGGTTCTTGAACTTGAAGGACTCTTCAAAGGATCTTGATGATGATTTGTGATGGTTATGGTGGTATCACAATCCAAAAGAAAATAATGATCAAGGGTTTTGTGTAGTACTAGAACCGAGAGTAAGAAGAAGGAGTGTTGAGGGGTTGTTGGTGTAAAGAGTGGCGGTTTTATGGTGTTTAGAAATTGGGATGATGAACTATATGGTGATGAAGATGGTGGTATTCTTTGTTGATGGCGAGTGTAATGTTTAAAGTGGCCGAGAGTTATGCCAAACAATAATTACAATTCATAGCTTGGATGAGTTGGTGTTCTTAGGGTCTAGGTGTCAACATATGAAGTATTCTTAGTGTTTGATGATGATGCATGGAAATCGGCCAAAGCTATGGTGGCTTAAGGAACCATCATTAGCTTGATGAGGTGGTTATGTAGGATTGCTATGTGTCCAAGGATTAGGTGTGTTAAGTGTCAAGCTTTGGATGAGGATTAGTGTGATGTTGGTTATGATGTTAATCGACCGAGGGGTTATGGAAAGAAATCATTATTTTAAGCTAAGTGTTGATCTAGGAGGTTAATGACACTCTTAGTCATTAAATTAGTGTTAATGTAGTGTTAAACTTACTAACTCATGTTGGTTTAAGTCTTAATAACCGATTACAAGGTTAAGTTAGTGCTTTGGTTGAATGTTTAAGTATTTAAGATTAGTTTGGTTAAGATTTTTCATGTAAATTTTCCAAAACTTAACTCATTTGGTTATTGTTTGGTTAAGTTGTAATTTTAACTTATTACACATTAAATGAGAAACATAATATGTAAATAACTAAGCACATAAGTTTATGGTTTAGTATCCTTAACGCCTCATAAAAATCACAAAAATATACATACATGCACACGTAAAAGATCATGCATACATGCAAACCATGAAACCTGCACATATATTTATACATGCTAAAACATATATAGATACAAAATATATCATATAAAGTCACCTTAGAAATTTTAATTTAATATATGTATATATATATGTATTTAGAATTCACTTATATAAAATCTTAGTATTAAGTTTTCTAACCTTAATTTTCAGGGTCGTCACATTCTCTCCGTCCTGAAATTCATCTGTTGTCAGTATCTGATGACATGGGAAGTTTGTCTTTATAACTGTCATTTTCATTTAGTTTAACCTCACAAAAGTGTGGATATTTTCTTTTGATTTCGTCTTCCCGTTCCCATGTAAATTCAGGTCCTTGTTTTGAATTCCATTTGGCCTTCACTATTGGGATTTTACTTCTCTTTAATCCCTTTACTTCTCTATTGTCACACCCTCAAAATCCGCGTGCGGGGTTTTACCGCGAGGCGCGTGACATACCAGGATCTCAGTCATTAGTTACCAAGAACGACTCTATATGATTAATAAACAAAACCAGAGTTAACGTTTAAAATACTGCGGAAGCGTTTTAAAACCAGAAAACCCAAAACAAGTAGTATGTAAAGAGAATGCGCAAAACATACGCGCCCCAAACACAAATGTTTAATATGAAAATAATCCCAAATTTGTAAACAAGCAAATGTAGACAACTCAACAATGCTGACGTGCGTGCTCCTAGGCAACTGGCAACCTTAACCTGAGAATAGCATACTAACAAGTCAACACATGGTTGGTGAGTTCAAGAGTTTGCGTTAAAATATAAACCAATCAACAGTTTCCAGAGCATAAGTAGTGTATTGCAATAGATAGCTAGTCTATTAACATAAAAATATTAATCATAGTGATTTCGCGATCGAAGCTGACTGTGTTACGTTTGTTGCCTCCCGTCACGACTTACCAGGTCGTGACGAATATATGTTAGGACAAAATTGCACCCGTTTGACCTCGAGTCGCACAGGTGGGGCTCGTCAGACCCAGTAGTACTACCCAAAATTTCTCCGCTAGTCAATATTAACAATCCGAAAGTGTAAGGACTTTTCCATGGTAAACAACACTATATCAATATTATACACACTCATATATGAAAGCGTTTGTGATCAACAGTATGCTATCTCCCCCAAAAGAGATTATGTAAAATGAGTGGGGCAAGAACTCACCTGATACGCGCAAGAATTAACTTAGAGCTTAACTTGAAAGAAAAAGACACCTTCAAAGGTCACCTAGAACACAAGAGTACATAAGTACGTGTACACAGAATCAACATGAAACCCTAAGTGCTTTACAACCCAAAGAACTCAAGGTTTTAGAAAGACAAGACACATTTGACCCAGTTGACCCGTTTGACCCGTTGGTGACATTATAGGTGATAACTCGTTAATACTAACACAACAGCATATCATACATGTTCACATACAACTTGATTACATATAGCACTTCATTAACCACATGTACTACCTAGATCATCATACAACTAGATATCACACAAGTCATGCGAATCATAACAGGCCAAAACAGGTAACAAACCAAATCAACATCCCTATAACCTAAACAACACATTTCATCACCTTAGAAACCATCCATGAACACACTAGCATGATCCTAATATCCCAAACATGCTCAATTCATCCAATTCAAGGATTTGCACAATTAAAGTTTCCCTTTTGGGAAAGTTCATCCCAAATTCATCAAACTCACACTACATTCATGATTCATCAATTATATACCAATTCAAGTCCATGACAACATCTAAACATGATCAACAACACCTAATCATCATGATTCATCAACGTTCAACACCAAAAGTTACTATTTTTAGCAATGTATGAACTATAAGACATCTTCTCGATTTTAAATTGTTCATATCATCAACCTAGCATCTAATCATCATCACAAACACATCCATAACATTCATACATCATCCAATCATCAATTCATGCAAAATAAAGTTACTATTATTAGTAACCTATGAACAACGTATCAAAATCATAGCTTTCTTGCATAATCGACGTTAACTAGCATATATACAATCCAACTAACATAATAACACCAACCAACATCAATAAATCGGCCTCCAATTGCAAGTTTCGAATTAGGGTTTCGGCCCTAATGTAATTTCCATAAAAACTTGTAAAAATCCAACCTTTATTGCATACTTGACGTTAATTAACATGTAATCTATCTAGTAAACACATTAACATCAACAACTAGGCATCAATCGACCACCAATTGCAGTTTTCACATGGAACATTCGGCCAACATGAAGAATCATCAAAAACATGTAAAAATCTAACCTTTAAACGTGTAATGGCTCGCAATTGATGATTCTAACTTGTTGTGATGCTTGAAATCGGTCCAAATCGAATGTGAATGCTTGTTCTTGGCTGAAATCGCAGGTTTGTGGATGTGGGGAGGTCGATCGCGGCCGTAGGGTGGGATTAGGGTTGGAGTTTTTGTTTTATTAATTTAATTTTGCAAATACCCTTTAAACCCTTGCATTTTGTATTTTATAAAGATTAGGCTTTTTGAATAGTTTTTAAATAGTTTTTAACTACTAAACACAATTATTATTAATCACAAATAACAATCATGCATAATTTCCATTTATCACAAGACACACGAAATAAATATACACGTTTTCATGTTACGCGATAAAATTACAGTTAACATTTAAATCACATAAGCATAACTTAATAATCACATTGTTAACTTAATTATCATCAATTTAACATTACTGATTATTGTTAAGTCACCAACGTTCAACGACAACTAGTGTGTGTGCACGACACGTGTATGCAAGACTTAACGGAACTAACGGAGTTTGGTAATGGAAAATTACCAGATGTCACATCTATCCATGATTGCTACTGGTTCTTCCACCAAATGAAGTCTCTCATCTATTTTGACTTCCCTTAATGGTATCTTTAATGTCTCATCATTCAGGCATTTCTTCAAGTTAGATACATGAAGGTGTTATGTACCCACTTAATTCCCTGGTAAGTCTAACTTATATGCTACAGGCCAATCCTACCAGTTCTTCAAAAGGGCCAACATCCTAGGTTTTAACTTATTTCTTTTCCCAAATCGATAATCCCCTTTGAGGTGATATTTTTAAGTACACTTTATCCCTGATTTGAAATTCTAACGACTTTCTTCTTCTATCAGCATAACTTTTCTGTCTATCACGTGGCCCCTTCAATCTGTCTTTAATTTTGAAGATCTTATCAGATGTGTTTCTTGTACTGAGCTCTAGGCCTATAAGTTGTTTATCTCCCACCCCATTCACCAACACAAGGTGACCTACACTTCCTTCCATATAGATCTTCAAAGGGCTAATCCCAATACTATCATGGTAACTATTGTTATATGAAATTCTATTAAGGTAAGTGCGTATCCTAATTACCACCAAAATCTAATGCACAAGCCCGCAACATATCTTCCATGTTTGGACTGTTTTCTCACTCTGTCCATCCGTTAGGGATGATATGCCATACTCATGTTTATTGAGTTCCTAATGCTTTTTGTAAAGTCTGCCAAAATCTTAAAGTGAATTGGCTGTCTCTGTCTGATATAATTGAAATTGGTATTCCATGTCTAGACATGATTTCTTTCATATAATCTGTAGGATCAGTGATCTAAGTTTGATCAATTAGAGTTTATCACACGGATTAGAGCAAGTTACTCAAATATAGCAAGAACACAAAAATATTCATGGAACAGTACACGGTTATAAGAAATAGGGTTTTCTGCATTGGGATAATACATTCATCACACATGCTTCGGTATGGCGCTGCTAGGTTTTCCTAATCTGCACCGATTACAATTAGGTCAGCATTCCTTATCTATAGAATGTGACTCTGCTGATGTCACTTGATAGTGACATCTAACAGAATTATTACAAACTACTGAAAGTAAGCAAACTACTGAGAATGTTCACACAACTGAGAACATCTCAGATTATTCTATACACGAAGAAACTAAAACTACTGAAACTACAAGTACAGAAAAGAAACTACAACTACTGAAGGAAACCATCACAACTGAAGAGGTCTTCTTCAGCTGTTGTTACAATCATTCTGAAACTTGTCTCAGTCTTTGTCTCAGCTTTTTGTCTTCAGACTTTGTCCTTCAGCTTTTGTCCTTCAGACTTTGTCTTCAGCTCTTTCACTTCAGACTTTGTCTTCAGCTCTTTAGCTTCAGACTTTGTCTTCAGACCTTGTTATCAGCTGATGTCTTCAGCTGTTGCAGACTACTTCAGTTGTTGTAATGTCCGTGGGACTTAAAGGTTTTTCTGATCAGGCTCATTAGTTCTTTTGGTCCAACAAGATCCTTGCTAATTTCTCCATTTTATAATCTTCTCTGATTGGCAATAAGCAAGTTGATTTAGTTAACCTGTCAACTATCCCCATATTGTGTCATATCCACTTGAAGTTCCGGGTAATTTGGTTATAAAATCCATGGTAATCTGGTCCCACTTCCACTCAGGATTTCTGGTTGTTGCAAACGTCCAGAGGGTTTCTGATATTCAGCTTTGACTCTTGAACAGATATCACAGTTTTCTATGAATTTCGCAACTGATTTCTTCATACCAGGCCACCAATACTGATTTCTCAAATCCTTGTACATCTTATTATTTCCTGGATGTACTAAATATCTTGACCTGTGTGCCTCGCTCAGAATATTTTCTCTAAGCATGTCATTATCAGGAATCCAAATTCTTCCTTTATATCTCAGGATTCCATCTGACGTACCTTCTATTTGTTCATTCTGTTCCATCACACTTCTCAATTCACCTTTTTTTTGGGTGTCTCGAGTTTGACTTATTAAATCTGAGTGTAACTCCATTCTCATAGCATGAACCCGTACTGGTTTAATTCTTTCCTTCCTACTTAAGGCATCGGCCACCATATTTGCCTTACCTGGGTGATACTTGATTTCACAATCATAGTCACTCAGTAATTCTACCCATCTTCTTTGTCTCATATTCAACATCTTTTGATCGAATATATGTTGCAAACTTTTATGATCCATATAAATTATGCACTTGGTTCCATATAGATAATGTCTCCAATTCTTAAGTGCAAATACTACTGCTCCTAATTCTAAATCATGAGTAGTATAATTCCTTTCACTTCCTCTGAGCTGTCTAGACGCATATGCAATTACTTTATTTCGTTGCATTAGAACACATCCATAACCTTGTTGTGATGCGTCATAATATACTATAAAATCATCAGTACCTTCTGGAAGGGCTAAAATAGGAGCACTACATAATTTGTGTTTCAAGATCTCGAATACAGTGTTTTGTTTTTCTCCCCAAACATATGGTTTATCTTTCTGAGTCAATTCTGTTAAGGTTGAGCTATTCGGGAGAAATTTTCTATAAATCTCCTATAATAACCGGCCAAACCTAAAAATTTATGTACTTCAGTTGGTGTCTTCGGACCTTCCCATTTCTTAATTGCATCAATTTTTGCTGGGTCGACCTGAATTCCATTTTGATTAACCATATGTGCTAAGAATTGTACCTCTTGTTTCCAAAATTCACATTTTGAGAATTTGGCATACAGTTCTTCTCTTTGAAGTAATTCCAAGGTCAGCCTTAGATGTTTTTCATGTTCTTCCTTACTTTTAGAATAGATTAAAATGTCATCTATAAAGACTATGACAAATTTATCCAAGTAAGGGTTGCACACTCTGTTCATTAGATCCATAAATATAGCTGGAGCATTAGTTAACCCAAATGACATTACAAGGAACTCATAATGACCATATCGAGTTCTAAATGCAGTTTTAGGTACATCCTCTTTTTGTACCCTTAACTGATGATATCCTGATCTCAAGTCAATTTTTGAAAAGTAACTCGATCCTTGTAATTGATCAAACAGGTCATCTATTCGAGGGAGAGGGTATCTATTCTTAATAGTTACTTTATTGAGTTCTCTATAATCAATGCACATTCTAAAGGTTCCATCTTTCTTCTTCACGAACAAGACTGGAGCTCCCCAAGGCGAAACTCTAGGACGTATGAATCATTTATCCAATAGCTCCTGAAGTTGACTCATTAGCTCTTTCATTTCTGTTGGCGCCAAACGATACGGAGACTTGGCAATAGGTGCTGTTCCCGGTACTAATTCTATTTTGAATTCTACTTGACGAGGGGCGGCAATCCTGGTAACTCATCATGAAATACCTTTGGATATTATCTAACAATAGGAACATCTTTCAAAATTTTCTTAATTGGTTTTGTATCAACTACATGGGCCAGAAACACTATATTTTTCTTATTCAAATATTTCTGAGCCTTCTACAAGATATTATTATGATAGAACCTCTAGGTTTCTCGCCGTGTATGAAAAGAATTCTGTTATCTTTAATTAAAGGGATTTTAATCATTTGTTTTCCACAAATAATTTCTATCTGCCTAATTCTTACTTAACCAATCCATACCCATAACAATGTCAAAACCTTCTAATTCAATAGGAATCAGATCTATGTCAAAGTAATGATTATCTAAGTTTAGAACACAATTAGGAATAACTTCACTAGCCTCTATCATTTTTCCATCAGCTAATTCTATCGTATACTTATTTTTCAGTTTCTTTGATGCTAATCCAAGTAAGGGTTTGAAATGATTTGAAACAAAACTTCAGGTTGCTCGCTTATCAAATAACACAGTTGTGTATTGATCATTAATAAGGAATGTACCCGTCACCACTTCTGGTTCCTGTCGTGCCTCTTCCGCTGGAAGCACAAATGCTCAACCATGCGCATTGTTGGGATTCTTTAGAGTTTTCCCTTTTAGTTACGGGCATCCATTGCGAAGGTGATCCTCTTTTCCACACTGGTAACACACTGGCTTAGGATTTGTGGGTCCCTTACATTCTTTTGACGTATGTCCCTTCTTTTTGCAATTAACAAATTACCAGCATACATTTCCCAACATGATACCTTTTGCAGGTATTGCACCAGGGTTGACTTTCTGTCCATGGCCTTCCTTTTTGTGCGATCCCCATGAAATTTCTTTCTGGGTTTCTGTTTACCTTCTTGTTCTAGTTTCCTCTAAAATTCCTTCCTGTGTTATTGTTCCATTTCTTTTCTCTCCTACCTTGGTTGTAGTTAATGATCCGTTTCTAATCATCTCGTCTGTCAAACTTCCTGCTAGAGCCACTACATCCTGAAAAGTTTTTGGCATTGCAGACTTTACCATTCCTCTTATCTGTGGTACTAAACCCTAGATGTATCTTCCTATCCTTTTTGTTTCTGGAGTCACCAAATGTGGCACTAATCTTGAAAACTCATGTATTTATCGGCATACTCCTGATAAGCAGCACCTGTCATTTCCAATGCTTAGAATTCTACATCTATCTTTTCTATTTCATTATAGGGACAGTGTTTTTCAATCATTAGTTTTCTAAATTCCTCCCAGCTTAATCCATTCATAACATTCCTTCTCTTTGTTTGAATTTCCATTTTCCACCAAGACTGTGCCTCTCCTTTAAGGAAATGCGAAGCAAACTTGGTTTTGCAATTATCAGCACAATCATTGATATCCAAAACTGACTTCCTCTAACCAACGTAAGGCTTGCACTGCTCCACCTTTTCCATCAAAGTCTCGAGGTTTACAAGACATGAAAGTCTTATAAGAACACCCTTTTCTAACTCCATCTACAATCTCTTCCTCATGACTTTCTAATCTGCTGTTATCTCTTGGTTCAGCATTTCCATGTGGTATACTTGCGATATTCAGTTTTTGTTGGAGTTGAGTTACTAGTGTAGGTATTGCAGCTTCTAATTGTTGAGTCACTATTTGAGAAATCACATTCTCATTTGTGGCGGTATTCACTGTTGGAACTTCTTCTCCCAACCTAGTTCTTGGTCATCTAACATGTGAAGTTCTTCGTATCGGTTGAGTATCTGTCCTTGGTAGCATATTTCACTACATACCAATTATACTAATATTACATAATTTTACTCACACTATATCACAATATTAAACAGTCATAAGCAGAAATATTACATTATATTCTTATTCTATATATTTAAAGCAGTCATATAACATATAAAGTTTCCTATCTTTCTAATCTCCCCAGACCTAATTCTATATCTTAATGAAGATACTCTTGTTTTCTTCCTTCACTTCCTTGACATCTGCTTGAAGTACCCAAATTTCTCGTTGTATCTTCTTAACCTTCTTAAGAATCTGGTTGGTAGTTTCCATCTGCATTCTTCCAACCTTTGCCTCTTAATTCCTTTTTCAGTTTTGGAATTATCAGGTTGGATTGCGGGTGTTATATCAAATATCGGGGAAAGGGTTTCTGGGTCTTTGTTTTCTTGCTCCTTAATTTCCTTAGTTGAAAACTTCTTACCATGCCGTATACTCTTTCTTGGTGTCAAGATTGTATAGCCTCCCATTGTTACTGGTGCACGTCGAACGTAAAACTTCGGCTTTATGTTGGTCTGGGTCTCGGGTTGAGGTATTTCTATGGCGTTCTGAGGCTCTATTTTAGGTGTTGTTTCTCTATCATGCTATGATCCGATGGATCAGTTTCATTATAGTAGCTATCAGAATTACCAGAACTCATATCGCAAAAATTTTACAAAATTTAATTTATGCAAATTACATAAGATTCATAAAATTTCACATATTAATCATACATATTTCAAGTTTCAATTTTGTCTAAGCATGGATATGATCACTGATAAAATCAACTTAAACACTTGTTGAACATGAACATATTAGAACAATATTCAACATGAACAGGTTGATTCCCCCAAGGATCTTTTCAAAATTTCTCAATAATCAACAAACAAGAACCATGATGTGGAAACCGATGATTAATGCTATGATATCAGTGTGTGTTTGTGTGTGTGATTGCTAGTGATTGAATAATAACTGCTTGTTTGATTGATTTCTCAAAAGCTTACAAAGGATTAGGGTAGAATGCTATTTATAATCTATACACAGAGCTATATACAATTACTAAACTACCATTATGTAAACGAAAATTACATAAATAATCCTAAGTCTATAAGCTTTCCGCTGTGGATGATTAGCTGTCCGCTGTGGATGATTAGCTGTCCGCTGTGGATGTTAAGCTATCCGTTGTGGAAGTCAGATAGCATGTCCGCTGTGCCTTGAATGTTGTTCCCTGTGAACACTTGTGTGTTTGCTTGTATGTTGTTCGTTGTGGAATGTTCATCCGCTGTGGATGAACATCCGCTGTGAACACTTGTGTGTGTTTACTTGTATGTTTTCCGCTGTGGAATGTTAATCCTCTGTGGATGAACATCCGATGTGAACACTTGTGTGTGTTTGATTTGTATGTTGTCCGCTGTGGAAATGTTCATCCGCTGTGGATGAACATCCGCTGTGGACAGTTCATCAGCTGTGGGCTTAGGCATCCGCTGTGTGTGTAGTTCATCCGCTGTGGGCACTTGGACTTGTTCTTCATCCGCTGCATCCTCTTGTACATTCGCTGTGGGCAGTTCTTCATCCGTTGCCGACACTTGGTCAAAATTTCTTTTATCTACAATCCTGAAAAAGAAACTTAAACACTGATTAGTGAATGTTATGATTGTTAATGATGATATTGTGTTAGTTAATGATTGTTTGAATATTAGAACACATTATGTTTGATTATGCTTGATTATGGAAAACATCATCCTTTAAAGCATTAATCCATTAATGCACTTGTTGAGTCTAACAATACTCCCCTAAGGATGATGTTGCCATCTATTTAATGATTGTTGTAAATGTTTTGTTTGTTAGAAACAATATGTGTGTTGGTGCTTGTTAATGATTTGTTTGTTATGAAAATGTGTGTGTGAGTGGAAAATGATTTGTTTGTTAACGATTTTTGATTGTTCACTGCGGATGAACATTTGTTCATGCGCTGTGGACATTTTGAAAATAAATTGTTTTGTTGTTTACAGTGGATGAACACTTGTTCATGCGCTGTGGATCCTTGAAAATTATTTGATTGTACACAGCGGATGAACATTTGTTCATGCACTGTGAACACTTGAATTGTTTTGTTTGATTGTTCACAGCGGATAAACATTTGTTTATGCGCTGTGGACACTTGAAAGTGATTTGTGAATGTTTACAGCGTATGATTACCTGTGTGCATACGCTGTATACATTTGCACTGTTTCTACAACGGATGACTAATGTAAGTCATGTGTTGTGAAATGGCACTGTATTCATAGCGGATGTCTTGTCAACATCATGCGCTGTGAACACTTATATGTTCACAAGTGCATAGCGGATGTTTGTTTGTTTTGTCCGCTATATATACTTCGTGTATTTTGCATGTTATGATAGTACTGTAGCTACAGCGGATGTATGCTTGTGTGTCCGCTTTGACAACAGTAGTCAAATTTTCTACAATTTTGAAAAATCTTGATTAATTTTCTTTGGAAGCAAATATTTGTTTTGATATGATTTCTTTCGAAGCAAATGTTTGTTTTGAAATGATTTATTCCGAAGCAAATTTTGTAAAATTAACTTTCGAAGCTTATGTTAGATAAAATTTTCAAAGATTTTGTTTGTTTGAAAAATGATTCTGAATTGTTTCAAAAATTGAATATTTGTTAAAATGCTAAAATTTTAACATGATCAATCTATGGATGTTAAAATATCACTCACAAGCAATATTGTACATATGTATATGTGTCAAACTGCTGTGTTTGTTGGTGCAGGCTTGACATGACTTTGTTTAAAACTCAAAATTTAGAAAATTTCAAATTTTGAAATGTATGAATATGCATAATTCTACTGCCTTTGATATTTCCATGTTCAATTTCTCCCCCTAAATTTTTGCATAGTTATAAAAAACTTTTATAAAAATGACAAAAATTTATATGTGTTTGAGTGGAAATTATCAAAGTCCAAATTTATTGCTTGTTTGTTAAACACTTAGTAAGATCACATTGAATCTTACTAACAAATGGATGTGTTGTGATGTTTATACATGAAAAATTTTCACATAACATGAGATCATACTAGTCTAGATTCTCACTGAGTGTTTTTTATGGTTTTTGAGAATAGACATGGACTAATACAATGTTGATTGTAGATATTTGATCCACTTAAACTCATGCATGGTATTAATGATTGATTGAAACAGTGAGTGATTATCATGTTTTGAGTTGATTGATATGAGTTGTATGTTCCCCACATCTGATTTTATGTTTGGTACAACCCTCCTCAAGATATGCTAGAAAGCAGTTTAAATACTTAAGACCTATAGAAAGCAGTTTCAATACTTAAGACCTAGCTACTTAGGAGTATAAATGCTCAATTTGATCCATGATGTTTGATCCTTATTGGGATTCTTTTCACTTCACTTTGGAAGGTGATCCTCTTTGGGATTCTTTTGATTCATTCATAAGGAATGTAGTCTTAAAGACTTTATTGATTGTTCATCCATAATGGATGTGTTTCTCATTGGGAATCTTTTTGGATCATGATTTAGGTCATTTAGGTCTGTGCTTAGCACAACAAAGAATGCCTTGGTATACTCCAGGTCTATGATTATCATAACAGAGGAGACACTTGTATGATTGAGCAATTTATAAACTATTTCACTTGGTGTATTGTAGTTATTTTACAAGCAACCTATATTGGATAGATTAGTACTCACCATAAACCAAGATATGTTGTTTGACCACACAATCATGAGAATTTAGTTCTTCACTGATGTATGTGATGTTAGGTGTCCCATGCTGAGCCTATCCATATATCAAACAAAGTACAGTCAGTCTTTATTAGTGAAAAATAACTCAAGTGAAGAATATGCTAGTGTACTATCATTTCTCATGAATGGTATGTGTGATTCAATATATTTAAAAAATGATGTGTTTGTTTGATATCTTGATTTTGAAAGATACGTGTTTGATGTTAAACTTGGACTTTGACAAAATCAAGCTTGTTTGATGTTAATGTTTTGAAAAACATTACTTGATTGATTCAAAGTTGATCATACCAAGTGACTGAACCAAAAATTCAAATCTTGTTGAATCAAATGGTTTAGTAAATAGGTCAGCCAATTGATTGTCTATATGGACTTTGATCAACTTGATCAGACCCTTTTCTGAGCAATCTCTCAAAAAGTGATATCTGATCTCTATGTGTTTTGTTTTTGAATGTTGAACAGGATTATCAGTGATAAACATGGAAGCAGAATTGCCAATATGTATGGGTGTTTGAAGAAAATTAAAGCCATAGTCAAGCATTTGGTTTTGAATCCAAAGCACTTGAGAACAGCATGCAGAAGCAGCTATATATTCTGCTTCAGTTGTTGACATAGAGACATTTGTTTGTTTCTTGCACTGCCAAGAGATCAATCTTGATCCAAGAAACTGACAACCTCTGGTAGTGGATTTTCTGTTTTGATTGCATCCTCCATAATCACTGTTTATGTATGCAAATAAAGAGAAATCTCCATCTTTGGGATACCATAAACCAAGAGCTGGTTTGCCTTTCAAGTATCTAAAGATTCTCTTTACTACATTGATCTGTGATTCTTTGGGATCTGCTTGATATCTTGCACACATGCAGGCTCCATACATGATGTCTGGTCTGCTTGTTGTTAGGTACATCAGGGAACCTATCATGGATCTATAAAGTTTCTGGTCCACTGATTTTCCTTCTGGATCGAGTCCAAACTTTAATCTAGTTGCAAATGGTGTTTTGCTGGATGTGCAATCAGACATGTTGTATTTCTTCAATATCTGATTGACATATTTGCTTTGATTGATGAAAATTCCTTCAGCAGCTTGTTGAACTTGAAGACCAAGGAAGAATGTAAGTTCTCCCATTGAGCTCATCTGGAATTTTGATTGCATAAGAGTTTCAAACTCTTTGCAAAGATATGTGTTTGTGGATCCAAAGATTATGTCATCCACGTAGACTTGCACTACTAATAAGTCTTGTTCTTTTATTTTTAAGAACAATGTTTGGTCGATTTTCCCATGGGTGTATCCATTCTGTAGTAGAAACTTTGATAACGTTTCATACCACTTCCTGGGTGCTTGATGAAGACCATACAAAGCTTTATCTAACTTGTAGACTCTGTGAAGGAATTCTGGATCTTCAAACCCCGATGGTTGAGCAAAATATACCTCTTCATCTATCTTACCATAGAGGAATGCACATTTGACATCCATTTGGTAGACAGTGAAACTCTTGGATGAGGCATAAGCAAGGAATACTCGGATGGCTTCCAGTCTTGCTACAAGAGCAAAGACATCATCATAGTCAATGCCTTCCTCTTGAGTATAACCCTAGGCTATTAGCCTTGCTTTGTTTCTTATGACAATCCCTCTGTCATCTGGTTTGTTTCAAAAGAGCCACTTTGTGCCAATTGCATATTGACCTTCAGGTAGATCAACCAGCTTCCATACTTCGTGCTTCTTAAATTGTTGTAGTTCCTCTTGCTTGGCTTCTATCCAACTTTTATCTTTGAGTGCTTCAGTGATGTTTTTGGGTACAATTAGGGATAAGAAGCAGGAGTACAGACATATGTTTGCTATATCAAATTGACTTCGAGTTAATCTGGCATTGAGGTCACCTATGATATTTTCTATGGGATGGTCTTTGTGAACTTTGTTGTTGTAATCTGATCAACAGGAATTTTTGGATCAAGATTGGTGATTGTTTGAGAAGGGGATGATGGTTGAGCAAGAGTATCAGGAATTGTTTGTTTATCTGGCTGAGGGATCTTATTGAATGTTTGAGGTGAATCATGAAAGAAATCTAAGATTTCATCTTCATGATGTGTGTCTGGTAATGAGTGGTAATCATCATCTTCTTTAGCATTGGTTGGTTGATGTGGTTTTGTTTAGTTGTGTGGTTGTGGTTGGGTGGTCATAGGAGATGAAGATGAAGACATGTTTGATGATGTTCCTTTTGATGTGTTTGTTTGTTCTGGAGGATTTGAAACTCTTGTACTTGAAGGAGTGTTGTTAGTTCTCCTTGGAGGATCAACAGTCAACAGAACATCAATGGTTGTTGGTGGAACCATTGGATACTCATGGTTATCCTTGGTATCTGAAATATCAAAATAAGATGTGTCAAATGATTTAGTTAAAGTATTAATATCAAACAGCCCGCTTGATCCAATGACTTTCTTAGTGAAAGAATGTTCATTAAAAACAACATCTGTTGTTTCTTCCACTATATTTAGCCTTGGATTGTATACTCTATAAGCTTTTGAGCTTCCAGAGTATCCAAAAAGAATCCATCATCTGTTTTTGGAGCAAATTTGGATAATTATTCTCTGGTGTTTAATATTGATACAGAACATCCAAATGCCTTAAGAAATCCTATGAATGGTTTTCTTTTAAACATTAATTCATAAGACATTTTGGAATATTCTTTGATAATTAATGTTCTGTTTTGTATGTAGCAAGCTGTGTTGATTGCTTCAGTCCAAAAGGATATGGGCAATAGAGAGTCAGCTAGCATAGATCTGGCTGCTTCTATCAATGTTCTGTTTCTCCGTTCAGCTACTCCATTTTGCTGAGGAGTTCTTGCTATGCTGAATTGATGACTAATTCCTTTTTCTACACAAAAAGAAGAAATGTAGTCATTCTTAAATTCAGTACCATTATCACTTCTTAAAGATTTAACTTTAAGATCTAATTGATTCTCAATCTTAGTGATAAAAGATTTTATTATGTCTGTTGTTTCTGACTTGTGTAGTAGAAAGAAAACCCATGTGAATCTGGTATAGTCATCTACTATAACAAGACAGTATTGCTTCTTTCCTATGCTTAGGATGTTTGTTGGGCCAAATTGGTCCATGTGAAGCAATTTGAGTGGTGTGTTATTAGAGTTTACCAATTTTGACTTATGGGACACTCTATGTTGTTTGCCTTTTAGACATGTTATGCAGTGGTCTGTACAGAAGAATTCTTTTTATGGTAAACCTATTACTAGATCACCTTTTACAAGTTGGTTCATTTTGTTAAAGTTAGAGTGTCCTAATCGTCTGTGCCACAATTGAGAAACATCTTCTGATGCTTTTGATAATAAACAAGTTTCAGGGGTTGATGCTGAAACGGTATTCATATCAACAATGTATGTATTGTTATGACGAGGAGTTTTCAAAAGGATACAGTCTTCTAGAATTTGAAACCCCATCTTAAGGATGTAGCAGTTGTTGGAGTCAAATAAGGTGGCATATCCTTTGTCGCATATTTGGGATAAGCTTAGAAGATTGAACTGAAGATTGGAGCAGTAGTTGACATTATCAAAGCTAATCAACCATTAGTTACTGTTCCTTCACTAGTTATCTTCCCACCTGCCTTGTCTCCTCCAAAGGCTACATTACCTCCATGTTTGCTCTTAAAATCCCGAAGGAGGGAACAATTGCCAGTCATATGTCGGGAGCATCCACTGTCAACATACCAAATGTTGTCAGGCCTTCTTTGATGTCCCTACAAAAGAAATGAAATTAGTTAGTTGGTGCAACCCAAGCCAAGATGGTCTTGGGTTTTTCGTCTTTCCCTATAACACAAATTTCTTCTAATATGGCACTGTCTGATGGTTTAGGAACTCTAGGTACACTAGTGTTCCTTTGGTTGTGTTTACCTCTGTCAGGAGAAGTGCTTTGTGCTCTTCTCCTTTGAGTGCTAATGTCTGTTGGTTGTCTGTTTTGAGACTTATGTCTCCTGTTTGGTTGTTTAAAGTTGTCATAAAATGTTTTGTCATTGTTTAAAACAACTTTTTGATGAGGAGTTTGTCTTGGTACTCCTCCCTTGTTCTTATTTTGAACAATTGTCTGTTTCTCAGTTGATTTCTCAACTTGAGCCTGTTTGTTTTGCTTTTTATTTTTCTTATTAAAAAATCAATTTGCTGCGCTGTGATTGTTTCTTTCACAAATTGAACAATAGTTGTGAAAATGGCATGTTTCAGTACTGTGATTATTCATATGACAGTACTTGCAGTATTTGCCATACTTGCATTTGTCATTGGTGTGAGTGTATTGATCACACCATTCACAGTATGGTAGATTTGCATTGCCTTATTTGTTTATAACTTTTGATTTAAATTTGATTTTAAAGGTAAGTCAAAAGTTATAGTTGCTTGTTTTTGCTGAATGGGAGCTTTGCCTTTCCCTTTGTTTGTTAGAGAGGCAGTGGAAGATCCAGATTTTCATCCACCAGAGTAGATATCAAAACCTTTAATCTGTTTCGTTTGTTTGTTTAATGTATCAGCCACATTTGAAACCTTTTGAGTTTCAGTAATTGGCTGAGTTGGCTCATCATCCAATAAATCATCTTCATCGTCATCTGTTGTTTGTTCATCAAATTCATTATTCTCTCCTTGATAAAAGTTAGTTGATTTGATTTGTGGTGATACTGAACTTTTAACAAATTTTATGAAAGGTGATTTTGATGTTAATGGTGATTTTGATGATGATGATGATGATTGTTTGGAATCATCAGTCTTTTCATGAATATTAGGAGATTCATCATGTTTGTTGGTCATTGAGTCAGGTAAAGGAATATAATTATCATTGTAAAGTGGGTGACCTTGTTATATCCTAAACCTGACGGGTCTTTAAATACCCTTTGTTATGCAAGAAGTTCTTCAAACTTCTTGTTGCTTACCTGAAACTTCTAAAGTTTCACTTTAGTTTCAGCCTGCAATGTTTTTGACTCAGTCAATGATACAGAGAGTTGCTTAACTTGAGCTGCTAGTGTTAATTTCTCAGACATTAGTTTATCTAAGTCATTTTGTAATGAAAGTATTTTGGTTGCATATTGTTTATGTTCTGATTTTAAACTTTCATTTAAAATGTTTATTTCTATAACTTTCTTCAAAAGTTTGTCAGCATGCTCTCTATATCTGTTGACCTCATCAATACATGCCTGTGTGTAGAGGTGATCCTTTACCTCTTTCGGGATGTCTGACATTTTATCTTCAATATCTGCCATAAGGGCATGATCTGGAGATGGAATTTCAGCCTCATACAGGCTCCAGTCACATTCACCATCTTGTTTGATTATCATTGCAGAAGATTTTGAATGTTGATTTGGACTGTACTGTGTGATTTGCGGTGGGGTTGGTGCAGCTGGAATGATGTTTGGAGGTGGCACCTGTCTGTTAGAATGATAACCACCGGATGTTTGTGCCTGATGTGTGTTTCTGTCAACTCTTGGCTTTTAACATTCTCTTGAAAAGTGTCCATAGAGTTGACAATTATAGCACCTCACTTTTGTCTTATCAAAACCAATCCTGGTTTTCTTGTCCATGTTCAATCCATGATTTTTTTGCAGAAACCTTTTAGATCTGTATGCAATCATAGCCATGGACCATTAAAGATCCATTTCTTCTACCATATCTGGTGGAAGTTCATCCAAATCTTGCTAAATGATCTGTGATGGTGTTAGACTTGTACCTAAAAATGCTTCAAAGCTTGTAGGAAAGGCTACATAAGCTGCCTTTTGCTCTTCACTTTGCAGGATTATAGTAAGAGCATCCATTGGCTTTTAAAGTCGATGCATGTTGTTGGTTTGAGGTTTTGGCTATTTGTTTGAGCTAGAGGTATGTGGATGTTGTTTACTCTGAGGTGTTGCTTCATGTGAAGCATGCACACCAGTCTTTTTAGATTTATGTTTGTTGCTGGATGATTCAGGTGTTGTGAAGAATGATATATCACTGGAGTCCAAAAATTCTTCATCTTCTTCTTCTCCAGTGCATGTCAGAAATACATGTAACACCCCGAATTTTATTAAAAAAAAGAGAAAATAAAAGTATAAAGAAAGAAATGAGGAATAACACAAGTTGAAGGACCAAAGTTATGCAAGATGCAAACTTAAATATAATTATGTTTAAAAAGAGGGGCATGGCCGCCCATGCCCCCACTACCCACCATTGTTCTCTGCTGAAAAAGGAAGAAAGAAAAAAGTTCATGGTTTTAGAGAGAGAAGAAGCTGAAATCTTCTTGAAGGTGCGTTTTCTTGGGCTAAGGTTCGGTTTCAACCAAATTTTTAGCTTCTAGGCCGAGATTTGTGGTGCTAAGTGCCTATTTCGTGGGTTTTAGGAGCTGAATTTGCAGGTGGAAGTGTGTTGCTCGAAGGTTGCTTTAGGTGAGTTCTTGAACCCCTCTTTTTACTGGTTTTCGAGTGTTTGGGGCTATTAAGCATACCGAGCAAAAAGATTTTTAAGTAACTGTGAGTTTTATAGCATGTTGTTTGATGGTGCTCTGTTGTTATATGTTTAGAGGTTGTTTTTGAGGTTATATTTGATGTTTTGCATGTTTTAGTGTTTGTAGCATGGTAGATTTATGTTAAGATGCGCTAGACCGATGTTTGGGAGCTGTTTGTAGAATTTGTTATATTTCAGATTGTTGGTCATGCGCCCAGAATGTCCCATGTGCCTGAAATTTTTCATATGCCTAACTTACCTCATGCGCCCAAGATCATGCGCCCAAATAGTAGTCATGCGCCCAGCATGATGCCCATGCACCTAAGTGTAGGCCATGCGCCCAAACAGTTGCCCATGCGTCTAAGTGTAGGCCATGCACCCAAACAGTTGCCCATGCGCCTAAGTGTAGGCCATGTGCCCAAACAGTTGCCCATGTGCCCAGAGTTGCCCATGTGCCTAAGCAGTGCCCATGCGCCCAGAGTTGGTCAGGCGCCTAAGTGTTCATGCGCCCCAGCAGTGCCCATACGCCTAAGCAGGACTCATGCGCCTGCATAGTGATAATGCGCCTAGGCTGCTTTCCTTAGAATTTTTATGCTCATGCGCCTGAGATGTCCAACTGCCCTCCATTTTGGACTTAGGGTTTTCTGAGGATTTTATGAGGTAGTTGGTTGAGATAGGTTCTGTTATGATGTGATGGCTTGGGCTTGGTGTGTTATGCATGTTTGTGTGATGTGTTATCTTTCCATGTTTAACGGTTTTTAAAATGTATGTATTATGTTATGTAAGACGTTATGTATGATGTTATGACTTTACGTGGTTTGATGTATGATTGTACGTAAAGTATTATGTAATGAGAGTGGAAGATAACGAATGATGAGTATGGAAGTAACGGATGATAAGATCCTTGTCGCGTACCCCGGTACTGTGTCAGTCTTCGGACACGATTAAACGGTATTGCATGAGATAGGATGGCATGAGATGATGTCTTGTTGCTCACCCCTGTAATGTGTCAGTCTTCGGACACGAGTCGGGGGTTTGTTTACAGGCCTCGGCATAGTATCAGCTTTTGAGCACGAGTAGGGGGTGTTGCACATGAGATGGGATCCTTGTCGCGTACCCCGGTACTGTGTTAGTCTTCGGACACGAGTCGGGGGTTTGTTTATAGGCCCCGGCACAGTATCAGCTTTCGAGCACGAGTCGGGGGTATTGCATGAGGCAGGATTCAGATGATAGTAAGTATGTATTGTTTGATGATGAACGATGACGAAGATAATAATATTTATCATCAATGTGTACGTATGATGTTTGATCACAAAGGAAAGTAAAAGGTTGTTTTAACGAAAGTAAATTATTTTATTTATAAAACTAGAACTCATTTAGCGTCGCTGACTTTTGTATGCATAATAGTTGGCAGGTATTTTGTTGATGCTGAGGAGTTACAGGCATGGATGCATAAGCTACTGGGGACGTTTTGAGGCTGGCATACACATTTTTAATATGATGTTGTATTTTTGAAATGTAAACGAAAGAAGTAACGTAATGATATGTTTTAAATTATTCAAGAAAGTTATAAATTCCGCTGCAAAAGTAATTTAAATATTTTATGCGATGACGGTACAGCTGTAAGCGTCCCAGGAACGGGGCCTTACAAGTTGGTATCAGAGCCAAAGTTTAAGAGAATTGGGTAAATATTTTCAAAACCTAAACTTAAACTGAAAATGGGATGAATGGAAAGGGATGCCAGTCCTAGTAGCTACGTGCCTGCAGGTAAAGGTTTTATGTAAACGTTTTATGTAAGTTAATGGAAAAGGATAATTATGTGGCGTGTTATGTGGTTTATGTGCTTTTGTGTAGATTTAGATACTGATGTAGTTAGGATAGGAAATGCTTGGGGGATGAAGAGTAAAGTAAGTGGCTAATCACAACTGGCCACTGTAATTAGGGACTTACTATACATGACATAATCCGAGCTATTAGCTTGAATGACCGTGTTGGTGTTTGAATCTTGTAGTGTTTAGATGGCAGGCGGTAGGTCTTCTGAGGCTTCGCGAGGTGGAGGTCGGGATGGATATGGTGTTAGACCGCGTGTCACGAGGAGCAGGGCTAAGACTGCTGAGACGGCTCCTAAAGAGCCAGAGCTCCATCACCAGGACGGTGAGGATGAGAGCGCTAATCTAAGAGCCTCAATGAAGGAGGCGGTGGTTGAAGAGGTTCATTAGGTCATGCAGACGATTTTGCTGACTGTAGTGACCGAGGTTATTAGAGCTGTGAAGGAGGATGAGAGGAAGGAGGCTGAGAAGAGGAAGACCGCTAGACAAGGAGGCGAGAAAGGAGGTTTAAGGGGAAGGGAGCAACCAAAGACTGATATGGTTGTCTCCAGTGACGATGAGGAGGAGGAGGAAGCGGTGCAGGAAATCGCCAAGGGGTGTAGCTATGGGGCATTCTAGAGATGCAAACCCCTAACTTTTGATGGGAATGGAAGTGCTACTGCTGCTCATCATTGGGCGATGGAGATGGAGGCGATACTGGACATTAGCGAGTGTCGCGAGGATCAGAAGGTGAAGTTCTCTACCCACTCATTTGTGGATTCAGCCTTGTGCTGGTGGGGCAACATTTTTCAAGCCAAGGGTACCAGGGCAATTAGGAGGATGAGATGGAAGGAGCTGAAGAGGTTGGTAATTGAGGAATTTTGCCCTCATAGGGAGCTTGACAAAGTTGAGACAGAGTTCTCGTAGTTGGAGGCGGGAACGATGACGCACCAACAGTACACCACGAAGTTCAACGAGATGGCAAGACTGGTGCCAGATCAGGTGACGCCTGTGTCACGAAAGATCAAGAGGTACATTCAAGATTTGTAGGCAGATATCCGCAGACATCTGATCGCTGCCCGGCCAGGTATGTTTAGGTCGGTGGTTGACCTAGCGGGGAGGGTGTATGACGAGCGAGAGGCGATGGCGATGGTGGATGAAGAGGAGGAGCGGGGCTATGTTAAGAATGGGAATGGAAGGAAGGATAATGATGGTAGATTTATGGCTGGAGGTAAGACGTTGAGGGTTGATGATCGGAGGATGGTAACAGGGAGGGAAGAAGCATGCAAGAAGTGTGGTAGAGGCCACGAGGGGGAGTGCAGGTGGGGATCGAACATCTGCTTCCAGTGTGGGAAAGAGGGCCACAGGGCGAGGGATTGTCACATGGCTAGATGTTACAGATGTGGTGAGACTGGGCATATGAGCAGAGACTGCAAGAAGTCGAGGGCAGAAAGCTCCGAGGCAAGGAAGGGGAGTAGAGGATGAAGGTCAGAGTATTCGCTATAACCGAGAGGAGGCTAGAGCGGACTCCGAGACGTCAGGTACGTTTCTAGTAAATTAAATTTGTGCATCTGTGCTTTGATTGTGGTGCTAGTAGTAGTTTCATTCTTGCTGCCTTTTGTGATAAGTTGCACGTTAGGAGTAGGAAGGTCGGTGAGCCTATCGATGTAGAAATTGCTATTGGTAAGTCACTAGGTTGCCTGATGTCCTAGAGGATTACGCGATAGAATTGAAGGAGCGCGTGTTTTCTGCTAGATTGTTTAGGACAGACTTAGGTGGGTAGGTGTACGCCTTCAGATAATTTGGCTAGTAGCCTATGAGGCAAACACCGAGTGTTGCAAGTGGGTGGTTTGATCAACCGCACCCGACAAGAGTTTGGTGCCGACCTACGACGATGGAGTAATGATGAAGGCCTTAACTTGGAAAGGGGATCATCCGATTCAGAAAGCAAGGAAAGCTAATATCAAGGTATATAGGGCCATTCCAAATTGTTGCTCAGGTGGGAGAAGTGGCCTATTGACTGGAGCTACCCGATGACTTGGGAATTCATCTGACGTTCCATGTATCTCGTCTGAGGAAGTGCTCAATTGAGGAGGATATGGTAGTGCCACTAGAGGATACCGAGGTGGACGAACGAGTAGACCACGTGGAACAACCGGTGGCCATTACTAATAGAAGGGAGAGACGGACTAAAGAGAAGGGTGGTTTCATTTGTGCGAGTTCAGGGGAGCCCAGAAGGGTTCTAAGCCTACGTATAAGATCAAGGAAGAGATGAGACAACATCACCAGCAACTGTTCGAGAAGCGACAGGTTTCGGGGACGAAACCTATATAAGGGGGGTGGACTTGTAATACCTCGAATTTTATTTAAAAGAAGAGAAAATAAAAGTATAAAGAAAGAAATGAGGAATAACACAAGTTGAAGGACCAAAGTTGTGCAAGATGCAAACTTAAATATAATTATGTTTGAAAAGAGGGGCATGGCCGCCCATGCCCCCACTACCCACCATTGTTCTTGGCTGAAAAAGGTAGAAAGAAGAAAAGTTCACGGTTTTAGAGAGAGAAGAAGCTGAAATCTTCTTGAAGGTGAGTTTTCTTCGGTTAATGTTTGGTTTCAACCGAATTTTCAGCTTCTAGGCCGAGATTTATGGTGCTAAGTGCCTATTTTCATGGGTTTTAGGAGCTGAATTTGCAGGTGGAAGTGTGTTGCTTGAAGGTTGCTTCAGGTGAGTTCTTGAACCCCTCTTTTTACTGATTTTCGAAGTGTTTGGGGCTATTATACATACCAAACAAAAAGATTTTTAAGTAACCGTGAGTTTTACATCATGTTGTTTGATGGTGCTTTGTTGTTGTATGTTTAGAGGTTGTTTTTGAGGTTATGTTTGATGTTTTGCATGTTTTAGTGTTTGTAGCATGGTAGATTTATGTTAAGATGGGCTAGACCAATGTTTGGGAGCTGTTTGTAGAATTTGTTATATTTCAGATTGTTGGTCATGCGCCCAGAATGTTCCCATGCGCCTGAAATTGTTTTCATACGCCTAACTTACCTCATGCGCCCAAGATCATGCGCCCAAATAGTAGTCATGCACTCAGCATGATGCCCATGTGCCTAAGTGTAAGCCATGCACCCAAACAGTTGCCCATGCGCCTAAGTGTAGGCCATGCGCCCAAACAGTTGCCCATGCGCCCAGAGTTGCCCATGCGCCTAAGTGTAGGCCATGTGCCCAAATAGTTGCCCATGCGCCCAGAGTTTCCCATGCGCCTAAGTGTAGGCCATGTGCCCAAATAGTTGCCCATGCGCCTAAGTGTAGGCCATGCGACCAAACAGTTGCGCATGCGCCCAGAGTTTCCCATGCGCCTAAGTGTTGGCCATGCGCCCCAGTAGTGCCCATGTGCCCAGAGTTGCTCATGCGCCCCAGCAGTTCCCATACGCCTAAGCAGGACTCATGCGCCTGCATAGTGGTAATGCGCCTTTGCTGTTTTTCTTAGAATTTTTATGCTCATGCGCCTGAGATGTCCAATTTCTCTCCATTTTGAACTTAGGGTTTTCTGAGGATTTTATGAGGTAGTTGGTTGAGATAGGGTCTGTTGTGATGTGATGGCTTGGGCTTGGTGTGTTATGCATGTTTGTGTGATGTGTTATCTTTCCATGTTTAACAGTTTTTAAAATGTATGTATTATGTTATCTAATACGTTATGTATGATGTTATGACTTTACGTGGTATGATGTATGAATGTACGTAAAGTATTATGTAATAAAAGTGGAAGATAACGAATAATGAGTATGGAAGTAACGGATGATGAGATCCTTGTCGCGTACCCTGGTACTGTGTCAGTCTTCGGACACAAGTCGAAGGTTTGTTTACAGGCCCCGGCACAGTATCAGCTTTCGAGCATGGGTCGGGGGTATTGCAATGAGACAGGATGGCATGAGATGAGGTCTTGTTGCTCGCCCCGGTACTGTGTCAGTCTTTGGACACGAGTCAGGGGTTTGTTTACAGGCCTCGGCATAGTATCAGCTTTCGAGCACGAGTCGGGGGTGTTGCACATGAGATGGGATCCTTGTCGCTTACCCTGGTACTGTGTCAGTCTTCGGACACAAGTCGGGGGTTTGTTTACAGGCTCCGACACAGTATCAGCTTTCGAGCATGAGTCGGGGGTATTGCATGAGGCAGGATTCGGATGATAGTAAGTATTTATTGTTTGATGATGAACGATGACGAAGATAATAATAGTTATTATCAATGTGTATGTATGATGTTTGATCACGAACGAAAGTAAAAGATTGTTTTAACAAAAGTAAAGTATTTTATTTATAAAACTAGAACTCACTCAGCTTCGCTGACTTTTCTATGCATAATAGTTGACAGGTATTTTATTGATGTTGAGGAGTTGCAGGCATGGATGCATAATCTACTGGGGACGTTTTGAGGCTGGCATCCACATTTTTAATATGATGTTGTATTTCGAAATGTAAACGAATGATGTAACGTAATGATATGTTTTAAATTATTCATGAAAGTTTTAAATTCCGCTGCAAAAGTAATGTATGTTTTAATATTTTATGCGATGACAATCCAACTATAAGCTTCCCTGGAATGGGCCTTACAATGCACTGTCTGTTTGTTGTGGTTCTTTGAATTTGTAAGCCTCTACATGTCTGATGTGATTGTTATTTTTGGATTCTTCATCCATTTCTAGAGCTTCAACCTTGGCTACCAGAGAGTCAAGGGATAGGGCTTCCAAATCCAATGTTGCCTTCATCAAGGATAATGACTGAGTCCAGCTCTCAGGCAGTGTGTGCAACATCTTCTTGTTGATTTCAACAGCTTCATATTTCAGTCCATAGACAATCATTTCATTTACTAACTGGACATATCTATGTAGCTGTTATGGGATAGATTCTCCCTGAATGTGATGGAAAGTTTCATATTGGATCCTCAATTTTTCTTTCTTGATTTACCTTATTCCTTCACTTCCTTCACACATTGTGTGAAGTACTTTCCACAATTCATGAGTTGTTTTGAAATTTTCAACACGAGTTAAAATTTCAAAAGGCAATGTCATGGCTAGTATACTGTATGCCTTCATGTCTGTTTTGACCCTCTTGAGGTCATCACCAGCTACATTTTTCAAGCTAACTGGCTTCTGTATGTTGTAATCAGGTCCAAGAGTCAAAGGAATGAAAGGACCCTTGGTTATAGAAGTCCATAAATCAGGGTCTTGAAAAATTATCTAGTTCCTGAACATGATTTTCCATTGCTTGAAGTCAGACTTATTCTTCAGTCTAGGTGGTTTTAGACCACTGTTTGTACCGGTCATTTCTTCAGCCATGATTAAAAAATTTTAACTTAATGTTTTAAGTTAAATTTGTTTGTTTGATTTTAGTCCGGTGCTAAATTTGTTTAATCCTAAGGTCTCTAGGATTTGTTTGTTGTTGATAAACCCTTTTTAATTAGATTTACCAGATAAAAAAAATTAATTAATTAATTAAAATCCAATGATATGTCACTTTCAAATCCAATGACAAGAAACGAATAATCTGTGAAAGGAATGTTAACTTTCTAATTAATGCGGTCAATAGAAAGTCAAAACCCTAAAAACACAAAAATTGTTTTTAACAGATTACTTTTTAGATCAAAAAGTAACCTTTTGAAAAAGTTCAAAAGAAGATTTCGGATCTTCTTTGAATTTTCAGTTGAACCAACACAATCTCGGTAGATTGTGAAGGTTTTTGCAAAATCAAAACCTAGGGTTTGTTCTAGGTTTTTTTTGTGTGTTGCGGCTACAATGTTCTTCACAGATTCAACAATAGATGTGTTGAATGAAGAACTGTAAATAGATGTTAGTGAGTTTTTCACTAGAATATGATGATTTAGAACAATATGAATGATTTAGACTGTTCAAAACAATGCATGTTTGATGAAAATTTGATGAAACAGTACTCGAATGACTGTTTTATCAAAAACCCTTAAACCGATAAGGTTTTTCAGGTAATGAGATGATTTTGTTTTGAAAACAGTGTTTGAATGATAAAAATTGATAGAAAAATACCCGTATATTGTTATATCAGAAAATACCCGTGTATTCTAATGGGTTTTCGGAGAATGTTTGATGATGAACACAATGAAAACTTGTGTATGAATGATGTTTAAGCTTAAAAATCACAAACACTTCTTCAAAATGCACAAAAACAGATTATCAAATCATGTTTGTAGCATTTAATGAATGTTGAGAGTAGAAGAAGATGGTTTTGATGATTTTTCAGCTTGAAAATGTATGTTTGAAGCTAATGAACCACTGAACTCAAGTTGTTGATTGAGAGGATCTAAAATCAATGATGATTTGAGCCAAAGCTCTGATACCACCTGATGAAATCAACTTAAAAACATATTGAACATGAACATATTAGAACAATATTCAACAAGAACAAACACTGGTTGATTTCTCCCAAGGATCTTTTCTAATCTCTCAATAATCAACAATCAAAAACCATGGTGCGAAAACCCATGATTAATGCTATGATATCAGTGTGTGTTTGTGTGTGTGTGATTGCTAGTGATTGAATGATAAATGATTGATTGTATAGATTGTTCAAAGCTTACAAAGGATTAGGGTAGAATGCTATTTATAGCCTATGCACATAGCTATATACAATTATTGAACTACCCTTATGTAAACGAAAATTACATAAATAATCCTAAGTCTATAAGTTGTCCACTGTGGATGATTAGCTGTTGGCTGTGGATGTTAAGCTGTCCGCTGTGGAAGTCAGATAGCATGTCCGCTGTGCCTTGGATGCTGGCCACTGTGAACACTTGTGTGTTTGCTTGTATGTTGTCAGCTGTGGGATGTTCATCCACTGTGGATGAACATCCGCTGTGAACACTTGTGTGTGTTTGCTTGTATGTTGTCCGTTGTGGAATGTTCATCCTCTGTGGATGAACATCCGCTGTGAACACTTGTGTGTGTTTGCTTTGTATGTTGTCCATTGTGGAAATGTTCATCCGCTGTGGATGAACATCCGTTGTGGAAAGTTCATTAGCTGTGGACTTAGGCATCCGCTGTGTGTGTAGTTCATCCACTGTGGGCACTTGGACTTGTTCTTCATCCGCTGCATCCTCTTGTACATCCACTATGGGCAGTTCTTCATCCGCTGCCGACACTTGGTCAAAATTTCTTTTATCTACAATCCTGAAAAAGAAACTTAAACACTGATTAGTGAGTGTTATGATTGTTAATGATGCTATTGTGTTAGTTAATGATTATTTGAATGTTAGAACACATTATGTTTGATTATGGCAAGCATCATCCTTTAAAGCATTAATCCATTAATGCACTTGTTGAGTCCAACAATCACATAAAATCATGGAGAGAAAGTAAACATATGCAATTATCATATTTGACAATTTGTTATCATACGAGCTTATGGTTATAGTTTAGGCATTTACTAATAATACCTAATTCTCTGTAACCAATGGCTCTTATACCAAGCTATCACATCCCGGCGGAAGCGTGAAATGCTTTGATGTGACTATTGGCTCAAAACACATTGATTACAAAGTAAACAATCACAACAGATAGTTAAAATAAGCATATCATTAACCATTCATAACTTTCGGGTTATATTTCATATAAACATACAAAATTTGTCATTTTTTGGACTTTTACATATTTTTAGTAACCCTATTACAAAAGTTTGTCATAACCATTTCATATAGTCTTCCCAGCTAGTAGTGGACATAAACATCCACGAAGGTGCTGAGATCCACTAAATCCACGGTTACTCGAACGCAAAGCTTTCCTATTACATCATACCAGCCATTATACAGATCGTATGTAAACACGTAGTTATAATACATGTTGATTACCTGAAAAAGCATACTCAAAATGGTCAACAATTAGTTGGTGAGAACATAGATTTAATAACTTATCAACAAATTTCTTACTGATGCAACATAAATAAGATCACAACCAAACCTACTTATATGTCAAGTGATTCATAACTGTCATATATATAAATCACAGAATCAAATAATATAACATCACAACACTTATTTTGTTGGTGCAGGAAATATGTTCCTAAGTAGCGCTACTTATATTATCTGACGGTTCCTTATACGAATTAATGGTTGTACTTATGGCAGAAAAATGACAGTAACTTATCAAAATTCTTATTCACGTTAGCATCAATAGTAATAAACACAGTATGTTTTTTCCCCTAAAAGCTTATAAATAAAAAGGGGCTATGTTACTCACCTTAAATCCAGCAAAATCCCTATAAAATAATTATGTGTTAGAAATATTATTTTATTTCTTTAAAATTTTCAGCATTTATACCTTAAATCAAATAAATATTCCAAAACAGTAGCTAAAGCTATCTAAAAATTACTAAATTTTATAAACAGTAATATCTCAAAATCCAGATTAACATATAAAAATTTTAGTTAATACTTATTTATAACTAATTTCTTATAATTTTTACAAGATTTACATTAAATAGAAGAAATATCTACAGGCCTCTAAAAATTATAAAAGTTTTATAGAAGTTTCTACACAATATTTAAAATTTTATATAAAATTTTCATGATTTTAACTACTGTTTTGCTATTAATTTAGATTTTCTTCATTTTATTCCTTCTAAAATATATAATTTTACTATTTTAATGAATTAATTCACGAAATTTATTCTGAAATTCCAACTTATTGTTAGAGTCATCAAATAATTTTTCCATATTTTTATCATCTTTATGTTTCCTGTTAGGCATTTTTCTCGTATTTTCTTGAATAAATCATAATAGTTAATATATCCTATAAAATTTTTCTAAAATTTTCAGATTATCATTTCTAATATTTTCTAATAGATTTCTAAATTTTATTCCCACAATCACAGTCATTTTTATATTTAATCTATTTTACTTAATAATTCATAAAATAACACATGTTTCAACCCTTTATTTTATTTAAATTCTTGGTTTTTATAAAATCCTTAAGTTTTCTATTTTTAAACCCTTTTCTTCTGATTTTGAAAAAAAAAATATCAATTGTACATGAGATTTTGTACATAATTTTGGTGGTTAATCTTAAAGGGTTGATCATATATGTAGATCATACATATATAATTTCTTAACTTGTTAATTATAAGGTTTTTGAGAATCCATCCTTGTTGATGGAATAAAGAAAGTGTGTAGAGGGTGGTTGGAGAAGATTTCTAGCTTCTTGGGTTCCAAAGCTAGAAGAAAAGGTTCTTGAACTTGAAGGATTCTTCAAAGGATCTTGTTGATGATTTGTGATGGTTATGGTGGTATCACAATCCAAAAGAAAATAGTGATCGAGGGTTTTGTGCAGTGCTAGAACCGAGAGTAAGAAGAAGGAGTGTTGAGGGGTTGTTGGTGTAAAGAGTGGAGGTTTTATGGTGTTTAGAAAGTGGGATGATGAACTATATGGTGATGAAGATGTGGTATTCTTTGTTGATGGCGGTTGTAATGTTTAAAGTGGCCGAGAGTTATGTCAAACAATAATTACAATTCATAGCTTGGATGAGTTGGTGTTCTTAGGGTCTAGGTGTCAACATATGAAGTGTGCTTAGTGTTTGATGATGATGCATGGAAATCGGCCGAAGGTATGGTGGCTTAAGGAACTATCGTTAGCTTGATGAGGTGGTTATGTAGGATTGCTATGTGTCCAAGGATTAGGTGTGTTAGGTGTCAAGCTTTGGATGAGGATTAGTGTGATGTTGGTGATGATGTTAATCGACCAAGGGATTATGGAGAGAAATCATTATTTTAAGCTAAGTGTTGATCTAGGAGGTTAATGACACTCTTAGTCATTAAATTAGTGTTAATGTAGTGTTAAACTTACTAACTCATGTTGGTTTAAGTCTTAATAACCGATTACAAGGTTAAGTTAGTGCTTTGGTTGAATGTTTAAGTATTTAAGATTAGTTTGGTTAAGGTTTTTCATGTAAATTTTCCAAAAGTTAACTCATTTGGTTATTGTTTGGTTAAGTTGTAATTTTAACTTATTACACATTAAATGAGAAAAATAATATGTAAATAACTAAGCACATAAGTTTATGGTTGAGTATCCTTAACGCCTCACAAAAATCACAAAAATATACATACATGCACACGTAAAAGATCATGCATACATGCAAACTATGAAACCTGCACATATATTTATACATGCTAAAACATATATAGATACAAAATTTATCACATAAAGTCACCTTAGAAATTTTAATTTAATATATGTATATATATATGTATTTAGAATTAACTTATATAAAATCTTAGTATTAAGTTTTCTAACCTTAATTTTCAGGGTCGTCACAAACTCACACAAACTACAAACTTATGCATAAATGAAATATCGTGACAATTGAATTTCATCTTAGTTTATTACACATTTCAAATATTCAAATATTAGGGTGTCACTATAGATTAAACCCTTGCTATTCATAGTGAATACATGAAGATAATATACACAAAAGTTTACATACTTATATATTCTTACTTGACACTATAGTTTACTAGCCTTGTGTCCTTATCCTTCATAAGCATATCAAAGCCAAGTCCAAGCTTCTTGAAGCAGCTCAACTTCATGCTCATATAGGTAGCTCTTTTCCTCTTGCACCTGCATATGCAATTTTTCAAAAGAACTACTAAGAAGTTAGACTTCAACCTCCTCAACTTGCAGGTCTGAACACACACCTTGGGATGTTGCTACTAATGCGTTCCAATCTCTAGATGTTAAGCTTTCCGCATTGAAATCAGCATCTTGTGTTATACTATATTAGGTGGACTTCAATCCCATCCCTAAAGCCGACTTGTGCATAAGAGCTCTATTTAACCCTTTAGTTAGATGATCAGCTAAATTATGTTGAGTTCTCACAAACTCCAAAGATATCGTACCATGCATGATGAGCTCACAAATCATGCTATGTCTAACACCTAAGTGTCTAGACTAGCCATTATACACTTGACTATAAGCCATAGCCAAAGTGGCTTCACTAACACATCTAATAGATATAGGTGATATTGGTTTAGGCCACAATGGAATTTCATAAATCAAGTTTCTTAGCCATTTAGCTTCTTTACCACGTACTGCTAATGCCACAAACTCAGATTCCATTGTTGAGTTAGTAATGAAAGTTTGTTTCTTTGATACCCAAGAGATGGCACCTCCTTAAAGTAGGAATGTCCATCCACTTGTGGAAAAATGATCTTCCATATTTGTAATCCAACTTGCATTCGAATAACCTTCAATAATAAAAAATACAGAATATGTTAAACAATGATTCATTGTTCCTTTCAAGTACTTAAATACTTGATTAATTGCTTGCCAATGTTGTGAACTAGGGTTACTAGTAAATCTACTAAGTTCTCCAACTACATAGGCTATATCAGGCCTAGTGCTAATCATGACATACATGAGACTTCCAATAGCTTTTGAGTATTCAAGTTGAGATACTGCAACACCTTTATTAGGTAGAAGCTTAAGATTAGGATTTATAGGAGTGCTTACATAAGAACAATCTTTGAAGATAAATTTCTTCAAAATCTTCTCAACATAATAAAATTGAGAAATTGAAATACCATTGTTCCTACTCTTGATCTTTATACCAAGGATCACTTTAGCCTCCCCCATATCTTTCATAGCAAACTTAGATGACAAGAATTCCTTAGTTTTATCAACTTGACTTTGGTCAATACCAAAGATTAACATGTCATCTACATATAAAAAAATTATAACTCCTACACCAGAAGTGTCAAACTTGCTATATACATATTTGTCTGCTTGGTTTAGCACAAAACCATTAGACAGCACAACATCATCAAACTTTTGATGCCATTGTTTTGGTGCTTTCTTCAAACCATATAAATATGTTGGGTTCAACAATTGATAAACTAAAGCTTTCCAAACGATAATCAAAGCCAACTGAAGATCTCATTGCACAAGTTCAGAGACCAAGTTGATAAACAAAACAAAACAAACACAAGACAAAGTCAACATCAAGACCACAAGAATAGTCAAAATTAGGTCATGATGTAAAAAACATTATAAATAGAACCACTAGTGCTACTTTGTAAAGGGTGGTTATTGCAAAGTGTGTGAGTGGCTTGTAGTTCTTAAGTGTGTATTTTTCATGGTGTAAATCACCACCCAAGGAGAATTTCTCTCCTTTGGGTGGGTTTGATGTTCATCCATCTTTGTATATGTTTCTTCATTGTAATTTGTTATTCAATATCAATGAAATCATAACATTATACATTACACACGCCTCTTTGTTCTTCGATTCACACACTTCCACCCATCTTTAATTTTGAATTTTCGAATCTGAAACTGATGAATCCTAAGATCCAAGCTCAACGAATCTGAAATATTGATTCAGCAAAATGGTATCAGAGCAAACAAAATAAGGGTTGATCCCATTATCCCAAAATCCTCTTAGATAGACTGAAGCCATCCGCGTTTGTTTGTTCACCTGCATTAACTGAAGATCTCTCCTATGTTTGTTCACCCGCATTAACAAATGCGGATCAAGACAACAAATGTTGAACAGAAGTGTTCATCCGCATTAGTCTATGCGGATGAACTGAAGAAATGCTGACAAGACTTGTTCACCCGTATTAGTCTCTCCGATTGAACAACAGAATGCTGACAAGACTTGTTGATGTGACTCAACCTAGGTGAAGAAATACTTACACATTTATTTTGTTAAAAGAAATTGACAAATCCAAGGTAAGACTGGAATGAAAGCACCACAAGAATAGTCAAAATTAGGTCATGATGAAAGAACTAATAGATGACATGGACAGATTCTCTTCAAGTGAATTCATTATAGATGAGGAATTCTGGGATTACATCAAAAACACCAAATCCCCCTCTGAGTCTATAATTGTAATTCCATCACAACCTGTGTCAATAGAAGAAGAACTGAAAATGCAGCTTGTTCCTGCTGTTGTATTGACTGATGAATAACAAAGTTTAATCAATAGACTTTGTGATGAATTCAAAGAAAAGGAAACAGCTGAATTGAACAGACAAGAAGCTGAACAACAAAGAATCACTGCTGAGCTTAAGGCTGTTGAAAAAAACAACAGGCCAAAACTGATGTAACTTCAACATCAGGACCAAGAGTGATCACATACACAAGAAAAAGGAAATACTTGACTGAAAAAGTAAAAGGAAAACTTCCTATGGTTGAGGAAGAACAACCCAAAAAGAAGCAAAAGATGATCCAAGAAGTTTGGTAGCAATTGCTAAATTCTTAGAAGAACATGAACAAGCAGAAAAAGAGCTACAACAAACTCTGGAAATCATAATGTTGGAAGAAGGAGAGAATGAAGATTACAATACTGAGAAATCTACTAATGTGCACATCCCTACATTTATTGAGCCATCAGTAGAAAGCATGATTGAAAAAGCAAAGTCTGATGATCTCATGATTTATGCCATGTATCTGATAAATCATGGTTATGATGCTGACATTGTGTTTAACATGACATATGAGGAGATTGTTGAGGAGGTAAAGAAGATGGAAAAGCTGCTAGATCCTACATATGTAACAGAATATGAGAACAAAAGAGACTGAAAAGCCAACATCCTCTATCCTCAAAACAGCAAAGAAAGATGACCAACAGTTTGTTTTTCCTGATCCCTATAACATGTAAGATAGGGAAATGAAGGATTATCTCAACAAACAGGGATTTACAAAAAGAAAGTTAGGAAACATGAAGACTAATTCACTTCGGGCTGCTATGTTAAAAATGATTAATGAAAAGAAAGACAGAATGAAAGCAATTGAAGAAGAAGTAATTGCCCAGAAGCCTAGAACAAGATCTTCTGCACAAGATGTACAATTGACTACAAAAGACAAAGATGTTCTGGTCCTATTCTACATGAAAACCCAGAGTGGTTCATTGAACCTTCACAACTGAAACTTCACGAGGGTTTAACCACTGCTGAGATGATTAGAGGGGTATCTACTCCCAAAGGCAAAACAGATGTCAAAATCATTGCATGGAAGTATGATAGCAGCTGGAATATGTTCACGGTCAAGAGAATCTCAGGCCTGGTGCAATTCTTTACAGAATATACAGCCTTAGTCAATGCCATGAAGGTCCATGATTTAAAAGAATTGGCCGAGTTAGATCTAATCAACTATGATGGAATGTACAGGGGTTATGAATTTGAGGATATTCTAAAGATGTTTAAGAGAACCAACAACTTCAAGTCTCTAAAAGCAATCTGTACTAGAAAAGACAAATCTTTCAGAAATCCCCTTGAACAAAGAAGAAAGAGAGATGCAGAAGAGGTAGAAGAAGGAGAGATGCAGAAGAGGTAGTGTTCCCTGAGCTGCATGTGAAACCAACAGAATCATTGAAACAAAAAATGATTTCTGGAACTCACAAAACCAAACCAATTTCCAATGTGTACTATGATGAAGAATCCTATGAGTTGGTGATTGAGAGAAAGTGGGAAGGAAAAGAAGCCCCAGAGATCAGAATTTTCAGTGGTTATGAGGTCAGACTGCTAGATGAGTCTTACATACACTATATCTTCACAAGACACTTCAGAGCCCTCAAAAATAAAGTTGCTGAAGATGATCTGGAGTTTATGTTAAAGTGTGTTAAGATCTTGAAGCTGGCATTTGATAGAATCAACAACAAAAGGGAACAAAGGAAGAAGAGAAAGGTGCCAATGCAGATGGGTAATATTGTCAAGTTGGAAGTTGATGCTGATGGTTCACTGGTGATTCATAGAGATGGGTTATCTTCTATTTCAGTTTGGGAACCCATCTCTTTGAAACAAATGCCCATTGCTGCTATTCATACAATGAGTGAGATGAAGATTCATGTGCTCAGTAGAGAAAAAATGAAGGAAGCTAGGGATTTTTCAAACATGATAAAGGCAATCCTCAATCCTTCCCTTACAGAACCTGAGGTACATCATGAAGCTGCTGCAACAATCTCTGACCAACAGAAGACATCACATCAAAACCAACCAGAATCATCACAACCACCACCACCATCACACTCTTGAGGAACCTAGGCAGTATAATCCTTAGGGGGAGTATTGTTAGACCCTGAAAGGATTATACTTGCCAACTTAAGAAGTGGTTGGAGGTTGTTCTGGTTGGAGCACATTATTTACAGAAGAACACAGAAGACATCATCAACACAAGAAAACAGAAGGCAAGAAAAGACAAGTATAGAGCACCCGCATTTGTTAATACGGATGACTAGTGAACAAATACGGACAAGTGTTTGTTCACCCGCATTAACAAATGCGGATCAAGACAACTAATGGTGAACAGAAGTGTTCATCCGCATTAGTCTATGCGGATGAACTGAAGAAATGCTGACAAGACTTGTTCACCCGCATGAACTAATGCGGGTGAGCAAACTCAAATGCTGAGAAGACTTGTTCACCCGTATGAACTAATGCGGGTGAGCAAACACAAATGCTGATGAAGACTTGTTCATCCGTATGAACTAATGCGGATGAACAACTTACACATTTATTTTGTACTTAGACTAGATTCTCTTGTATAGATCAGGGTTAGTTTAGTCTTTTGTACAGGCAATGAATACGCCTATAAATAGGGTCACATACCCTAACCTTGAAGGGTTGTTAACTTTAACAGTAATATTCAAAATATTTTAAAACATTTACTATGGTTCTTGATTCTCTTACATTCAAGCATTTACTACAGCAGTTAATGTTCTTTGATATAGTAATTCTGCTGCTATATTATTGACTCAGTCCACATATTCGATCCTAGGTTGAGTCACATCAACCGAGAATATCATTCTCAAACCCAGTCAAAATATTTTATTAACTTACAAACTTTATTCTCATTACCAGACATAACAAAGCCTTTAGGTTGTTTCATGTAAATCTGCTCATCCAATTCACCATTTAAAAATGCAGTTTTCACATCCATTTGGTGAATCACAAGATTGTGTATAGCCGCAAGTGCTAATAACAATCTAATAGTAGAAATCCATTAACATGAGCATAAGTATCAAAGAAATCAATACCTTCTTTCTGTCTAAAACCTTGTATAACCAATCTAGCTTTAAACTTATCTATGCTACCATTCATCTTCATTTTCTTTTTAAAGATCCATTTACACCCTAATGGTTTACATCCAATAGGTAAATCAGCCAACTTCCAAGTATTATTTTGCATAATGGAATCCATCTCATCTTGGATTGCTTCTTTCTAAAATACATGATCTCTAGAAGCCATAGCTTCATTATAAGTCTTTGGATCCTCCTCACTATTAGAACAATATTGATATTGAGATCCAATCTCACTCCTTGATCCTTCAACTAAAAAAAGTTGAAAATCATCACAAAAAGACTTGGCTTTTCTTGCTCTTGTCCTTTTCCTTGGTTCAGTTCTAGTAGAATGTATATCTTTTCTATTAACTGAATTACTACCAAATGTATTATCAGTTTGAGAAACGTTGTAAATCACATCCTTTGGTCTAGGTGTAGAAGTGAATCTTTCTTCATCAAATATTGCATCTCTTGAGTCTATAACCGAGTTTACAGATACATAATCATTAGGTTCTAAGACATGGAACCTGTAAGCCTTGGAATGCTGAGCATATCCAATAAAGATGCAATCTATACCTCTTTTACCTAAAGTTTTCCTTTTGGGTTCGGTAAGCCTCACAACAGCTCTGCATCCCCAAACTTTAAGATAACTTAAGTTTGGGGGCTTTTTGTACCAAAGTTCATATGGGGTAGTCTTATTCTTTTTATTAGGAATTCTATTCAATAGATAACAGGCTGTTAACATTGCCTCACCCTAAAATCCTTCACTCAAACCTGAATAAGATAACATAGAATTAACCATTTCTTTTAATGTTTTATTCTTTCTTTCTGCTACACCATTTTGTTGTGGTGTATAAGGAGCTATAGTATATTGTATTATACCAGTGGATTGGAAATACACCGGATCATAATACTCACCTCCTCTGATCGGTTCAAAAGCATCAAATCTGTAATGATATCATAACGCAATGATCAATTCAAACACAAAGTAATCAAACACATGCAATCACATCAAAAATTCATAGATTTCATTGATAGCAAATGCATGTGATACAATGTGTAAGGGTTACAGTTCATTCAACTGATTCTAACTGAACTCCCTCTGTTAAACTCTCTAAAGTCTCTTGTCTCTTATCTCTTCAATCTACCCTACACATACATTAAATATCCTATTTATACTATCAAGAAACAAAGGAACATATATTTACAAATAAGTCCCTATACTATGACAAAAAACACATAAAGTTAAAATGTTAATCTTCTAGAGGCTTCAACAATACTCCCCCTAAGATTTACATTGTCTTCAGTCCACATTGAACTCTTTTGTCTCATCTTTGATCTTGAACACAGGCTTCTATTTGTAGAGTTCCAGCTCTCTCAAAGCCTTCTTGAATGCAGATTTGAACTTCTTTCAAAGATTCTATGATCTGCTCAGCAATCAAGATCTCAGAAAGGACTTTAGCATTTTTGTTGATCTTCCACCTTCATCTAGCACATGAATAGGTGAATCAGCAAAAACTTTGATAAATTCGAGTGAAGACTCCTCGGCAATCAAATTCTCTTGTACCTATATATAAAAAAGATTAACAAGTAACAATCAAATGTTAATTAATAAGTGTATCAGGTGTTCGAGTGAGTGAATCAGAGTGTTTGAGTTTGTGAATAAGTGAATGAATGAAAGAATCACAAATGTTTTTCAGGCGCATGAGCACTGTTTGTGTGCATGAGAATGAATTTTACACTAAGTATTTAGGCGCATGAGCACTGTTTGTGCGCATGAGCACTGTTTGTGCGCATGGGCACTATACAGGCGCATAAGCATTGTTTAGGCGCTTGGGCACTGTTCAGGCGCATGAGACTAGATGAAACGCCCAACACTTTGTAATTTTTCACTTCAAACTTCTAACCCTTGGAAGTCTGGAACTGTTTAGGCGCATGAGCATAGATAATACGCCCAACACTTAACCAAAATTTCAGACACATGACAACTGTTTAGAAGCATGAGCTTGTCTGAAACGCCCAACACTTGTACAAATTCCTGATAAATCACCATACTCCTAATCTGGACTTGTGAGTACTGTTTAGGCGCATGGGATCCTTCCATGAGTCTTGACACTTGAACTTTTCTCATCATTCATCTGAACACTATACAAACACATTAGCACTATTTACACTCAATTTTCAACACTTAGTCAAATTGTTTGACTATCACTCAAATTTTCATTAATGACCCTCAATTTTATCATTTTTGACATTTCAAATTTTTTTTTGACCATTTTATTTTTAATTTAAATTTTTAAAATAATTTCCCGTCATTTTTGTCTCTAAATTTTCAAATAGTGTTTATTTTGTTGCAAGAAGCTTTTCCACTTTTGAATTCTTTTTAGGTTCATTTTTACATCATGTCAAACACACATACTTACATCATGTCAAACACACACATACTTGTAATTTCAGCTTTATCCTTTTTATCCTAAACATTTTATTTTTGATTTTTCACTTTTTGAAAATCAATTATTTTCTCTTTTTCATTTTTACTCCCCTTAAACTTTTAAGCTTTACAAACTTAGAAGTTTCTTTTTTATTGCCAGAAGAGCAACTAATCATTATTAATATGCCTGCACACATAAAATCATGCAAAAATCAAAACTAAAGTAGAATAAAAAAATCTATTATATACAATTGAATCACATGCCTGCAGTGAGATCATATCAGTTTAGATCAGCACATTAAATTAAAAAAATAATGGATAGTCGTATACAGTGATTAAATCCTGATAAAGTGTGTTCTAGGTCAGCATTTCTGCAGCAAAGGAGACACGAGATCTAAGGACAGAAAATGAGTTTTCTTGGCAAGATACTCAGCATACTTACTTTTTCAATTCTTGGATTGATTAAGGTATGATTAGATATCACATTATGTAAGTCACACTTAGACTTAGAGAGTTCAACTCTCATAGAGATCTGCAAGAAATCACCTTTCTCAACTTGTTAACCTGACATATACCTATAACCAGATCTCATGTTAAGATTGTGTACATTGGCATCTTTTTGCATCAAGTGAGAATATCCATGTCTGTAATTACTTACAACAAAGGATATCTCGTCACCTCGGGTCTATGATGACTCATAACAGAGAAGTGAATAGATGCTTTAAATAATTAGAGCTCAATGGTTATTCATATCGCCACCAGGTGTGAGATTATGACTTAACAAACAATCAATTTGAGAAGTCAACACTACTCATTAGTACTAAAATGGACAAACATGAATGCATGATTGATTTAGTTTAATCAAAAAAATTTACTTTTTCAGTATAATTGCATGAGCTTACCTGCACATTATATCTGATCACGTCAGACTTTAGTAACGAGTGAAGTATGCAACTGATCAAAACTAATGTATCTATCATTTCTCACAAATTCCAAAGACAGATTCAGTCCTAAACAATTAACTAACAAGAAAAACTCTATTTTTTGTGTTTTTGTTTTATATTTTTCTCTTTTGATTTTGCAATTTTCTATTTTTCTATTTGCTTTTCATTTTCTATTTAACATGCACACACAATATATACAATCAGGCAGTTAACTTTGACAGTTTCTGTTTTAGTTTTCTCATTCAAATAAGGAAGGGTTCTTACCATTTTATGACTAAATAACTGAAAACTCAAAACCAATTTTTAAACATGGTTAATAAGTCCAATTGACTCGACCAAATATTCAAATCGACCCAGTGAAAAGGCTTTTGTAAATAGGTTAGCCAACTGTTTTTCAGTTGTGATTTGAATTTAAATGATTAAATCTTTTTCAGATTTATCTCTGAGAAAATGATATCGAATCTCGATATGTTTTGTTTATGAGTTTTGAACAGGATTAGCTGTAATAAACATAGCAGTTGTGTTATCAATGTAAATAGGAGTTTTAAGAAAATTGAACCCGTAATCTAGCAGTTGGTTTTGTAACCAAAGGATTTGAGAACATCCTGCTGATGCAGCAATGTACTCAGCTTTTGCGGTTGAAACGGAGACATTTGTTTGTTTCTTACATAGCCATGAGACTAATCTGGGACCTAAAAACTGACAACCACCCATAGTAGATTTACGATCTTGGCAACATCCCCCATAATCACTATTTGTATATCCATGTAACTTGAAGTTTCCTTCATAAGGATACCATAACCCTAAAGCCGTTTTTCCTTTGAGATACCTGAATATTCGTTTAACAGCAATTAAGTGAGATTCCTTCGGGTCAGATTGATACCTAGCACAGACACAAACAGCATACATTATATCAGGTCTAGATGCAGTAAGATACATCAAAGAACCGATCATAGCTCTGTATAGAGCTTGGTCAACTAATTTTCCTTTAGAATCAGGTTCAATCTTGGTATTTACGTCAGCTGGAGTTCTGATAGATTGACAATCTTGCAGTTTAAATTTCTTCATGATTTTTTCAATGAATTTCTCTTGATTGATAAAAATTCCATCTGCAGATTGCTTCACTTGAAGACCAAGGAAAAAATTTATTTCTCCCATAGAACTCATTTGAAAACGAGACTTCATTATTTCTTCAAATTCATTGCACAATTTGGACTTGTAGAATCGGATATAATATCATCAACATACACTTGAACACATAAGAGATCATTAGCATCCTTCATTATAAACAAAGTAGGATCGATTTTCCCTCGCGTGTATCCATGTTGGATTAAGTGTTGTGATAATGTTTCATACCAGATTCTAGGAGCTTGATGTAGACCATACAAAGCTTGTACACACGATGGAAATTCCGAATCTTCGAAACCTGGAGGTTGCTTGACATACACATCATCAGTGATTGGTCCATATAAGAAAGAACCTTTCACGTCTATTTGATACATCTTGAATTTCATGAATGATGCATAAGCCAGGAAGACATGAATTGATTCAAGTCTTGCAACTGGAGCAAATACTTCATCATAATCTATTCCTTCTTCTTGGGTGTAGCCTTGTGCAACGAGTCTCGCTTTATTATGAACAACAATTCCCCGATCGTCTGTTTTGTTTCTAAACAACCATTTTGTGCCTATGGCATTTTCTCCTTCAGGTAAATCCACAAGCTTCCACACTTCCTGTTTACGAAATTGAAATAATTCTTCTTGCATTGCCTCAATCCAACTATTGTCCTTTAGTGCCTCGGTGACATTTTTAGGAACAATTTGAGATAGAAAACACAATTATAAGCAAAGGTTTGCTTGTTCTGATTTACTTCTCATCATTCTCTCATTCAATGGACCGATAATCTAAGACGTTGGATGGTTCTTATGAATACGAGATGTTGGAATCTCATTCATTTGAGTATGAACATCCAGATTAGATTGGTTCAAGTCGGAAAGCTGATGCAATAAGTTCGAAGAATGTGGATTGAAATTAGGAACTTGAGTTTGTGAGTTGATAAAGTAATCAAGATTATTAGTAACAACTACATCATCAGAAATCGATGACGTTTCGAACTCAGGTTGTATAATTTCAAGACCATCATTAGGAATAGGTTGTGCAACATTTGAATTTTCTGAAACGGGATGCTCTTGAGCTTGTTGAGTCCGAAATATAGGATCTCTAACCAATGAGAAAAATGGATAATCTGGGCTTGAGTCATCCATATCATCAAAATCAAAATCATCGCTAAAAGAACCGAGATCTCCTGCTTGATTTCTCTTCTCACCTATAAATTCAAACAAGTTAGAATGAAAAGAGTTTAACAATGAATCTAAATCAAATAACCAAGCTGGACCATTTGCAACTGATGGAAAAGAATTTTCAAGAAATTTAACGTTGAATGTTTCAAGGATAACATTTGTCCTAGAGTTATAAACTCTATAGGCTTTTGAAACCAACGAATATCCAATGAAAAATCCTTCATCAGATTTTGAATCAAATTTTCCTAGCTGATCACTTGAATTTAAAATCAAAACTAGACAACCAAAAGATTTAAGAAAATCTATATTAGTTTTCTGTTTATCTTTCACAATCAATGAACGATTCTGCACAAAACAAGCTATGGATATAGCTTCATCCCAGAAATTGATTGGAATTTTGGCATCTACTAACGTAGACCGTGCTGCTTCAATCAAAGTTCTATTTTTCCTTTCAGCAACTCCATTTTGTTGTGGAGTTCTAGGAGCACTGAACTGACGAGCAATATCCTTTTCTACACAAAACATGTCAATATTAGCATTTTTAAATTCCGTTCCATTATCACTTCTAATTATTTTGACCTTTTGATCTAATTGATTTTCTACTTTAATGATGAATTCTTTTAATAATTCAGTCGTTTCAGATTTAGCATGCAAAAAGAAAACCCAAGAAAATATTGTAAAGTCATCAATGATAACTAAACAATAAGATTTATTTCCAATACTCCAAACATTTGTTGGTCCGAATAGGTCCATATGCAACATCTGGAGAGGTTTGGAATTTGAGTTTATCTGCTTGGGCTTATAAGACGCTCTGTGTTGCTTTCCTTTTAAACATGCTGAGCAGAGATCAGTTGTGGCAAACTTCTTTGTTGGAAGACCTATAACATGATTTCCTGATACAAGCTTGCTCATGTTCTTGAAATTGAAATGCCCAAGATGTCTATGCCAAAGCTGACTTTCGTAATTTGATGCTTAAGCAATTAGGCATGTTGTTTCTGTAGAAGGATCAACTTGAGACATATCTAACTTGTATACGTCTCGATCTCGAACAGCTTTAACAACTACCTATTCTTTGCTAATCTGAAAACCTGGCTTCAAAATGTAACAAAATGAATCATCAAATAAAACAGAATAAGATTTGTCACAAATTTGGAAAACGCTTAAAAGATTAAAGTTCAATTGTGAGCAATAGTAGACTTTATCAAAGCTGATAATCCCATTGGATACAGTTCCTTCGCCTGTTATTTTTCCTCCTGCATCACCTCCAAAAGCAACATGTGTACCATCTTTTAACTTAAATTCTAGAAGCAAGGCATGGTTGCCTGTCATATGCCGGCTACACCCACTATCAACATACCATGTGTTAATAGGTCTTCTCGGGCGTACCTGCATTTTAGAAAGAATTAAGTTGAGTTATCAACCCAAGCTGAGATGGTCTTGGGCTTGCCAAACTTATCAACAATGGTAAACTGTTTAAAGTGAAGCTTATTTGGATCAGGCTTATTTTTGACATATTTACCAATTTCGTTTCTTACAAATTTTTTATTATCTTTGATTTGTTTTGTTATTAAAACATTGTAACGTTTTTCAAGATCATCATCAAGATATTTCAAACCATCAGACAAAGAATTTTGTTTACCAAACTTCCCACCATTCATTCTCACAGATCATGGAATGAATTTTCCTTGATTATACTGCCTTGGTTTTGCAGCATAAGAATTATCATAAACAGAATCATTTCTTTGAAAAGATCTCAAGCCTAAGGAAGGTTGTTTTATCAATATTTGAAAACCAACACTTTGATTTCTTTGAAATTATGGATTGACATATCCATTTCTTAATTGAGAATTTACATATCCATTCCTCGGCGAGTTCTTTCTAAAGTAACAATTCTCAGTTTTGTGAGTTCTTTCATCACAATAGGTACAATATTTGTTGAAATAACAATTAGCTATTGAATGGTTTTTCATATCACATATATGACAGTACCTGTTAAAGAACATTCTCCAGTCTTATGATTGTACATATCACAAATTTCAGAGTACCTTTGAAATTTAACCAATTGTTGATTAACTTTAGATGTGGATGCCACATTTGATCGTTGTTTGGATTTGGGAGTTGAAAAGTTAATCTGTTGGTTTTGATTAGTGAATTTTTTCTTTTGAAATTTGAGTTTAGATTTTTTAACATTGACATCATTCCTCGACTCCTTAGATACAAATCGTTTATTGATAGTGGAAGACTTAGAATCTGAACCTGTTTTCAGATCAGAGTTGGATTTGTTCTTTGGATTAGATTTGATTTTTGGAATTTTGTTCATGTCAAACATACCTGTAGATACAAATTTCACAGGTTTAAGCTGATTTGATTGATTTGTTCTTTTGATTTGACTGTTTTGAATTGCATTTTGTGTTGATTTAGCTTTAGTATTTTTCTTTCTTCATCTTTGGTTTCTAGATCTCGATGATCTTTGTTTGCTTTCAGATTGTACATCTTCAGGTGAAAATTCTTTTTCATTTTCTTTATTCTTTTGTTCTTTTTGCCATTTTATAAATTCTGGATTATTTAATCCATAAGAAAATGAATCTTCAGATGTTATTTCATCTAGCTTTGCTTTCTCTTTATTTTTAGAGTTTTGATTGTCATTCCTTTCACTTATTTCTTTGACAACAGACTCTTTTGGAACAAAATTTTCTTAGTCTTCGGTCGTGGTTCATAAGATTTAATTTTCACTGGATGACCATTTTTGATCTTTTCATAATCATGTTCGTCAAATATCTCAACATTCGTTTTCTCTTCATCACTCTCAGAATTAATTTTCTTATTTTGGAATGCTCTTAGCTTAGCTTTGTTTTTAGGTGAGTGATCATGCGTGTTGAAGTTTTCTGGTAACGTGTTTGTGATGGATTCAGGCATTGGTTCATGTGTAAAACCTAAACCTACTTTTTGTTTGTCTTTTCTCTCACTTACCAGTTGTTCTACAATTGTTTTTGAACTTTTAACTTTTGCAAGATCAACCTGTGTTGTAGCATGTGCTATTTTCTCTTCTTCTAAATTCTTTGTCATTTCTTCAAGTTGTTTTCTAACAATTTCTAGTTCTTTCAAAGTTTTATTCCATGATGTTTGTAGAGAGAGGATCTTTTCATCAGATATTTTGTGATCGTTTTTAAGTTTGTTATGCATTACTTCCTCTTGTTTGAGCTTGTCACATATTTTATATGAATAAGTTCTATAGTACTCTACTTGTTCAAAGCAAGCTTTAGTGCACATTTTTTCTCTTTCTTCAACTGGAATTTCAGGATATTTTGAAAAAGAAGTCTCAGAGTCAGAAAATGAATTTTCAACATTTGGTTGATCTGACTGTGCCATTAGTACAACTTCTTTTGAATCCTCTTTAGGATCAGATTTATCACTCAGTCATACTCTTCTTCTTCATTTTCTAAGTTACCTTCAACCTTAGGATCACTGTCTTCTGACTAATCTTTAGTTTGAATTTCTGCAACAAGAGATAAACTAGAGGTTAGATCAGCTATAAATTGTTCAGCATAAGCACTCCAGTCATATCCATCTTTAATGCTAAAAACTAGAGCTTTCTTTGGCTCTTCAGATGCTTTTGAATCATCCTTAAGTTCTGGCATAGGAAGACTCTGATAAGGCTTTTGAAATGTCTTCTAAGACTGCTGATGATATCTTTGATTGCTAGAACCTGCTTGACCATTTTGGTTTCTGGGAGCTTTACATTCCCTCGAGAAATGACCATAGCTGTTACAGTTGAAACACCTTGACTTTGATTTGTCAAAGCCAACAGTTTTGTTAGCACTTGGCTTGTAGTTCCGATTAACATATGAGTGTTTCTGGGTTCTATAAGCAATCATCACCATCTGCCAATTCAAGTCCATCTCTTCCACATCGTCTGGATCCATCTCAAACAAATCCTGCAAAACAAGATCTAATTGTGTTAAATGACTACCTTGATAAGCTTGAAAACTTGCCATAAAAGCAGTAAAAGTAGATTTAGACTCATCATCCTGTAAGAGGATGTTAATAACATCTTTAACATTGCTAGTTTTAGCAAAGTTAGAAGATGGAGTCTCAGTTTGAGGTTTAGGAGTTTGAGTTTTAGGAGAAGATTGAGATTGAGGTTGAGTTGCATAAACAGGAGCACTTATGTAAGAAGAATCTGTAAAGAAACTAGCTCCAACGAACAAATCACCCTCTTCTTCTAGAGATTTATCATCTTTGGCCAGAAAAGCATTCTCCACTGTATTAGCTAGAGATGCAACAAACTTATACTGAGACATTGATGCTGCTCTATCATTGTTTCTTGAGCTTTCATCAATCTCAACTGATTTAATCTTGGCAATCAAAAGATCAAGATCCATAGGGAACTTTTCAGTATGCTTCAACAATGTTACTGTTTGTTTCCATGAAGATGGAAGAGCATTGAGAAGTCTGAAATTTAGATCTTTTAGATCATTTTTTATACCAGCCGTTGACATCTCAGTAGTTAGTTGCACAAATCTGTTCATCATTTGATTTATTGTTTCCCCAGAAATATGCTCAAACAACTCTAACTGCCTCTTAAGTTTTTGCTTTTTGAGATCTTGTATCTCTTTACCTCCTTCACATATGATTTTCAAAGCTTTGTACATAGTGTACCCAGTTTGATAACCATCAAGTCTAGTCAAGACTTCTAATAGTAATCCTTTACACATCTATGAATAAGCTTTGATATCATTCTTCACTTTCCTTAAGTCATCACCTTGCAGACCATCCTCAGGATAAGGTTCTTGAGAGTATTTTGTGTAAACAAATCCTCTATCAGGACCATCAGATGTAATCGGGATATGAGGTCCTTTCTCTATTGACTTCCACAAGTCAGTGTCAATAGAATTTAGATGATGCTTCAGTCTTAAAGACCAGTTCTTAAAATCAGCTCTGTTCTTTAGCTTTAGAACCCTGTTCTCAGAATCTTCAGACTTAACCATTTTGTATTTTTGAATTTAAGAAAAATACTTGTTTTTGTTGTTTTTAAGTTTTGAATTAAAAACTATGGAATGAAAATATTTTTGGATTTTAGTTTCTGAAAAAAATTTCTAAGTGTAAACTGATAAGTCTGAAAGCTGAAGCGCCTGAATAGTTGAAAAGCGCCTACACAGTAGTGAAACACCTACACAGTTCTCAAACACCTGACTTTGAAGTAGAAATTCCCAAGGGAATGCCTTAGTACAATTCTGAAAAACACCCAACTGAAATGCGCCTGAATAGTTGAAATGCGCCCAAACAGTTGTTAAACGCCTGGGGTCCAAACAGTTCAAATGCGCCTAAACAGTTTAAATGCGCCTAGAATTACTTTGTTTCTGCAAAGTCACCAAGTGTCCAAAAGTCTCAAAACGTCTCAACAGTGGTCAAACGCCTGATCTCAAACGTCTACACAGTATCAAAACGCCCAAATAGTGGAAATGCGCCTAGATACTTAGACAATTTTCAGCAGTTTATAACCATAATGCGCCTAATTCATCAGCTTCAACGAACTCAGATCTTATGAAAATCTTAAAAACTTGATTAATTGATCTAAAAACTTCCAATTAGGTAGTAATTAGATCGATTAACAATCCTTAATCCTCAATTTGCTCAAACAACAACAACAAATCAGCATTCTGATAGAATTTCAGTCCGAATATGAAGAACAAAGTTCGAACACTAATTCGATCAATTTTCAAATAATGTTTCTATTGATGAAACACAACTTAAAACAACAATTAATTGATCAAATTGCAATCAATCACAGATTTCAAGTGATTCAAAGAGCTCAAAAAGTCGATAAGCTCTTATCACTGAACCGAAGGCTCTGATACCAATTGATCGGTTCAAAAGGATCGAATCTGTGATGATATCGTAACGCAATGATCAATTCAAACACAAAGTAATCAAACACATGCAATCACATCAAAAAATTCATAGATTTCAATGATAGCAAATGCACAGGATACAATGTGTAAGGGTTACAGTTCGTTCAACTGATTCTAACTAAACTCCCTCTGTTAAACTCTCTAAAGTCTCTTGTCTCTTATCTCTTCAATTAACCCTGCACATACATAAAATATCCTATTTATACTATCAAGAAACAAAGGAACATATATTTACAAATAAGTCCCTATATTATGATAAAAAAACACATAAAATCAACATCCTCTATCAGTACGAAGAGTTTTAATCAACCTATTTTGATGAAGTTGTACCTCTTGTTTATAAATTTTAAATTTATCAAGAGCTTCATCCTTAGCATGCAATAAATAAATATAACAATATCTAGAGGCATCATCAATAAATTTAATAACATACTTTTTATTACCTAACAATGGTGAAGCATGCAAATCACATAAATCACTATGTATGAGATCTAAAAATTTACTTTCCCTATTAACATCTTTAAAAGGTTTTCTAGTTATCTTAGTCAACATACATGTCTTGCATTTTTCATTGTTCATTAAAGCAGGAATTAAACTCATTTTAGACATATCTTTTAGCCTTTTATAATGAACATGTCCTAGTCTAGCATGCCATAATTCCAATTTGTTTATATTATTATTAGAACTAGTTGAAGCCATACAAGCAGAATCATTACCAAAAGAAATATCCAAATTCAACATAAACTTACCATTACATAGATAACCAAATCCAACAAAAATACCATGTCTTGACAAGATATACTTGTCACTTTACAACACTTGTTTGTAACCCCAATTATTTAATATAATACCAGAGAACAAATTCTTTCGAATCCCAGGTACATACAACACTTTATTTAATACTAAATATTTTCCAGAAGTAAACACAAGCTTCATATTTCCTAGTCCCTTGATTGGTTCGGTTGTAACATTGCCTATTTTTAATAATGATCCATCTTTATTTGGTTGAAAGTCCTTGAACCAACAAAGATTTTTACACACATGACTAGTTGCTCCCGAATCAACCTACCAAGCAACATCATCATCCTGCATATAAAATGATTCAGAAATTATTGATACATAATTCTCAGCTGAATTATAATTTGGAACTAAAATATGACCTTGTTGCTTTCCCGGATCCTTAGATCCACTTGGACCATCATCATTCTTGCCTTTACCAACTCGACAATCCTTATTAAAATGACCAGGTTTGCCACACTTCCAACATGCTAACTTTGGCTTCTTGTTGGGTCCTTTGTTGTTGTTGTTACCTTTAAACTTTTGTTTGCCTTTAAACTTGTTGGCATTCTTTGATGATTCACCTTCTTCCACCATGTTCACTTGTGAAGGTCCAGCCATGTTTTTGTTCTTAACTTTGTCACCTCTTGAGCCCTTAGAGACTCTTCAATTCTGAAGTGGCTATCAAGTTGGACCAGACTCAATTACTCCTTCTTATGTTTCAAAGTACGTTTGAAATCTTTCCAAGAAGGAGGCAGATTGTCAATTATACTAGAAACCGAGATGGATTCATCCATCTTAATACCATGTTGAACAAACTATCCTAGAATCCTTAATAGTTCATTATATTGTTCCATGATAGGCCTTAAATCCACCATCTTGTAATTTATAAATTACTAACTAGAAATTTCTTACTCAAAGAATCTTCTACCATATATTTGGATTCAAGGGAATTCCATAGTTCTTTTGCAGACATACCATTTAAGATGTGATCATGACAGATGTAGTCATCGTTCTCCCACTTGCATTGCCTCCTAGTCTTTTTTAGACTCTTTTTTTCCATTAATTCTGGCATGGGAGTACTTAGAACATACACAACCTTCAGAGTGGTCAACAGGAAATGCATCTTCTTCTGCCATCTTCGAAAGTCTTGTCCTTCAAACTTGTCCAGTTTTGCGAATTTGCTTGTCATGTCTTTCATAGATTCACCGTCCGTCATCTTCAACAGCAAGTAGTTTCAATCTTTGTAGAGGAATTGTAAAAAGATGATCAATAACTCGGAAAAACTTGAGAGTCGCAAGTTCACTTTCAGATTGAAACTATTTGGGTTTACACCAAATGTTCAATCGGATAAAACTCAAGTTTAGAAATCAAAGTATGAATTCATGTGTGTTTAAAGATCGTGAACCAGAAGAGAAGAAGAAGAAGAGTGACCAATCTTGTACAAATTCGAAATATTTCAGGAATGGGGTAACTACCTTCTACAGTTTTTTACATGCAAATTTACTGTTTTAACCCCAGAGTTTCACATGTGAAATTTCGGGAAAGTCAATTTTCCCCGGCTAGGGGTTGCCGCCCCTTGGACCCTGCTACCAGGGGCGCTGCCCCCAGACCCGCCCCCTTGGAACCCCCATTACTTAGGGGCTTCGGCCCTAATAAGGTTTTCAATATTCAAGATCATAAAAACTCAAACAAGCGTGCATTCGGCACCCTGCTAACTTGTTTGATGGATATTATGATTATATTGGTCATTAGTCAATCCAATTACACTAAAATATCTAACATAGAATAGGAAAAAAAAGCTAGTAATATTAATAACAATAACTAGAGTGAGTAATATATGAGATATTATCAATAACACCACATAAACTTAACAAAAATAGACCCACCATCACTCTTACAACTCATGAAAAACTCATTTTACCTTTGAATTTCTTCGAGAGTATTCTGGATTAAAGTTCCTTTTAGAGATTTAAAACTTCTCTTTCCTTTTCCTTCAATTTACTACTTTTCTTGTTCTATCTCACACCAAACTCCTGTCATTTTCCTTCATGAAAAGCACGATCACATAGATGGGTTAAACATCAAAGTCATGTATTAGATGGGTTAAACATCAACGTCATGTATTTTTTTACTCCCTAGCACATTTATTCTCTCTCGACTATTTAATATTAAGATATTTCATTCCACAAATATAATTTTAATAGTTGTGTGGACTATTAGGTCAAAGACTTGATTTGAGGAAAATACATATTCACGTTTCTTGGTGAAAGTATAATAGGAACATGGACATGAAGAATATTTTGCTATAACAATGTATGATTTTGGTGTTTATCATTTGAGAATGGACATGAGTGTTCGGCATGAAGGAAAAAGACAAGGTTTTGATGTGTGTACCATGATAGAAATTTAAAATATGTGTTTTGGTGTTGAATGTTATTCTGTGTAATAACCATAAATGTTGATTTATAGAAAATACAATATGAGATAATTATCAAAGTCTAAAAATTTTGTAATTCAAAAGATAAAGAACAATAAATAAAAATAACTATTTACTCTAAATTATCTTAACAAAATTAAAATTGTAGTTGATAATATGTACTATAAGAGATCATTCATGAAGATTACAATCTCTCTAACTAATGTATAGATAAGAACAATGAAATTTAGGTATAACCACTCTAACTCCTGTACATGAATAGTATAGGGTTGTTATGTATACAAATAGAGTGAATTACATGGATTGTCCTTGAGGTTTGCTCGAATTTCATCTTTCGTCCCTGTGGTTGAAAAATTACAGATTTAGTCCTAAGGTTTGAAAAAACGTTAGATGTTTCATTCCTGGGTCAAACAACAGTTAATTTACTCCGTTAAGTAGCTATAAAATGACCATTTTGCCTGTCTTCTTCCTCATTCAACCCCATCTCAACCACCACCACCATTCTCGCCACCACCACACACCACCCATCTCCCGATAAACGGGTTGTCAAGAAGACACAAATGTGAATGGTAGAAATAACATAAGTGAGGATGCTATGTTGGATGTGTGGGGTAACACAAGGTTTGACTATATAAGAAATGAAGTTGTTTAGGGAAAGTCGACGGTGGCTTGCATCTTGGATACGATAAGGGAGGGGAGAGTGGGATAGTTTGTGCATGTGGAGAGACAAATGTCAACACTGTAACCATCAAATTATTATAGTGGAAGGTAGGATGAGCAAAGCCATACCTAAACTGATTTAAGATTACCAAATAAGATAAGATTTATTAGACTTGCACTTTTTTGATGATTAACTTAAGATCGAAGTTCGTGCCGATGTCGAAAAAAAGTTATAGACAATTAGAAGAGTGTAAGGTTATATCATAAGGCTGATGCAACCAAAGAAACCAAAACAACCAAGGAGCTTCCTGCATGCAAGTACTGAAGTACAAGATAGAAGTTACTTCGAAAGTTTTACACTCCTCAACGAAATTATTCTAAGTGCAAAATCTTCTGAAGCCAACGATTAAGTCTTCCGAAGCTTCAAAGATAAAGTCTTCCGAAGCTTCAAAGATAAAGTCTTCCGAAGCCAATGAAGTGAAGACTGATTTCTTTCGAAGATAGAGAAGACATGATTTCTCTGATCTACTTTTTCATAAAGCTGACTTACTTTCTGCTGCAACTCTGATGACTCACCAACTTGCATGAGTTGGTGAAAAGGTCCATTTTAGTAAACTGTAGAATATGGTCTTTAGTCTGTAACTTTCTACTTTTTATCTTTTATCCTTTTTGTAATAGATTAGGATGTGAGCTATGGCATGTCATAGTCACTAGTCAAAAGGCAATCTGCCTTTTGACTTTACATTGATCTTGTAGGATGTAGTATAAAGTATCTCAGGTCCTTGTCTTTCTTTCTATGCTTTGTAACAATTGTAAAAGAATTTGAGAGCAATATACAACATCCTTGAAAACCATACTTGCTTGTTCTTGTTCTTAGTTCTGTCTCAACTGCTTTACTTGTGTTCTTAGTGTCACTCACTTAAACCCGGTTCCATATTTGATCTGTTAAGTGTTCTAACGCTCTTCTCATTGTGAGACTGATTGTATTGACCAACCCTTTAACCGGTCCTGCAATTGGTATCAGAGCTTTCAGGCTCTTGATTTAAGATCTCACCATCTTTAATCCCTTCAGTTTCAAAAACACTTAACATCTCAAATGGCAGCTATCATAAAGGCTGATATGGAAACTGGTACTATGAAAAAGTCTCATTGATCACTCTTGATGACTTTGATACTTGGTGCCAAAGAATGGAAGGCTTTATCAAGTCTCAAGACTCTAGGATGTGGGGATCTATTGTCTATGGACCTCATGTACCATTCACCTCTTCAACTGCTGGTGGTGGTGGTATGATACCCAAGGAAGTGGCTGACTATTCTGAAGAAGACTGGAAGAAGATTGACATAGATCAGAAGACTATGACTGCCCTCCAAACTGCTCTTCCAAACTCTATCTACAGAGGCTTCAAGAAGTGCAAGACTGCCAAGCAACTCTGAGATGCACTGAAGCTGATGTATGAGGGGTCTAGCGAAGCAAAAAGAACAAGAAAGACCTATTGAAGCATCAGTTTGAGAATTTCACCTTCAAGACAGGTGAAACCATGACTCAATAATACTTCAGGTATGTTGAGATTGTGGATACTCTAATGGATATTGGAGTAAATCTTGAGAACAGGGACATTATGAGGAAATTCATGTCCTCTCTTCCTAGACAATGGACACACTACTGTGTGGTCATTAAGAGGACTGAAAACCTCAAGACCCTTACTCTCACTGAGTTGTATGATATCCTTAATGGCTACCAGATGGAGATGAACATGCAAAATCCATTTGGTAACTCCAACAATCAACAGAGTTCAGTCCTTCATGTGGTTGAAAGGGATTGCAGAGAACCACAACATCATCTTATCTGCTACCCTGACAATTCACAATAGGGTCTTTTCATCAAATTCCTGGAGACACCAAGAGAGAGCTACACTCAAGGAAGCCTATTCCAAGAGACAAGTTCTTCACAAACCTTTGTGTCTACTGATGAAAGCACATGCAACTTTCTCTTCACCCTTGAAGACCTGGACTGTATCCATCCAGATGATCTGGAGTATATAGAAATATTCCAGCAGATGGCTCTTCTCACTCACAGAGCCAAAAAGTTCTACAAGAAGACAGGGAGGAAGTTTCCTAGTAATGCAACCAGTGGAAAGTTTGGGCGGGACAAAAGCAAAGTAAAGTGTTACAACTGTAACCAAATGGGACACTTTGCTATAGAGTGCAAGGCACCAAGAACAAGTGGTGGCCAATCACAAACCAGACCAAACTACCCTGATGGAGCTCCCTAAAATGAGAAGCCCAAGTAGCAAGCTGCAGTTGCTGTTAAAGAAGGAGGCTTTGACTGGAGCTTTCAGGTTGAGGATGCATCTCCAAACCAAGAACTAATGGCAGACCATGAAGAAGCCAAGGTATTGGAACATCTTTGTACACCTAAATGTATTGCTAAAGTTAACAGATATAGGTCCTATAACTTAGAGATGAGATCTGATCTCGAGTCCTTAAACATCTTAAAAGCTGATTTTGAAAGAGCTAAAAATGACTATAAACTTAAAATATAAGATTTAGAGAAAACCATTTCAACTCTTAAGCATAAACATACTAACTACAGGACTCAGATCAAAGATCTCATCACTAAGTTAACTGAATGCCAAGCTAAGCTTGTGATCAGCAAAGCCAGGGCAGAAAATGTGTTCTTGAAGAAGTGACCTTCAAGAACATTATATCCTCATCCTTGCATGCAAAAGTTTATTATCAGAATAAGCAGGGACTGGGATCTACTGAGATAGCTCCTCCACACACTCTATTGTCTGTAAGATCTCCAAGGTGTGGAACTTGTGAAGATGAGCTTCCCCTCATAGACCCCATTGATAAAGAGGATGAAAAGGAGATACTAGAGGATGACTCTAAGAAGCGTGAAGAAGAACATCCTAAGAAGGGTCACTATTCTCCTAAGGAGAGGAAAGATTCTGGGATGACCAAGTCCAAAAGGATGAACTTGATCAGAAAAGCCAAGAGAAGATCAAAGAAGGCTCAAGAGATCAAGGCCACTTTCAACTCTAAGCAGAAACAAGTGTTCATCTCTATAGGATTTGAAGTGGTAAAGGCTAAAGACTTAACTATGACCTCTAGTACTAGGAGTTCTAGTTCATGTCCAACTTATTCTAGCAAAGAGAAGAAGACTGATCAGCTGTGCACCACTGCTACACAGCCTGAACCATCCACCTCCAAGAGCAAGCTTTTCCCTAAGAAGCTTGCTACATCATCTGTGAAGATGAAGATGGAGATGGAAAGTGATCAAGTTCAGTCTCTTTCTCAAAAGAAGACTCTTAGAAGGAAGCAAATGGACTGCATCATGTGTGGTAGTATTTCTCATCTTGCTAAGGATTGCATCTATAATCCTAGAAGTACTGTCCACATGATTAAAAAGAAAACTTCTGAGAAGAAGAAGGAAAAACTAGCTTCGGAAGGAAAATCCTTTCCTTTCGGAAGCTTCAAGGTGAAAAAGAAGACAAGTGAAAACTTGCCTACGGAAGAAAATTTGGTCTCGAAAGAAAAGAATGCTTCCGAAGTACTAAAGCCTGCTGCAGTGAAGCAAGATCTTTCAAAGGTCCAGTCGGCAAAACTTCCAAAGTTATCAAAACTTCTGAAGTGTTGAAGGTCAAGTCTACTCATCCAAAGATGGTGTGGAAGATGTACGAAGACCAAGTGGCTGAAAGTTCTTCATCAACAACAACAAATGATCCTCAAAGCTTGAACATAGGATCACTTACTATTATATTGTCTTCAGATCACTTTGAAAAGCCTAAGATTAATGAGGCTTGGGTTGCCAAATGTAACTAAACATCTCTTTTTATTCAGGAATAGCTAAAGACCAATAGGAATGTATGGATCATTGATAGTGGCTGTGCCAGGCACATGACAGGCAATGGCTCTTTGCTTTAAAATTTTGAGAAAATTGATAGAGGGCCAATTGCTTTTGGAGGAGATGCTGGAGGTTACATTACTGGAAGGGGTAGAGTCACAAATGGTAAGCTCAGTATTGAGAAGGTAAACTTTGTCAAGGAGCTTAGGTATAATCTACTAAGTGTATCCTAATTTTGTGATTAGAGACATAACATGCTCTTTACTGAGCATGAGTGCATTGTTCTCAAGCCCGGGGTGGTCATTCCTCAAGAGCACATCCTGTTCAGAGCCCCCAGGAAAGGGAACATGTACAAGATGGACTTTCAGGAAACATCTCCCTCAGGAGAAGTTTCATGCTTTCTATCTAAAGAAAATAGTGATGAGTCTTTCCTCGGGCATAAAATATCTAAAGAAAATAGTGATGAGTCTTTCCTCGGGCATAAAAGAATGCGCCATGTAAACTTTAAAAACATGAATAAATTGATTAAAAATGATTTGGTAACTGGAATGCCAAAGAAAGAGTTTACAAGTGATGACCACTGTGTTGCATGCCTGAAAGAGAAGCATCATAAAGTGTCTCACAAGCCAAAGGAAAGGAACTCTATCACTACTCTATACTGTTTGGTGATCATAAATGACTTCACAAGATTCACTTGGGTTTTTTTTCTTAGAACTAAGGATGAGACTCCTGAGATCTTAAAAAACTTCATTCTGAAAATTAAGAATCAATGTGATCATAAGGTCAAAACCATAAGATATGATCAAGGAACATAATTTAAGAACCAAATCCTTGATACATTTTGTGATGAAAAGGGTATTACAAGACAATATAGTGCTCCTAGGACTCCTCAGCAAAATGGTGTTGCTGAGAAGAGAAACAGGACACTTATTGAGGCTGCAAGAACCATGCTGTCTGACTCTAAACTGACAATCACCTTTTAGGAAAAGGCTGTTAACACTGCCTGCTATATGCAGAACAGAGTTTTAGTGGTTAAGACTCATGGTAAGACTCCTTATGAGCTATGGCATAAAAGGAGACCATTCATTGGTTTCCTTAGGTCATTTGGATGGCCTGTACCATCTTGAATACCAAAGATCAAGTAGCCAAATTTGCTGAGAAATCAGATGATGGACACTTTATCGGATACGCTTCCGAAGCTAAGGCTTATAGAGTATACAATCTCAGAACTAGAGTAGTTAAGGAGTCAGCCAATGTGACCTTCAATGAGCACACTCCCAGTGTGAAAGGTTCTGATCCTGATTGGTTGTTTGATCTTGATTTAATTACCAACTGTTTTAACAAATCTTGTGAGAATGTTTCAGGATCTACAGGTAATTTATCAACAGGAGATCTTGACCCGAGGTTTGAGTTGAGAAAACCAATCAAGCATTCTACCTCAGCTACAGTGGTAACTAACCCTACAAGTGAAGATCCTATCAGCACCAACATGACAAATTCAGCTGATACATCTGAGATGCCTACAAATTCCAACTCAGAGGCTCAGAACTCAGGTGAAGGAGCTTCAAATGTAGGAGGAAGTGGAAGTGGTGATAGTGATCAAGAATTTCTTGATGCTGATAACCACTCCATAGAAGACAACATAAATGATGTCACACACTCATTGGATCAAGTTTCTCTTAATAAGTGTGCTGATATGGTGGGTGACACTCCATTACCAGATCTGAATTTCTCAAATTTAGATCTCTCTAATCAACTTGCTGTGATCCCTTAACTCAGGATTCACAAGTCATACCCCACCACAAACATTATTGAAAATGTCAACACAGGGTTGAGAACAAGAGGACAAACCCATGACAAAAATGTTTGTCTATACTCTTGCTTCATGTCCCAGATAGAGCCAAAGAAAGTTGATGAGGCTTTAAAGGATGGAAGTTGGGTTGAAGCAATGCAAGAGGAGCTGCTTCAATTCAAAAGACAAAAGGTTTGGAACCTATGTCCTCTTCCTCAAGGGAAGACTACCATAGGAACCAAGTGGGTTTTTAGGAACAAGAAGGATGATACAGGACTTGTCATCAAGAATAAGGCCAGACTAGTTGTTCAAGGATACACACAAGAAGAGGGAATTGACTACACAAATGTCTTTGCTCCTGTGGCAAGATTTGATGCTGTAAGAATATTCCTGGCATTTGCTGCATCCAAGGATTTCAAGGTCTACCAACATGATGTCAAGTGTGCTTTTCTATATGGGGTGATTGATGAAGAGGTGTATGTCAAGCAACCACCTGGCTTTGTAGACCCAGATCATCCTAATTATGTTTGCAAGCTTGATAAAGCTCTTTATGGGCTGCACCAAGCTCCAAGAAAGTGGTATGAGACACTATCTTAGTATCTCTGTCAGCATGGCTTCAAGAGGGGTACTATAGATGGAACTCTCTTTATCAAAGGAACAAGGAATGACTTAATGCTAGTTCAAGTATATATAGATGACATTATCTTCATTCAACTAATCTAAAACTCTGTAAAGACTTTGAGTGGCTGATGAAGAATAGATTTAAAATGAGTGCAATGGGGGAACTCAATTTCTTTCTAGGTATTCAAGTGAAGCAAGTTGATAATGGCATCTTCATAAGTCAGTCAAAGTATGTACAATACATACTTACATGATTCAACATGACTGATTGTAAGGTTGCAAAGACACCCATAGCCAGAAACCACTCCCTTGGACCAGCTCTTGAGGGGGAGTGTATGGATGAACACCTTTACAGGGCTATGATTGGGTCTTTTATGTACCTCACATCCAGCAGGCCTGATATCATGTATGCCACATGCATTTGTGCAAGATATCAAGCCAAGCCTAAGATGTCACACCTGGTTGCTATCAAGAGGATTCTTTGTTATCTCAAAGGTGCTCCCAAACTTGGCCTTTGGTATCCAAAGAATTCTGACTTCAATCTGTATGCCTATACAGATAATGACTATGGTGGCTGCAACATGACTGCAAAGTCTACATCTGGGGGATGTCAATTCCTCGGTGGAAGGATAGTCTCTTGGCAATGCAAGAAATAATCTTGTGTGTCTGCATCAACTGCTGAAGCTGAATACATTGTTGCTGCAAGCTGCTGTGCTCAAGTGCTTTGGATTCAGAATCAGATGCTGGACTATGGATTCAACTTCAAAGAGACTCCCTTCCACATAGACAACAACAGTGCTATCTCTATTACAGAGAATCCTGTGCAGCACTTAAGGACTAAACACATCAACATCAGGTATCATTTGATTAGAGATAATTTTGAGAAAGTATTAATAAAACTGGTCAAAGTTAACACAAATGAATAATATGTTGATATGTTCACTAAGGCTTTTGATGAACAGAGATTTAAATATCTTGTATCAGTTATTGGAATGATTAACTTTGAGTAGATTTTCTTAAAACTTAAATCAACTTTATTTCTAAAACCTGTGTGTCCTAAGTTGTCTATTTTATCATCTTCATAAGCCTAGTTATTTTAGAAGAAAATCTTTTAAATGATATTCCTTAGATTTTTGAAAATTTTTCAAACATATTTTCTTTTGAAAGATTTCAAATTGTCTTCTGAAGAAAATTATGTCTTCAAATCAACTAACTACTTATAAGAAATTTACCTTCGAAAGAAATTCTGTAATATCTTCCGAAGCTTAAATATGCTTCTAAGTACTTACATGTTTTTGAAGGACAATTTTCTTCCAAAGCAATTAAGTCTCGGAAAATTTATTATCTTCAGAAGATAAATCTCCCAAGTCTTAATCTCTTCAGAAACCAAACATGTCTCAGAAGTAAAATTTCTCTAAGTATTTTTCTTCCGAAGCAAAATTTTCACAAACCTTAGGAATATCTTCCGAAGCCAAAATTGGCTTTGGAAGCTTTTTCTCAAAACTTCCGAAGACAAAATTACCTTCGGAAGATTTTCAACTTCCAAGAAAACTACCTTTTTGGGCACTTTTTTAGAGGTGGGACCGACTTTCGGTTTTTAAAGTTTATCATTTTGCATTAACTTTGTCTCAAATTCATTTCATATATATTCTTTCAACGGTTCCCCCTCTTTTCACTATCTTCTTCATCTGCATTTTCTCTAACCTAATTTCACCCACAAACAGCCTTTGTTCTTATCTTCCTTCACTGCAAAGCTTCCTCAAATGACCAACCCTAACCACAGAAACCATCCCGATTTGTCCTTGCATCTTCACAGCAACACAATCAAGTTGCTCTGTTAGACTCTGAGAAAGACCCTGGTTTCTCAGAGGTTTGCCGTTTCCTTTCTTTGACAAACTACTTCACCTCCCTCACCATAGATCTTCCTCTCTATGAGGATCAGCTTTTGGAATTCTGGAGGACCTGCCAAGAGGTCACCATGGATGGGGAGAAGGCACTGTCTGCCATAGTGCAGGGGAAGACAATCTTCATCACTCCAGCCTCCATAAACACACACACCTTCAGCTGTATGATGTAAAAGGTGATTTGTCTTTTCCCAAATCAGCTGTTAACCACTCCTTTGAGCAGATGGGCTATGAAGGTGACTTCTCAGTCAGGACCTTCAGAAAGAGGAAGGTCTCCTCTCAGTGGAAGTACCTCCTCCATGTAGTTATCCATAGCTTATCCAACAAGCATGGAGGTTAGGACCAAATTCCTGAAGACATTTCCTTTATAGTCCATAGGTTGGTTAAAGGGGTCAAGTTCAGGTATTCACAATTTGTTTATACCAATTTACTTGCAAACTTAGACTCCTTAGAATATTATATGTTTCCTAGATATGTTCAACACATTCTCAAATGTGAACTAGGCTCACAGTTGAGGGGAACAGGTAATGTTCTAAAATTGGGACAGATGAAGCCCCGCATCTTCAAAACTATGAGGAAGCCAACTATTGGCTTCTTAAGGGTAGAAACAACCCTTGTCCCAAATGTTAGAGCTCATTGCTCAAGGTGACAACCTAGCAGCACCAGCTAGTGTTGAACCCACACCTTCTACTTCTCAACCACCAACAAAGCCACAAATAACCCTCACCTACCAGAGAAAATTCAAACAAACCTCTATATATGCTATTCAGCTTGTGCAAGCCCATATATATCATCATGTCTTGGACTTTTGCTGCTAATCCAGACAGATGGTATGTCATCAGAGATCAAGGAGATCAAGATGTCTATTTCTAGCAAGACATGCTTGATCTTCCTCTGCATGATCTCTATGACATGAGAAGGTATTATAAGAGTCTGAGGGATCCTGACCAGATGATGAAGAAAGAAATGGTCTTGATCCTAATGAGGACTATCAACATCTGAATAACTTCTCTGTTTTGGTAGCATCAGCCTGGGGGAGTTTGTAAGGTTATATCATAAGGCTGATGCAACCAAAAAAACCAAAACAACCAAGGAGCTTCCTGCATGCATGCACTGAAGTACAAGGTAGAACTTACTTAAGAAGTTTTACACTCCTCAACCGAAATTATTTTAAGTGTAAAATCTTCCGAAGCCAAAGACCAAATCTTCCGAAGCCAAAGATGAAGTCTTTCGAAGCTTCAAAACAAAGTCTTCCAAAGCCAATGAAGTGAAGACTGATTTCTTCTGAAGATAGAGAGGACATGCTTTCTCTGATCTACTTTTTCATAAAGCTGACTTACTTTCCGCTACAGCTCTGATGACTCACCAACTTGCATGAGTTGGTGAAAAGGTCCATGCTTTAGTAAACTGTAGAATATGGTCTTTAGTCTGTAACTTTCTACTTTGTACCTTTTATCCTTTTTGTAATAGATTAGGATGTGAGCTATGGCATATCATAGTCATTAGTCAAAGGCAATATACCTTTTGACTTTAAATTGATTTTGTTGTCTAGATTAGTATTTCCAGCTGGCATTCAAAGTATGGCCGGCTGTGGGATGTAGTATAAAGTATCTTAGGTCCTTGTTTGTCTTTCTATGCTTTATAACACTTGTAAAAGAACTTGAGAGCAATATACAATATATTTGAAAACCATACTTGCTTGTTCTTGTTCTTAGTTCTGTCTTAACTGCTTTACTTGTGTTCTTAGTATCACTCACTTAAACTCGGTTCCTTATTTGATCTGTTAAATGTTCTAACACTCTCCTCATTGTGAGACTGATTGTATTGACCAACCCTTTAACCAGTCCTGCAAAGAGCGTACGAGTCATCTTAGTTCTTACTCTGGACTTAGTTTTTCTTACATTTTTAGTTGCCTTTGCATTAATGTGGCCGTTAGGCGGATAGGTGTCGTAAGGGTAGAGTGTATAAAGTCGTCTTATTCTTTCTTGAAGATTTAGTTTTTCTTACATTTTTGGATGTATTAGCTTAGGTTTGCATTAGTGTGGCCTAGGCGGAGATGTGACGTGGGTATAGATATGTAGATTTTTGAATTAAAAAGTTTCTAGCCTTATAAAAGAATTTTCTAGGTCGATCATGTATGTCACATTTTTCATGCCCTTGTTGTGCGTGCTATTACTTGTGTTACTAGAATTCTTTCATTGCTTTGTGTTATTAGCATGTACTATTCTTTTGCCTTGTTTGTTGTTATGTTGATCCTTGATATGCACTATAGGTATGTCTCGTATCATGCTACATGACTCCTAAACATTATACATCAAATCATGGTTATTGCCTTTTTGAAGCCGTGATTTTTACAACAACATTTTCTTGATTGTTCAGGATATAAAAAAGATGCTCCTCCATTAGTCCATCATATCCTTTTCATACCTTAACAATAGAGGTGTACAAACCAGTTCTTGGGGCTAAACCGATTTGGTTTCAAACAGGTCCATTTTGAACCGGTTTATTTTCAACCGGTTTGAACCCCAAACCGGTTCGGTTCCTAAACCGGTTTTAGGGCTAGTAAATCCAAACCTATCAAACCGGTCCAGGCCGGGTTCGGGTTTTCATTTTTTTTAATTTAAATTTTCAAACACCCAAACAGTTTTTAAACGCCCAAACAGTGAAGAAACGCCCAAACAGTCTCCAAACGCCCAAACAGTCCAAACGCCCAAACAGTCTTCAAACGCCCAAATAGTGAAGAAAAGCCTAGAATTTCTGATTTCAAAACTCCCCCCAGTATCCAAACGCCTAAATAGTTGTAAAACGCCTAGAATTTATATTATTTATTTTTATCATAAAACATATTTATATAAATTATTTATAAATATTAAAACATAAAACATTACAAAAGGATTAAAAATCAAAGATTACATAAAATGTAAAATTTAAATAAAAATATAATTATGATTTATGATACATGAAAAATTATTTATTATTATTTATTTTTATCATAAAACACATTTATAAATTATTTATAAATATTAAAACATAAAACATTACAAAAGGCTTAAAAATCAAGGGTTACATAAAATGTAAAATTTAAATAAAAATATAAATATGATTATTTATTTTTATCAAAGATTACATAAAATGTAAAATAAAGATATTATTCAAAACATATAAACAATTCAAATGACGTAAACTTTTAAAAACTAAAGTCGCTCTCCGTTCATTCATTGCATATTTGGATACTTTATTCTTCACTACCAGAACCCGAGCTATTACGAAGGTACTCATCATATGCCACTTCATCATCTGTCATTCCGGGTATCAATCCACCGTCTACTTCGTCTTCATATATTTCGGCTTCATATTCTAATTCTCCTTCAAGTGAGCATCTGTCTTGTATTCTTTCAGCGCATCCAAATAATCCTTCAAGTAAATACATATTTCAACTGCTTCGGGAGTGAGTCAGGTTCTTTGTATTGATATAATCCTGCCACTAACAGAAAAAACAGATTCCGAAGCTACCGTGGAAGCTTGGACGGTTAGTAAATCTCGGGCCATGGTGGATAGGATTGGAAATTGATCTTCCTTACCTTTCCACCAAGCCAACAAATCAAAAATTTTGAAATCTTGTGGAGTCATGGTGGATAAAAAGTTTGTTCCACCATACCTCCCGAGTTCACTACTCGGAGTGTTACCACGTTGACGTTTATTACATTCATATCTTAAAGTATTATACAAAGCAAACATTGGATCACTTGAACCTTCGTCATGTGCCGCATACCGCATAGACTCATGTATGTTTGATGTTTCACCATATTTTGCTAAATAAACATCAAACATTTGGCCTAAATGTTTGGTAAAATTATATTTTGCACTTTGAGCATAATATGGGTTTTCTTCTTCTAAATCCAAATTAACAGTAATTTTATCAAGTAAAGTTTCAACCCCCGACGTATTTAAACAAGGGTTTAAGGCAGCGGCACATGTAATAACCGAAGGCATTTCTTTAAAATATTTTTTAAGTTTTTCTTTCATTAGTGGTATCATATCCGAATAAGGTCTACCCCTACACGACAACTCATTTAATTTTGAAGTCATTAAGTAAATTTGGTGAAGTACTAATAGACTTGTGGGATAATAAACTCCAGAAAGACAAGTAGTTGCGGTTTTAAAAACATTAAGCATTTTGGTTATTTCTTCAATAATAGCCCAACCCGATGGATGGTAAGTCGAAGCCTTTCCACGACTTACCAAAGTATTATGAAAGGCTATTAAACTTTCTTTTTGGTCAATAGCCTTTTCAAACATGTTACAAGTCGAATTCCATCTTGTAGGTACGTCCCAATTCGGACCTAAACATTTGGAATTTGCGTCTTTACAAAACTAGCGATACCTACTATATCTTTGGTTACTGCTAAAAATGTCATGTAACATTCTTTTAAAACTATCTTTTACTGTTTCAATAGTTTTTAAACCATCTTGAACGGCTAAGTTTATGATGTGCGCAACACATCGACTATGGAAAAACACACCGTCACAAATTGGTTTATATTTTAATTTTAGATGTTCTATCGCAAGCGTATTATTTGACGCGTTATCAAAAGATATTGACAAGATTTTGTTTTCCAGTTTATATGTTCTAATAACTTTGTCAATAAGATAAAAAATATTTTGACCGGTGTGAGGATAATCAAACAATTCAAACGCAATCGTACGTTTCATCATTTGCCACGAATCGGGTTCAACCCAATGGGCGGTGACACAAATGTATGAGTCCGGTGAACCATGCGGAGTCGACCAAACGTCACTAGTTAAGTTAACACCAGTTTGTAAATTTTCAAAATAAGATATTAATTCATTTTTAGCTTTTTTTCACATTTTTAAGCTATCTCTTTTAAGTGTAGCACGACTTACATGTGTGTATCGCGGTTGGAGTGTTTGTTGAATTAGCCGAGTCAAACGTTCATTGTCGAAATGTTTGAATGACAAGCTTTCTTGAATTACAAAATGCGTCATTTGCTCACGAACCGCATCAACGTCATAAGCCCAAACATTCCCTTCGCTTGTCATCAAAGCTTGACCTTGAGATGGTTCACCTTTCAAAGCCTTACAATATTTATTCGCAATGTGGTTTTTCAAAGTTGTATTTGCATCTTTTATGAAAAACTTATGACAATACTTGCAACGAGCTTTGTTTGGACCACTAGTCATTTGACATAAATCGTAATTGCACCATATTTCGGGGTTCCTATTCGTAGGAAGGATTGCTACCATCACGTTGCTTAAAGACGCATCACAACCAACGGATGATTGAGCACTTGATGAAGCCATTTTGAAATGAACGAGAGTATTGAGAGTTTTTTTTAATTGAACGAAAGTACTGAGCATATTTTAGAATAGAGAGCGTTTTTCGAGAGTAGAGAGCGTTTTAAGTTGTTGCGATTCAACCAAAACATCCAATACATATTTATACTAGCTTAATGGGGGGTATAGTGGTAAAAAAAGCCAAAAAACGGTCAAAAACGGTCAAAAAATATAGCCGTTATATAACGGCTAGTTTTGAAAATCGGTTTGGGATCGGACCGGTTTGAAACTGGTTCAACATATGAAACCTCAAACCTATGGAGGAACCGGCGGTTCGGACCGGTTCGGGACCGGTTTGTGCCAAACCGGTTTGTGCCAAACCGGTTTGTGCCAAACCGGTTTGTGCCAAACCGGTTTGTGCCAGAAACCAGTTCCGGTTTTTTTGACTAAACCTGTTCCGGTTTTTTTGACTAAACCATTTCCCGAACCGTTTTTTTGCCACCTCTTAACAATAACTTTTCTATGAATAAAAGTATTATTGTTTATTTGTTTTCATTAAATTAAATCAGCTAACTCAAAGTTCTAATATACTCTACCCTTCAGAAAAGCCCTAATCTCCAAATGCTGCTTCGATCAATTTCCAACAACGTCACGAGCCTCTCAAATCACTGCTTTCACTGGTAACGATTTCTTCATTGCTTTCATCATTTTGATTTGTCATCGCCGTTCATCTCCATATTCGATTTAGTATCATGATGCTTCAATCTGTTCATCGCCCCATTTACTCGATTTACTTCCGAATTTGTTCCATTTTCGCTAGAAATCATAGCTATTACTCAATTGTGATGCTGTCTGTAACTAATTAGTTCTTCATTTATGTGTTTTCTGCAGTTAAATTTAGGGTTTCTAGTTATAAACATGGGGAGTAGATTGGGAAGAAGAGTGGTCAACTTTGCTAATATTCCAATTAAGCTTCTGATGCCCACTTCTTTCTCTAACATCACTGAAATCGCCCTCAAAACAATCCCTTCTGCTTCTAAGGTATATTTTCAGCATAAATTCTTCATATTTTGTTGCAGATTGTACCGATTTGATGTTTATGTTGCATTTTTTATTCTGTTTGTAGATTGAAATCAAGAGGGTTTTGGAATCACTATATGGGTTTGAAGTAGATGAGGTTAGAACCCTAAATATGGATGGGAAGAAGAAGAAAAGGGGCGGGCTTTTGATCGCGAAACCTGATTACAAGAAAGCATATGTTACTTTGAGGAACCCTCTTTCGATATCACAAGATTTGTACCCGATGCGTGTGATGAAGAGGAGCGCGAGAACATGAGTAAACAGAGCAAACAGTCAAAATCCACCATTGTTGAAGGTGATGAAGCTAAGAGGACTCATTGGCTTGATGGGAGTGGTGTTAAGAAGCCGACTGGTTATGGTGGCAGGGTTCGGCATGGAGTGGCTGACCGCAGGGGAGTGGCGGCCATGGCAGCACCTCTGCAACATCCAAGTTTCCTTGGAGCAGTATGCGATCATCAGGTAGGTAGAACATTCATCACTAGACAAAATTTTGTTACGTTTGGTTTGATTAATGAGGTTACTTTTTGTCACTTTAATAAGTTATGGGATGTTCTTACATCATTGTTGTTGACATTGAAGCTTTCTTGTTTTGTGTGATCTTTTGATGATGTATCACAATTGATAGATCTCATGGGAAACTAAAGTGATTATTTGAGGAAAACAAGTTCTTTTTTGGAAGCTTTTTAAGAAATTATTGCATTTCCAATGGATCTAACACATTTGAAAATTTTATAACTTTATATAATAATTATCATTCCCTAAATATCATCTTCTCTCAAATTTATTGTTAGTATCTTGTAACCTTGTAAGATTATAACACATGGACTTAGAGGTATGAATTTTGGACATATTGATGTGTAAATATACCAGTGCAGGCTGGAACCGGGTTATAACCCTACTGAAATCAATATCTAGAATTGGTATGAATTGTGATCGGTTTGTGATTTCTAGGCTAGGAACCGGGTTGGAAACGGGTTCTTGGGAACTGGTTTGGGTGGAACGTTTGATAAAAAAACTACTCGTTAGTTAACGGTTATATAGTTGTTTGGACCATTTATTTTTCTTTCAATTATATATTAGCAGTATAAATGGGTAGTAGATTTGTTGGTTTAATCACAACACTTAAATATGTTTTAAACTTTCTAAAATATCAAAACGCTCTTAAATGGCTCTGAATGATCTTTTGTTGGTGTTGAGTCTTCGTCAAGCAATGCAACTGTTGTGTGGTTCTACCTATAACATGGAACCAAAACAGTTGGTGATATTATGATTTATGTCACATGTCAAGTGCCCGAACAAAGCTTGATGCAAGCAATGTGGTACGTTTTTTGAAATCGAAATTTAACTTGACTTTGAAATAACATGTTTGTTGGACCAATCTTGATATTAAATAAAGTTTAGGGTCTATTTTGTAGTTTATTTTAAATTTATTATCTGGTTAAATAAATGGATAAGTCCAGGTAGTTTAAAACTTTATTTCAAATGGATTTGAGATAAGTCTTGGTGATTTAAAGATTATCTCAAAAGGATATGAGATAAAACCTAATTTGTAGGAGTTGATTAACTTGATGGACAAGGTTAGTTTGCTATAAATATAGGTAGGTTTTTCTTTGATGTATGTAAGTTTTTCCTATCAATTCATTGGAGGAGTTCCAAAACTATTGCTGTGTTTTTTGTTTTGTTTTCCAATCTGGGATCAATTATACTACAATTAGTATCAGAGCTGTGTTTAGAAGGGACTTGGGCAGTTGATTCGAAGGTCTGGATCAATCACCAGATCTGAAAACAGGGCAGCAAGAGGAGATCAAAGCTTAAAGCGAAGGGGGAAGTTGTGCAGCAAAACGTGAACCAGAATGAGAAGCTGAATCTTCAATTTCAGTGCCTGATTCTAACAGCAACCAATTACCAAATCTAGTCTCTTAAAATTAAAGTGATTTTCAAGGCTCAAGGTATATGGGAGGCGATCGAACCAGGATCTAATGTCGATTCAAAGAAAGACAACTCGGCAATCGCATACCTGTATCAAGCACTCCCTGATGATCCGATTCTACAAATTGCAAGATGTGACTGCCAAAGCAATCTGGGATTCAATAAAAACTCGCCATCTTGGAGCTGAATGAGTCATGGAGGCCCGATTGCAATCATTGAAGACTGAGTTCGATACAATCAAGATGAAGGAAAACGAAACAGTGGATGATTTTGTGGCAAAGCTTTCTGGGATTGCCTCTAAATCAGCAACACTTGGATCGGTCATTGATGAATCAACTTTGGTCAGGAAATTACTAACAAGCATGCCTGAAAATTTCTTAAATATGGTGGCTACAATCGAACAGTTGGTGAACCTTAAAACTGTGAAGTTTCAGGAGGTTGTCGGGCGACTGAAGCCCTATAAAGATAGGGCCTGTTTGAAGTCAAAAGGATCAAGCAACAATCAAAACCAATTGCTGCTTTCATATGAGGATTGGGAGGCAAAGAGGAGACTTGAAAAGGGCTATGACCGAGGTTGAGGGGACAACACTGAAAACCAAGGCCAAGGGCATGGAGTTGTCCGAGGGCGTGGAGTTGTCCGAGGGCGTGGAGTTGGCCGAGGTCAAGCTGCACAAAGTGGAACTCAAGGTTCATCAAACCAGAAGAAGGATCGTTCACAATTACAATGTTTCAGATGTGATGCTTTAGGGCACTTCTCTACAGAATGCCCGACAAGGAAAAAGGAAGAAGTCAACCAACCACAGGCTAATGTTGACAAGCCTACACTCTTAATGACCGTTGCCTTTCAAGATCAAAAGGAGCTGATCTATCTCACTGAGGAAAAGGTGTATCCAGCAAAATATGTGTCTAATCAAGTTGAACAATTCGTGTGGTACTTAAATAACTGGGCATCTAATCACATGACGGGAAATAAAGGGTTGTTTTCCAAACTTGACACAAAGGTAGGAGGCAAGGTGAGATTTGGGGACATATCATGTGTTGATATTGAAGGAAGAGGCTCAATTCTGCTGGAATGCAAGAATGGAGAACATCGTCTCTTGACGGATGTGTACTACATTCCATTCTTGAAAAGCAACATCATCAGTCTTGGGCAACTTACCGAAGGGGGGTGCGAGATCCTAATGAAACAGGAATTCTTATGGATGTATGAGCCCGATGGAAGTTATTAATGAAGGTACAACGATCACCAAATCGGTTGTACAAGATCACTTTAAAAATTGGCTCACCTGTTGCTCTGCACTCAAAAGTAGAAGATCAGGCATGGATATGGCACGCTCGTTTAGGCCATGTGAATTTGACACCATTACAAGGATTAGCAAAAAAGGATGGTTCTTGGAGTACCAACAATACACCATCCTACCCAAATGTATGAGGCATGCCTAGCTGGTAAACATACACGACAAAGCTTCCTGATCAAACTTTTTTCAGAGTAGAAAAACCACTGGACCAGGTGTATGCAGACCTGTGTGTGCCCAATATCTCCACCTACATCAGCTCGAAACAGGTATATTTTACTTGTTGATGACTACGGTAGGTTTATATGGGTTTTCATGTTAAAAACGAAGGATGAAACCTTTGAACAGTTCAAAAGGTTCAAAGCCTCTGCTGAAAATCAATATGGAGGAAAAATAAAGGTTCTCAGGACTAATCGGGGAGGAGAATTTACCTCCCGAGAATTTAATTTGTTTTGTGAGCAGGCAGGTATTACAAGACAGTTGACCGCACCCTATAACCCTCAACAAAATGGAATAGTTGAGAGGCAAAAATGTACGGTACTAAGCCAACAAGAAGCATCCTAAACGCGATGAGTATGCCATAAAACCTATGGGCTGAAGCTGTCAGGCACTCAGTTTATGTGCTGAACAGGCTGCCCACGAAAATCTTGACCGATCAGACCCCATATGAAGCTCTAAAAGGAAGAAAACCAAGGATGGATCGTCTACGTGTATTTGGATGCGTTGGTTATGTGAGAGTGCCTTCAAACCAGCTAAAGAAACTAGACAATAGAAGCTTACCAATGGTACATCTAGGAATCGAAGCAGGTTCAAAGGCCCATCGAATGTATGATGTCAAAGAAGGAAGGATAGTCATCAGTCGAGATGTAAAATTTGATGAAAATACAAAATGGGACTGGCAAGAGTACTCCGATAATTCTAGTGACAAAGATGCTGATTTTGTGATCAAAATAAATCCGTTCAGAACTGATCCAGAGGAATATAAAAAAGAACCTGAGCCTTCTGATCCAAACAGCCCACAAGGCTTAGATCAAACAGACCCATCGCAGCAAGAACCTTCCTCATATAGATCATGCAACTTTTCAGCAGAGCCATCTGGTTATAAAAATCCACTACATTCGGTTTCTAGCAGCCCACAAAACCACTTTTACAAATCGAGGACCTATGTTACCCCGGTTGCCTAGGATAAAGATGACCCGGGCAGAACCCATCTTGGCTGAAGAAGAAAACATTCAATGATACACCACCTCGAGGCTGGAAGAATTTAAATGAGGTCTATGATCTATTCTTACCGAAGGAGACCAACAAAATTCAAAGAAGCCCACAGGTCATAAAGAATGGGAGCAAGTAATGGAAAGTGAAATTGCATCCATTGAGAAAAAACAACACCTCGGAGTTAACGGATCTACCCCCAGGACATCAGCAATTGGTTTAAAATGGCTATATAAAACCAAAAGAGATGCTAATGGTGTGCTTACACGTTATAAAGGCCCAGGTTAGTTGCAAAAGGTTACATCTAGCAACATGGAGTAGATTACGACGAGGGTGATTGCACCCGTAGCTAGAATTGGACTGTTAGACTCATTCTGGCATTAGCAGCTCAAAGAGGGTGGCATGTACATCATCTAGATGTGTAAAACAGCTTTTTACATAGGGGATCTCAAAGAGGTGTATTTGTAACTCAACCTGAAGGTTTTGTCAAAGAAATGGAACAAAACAAAAGGGGTGTAAACTGAAAAAAGCTCTTTATGGATGGAAAAAAGCTCCACAGCTTGGAATACAAAGTTAGATGGGGTTTTAAAGGAGTTTGGTTCAAACGATGCATGCTGAATAAGCCGTGTATACAAGAACTCATGGAGGATCTCTCTTAATGGGAATCTATGTGGATGACATGATAGTAACTGGAAACAGCTTGAAAAAATTATGCAGTTTAAAAAACAGATGGAAGATAAGTCGAGACGAGTGACTGGGTCAACTTTCTTATTATCTGGACTTGAGGTTATGCAAAGCAAAGATGGCATCAAGATCAAGCAGTTCGGATATGCTAAAAAGATCTTAA
>CM046439.1:32433884-32556436 GCA_025506505.1 Flaveria sonorensis | reverse complement strand
GTGTTTGCAAATGTGGAAGATTAGCCATAATCAAAACATCACAGACGAAGAAAAAACCCCGAACGATGCTTCTATACTTGCCCAGAATGGTAATTTCTAGTAAAATCCTACTCTTAAATACTCTTCATGTGTACTAACAAAGGTTTTCTGTTTCAGAGATCCAAGTGCATTTTCTTTATATGGATTGATCCTCGATATATTCTACACCAGCCGATAGCATTCAAGGGTTGCTGAAATATAAAAACTATTATGATAACAAGACCGAGCTCTGAAAGATGAAGTACATCAGAAAACATGTTGTTGATAGGAAGTCGGGTTTGTTTGTGTTGTTTGGGTTTTATGTATTCTTTGTAATGGGTTGAATATGGTTTTGTTATGAATTTGTTTTGTAATGATTCTTGTTTTTTAATGAACCAAGCTTCTGTAATGAAATTCTGGTGGGGGTTTTCACAAGTTTATCAGAGTCATTTTATCTATATAAAAAAGAAACGCAACAGAATAGTATGAAAAACTTGTTACAGTAATATATATAAACCATTTTATATATCTGTTAAAAACCCGTAATGGATCGTTATATGAAGAAAAAAAACTGCTTACAAACAACCATAGGGTGTTTAGAATTCTACCTCTCGAATGGGTTAGAGGAAGATGATCTGTGAACGGCAGCTTCCAAAGTAGGAGGTCTCAAGCTTGTCTACCCCAAGCTTCCAACAAACACCAGGCTGCTAGGATTTTACTTGAAAAGTTTCTGTTCACTGTTCTCTTGACCGATCGAGAGAGAACCAACAGGAACATCGATCTGCACCTTTATGTGTGTGTTGTAAGTTATTAGAGAGAGTGGTTGATTGCAATCATATATTGCACGTCCTGTGAAACTGAGTTTTAAGGAGAGAGAGAAAAGTGGGCGGGACCCACCCCTTAACCCATCCGCATTCTCTAACATTCATCCGCATTAGTAAATGCGGATGAACAACTCTAACTGCATTTGTAAATGCGGATGAAGAAATTTCATCTGCATTTCCAGATGTACATCCGCATTGTAAATGCGGATGAGTAGTCCATCAGTATTTCCATAAATGCACATCCGCATTTGTTAATGCAGCGACAATTCATCAGCATTTCCAATGCACATCGATAGTAAATACGGACGATCAGTTTCATCAGCATTTCCTTAAATGCTCATCCGTATTAGTTAATGTGGATGAAGAAATTCCTTCATCATTTCAAAAATGCACATCCGCATTAGTAAATGCGGATGAGGAACATTCATCCGCATTTCCTCAAAGGCACATCCGCATTAGTAAATGCAGATGAGTAATAAAGAAATGCGGACAAAATACTGTATTGTTGTTCAACCATTTGAATAACAATATAAAATACTCTCTCTTTAGAATAAATTATCCATATAATTTATTCACAAACTAGTGCAAATATTTAGAAAACCCAATTTCTAAATACTTAAGTGTCAATATTTATTACATGATCATATCATAAAATAAATATTGTAGGTGTTTGTCTAGCTTGTTATTGGTATGACCGACTTGGATCATAACGTACTAGCCACATCAATTCAATATGTGTCTTGGGCAGACCGTTCCAACAATCTCCCACTTGCACAAGATACATAGAGATTGATGCAAGTAGTAAATACCGCCTAACAATGGTTTACTACCCCTAATACGCATGACGAAGTGCCATTCAATAACATCATCTTCTTCAAGTCCCTTACTTGAAAATGATTTAGGTGAATCTATCATTTATCCTTTTGTTACAGATGTCATGTTAAATCCAGAGACACAGAATGATCATTCTTTGTTGATTTAACTTTATCAGGCCTTAGACATCATACTCTCAATGAATAAGAGGACAAATCCCATCTTGACTACATACGTTTCTCACAATCACCTTGTATCACACCTGAAACTAGCCTTGTGTACTGTCCATATTTCAGAACAGCGAAGAACTAGATCAAAGTATAATATTGGTGAATATCGAAACCCATATGTATCTCAGGTCGGAGGATACTATGATATTCTCCTTTACTCAAATTTACTTAATCAATTACATAATTCCATGCAGTAAAATTGAGAGCGGGTCAGTCCAATATTTGTATCCCACAAATATCTATGAACCTTGGTAGCAACCTCTTGCTCTATATTCATACCTTATGAATATCCACCAATCCAAGTTCATAATAGTCTTACCTTCATATTTGTTCCCACAAATATGACCGACTACGGACATTTAGAATAAAACATATTCATGGATCTAAACATGCTAAAATGGAAAATAACTCATAGTATCTAATCATATAATATATATATATATATATAGATATATATATATATATATATATATGATTCAAAATAACAATAGTTCTAATATTTAAATACTAAATAGATCAAATCCAATCACTAGAATATCGAAGTCCTAAGGCACAAGTATGACTCTCATGCTTTGGCCTTTCAAGGAGCTTCGTGAGTGGATCCGCGATATTTTGATCGGTGTGAACTTTATGAATACATATCTTTCCTTTTTCAACATCATCCCTTATGTAGTTGATTCTCCGCTCAATGTGCCTTGTCTTTTGATGTGAACGGGGTTCCTTGATTTGAGCAATCGCACCCTCGTTGTCATAAAAGATCTCTAGGGGATCTTGAGTGGTAGAGACTACCCCTAGATCGGCAATGAATTTCTTTAACCATGCAGCTTCTTGTGCTGCCAATGAAGCGGCGATGTATTCCGATTCTGTAGTGGACAATGCTACCACATCCTGCTTTGAACTCTTCCAGGACATTGCCCCTCCATTCATAATGAAGACATACCCGATTGTGATCGAGAATCATCTCGATCAGTTTGGAAACTCGCATCCGTGTAACCCTTTCAACGAGTTCCTCTTCACCAGATCTGTATATTAGAAACATATCCTTAGTCCTTATAAGGTATTTCAATATACTCTTAACAGCCATCCAATGGCTATTCCTATTCTGCTGATATCTGCTTGTCATGCTTAAAGCGCATGACACATCCGGTCTAGTGCATATCATTGCATACATGATGGATCCTATAGCAGATGCATATGGGATTTCCTTCATCCTTTCTTGCTCATCCTTTGAGCTTGGACATTGAGATGCACTTAATATTATCACTCTTTGAATAGGTCCAAACCTTTCTTAGAGTTCTCCATCTTGAACCTTTTTAAATTTTATCAACGTATGCACTTTGGTTTAAACCTATCAACCGCCTTGATCTATCCCTATAGATCTTTATTCCTAAAATATAGGCAGCTTCACCAAGATCTTTGATGGAAAAACAACTTCCAAGCCAGGTTTTAACACCTTCCATGGTTGGAATGCCATTTCCAAACAGTAGTATATCATCAACATACAATACTAGGAATGTGATGATGCTCCCACTAGCTTTCTTATACACACAAGCTTCATCAGCAGTTCTTGATGAATCCAAATTTCTTGATCTCTTCATCAAAATGTTGATTCCAACTTCTCGATGCTTGTTTCAATCCATAGATTGATTTCTTTAACTTGCATACTTTATTAGGATATTGTGGATTGACAAAACCTTCGGGCTAAACCATATAGACATTCTCTTCGAGATGTCCATTAAGGAAAGCAGTTTTGACATCCATTTGCCAAATCTCATAGTCATAATATGCAACAATGGCAAATAATATCCTAATTGACTTTAGCATTGCCACAGGCGAGAAGGTTTCATCATAATCAACCCCTTGAGTCTGAGTGAAACCTTTTGCTACAAGTCTTGCTTTATAAGTATCCAAGTTTCCATGCATATCAGTTTTCTTCTTGAAAACCCACTTACATCCAACCGGTTTGGAGTTAAGCGGTGGCACAACCAATTCCACACTTGGTTGTCATACATGGATTGCATCTCTAGTTCATGGCTTCAAGCCACTTGTCACAATCCGAATTGGACATTGCATCATGATATGTAGTTGGTTCATCCGAGTCAACTACATAGCATCCATACATGAAAAATCCATATCTTTCAGGTGGATAGCTAGTTCTACCAGATCTGTGAACGTTTTGTGTGTATTGATCAACCACTTGATCATTATCAACAACCTCTTGTTGATTGCTAGTATCAACCAAATGTGTATCGGCTTGTGGTTCTCGATCCTCATCAAGTTCCACTATTCTATCGGTAGTTCCTTCCATAAGAATTTAGTTTCCAAGAACTCAGCCTTTCGAGCAATAAATACCTTTTGCTTTGTTGGATTGTAGAAGTAATATCCCATCAAGTCTTTAGGATATCCTACAAAAGTACACTTAGTGGATCAGCTTTCCAACTTGTTTAGGGTGTTCTGCTTAACTTAAGCTTCATAACCCCACACTTTAAATATGATAACGATGGAACCCTTCCATGCCATATTTCAAAAGGTGTCTTATCCACTTTCTTGGTTAGGGCCATATTTAGAATACGAGTCACGAAGAGCAATGCAAAACCCCAAAATGACAGAGGTAGTGTGCTTCTAGCCATCATAGATCAAACCATATCCAATAGGGTTCGATTTCTCCTTTCAGACACACCATTATGTTATGGTGTTCCGGGTGGAGCATGTTGTGAGACAATCCTACAACTTCTAAGATGATCTTGAAAGGCATCACTAAGGTATTCACTTCCTCTATCCGAATGAAGAACTTTGATTGTTTTGTTGAGTTGATTCTCTACTTCATTCTTGAAGATTTTGAACATTTCAAAAGCTTCATCTTTGTGTCTCAACAAGTACACATAACCATAACGACTATAATCGTCAATGAAGGTAATGAAGTATCTTTCACCATTCCTTGTCATTGCTTTAAAAGGACCACATACATCCGAATGTATGATTCCTAATAAATCTTTTGCCCTTTGGTTAATCCCACTAAAGGGTTCCTTGGTCATCTTTCCTTGTAAACAAGATTCACACTTGTCAAATGAACCCTCCTCATTTGCTTCCAAAAGACCATTCTTTTGAAGTGTTTGAATATGATTCTTGTTTATGTGACCAAGACGACAATGCCAAAGATATAATTCACTTAAACCCATTTTAAGTTTCTTGGTGCTTGATTGGTATAACGAGTTATTAAAGGATGAGTCATCATGAACCAATTCATAAATTCCATTAAAAGGCATAGCCTTAAAATAAAGTATATCATCCATAAAAACACAAATACCATCGTTTACAAACTTTAATACATAACCATATTGTTTTAGAAGGAAACAGAAATTATATTCCTAGTCAAACTAGGAGTATACAAAATATTATTCAAAATGAATTCCAAACCACTTGGAAGCTTCAAGATATAGTCTCCTTGGGCTTCGATGTCAGCCTTTGCTCCGTTGCCCATGTAGAGACTAGTATCCCCCTTCTTAAAATGCTTATTTCTTTGAACCCCCATAAAAAATTGCAAATATGAGTTCCACATCCGGTATCCAATACCCATGTGTTTGAAGAAATAACATTAAGTTCAATATGGATCATGAAAGTTGTATCTGAGGTCTACCCAGCATCCTTCTTGTTTTTCAACTCTTTGAGATAGATTAGACAATTACTCTTCCAATGTCCTATCTCACCACACTCAAAGCATGGATCGTTCTCCGTAACCTTTGGCTTCTTAAGCCTCGGTTTTGGTGGTCCCGCTTTAGCTTTTCCCTTAACCTTCCTTTGATGTATCCCTTGCCTTTGGCAACATTTGCCTTGGGTTCGGGGTGATGCCTTTTCCTGTTACCACCCTCATTGATCGTGAGAACCAGTAAAACCCTTTTACCCATCCCTGCTTTGGCTGTTTTGAGCATTGCATGAAGTTCCCCAATGCTCTTGTCCCATCCATTCATGTTATAATTCATGATAAACGTCTCAAACTTCTTGGTTAGACCATTGAGGATCAAATCCGTGGCCAACTCTTTTGAGACGGGACAATTCAGCCTTTCGAGGCAATCAATGTGCCTTTTCATCTTCATCACATAAGATGATACCGATTGGGTTTCTTCCATTCGACATGCATGAAGCGCTCGAATCGTTTCAAAACGCTCTACCCTCGCTTGTTGAAGGAACATTTCCTTCAGCTGGGTAATCATGTCGTATGCCCCGTGTGTTCAAAATCCTTTTAAAGCTCAGGAATCATGGTTCCCAACATGAGGCAAGAAACTTGCACAGAATCCTCTGTGTGCTTAACCCAATCTTCGTAGGCATCAACATCATTAATGTTGGGTTCATCGGGATTAGGATCGTCCAACACATATGATTTCTTTTCTTGCTTGAGAACAATTCTTAAGTTTCGAAACCAATCCATGAAATTATTGTGGTTGAGACGACCCTTTTCCAGGATAGTTCTTAGTGACAGGTTATGGACGGTCGTGGAGGTAGCGTTGTTATTTGCGGCCATTACTACAATATAAACAAAGTTCAATTTTAGTATTTACAAAAGGAAATTTTAATTATTAACACCATTTCATGTCTCATAGACAATTAATAATTAAAATCTAAAATCCAATGTTACATTTAAATAATGGTTAGGTGACCTTTATCCCATTATTTAAATTAACAAGGTAGTCAACTTTTGACAATTGCAACCCTTTGCAACTTCTAGTTTTATGGGATCAGTTAAACATCTTTATGTTTAGTCGGCATGTTTAATCCCATCAACACCATTGTACACCATGCTTCGGTGACCCTATTTACATGGTTTCCAACTCAAGTCGTCCTACTTCCACACATGTGTGAGTTTACACATACAAGTGGTTAGGTGACCTTTATCCCATAAATATGTTAAGCCACCTCAAACACACAAGTTCCCTAAATGTGGTTAGGTGACCTTTACCCACAAAAAATTCCCAAGTGATTCGAGTGTTGTATAAAAGGATGGTGTTAAACTTGTTTAAAAGGGATTTTGTTTCCATTAATTCTAGTTATAAAAACATTTTGTACCTTACATTTGCATGCATTCAAATGCGTGGTACATTAGTGAAACCAATTTCCAAGGTTTTTTTAATAAAACCCAATTTTATTGTGAAAACATTAACCTTTAATAAAAACATTTTATTACCCATGTTAATGTTTCCAAAAGAACTGTTTGAAGCTTGTTGTTGATTTCAAATTGTTTAACAATGCATATCCAAATATCACATAAACAATAAATTAAATCAACCATACAAGCAACACATTCAACAACAAGTTCATCACTGTAGCCAACTAATTTAACATCACTTTTTGACCGAAACAAGTGAGTTAATTAGTTCCTTCCTAAGGGTAACACTTATGTCGGTGAACTCCCACTTGATCCCGCATCCAAATGCTTCAAGCCTCCACTTTGTGTTGTGATTCTCCCATTCGATTTGGGCTTCCAAATGGACTTAAATTTCTGCACCAAACTCCTTTGGGCCTTCAAAATGTTAGAACTCTTAAAAGATTAACATTTTGTCTTTTGCGTTTTGTCATAGTATAGGGACTTATTTTGTAAATATATGTTCATTGTGTTTCTTTGATAGTAGATATAGGATAGTTTATGTATTGTGTAGGAAACCGAGAACCAACTGAAAGAAAACGAGAGACTAGAGACTAGAGTCCTAGAGATCTAGAGAGAGACCTAGAGAATGAAATAGTTAGAACAGATTGTATAATTGTAACTACCTCTTACACATTGTATCCTGAGCTTTACTATCAATGAAATCTATGAATATTTGAAGTAATTGCTTGTGTTTGTTTACTTAGTGTATGAATTGATCATTGCATTACGATATCATCACAGATCGATCCATTTTGAACTGATCAAATGGTATCAGAGCCTTCGGTTCAGTGATCAGAGCTTATCGGCATTTTTGAGCTCTTTTAATCATTTGAAATATGTGTTGATTGAAATTTGATCAATTAATTGTTGTTTTCAGTTGTGTTTCATCCATAGAAACATGATTTGAATCACAATTTGGTGTGTAATTCATTCAAATCTGAGTAATTGATCAAATTTGTGTTCGAACTATGTTCTTCATTTTCGAACTTCAATTCAATCAGAAAACAGATTTGTTGTTATTGTTTGATCAATATGATGATTGAAGATTGTTAATTGATCTACTTGCTACTTAATTGGAAGTTTTTAGATCAATTGAACAAGTTTTCAAGAATTTCATAAGATCTGAGTTTGTTAAAGAGGATGAATTAGGCGCTTGAGTTGTGAAAAACTGCTAAAATTGACCAAGTGTTCAGACGCCTAACAACTGTTTAGGCGTTTTTGAACTATTAAGGCATTTTTAGTTTAGGCGTTTTTAGTTTAGGAGTTTTACAACTATTGAGATGTTTTGTGACTGTTTTGGTCGCATTGAGACTGCTGAAACTAAGAAATTCTAGGAGCACTTGAACTGTTTGGGCGTTTTGAACCCAGGCGTTTGATAACTGTTTGGGCGTTTGATAACTATTCAGGCGCTTCATCACTGTGTGGGCCTATGGAAACTATTCAGGCGCTTCATCAGTCAGGCGTTTTAGAATTCAAACTAAGGCATTCCCTTAGGCGTTTCTAGTTCAAAGTTCAGGCGTTTCAGAACTTTCAGGTGCTTGGATATTTAGACTTATCAGTAAACACTTAAAAAAAATTTCAAAAACTAAAATCCAAAATATTTTCATTTCATAGTTTCTTTTTAAAATTTTAAAAAACAACAAAAAACAAGTCTTTTCATTAACTCAAAAATACAAAATGGTTAAGTTTGAAGATTTTGAGAACAGGGTTCCCAAGCTCAAAAATAGAGCTGATTTCAAAATTGGTATCTCTAATTGAAGCATCATCTAAACTCCATTGACACTGATTTGTGGAAGTCAATAGAGAAAGGACCACATATCACAATTATGTCCGATGGTCCTGACAGAGGTTTTGTCTATACAAAAGACTCTCCAGAACAGTATCCTAAGGATGGTCTACAAGGTGATGACTTAAGGAAAGTGAAGAATGACATCAAAGCTTATTCATTGATGTGCAAGGGTTACCATTAGAAGTCTTGACTAGACTTGAAGGTTATCAAATTGGTTACACCATGTACAAAGCTTTGAAGAGCATTTGTGAAGGTGGTAAAGAGATACAAGATCTCAAGAAGCAAAACTCAAGAGGCAATTGGAGTTATTTGAGCATCTTTTTGGTGAAACAATCAATCAAATGATGAACAAATTCGTCCAATTAACTACTGAAATGTCAACTGCTGGTATCAAAAATGATCTCAAAGATCTAAATTACAGACTTCTGAATGATCTTCCATCTTCATGGAAATAGACAGTCACTCTGTTGATGCATATAGAAAAGTTCCCGATGGATTTGGATCTTTTGATTGCCAAAATTGAATCAGCTGAAATTGATGAGAACTCTAGAAACAATTATAGAGCTTCATCAATGTCTCAGTATAAGTACGTTGCTTCTCCAGCTAACATAGTGGAGAATGCTTTTCTGGCCAAAGATGATAATTCCCCAGAAGACGAGGGTGATTTGTTCGTTGGAGCTGGTTTCTTCATAGATTCTTCTTACACAAGTGCTCCAGTTTATACAACTCAACCTTAACCTTAGTCTCCTCCTAAAACTCAAACTCCTAAAACACAAACTGAGACTCCATCTTCTAACTCTGTTAAAACTAGCAAAGTTAAAGATGTTATTAATATCCTTTTACAGGATGATGTGTCAAAATATGCTTTTACTGCTTTCATGGCAAGTTTTCATGCTTATCAAGGTAGTCATCTAACCCAGTTAGATCTTGTTTTGCAGGATTTGTTCGAGATGGATCCTGTTGATGTGCAAGAGATGGACTTGAATTGGCAGATGGTGATGATTGCGTACAGAACACAGAAACACTCATATGTTAACAGGAATTACAAGCCAAGTGCAAACAAATCTGTTGGCTTTGATAAATCAAAGTCAAGGTGTTTCAGCTGCAATAGTTATGGTCATTTCTCAAGGGAATGTAAAGCTCCCAGAAATCAAGGTGGAAATGGTCAAGCAGGTTCTAGTAGTCAAAGATACCAACAATAGTCTCAGAAGACCTTTTAAAATCCTTATCAAAGTCTTCCCATGCCAGAACTTAAAGAGGAATCAAAATCATTTGAAGAGCCAAAGAAAGCTCTTGTTGTTAGCATTAAAGATGGCTATGACCGGAGTGCTTATGCTGAACAATTCATAGCTGAACTAACATCTAGTTTAGCTCTTGTTGCTGATGCTCAAAATGAAGACTGGTCTAAAGAAAATAATCCTAAGGTAGAAGGTGATTCTGAAAATGATGATGAAGATTATGATTGGAGTGACAAATCTAACCGAAAAAAGGATTCAGAAGAAATTGCACTCATGGCTAAGTTTGAACAACCAAAGGTTGAGCATTCATCAGCTGACTCTGAGACTTCTTCTTCAAGTTATCCTGAAATTCCTATTTAAGTCAGAGAGAAAATGTGCATAAAATCATGTTTTGATCAAGTTGAACATTACAGAACATATTCATTTAAAATTTGTGACAAACTTAAACAAGAAGAAGTAATGCACAACAAACTAAAAAACGAGTCTCTGATGAAAAGATCTTATCTCTACAAACCTCTTGGAATAAAACTCTACAAGAACTTGAACTTGTTAAAAAACAACTTGAGGAGATGACTAAGAATTTAGAAGAAGAAAAAATAACTCATGCTGCAACACAGGTGGATCTACCCAAAGTTAAAAGTTCTAAAACAATTGTAGAACAGTTGGTAAGTGAGAGGAAAGATAAAAACAAAACAGGTCTAGGTTTTACACATGAGCCCATGCCTGAATCTTTCATAAACACTTTACCAGAAAACTTTACCACACATGATTACTCACCTGAAACAAAGCTAAGCTAAAGGCCTTTCAAATAAGAAAAAGAATTCTGAAAGTGATGAAGAGAAAACAAATGTTGAGATATTTAAGGAACAAGATTCAGAAAAGATTAAAAATGGTCATTCTGTGAAAGTCAAATCTTACGAACCACGACCAAAGAATAAGAAAATTTTTGTTCCTAAAAAGTATGTTGTAGAAGAAGTAATTGTAAAGAATGATAAACAAAACTCAAAGAATAAAGAGAAAGTAAAACAAGACAAAGTAACATCTGAAGATTCATTCTCTTACAGATTAAACAATCCAGACTTCATCAAATTGCTAAAAGAACAAAAAGATACAGACAATACAAAAGAGTCTTCTACTGAAGATGGTCAATCACAAAGCAAGCAAAGTTCATCAAGATCAAGAAACCAGAGAAGAAGAAGGAAAAATGCTAAAGCTAAATCCTCTCAGAATAAAAATTAAAACAATCAAACTCAAAGAACAAATCAATCTAATCAGTTTAAACTAGTGAAGTTTATGTCTGATGGTACTTTGATATAAACACAATTCCTGCAATTAAATCAAACTCAAAGAACAAATCTAACTCTGATCTGAAAACAGGTTCAGTTCCAAAGTCTTCCGCTGTTAACAAAAGATTTGTATCTAAAGCGTCTAGGAATGGTGTTAATGAACAAAAGTCAACACCTAATTTTCAAAAGAACAAACTCTCAAATCAAAAACAACAGATTAACTTTGTAACTCCTAAATCAAAACAAGGATCAAATGTGGCTTTCACATCAAAGGTTAATCAACAGTTGTTTAAATTTCAACAAAAGTACTATGATATATGTGATATGTATAATCATAAGAATGATGAATGTTTCTTTAATAGGTACCGTCACATTTGTGATATGAAAAACCATTCAACAGCTGATTGTTATTTTAACAAGTATTGTACCATTTGTGATAAAAAAAACTCACAAAACTGATATTGTTACTTCCGAAGGAACTCGCCAAGGAATGGATATGTAAATCCACAATTTCAAAGATATCAAAGTGTTGGTTTTCAAAGATTAACAAAACAACCTTCCTTAGGCTTGAGATCTTTTCGAAGGATTGATTCTGATTGTGATGATTCTTATGCTGTGAAAACAAAGAATTATAATCAAGGAAAATTCATTCCACAATCTGTGAGAATGAAAAATGGAAAGTTTGGAAATCAAATTTTTCCTAAAAATGTTTCTTCTGATGGTTTGAATTACCTTGACGATGATCTTGAAAAATGTTACCATGCTTTACAGATTAAGCAAATCAAAGATAATCAAAAATTTGTCAGAAAAGGAATTGATAAACTTAAATAGCGAAAGAAGCCTGATTTGAATAAGCTTCATTTCAAACAGTTTACCATTGTTGATAAATTTGGCAAGCCCAAGACCATATCGGCTTGGGTTGATAACTCAACTTAAATCTCTTTGAAATGTAGCTACGCCCAAGAAGACCAATTAACACGTGGTATGTTGATAGTGGGTGTAGCCGGCATATGACAAACAACCATGCCTTGCTTCAAGATTTTAAGTTAAAAGATGGTACTCATGTTGCATCCGGAGGTGATGTAGGTGGTAAAATAACAGGAGAACGAACAGTGTCCAATGGAATTATTAGCTTTGATAGAGTCAACTATTGTTCACAGTTGAGCTTTAAATCTTTTAAGTGTTTCCCAAATTTGTGAAAAATCTTATTCTGTTCTATTTGATGATTCTTTTTGTTATATTTTGAAACCAGGTTTTCAGATAAGCAAAGAATGGGTAGTTGTTAAAGCTGTTTGTGATCGAGATGTAGACAAGTTAGATATGTCTTAAGTAGATCCATCTAAAGAAACAGCATGCCTAATTGCTCAAGCATCAAATGTCGAAAGCCAGCTATGGCATAGACGTCTCGGGCATTCCAATTTCAAGAACATGAACAAGCTTGTAGCAGGAAATCATGTAGTAGATCTTCCAACAAAGACGTTTGCTACAAGAGATCACTGCTCAACGTGTGTTTAAAAGGAAAATAACACAGAGCGTCTTATAAGTCCAAGCTGATAAACTCAAATTCCAAGCCTCTCCAGATGTTGCACATGGACCTATTCGGACCAACTAATGTGCAAAGTATTGGAGAGAAATCTTATTGTTTAGTTATCATTGATGACTTTACAAGATTTTCATGGGTTTTCTTTTTGCATGCTAAATCTGAAACTGCTGAATTGTTAAAAGAATTTATCATTAAAGTAGAAAATCAATTAGAACAAAAAGTGAAAATTATCAGAAGTAATAATGGAACTGAATTTAAAAATTCTAATGTTGACATGTTTTGTGTTGAAAAAGGTATTGCTCATCAATTCAGTGCTCCTAGAACTCTACAACAAAATGGAGTTGCTGAAAGGAAAAACAAAACTTTGATTGAGGCCGCACGCTCCATGTTAGCAGATGCAAAGATTCCAATTACTTTCTGGGATGAAGCCATATCCACTGCATGTTTTGTATAGAATCGTACATTGATTGTGAAAGATAAACTGAGTACTCCTTATGAGTTGATTTTTGGCAAGAAACCTAATATAGATTTTCTTAAATCTTTTGGTTGTCCAGTTTTGATTTTAAATTCAAGTGACCAGCTAGGAAAATTTGAAGCAAAATCTGATGATGGATTTTTTGTTGGATATTCATCGGTTTCAAAATCCTTTAGAGTTTATAACTCTGGGACGAATGTCATTCTTGAAACTTTTAATGTAAATTTTTTGAAAACTCTTTTCCATTAGTTGCAAATGGTCCAGCTTGGTTGTTTGATTTAGATTCTTTGTCAAACTCTATTAATTCTAACTTGTTTGACTCTCTAGTTGAGAAAAAGAAACAAGGAGGAGATCTTGGATCTTTCAGTGATGATTTTGATTCTGATGATATGGATGATTCTAGCCCAGATTACCCATTCTTCTCATTAGTTAAAGATCCTGTATTTTGTTCTGAATCTCATGATCAATCTCACTCTCAACAAGCACAAGAACATCCCATTTCTGAAAATTCTGATGTTCCACAACCTATTCCTAATGATGGTCCTGAAATTGTACAACCTGAGTCCAAAACGTCATCGATTTCTGATGATGTAGTTGTTACTGATAATCTTGATTACTTTATCAACTCACCGACTCATGTTCCTAATTTCAATCTACATACTTCAAACTTATTGCATCAGCTTTCTGACTTGAACCAATCTAATCTGGATGTTAATGTTCAAGGAAATGAGATTCTAACATCTCGTATTCACAAGAACCATCCTACGTCTGGTCCATTGAATGAGAGAATGACGAGAAGTCATTCAGAACAAGCAAACCTCTGCTTATACTCGTGTTTTCTATCTCAAATTGTTCCTAAAAACATTACCAAAGCGTTAAAGGACAATAGTTGGATTGAGGGAATGCAAGAAGAGTTATTGCAATTTCACAAACAAGAAGTGTGGAAGCTTGTGGATTTACCTGAAGGAGAAAATGCCATAGGCACAAAATGGTTGTTTAGAAACAAATCAGACGATCGGGGAATTGTTGTTCGTACAAAGCGAGACTCGTTGCATAAGGTTACACCCAAGAAGAAGGAATAGATTATGATGAAGTATTTGCTCCAGTTGCAAGACTTGAATCAATTCGTGTCTTCCTGGCTTATGCATCATACATGAAATTCAAGGTGTATTAGATGGACGTTAAAGGTGCTTTCTTGTATGGACCAATCACTGATGATGTGTAGGTCAAGCAACCTCCAGCTTTTGAAGATGCAGAATATACTCATCGTGTGTACAAGCTTAATAAAGCATTGTATGGTCTCCATCAAGCTCCTAGAATTTGGTATGAAAAGTTATCACAACATTTGATCCAGCATGGATACATGTGAGGGAAAATTGATCCTACTTTGTTTATAAAGAAGGATGCTGATGATCTCTTATGTGTTCAAGTGTATGTTGATGATATCATATTCGGTTCTACAAGTCCAAAATTATGCAATGAATTTGAAGATATCATGAAGTCTCGTTTCCAAATAAGTTCTATGGGAGACATTAACTTTTTTCTTGGTCTTCAAATGAAGCAGTCTGCAGATGGAATTTTATTAATCAGGAGAAATTCATTGAAAAACTCTTGAAGAAATTTAAACTGCAAGATTGTCAATCTATTAGAACTCCAGCTGACGTAAATACCAAGATTGAACCTGATCCGAAAGGAAAATCAGTTGACCAAACTTTATACAGATCTATGATTGGCTCCTTGATGTATCTTACTACATCTAGACCTGATATAATGTATGCTATTTATGTCTGTGCTAGGTACCAATCTGACCCAAAGGAATCTCACCTAATCGCTGTTAAACAAATATTCAGGTATCTCAAAGGAAAACCGTCTTTAGGGCTATGGTATCCTTATGAAGGAAACTTCGAGTTACATGGATATACAGATAGTGATTATGGAGGATGTTTCTAAGATCGTAAATCTATGATGGGTGGTTGTCAATTCTTAGGTCCTAGATTAGTCTTGTGGCAATGTAAGAAACAAACAAATGTCTCCGTTTCAACCGCAGAAGCTGAGTACATAGGTGCTTCAGCAGGATGTTCTCAAATCCTTTGGTTACAAAACCAACTACTGGATTTTGGGTTTAATTTTCTTAAAACTCCTATTTACATTGATAACACCGTTGCTATGTTTATTACAGCTAATCCTGCCCAACAGTCAAAAACAAAGCATATCGAGATTCGATATCATTTTCTCAGAGATAACTCTGAAAAAGGTTTAATCATTTTGATTCAAATAACAACTAAAAAACAGTTGGCTGACCTATTTACAAAATCCTTTTTACCATATCGGTTTGAGTATTTGGTTGAGTCAATTGGACTTATTAACCATGTTTAAAACTGGTTTTAAGAAATTGAGTTGTCTGAATCATAAAAATGATAAGAACCCTCCCTTTGTTGAATAAGTAAATTTATAGAGAAAATTGTCAAAGTTAACTTCCTGATTGTATATATTGTGTGTGCATGTTCAATAGAAAATGAAAAAGCAAATACAAAAATAGAAAATTGCAAAATCAAAAGAGAAAAATATAAAATAAAAAGCTACAAAAATAGAGTTTTTCTTGTTAGTTAGTTATTTAGGACTGAATCTGTCTTTGCAATTTATGAGAAATGATAGATACATTAGTTCTGGTCAGTTGCATACTTCACTCGCTACTAAAGTCTGACGTGATTAGATATGATGTGCAGGTAAGCTCATGCAATTATACTGAAAAAGTAAATTCTATGATCAAACTAAATCAATCATGCATTCATGTTTGTCCATTTTAGTACCAATGAGTAGTGTTGACTTCTCAAATTGATTGCTTGTAAAGTCATAAACTCACATCTAGTGGCGATATGAATAACCATGAGCTCTAATTATTTAAAACATCTATTCACTTCTCTGTTATGAGTCATCATAGACCTGAAGTGACGAGATATCCTTTGTTGTAAGTCATTACAGACCTAGATATTCTCACGTGATGCAAAAGATGCCAATATGCACAACCTACACATGAGATCTGGTTATAAGTATATGTCAGGTTAAAAAGTTGAGAAAAGTGCTTTCTTGCATATCTTGACGAGGGTTGATCTCTCTAAATCTAAGTGTGACTTACATAATGTCATATCTAATTATACCTTAATCAATCCAAGAATTTAAAAAGTAAGTGTGTTGAGTATCTTGCCAAAAGCACTCATTTTCTGTCCTTAGATCTCGTGTCTCCTCTGTTGCGGGAATGCTGACCTGGAACACACTTGATTAGGATTTAATCACTATCAATGACTATCCATCATTTTATTTTATTTTAATATGCTGATCTTAACTGATATGATCTCACTGCAGGCATGTGATTCAATTGTATATAGTAGATTTTTCTTCTACTTTAATTTTGATTTTTGCATGAGTTTCTGTGTGCAGGCATGTTGATAATGATTAGTTTTCTCTACTTGCTACATAAAAGAAACTTCTAACCTTGTGAATTTAAAAGTTTAGGGGGAGTAAAAATGTAAAATAGAAAATCAATGAAAAGTGTCAAATGAGAAAAAGAAACAAAAACAAATTTTTAAGTGCTTTGGATGGAAAGGATGAAGCTGAAAATCAAGCAAGTGTGTGTTTGATATGATGTAAAAAAATGAACCTGAAAAGAATTCAAAATAAGTGAAAAAACTTCTTGCAAACAAAACAAGACTATTTGTGTTGTAAAAGTTTCAAAATAGAGACTAAAATGACAGGAAAGTGTTTTGAAAAACTAAAACATTGATTCAAAGTGTTTTTCAAAATGTGCTTTGTTGGTGTTTGAATTGAAAATTCATGTTTAACAATGAAAATATGAGTTTTAAATGATTTGTGGTGATTTTAAACAAAAACAATTTGATTGTTATATTAGAGGGTAATTAATGTATATTTTGGGTGATAGTAAAAAATTTGACTAAGTGTTGAGATAATGTGCATGAATAGTACTAATGTGAATGAACAGTACTAATGCGCATAAACAGTGCTCAGATGGATTTTGTGAAAATTTCAAGTGTCAGACTCATGGAAGGTTTCTCATGTGCCTAAATAGTTCTCATAAGTCCAAATCAGGAGTATGATGAAGTTCAGGAATTTGTACAAGTGTTGAGCGTTTTGTTCCGTACATACGCCTATACAGTTGTCATGTTGCTGAAAATTGTTTAAGTGTTAGGCGTATCAACTTATGCTCATGCGCCTGAACAGTTTCAGACTTTCCAACTGGTTAGACATTTGAAGGTGATGATTATTCCAAGTGCTAGGCGTTTCATCAAGTCTCATGCGCCTGAACAGTACCCAAGCACCTAAACAGTACTCATGCTTCTGAAGACTTAGTGTGAAACTTAGTCTCATGTGCCTTCACAGTGCTCATGCGTCTGAAAATTTAGTATGAAATCTAGCCTCATTTGACCTCACAATGCTCATGCGCCTAAGAATTTTTTCACTTATATATATTCAACACTTGTAGTTCTCATTCATTCATTCACAAACTCAAACTCTCTGATTCACACATTCTCATACCCGATACATTCATTCACTCAACATTCGTGTCTTACCTGTTAATCTTTGTGATATATAGGTATAAGAGAATGTAATTTTCGAGGAGTCTTCACTCAAGGTTATCAAAGTTGTTGTTGATTCACCTATTCATGTATTAGATGAAGGTGAAAGCTCAACAAAAATGCTACAGTCCTTTCTGAGAACTTGAACGCTGAGCATATCATAGAATCTTTGAAAGAATTCAAGTCTGCGATCAAGAAGGCTTTGTGAGAGTTGGAACTCTATAAGAGAAGCCCGTGTTCAAGATCAAAGATGAATAGAAGTGTTCATGTTGGACTGAAGACAATGTAAATCTTAGGGGGAGTATTGTTAGAACTCTTAAAAGATTAACATTTTGTCTTTTGTGTTTTGTCATAGTATAGGGACTTATTTTGTAAATATATGTTCCTTATGTTTCATTGATAGTATATATAGGATAGTTTATGTATTATGTAGGAAATCGAGAACCAACTGAAAGAAAACAAGAGACTAGAGACTAGAGTCCTGGAGATCTACAGAGAGACCTACAGAACAAAATAGTTAGAACAGATTGTATAACTGTAACTAGCTCTTACAGATTGTATCATGAGCTTTACTATCAATGAAATCTATGAATATTTGAAGTAATTGCTTGTGTTTGTGTACTTTGTGTATGAATTGATCATTGCATTACGATATCATCACAGATCGATACATTTTGAACCGATCAAAATATGTTTTCGGTTATTGGGCTTAAATCCCATTAAGAGCTATAAAGCCCTTTGGGCACAAAATTGGCCCAAATCAAAAAACATCCTTGTTGCAACTTCTTTTACAAAATTATATCCTATATACACTTTCTAGTAAAAGTGAAAAGCAACTAATCTATTTATTTTACATACCAAATAAAAAATGAATAAATTAAATAGCCAAGAGAAAGAACAAATACATTTAATTATTACAACCCTTTGAAAATCAAATACAAATCACAACACAACCAAACACAAGGTCTCGGCTAGGTTATGAACACCAAAATACATATCCAAATATATAATCAAAAATCCGAGATTTTCCCCTTGAATCACAGATTTTCGGTTAATGTATAAACAAACCGAATATCATGATTCTTGTCCAAACAACTAAATCATCCAAATGATTAAATTTTACAAGATTACAATATGCATGTAAAGTAGAATCTTGAAAAATTTAGGGGAAACACAAACCAGAATTCCCGGTCTGTTGGTGAATTAACAGAAAAAAACCGAGATTTCAGTCCAGATGAAGCATGTATCCATATAACCGGCTCTTGATGCCATTGTTAGGGTTTTTACAAGTTTATCAGAGTCATTTTATCCATATAAAATGAAAACGCATTGGAATTAGTATGAAAAACTTGTTATAGTTAATATATATAAACTATTTTATATATCTGTTAAAAACCCGTAATGGATCGTTATATGAAAAAAACATGCTTACAAACAACCATAGGGTGTTTAGAATTCTACCTCTAGAATGGGTTAGAGGAAGATGATCTGTGAACGGCAGCTTCCAAAGTAGGAGGCCTCAAGCTTGTCTACCCCAAGCTTCTAACAAACACCAGGCAGCTAGGATTTTCACTTGAACGAGTTTATGTTCACTGTTCTCTTCGAACAATCAAGAGAGAACCAACAGGAACACCGATCTACACCTTTTGCGTGTGTTGTAAGTTATCAAAGAGAGTGGTTGATTGCAATTATATATTGCACGTCCTGTGAAACTAAATTTCAGATAAGGAGAGAGAGAAAAGTGGGCGGGACCCAGCCCCTTAACCCATCCGCATTTCTCTAACATTCATCAGCATTAGTAAATGCGAATGAACAACCTCTAACCGCATTTGTAAATACGGATGAAGAAATTTCATCCGCATTTCCAAATGTACATCCGCATTTGTAAATGCGGATGAGTAGTTCCATCAGTATTTCCACAAATGCACATCCGTATTTGTTAATGCGGACGAACAGTTTCATCACCATTTCCCAAATGCACATCCGCATTAGTAAATGCGGAAGATCAGTTCATCACCATTTCCTTAAATGCTCATCCGCATTAGTTAAAGCAGATGAAGAAATTCCTTCGGCATTTCCACAAATTCACATCCGCATTAGTAAATGCGGATGAGGAACTTTCATCCGCATTTCCTCAAAAGCACATCCGCATTAGTAAATGTGGATGAGTAATAAAGAAATGCGGACAAAAGACTTATATAATTGTTCAACCATTTGAATAACAATATAAAATACTCTCTCTCTAGAATAAATTATCCATATAATTTATTCACAACACTAGTGTAAATATTTAGAAACCTAATTTCTAAATACTTCAAGTGTCAATATATATTTACATGATCATATCATAAAATAAATATTGTAGGGGTTCGTCTAGCTTATTATTGGGTATGACCCGACCTGGATCATAATGTACTAGCCACATCAATTCAATATGTGTCTTGGGCAGACCGTTCCCAACATGTTCCTTTGCAATGAACTTGCTTTTGTAATGAAATGTGTTTTTCTTGTCATGAAGTTGCTTCTGAAGTTGATTGTTATTAATGTACTTAATGACCATATAAATTATCAAACCAATGTAGAACACAACACATCAACCTTAACCATACACATACTTTTGAAGCTGCTTTTGAAACTGCTTTTATAATGAACACAACATAGTGGACTTAATGGACCAAGACATACATAGCCAATGCAGAACATAACACATTAACCTTAACCATAAGCATATTACCAAAACTTCTTTTGAAGCTGCTTGTAATGAAATGTCATGAAGTTGCTTGTAATGATTGTAATAAATGTACTTAATGGACATAGACATACACATTAACTTAACCATGACCATAGAAACATCACAAACAAACTTTAATCATAAACAGAGTGATTACCAAACCTATACCAATCCTACATAAGCATACTACATACATTCAAACCAAAATGTGCAGTTTTATAAAACTACAATTGTCTTACATACCAAAGTTAACAATAACAAACATAATAACCACCAAAGTGAAAATGTCTTACTTGGCAAACATAGCAAATATAAAGGATCAAACAATAGAAGAGGATGGTGCCCCTTGTCCAATACAAGTCTTTTTGTGTGACCCTTCTTTCCACATCTACTGCAAGTGATTGTCTTCCACTTTCCGGTAACCTTCCCTTGCTTGACCACCTCATCTTCCCTCTCCATTGGATATTTTTCCTCATTTTTCTTGGCCCTTTTAATTGATTTATGATGTTTAGGTTCCTTAAAAATTGTAGGGCAATCTACTCTTATCCACATGCTTCTACCATTAATGGGTACAATCTTGTAGGAATAGACCTCCTTCCATGTCTGTAGCCAGAAACAAGAATCCACCCACTTCTCTGGTATATCCACCTCCAAACCATTAATAGACATATCCCAGTTTGTTGTAACAGCATGTTTGCAGGGTATGCTTAACAGTTCCCACTTCATGCATGAGCATGTCTTTTGAGCTACATCAACCACATACTGCTCACTATTGTACCCTATCACTTAAAATTTTGAACCACCATTCCTTTTAACTGTCAACTTGGTTGCTTCCTTTTTAATGATATCAAATTTTTTATCACACTTGGTGTCAACAAACCATCACTCTTCTCAATGACTTTCATAACATTTACAATTCTTTTCATCACATTTACAATTCTTTTCATCAGGTATTCTCTAACAAAATCTAATGCTGTTATAATAGGTTTATCCCTACCATCAACCAACCATGAGTAGAACACCTTACACATGTTATTTAAGAGAACATCAGTCTTTGCTCTACCTATAAGCACATGATTATACACATGTCAATTAAGCACATGATTATGAACATGTCAAATTAACACATAAATTAGTGAGAAACAAGAATTTACCTGAAAAATGCCTTCTAGTCCAATGAACATCAGGGATCTGGGTTAACCAATTATATGCTTCAATATTCATACTCTTCAAATCTTGCAATTTCCTTTCATATTCTTGTAGTGTAGTGGTTGATGCCTGATAACATGTCTTTGAATGCCTTGCCCCTCCATTCTAGAAATAACTTTTTTATTGCTGGAATAATACCCTTCTGCCTGTCAGATATAAATGTGAAGTTAGAGTTCACTTGTAACTCTAGATCCTCTCCTATAATATCTAAAAACCAAGCCCAAGAATTCACAGTCTCTGCTTCTACTATGGCATAGGCAACCGGGTATATGCCATTATTAAGATCCATACCCGCAGCTATTAGTAATTGACCTGGCAAAGGGCCCTTCATGAATGCCCCATCTAATCCAATTATATCTCTTTTACAAGCTTTGAATCCTTGTTTCAATGGACCAAGACATACATAGATTCTCTTAAACACTCTGAAATTACGTATAGGATTTGGTTCTGGTTCAGTCTTAATTCTAACTGTGCTTCCTGGGTTTCTAATCGTCAATTCAAATTGATAATCCCTCAACTCATTATACTGCTTAGTATAATCACCTATCAACTTCTCAGATGCTTGTGTCTTAGCCCCAAATTCCTTCATTCTAGATACTGACATTTCATACCTTTTCTGTAGTTGCTCCTGAATAGCCTTGATCGGTATGCCTGGATTTGACTCAAGTTCTGTAACCAACTGCTTTGAGATCCAATCTGATGTAAAGGCTTTCATAGATCTACATGGAAGGCTTCTGTGTTCAGGGTTGTATGTTTTCACTATCCATGTAGGCTCATTTTTCAGTTTGGAAATATACAAGACCCAAGGACATTTGTTTGGATTTTCTAGGGTTTTTCTTCTACCATCTTTTTTACCACGGCCCACAGTTTGACCAGAAACACTTACTCTTGTTGTCCTATTTTGACCACTTGAACTGTAACACCCGGTAATTTCATAAAAAAAAAGAAAAGGAAAGAAAGGAGAATTAATCCAAAACCAAGGGGTTAAAGGTGTGTAAGGTCCAAACCTTCCCATAATGGGTTTCAAAAGGTGGTAAGGCTGCCCACTCCCTTCTCTCACGTACTCAAACATCCGACTAGTGAGAGAAAGTGGCTATTATTCGGTTTTTGAGAGAGAAAGTGGAAAATTCTTCAAGAAGGTAAGTTTTTAAAGAGTTTTCTTCTTGGTTTTAGCTGGATTTAAGCTTTTGGACCAATGTTTAGGTGGTTCTTGGTGTTGGGTTGCTTGTTTTTTTGTGTTTACGTGTTAGAACTCCAGGTGTTGCTCTCAGGTTTGCTGTGTTCAGCTCGAAAGATGTTAAGGTGAGTTCTAGATTCCCCTTTTACTTGTTTTCTACTTGCTTGGGGCTGGTATGCATATTAAAAAAATGATGTTACTGGACAAATTATGTTTTCTACTGTTAAAATGATGTTTTCACAAAGGTATGTGTTTTAAAGATTTCTATGATGTTGTTTGGTTGATTATGGTGTTCTAAATGTGCAACTGATAGATCTAAGTTTAAATTATGCTTAATATGATGTAAGGAATAGAAACTGCATATGGTGAAATGCAGGTGTTGAACTTGCTATCCGCTGTGGACATTTAGAGGATTCTGCATGCCGTCCGCTGTGGATACTAAGTGTCCGCTGTGGACCCTTATGAACTAGACCGTCCGCTGTGGACATTGTATGTCTGATGTGGACACTTAAGTTATTCATACACATCCGTTGTGAACCCTTAAGTACTTTAGACGGTCCACTGTGGACTTGGTTGTCCGCTGTGGACACTTGGAATGTTTAAGTCATCCGCTATGAACCTTAGTCATCCGCTGTGGACACACTTAGTATCTTATTCATACGCTGTGGACCTTTAGCCGTCTGCTGTGGATTTGGTCATCCGTTGTGGACTTAAGCTGTCTGCTATGGACACTTAGCTTCTAAGCCATCCGTTGTATAACTTACTCATGCGCTGTGAACACTTAGAATTATTCTGAAATTTTGAGGATAGAATTTAAGTGTTAAGTATTTATGTATCAGGGAAGATTATGCTTGTTCAATGTTTCTTATATTTGATTCTTTTCTTATGTGCTGCTTTTATGAATATTAATTATATTTTCATGTTATGTGATTACGGCTATGGATATTTTAAACAAAAGTATTATACATAACCAAGTGGACATAAAAGAAATAAAATAAAGATAGTGTAACCTAATGAATGTTACCCCCAGGCCCTTATGATAAACGAAAAGCCTTGCAAGCACAATGTATAGAGGTGCACGACCTTGTTGTCATTTGCTCAACTGATGTGCGGCTGTTTCAGCCCATAAGGATGCACATCAGGGGTCTAATCCTTGTGATTAACCAATGAATGAATGGGACCTATATTCCTGAGCAGGCTTCATGCCTATCAGTGTCGGTCAACTGTTAGGGGTTAGCCACCACTTATAAATGTGTACTGACAGGGGTTCGGCATCTGTTGCCAACCAACAATATAGGCTCTTGCTTTGTGCAATCCTAATTAATGATAGAGAAAGATAATGAATTTCCTTAAGATTGATTATGTACTATGATGGATGATCACCAAAGGAAGCTTACCAATGTATATTTTCTATAGTATTAAAGCTAGAACTCACTCAGCAACGCTGACTTTTTATATGCATTTCAGTTGGCAGGTAATGATGTTGCTGGGGATGGCATGGGTCGAAGCTACTTGGCAAATAAAGACTGGCTTCCATATTATGCTAAAATGATATTTTTGTCTTGAAATACAACTGAATGTCCCTTTTGTAACTTATAACAATGATGTATTTCTTAGCAAAAGTTATTATCAATGCATGAGATGGTTTTTGTTTAATTATCCCACTGCTATCATTTCTTAGTTGATTAATGTGTTAGTTGAAATAACAATTTTATCTTTTTAAAGATAATAATATTTTAGCAATATTAAAATAGGTATTTTAATGTATAAAGTGCTATGAATGACCAACTATGGGGTTTCCTGGGAACGGGGCCTTACAAGTTGGTATCAGAGCCAAAGTTTAAGAGAATTGGGTAAATTATTTTCAAAACCTAAACTTAAACTAAAAATAGGACCAAATGGGGGGATGCCAGCCCAAGTAGCTACATGCCATCGGGTAATTTTCTTAAAGTTAACCGGTATTATGTGCGTGTGCTATTTGATTTATGTGCTTAGTAGATTTGGATGCTGATGTAGTCAAGATAGGAAAGGCTTGGGGAATGAAGAGTAAAGTAAGTGGCTAATCATAACTAGCCACTGTAATTAGAGACTTACTATATTTGACATAACCTGAGCTATTACCCTGAATGACCTTGTTGTTGTTTGAATCTTATAGGAAGTAGATCTTATGGCGGGTAGAAAATCTAGGAGGGCAACCCGAGGTGGTGCTCATGTCGGGCATAATACTGGGCCGCGTGTCAACAGGAGAAAGGCTAAGGCTCCTGAGATGATTCATGAGGACACAGACCTCAATAGCCACCAAGAGGGTGAAGGATCAGCTACCCTCAAATCTACGGTGAAGGAAGCCATTGCTGACGAGGTTTATAATGTCATGCAAAATGTGTTGCCTTTAGTGGTGACTGAAGTGCTGAGGGCTGTAAAGGATAGGGAAAAAACTAAGGATACGAGAAAGAAGGAGGAAGCAGGGAAGAGCCATCTAGCCCAAAGGTGGTAATTCATGATGATGATAGTGAGGAGGAGAAGGAGACTGCTAAGGGGTGCAGCTATGGGGCATTTCAGAGGTGCAAACCCCCAACCTTCGACGGTAATGGAAATGCTACTGCTACTCATCGTTGGGTTCGAGAGATGGAGGCAGTCCTGGACAGTAGTGAATGTCGGGAGGATCTGAAGGTGAAGTTTGCCTCCCATTCTTTCGTTGACTCGGCATTATGCTGGTGGGACAACATTGTCCAAGCTGAAGGAAAATGATCTATAGAAAAGATGAGGTGGTCGGATTTGAAGGAGCTAGTGCTGGAGGAGTATTGTCCACATCAGGAGTTGGACAAAATTGAGAAGGAGTTCTTGCATTTGGAGGCCGGGAACGTGACTCATCAAGAGTACACCTCCAAGTTCAATGAACTTGCAAGACTTGTGCTGGATCTGGTAACTCCAGTATCTAAGAAGATCAAAAGATACATGCAAGGTTTGCCCGTGGACATTAGGAGGAACATCATAGCCATTAGACCAAGCACGCTCAGGTCAGTGGTAGATTTGGTGGAGAGATTGTATGATGAGAGGGACCCTGTGCTAGTTTAGAGGAAAGTCGAGAAGAGTTGGAACAAGAATGGTAATGGGAAGAGGTTCAGGAATAACAACTATCGAATTGGGGAGAAGAAAATGAGGGTTGATGATCGTCGCCCAAAATAGAGGAAGGGGAATGACCGAAGGGAATGTAGGAAGTATAGGAAGAGTCACCTGGGTGAATGTAGAGTGGGGACGAATAGGTGTTTCAAGTGTGGAGGTGAGCCATTATGCTAAGGAGTGCAGAGTACCGAGATGCTATCAATGCGGAGAGGTAGGCCACTTGGGATGGGATTGCAAGAAGGGTGGGGCAAGAAGCTCAGACCCAGACGATAGGGGAGAAAGGGAAGAGTGAGAGCACCAAAGCCAAGGCGAGGGCATTCAATATGACCCAGGAAGAAGTGAGAGTGGACCCTGAAGTAGTTTTAGGTATGTTCTTGGTAAACCAATTGTATACTTTTGTGCTCTTTGATTCGAGTGCTAGTAGGAGCTTTGTATCTGATGCCTTTTATCGTATAATACATGGTAAGAGTAGGAAGATAGATGTACCCTTCCATGTTGAGACAGCAATAGAAAAATCTACCATGGTGACTGATATGATAGATGATTGCCTCATAGAGTTTGCAGGACCGTTAAAGGGTACTTAAGCTTGCACTTAGTTAACACACTTAGGAGGATCTTAAGATCACTTAACAATTCAAATAGGGAACTGTGAACCTTTTACAGAAGATACAAGACAAACACAGGTAAAAGCAAGAGCAAGAACACAAGATAAAATTTTCAAGGAAGTTGTATATTGCTTCTCTAGTTCTATTACAAGTGTTGTACAAGTATATGTTAAATACTAGAACCGGATACTACTTATACTACATCCTACAACCATCAATATGCAAAAAGACAGTTGGAAGTGACTAATCTAGAAAACAAGATCAGCCTAAAGTCAAAAGGCAGATTGCCTTTTGACTAGTGACTATGACAAGCCATAGCTCACTGACTTTCCTATAACAAAAAGCCAAGAAGGAACAAAAACAAAAACTTACAGGCGAAGACCTTATCTACTTTATCATAAAGTATGGAAGTTTCACCAACTAGTGATAGCAGGTGAACTACCAGAGCATGCAGCGAAGAGTAGGTTACTTTATGATAAAGTTGATGGAAAAGGTATATTTTCTCTCTCTTCAGAGGAAAATCAGTTTTGTCTTTAAACAACTTCAGAAGACTTTGTCTTGAGAGCTTTGGAAGACTTTATCTTTTACCTTCAGAAGAGTTGAGTCTTTGGCTTCAGAAGACTTTACACTTAGAATATTTTCCAAGTTTAGTGTAAAGCTTCCGTAGCAGTTTCTTCTAAACTTTGGCTTAGAAAGATTTTACACTTAGCATTTTCTTGAGTGTGTAAAACTTTTGAAGCTATTTCCCTTTGTTCCAAAATGCATGTTGGAAGACTTGGTTGTTTTGGTATCTTTGGTTGCATCAGCCTCTTAACTTCAGGGGTTCCTACAAACTCCTCCTAGGCTGATGCTACCAAAATAGAGAGGTTCTTCAGACTGGGATAGTCCATATGAGGATCTTCAAAATTCCTTTCTTCATCAGTAGATCTGGATTCTTCAGACTCATGAAGTACCTTCTCATATCATAGAGATCATGCAGAGGGAGTTCAAGCATGTCACTTATGAAGTAGACATGTTGTTCTCCCTGATCTCTAGTGACATACCATCTATCTGGATCTTCAGCAAAAGTCCAGGATAGAATTTGTCTTCCAACAGAGAGGGGCTCTACTATGATAGGAGTTGGTTGAGAGTCCTCTTCATGCACTTCCTTAGGATGTTCTGACTCATCCTGAGGTTGGGAGGAGGATGCCTTTCTTCTTTTCTTCTTTGACGATGATCTTCTTTTGGCCATCTTCTTTTTCCTCCCTGATGATTTTAACTGAGAGGGTTGGTCTTCAGTACCAGGTTCTTCAGTGGATTCCCTCTCAATTAGGATCTCCTCTCTCTTAGTTTCAGAAGGAGAGGGAGGAGAACCCTGTTGTGGGTTAGAAGATGAAGTTGGCTGTTATGCAGCTTCAGGTGCAGGTGGTGTTGTCTCTGTAGGTTCCACCTTTACCTCAACTTCAGGTTGAGCTTGACTTGATGATGAATGAAGATCCACAAGCTCTCCCCTCTTTTATCTTCTGCTTGAACACCCTTATGTGCTCATCCATTATGGATAGAGACATGGGACCAAGCCTCCTTCCGAAGAACCCATACAGCTTCAACAAGCTCATCATCCTCTGCCTATCTGTAGACTTTTTCTGACTTTTCTGGATAATGGCTCTTGATTTTGCAGCTTCTTCCTTTGCCTCTTCTTTGCAGCTTGCCTTTCTTTCTTGGCTTGCTCTTTTAGCTGCTTATTGTATTCAAATAATATATAATCATAAGGCAAGGGAAGGAGTGCAGGTGCCTGATAGAGACCTGTGGCACTCAGGTAGTTGATCATTTTTAATCTTTCTTCTTTATCAACTACCTGAGGTTGTTCAGCAGCCACAGTCTCTAACTCAGGGCTTTCTTGAACTGGGGAGAGGATAGGAATGTTCTTGTAAAGCCTTTTTCTCCTTATTTCTTCCTTGTGTTTGAGGGTCAAGGCTGCATCTCTGCTTTCCTTCCTCTCCTTTGACAATTCAATGTCAACCGGTTCATTTAATTCCTCTAAGGGGAGAGAGATGAGTTCATCTATGTTGTAGTTCCTGGTCCCCAGATAGTTAAGCCTGGCTACCCTTAATTCATCTTCTTGAGTGTTTGGTACAGGGGCAGTCAGAATTACAACTTGCATGAATCCTGGGGAACCACTTGAACTCTCTCCCCTCAGCTTCCTCTTCCTCTCTCTCTCTTTTCTTCTTCAATCTCTTCAGGAGTCATCTTCCTTTTACCTTTGTCAATTGCAGATCTTGATGACTCAGTCTGAGGAGAGATTTGGCCTTCATTGCTTGATTTAGCAGTCTAGCTCTGGCCAGAGAGAGGTTGTGAAGCACCATCACCAGCTGGTGCCTCACTGAGGGTATGGGGTGCTGGAGGAGATCTTTTCTGAAGATTCACAGTCTCAGCCTCTGGGCCTTCAGTCAAGGCTTTCCCTTCGAAGCTAATCTTGGGGTCTACCTTAACATCCAATTGATTAAAGGCTTCAACTGCTAGCCTCTGTCTATATAATGCAGTTCTCCTTTTGAATTTTGCCAGCACCCAGTCTTGAATTTGATTGGCTAATCTGACAGCTTGTCTGTTATTGCTTGGGTTGACAAGTGCCAGATCTACCAAGTTTATACTCTCATAGAAACTCAGGGTGGAGATGTTGAGAATTTCTTGTTGACCTTGAGCTCTAGAGATCACAAGAGCTTTCCTATCATTGTCATACCCCCAACCCCAGATTGGGTTCTCAGATGGGGCAGACATTGCTCTTGGTACTCCCTCCTCAAACAGTTGTTGAATAAGTAGTTCCAGATCACTATCTAGAGGAGGTTGCTAAGCATGGACAACTACAAGATAGGATGGTGAGTCCTATATGTCCATACTTGAGGAAGAACTCCCAGGTTCTGTGGCTGTCAGAACTTCCTCCCCTTTTTTGGTAGCATCGCCCTCATGCATAGGTGAGCTGGGGAAGTGATCCATAACATCCACAGGTTCTTGTGGACCTGGATGAGTTTGTCCTATAGGTCTCTTAGCTAACTACTTTGCTGGTCATGGACCCTCCTTTGTAAGATAGTCACCTGTGATTCAAGATGAGCTATTTGTGAAACCAATTGGGTGCAGATGTCTTCGAGTTGGTGCACCCTGAGTTTCAGACTCCCCTCATCTTCAGTTGAAGAATCATTGGGGGATGAAGGAGGTGAACCGAGGTCTGCTCCTTCACCACCAGCATGGGGTTCTTGGCTGCTGGATTTCCCCTACCCAATGACAGTGTCAAGAGGCTGGGTTACCGTGGTTGAGGACTTAAGGATGTAATCACTGGCAACAGTGAGAGCCTCTTCCACATGGATCTCCTGGATAATCATAGGAAGATCCACCTCAGTTTGGGGTGTCTGATGTGGGCTAGACATGGGTGAAGCAGGAGTACTCATCTCCCTTTGAGTATGGGTAGAGAGGGGAGAGTCATGATACTTACTGAAACCCAAATTTCATCAGAATAGAAGTCAAGGCTGGGAATGGGTTGGTTAAGATCAAGAGGTTGGGGATGGTTGCTTTCCTTTGAAGGTTGATCACTAGAGTGTTGAGACTCAGAGTGATGGCTTAAGGCTGTTTGTGGAGTGGTGAGCTCATCAGGCTGAGCATGAGGAACCCAGCACTGATTGTTTAATAATGGGAGTGGTTTTCTCCTCAGGGGAAGTGGGAGCTCGAGTGTCCACTTCCTCCTGTGTGGGTTGTGATATGGGGGCCTGCACATGCTCAATAGCAAGTGCAGGGGTTCGTTTGGATTTTAGTGTAGGTGAGGGTAATTGTTGGCCTTGATGGTGGTTGAGAAGTAGAGGGTGTTGGTTCATCACTAGATGGTGCAGCTAGGAGGTCACCCTGAGCAATGAGCTCAAACATTTTTGGGACAAGGGCTATTTCTACCCCGGAGAACCCAACAGTTGGCTTTTTCAATATCTTGAAAATGTCGAGTCTCATGTGTGCAAGTTTAAGAACATTACCTGTTCCCCTCAACTGTGGTCCCAATTCACAGTTGAAAATGTGTTGAGCATACCGGGGGAACATGTAATATTCTAAGGAATCCAAATTCGCTAGTAAATTTGTAAATACAAACTGGGAGTACATGAATTTGACCCCTTAAACCATCCCATTGACAATGAAGGAGAGGTCTTCTGGAATCTGGTCCCATCCTCCATGTTTGTTGGATAAGCTATGAATAACTACATGGAGAGGTATTTCCATTGGAAAGAGACCTTCCCCTTCCTGAAGGTCTTGACTGAGAAGTCACCTTCATATCCCATCTGCTCAAAGGATTAGTTGACAGTAGTTTTTGGGAAAGACAGTTCACCTGCTTCATCATCCAGCTGAAGATGGGTGTTGATAATGGCTGGAGTGATGAAAACCATCCTCCCCTGCACTGTGGCAGACAGTGCCTTCTCCCCGTCCATAGTGACCTCTTGACAGGTCCGCCAGAACTCAAGCAACTGATCCTCATAGAGAGGAGGATCGATTGTAAAGGAGGTGAGGTAGTGAGACAAAGAAAGATACCTATACATGTCTGAGAAGCTTGGATCCTTCTCAAATTTTAACAAAGCAATTTGATTGTGTTGCCTGTGTAGATGCATGGTGAAATCAGGGTCGTTACGACGATCAAGATTGGCCATTTGAAAAGCTTGGTAGTGAAGGAAAGAAGAAGAAGATGAAATTTGGGGGTAATTTTAGGTTAAGGAACAATGAGAGAAGTGAGATGAAATAGAACCATTTGGAAAGATATACTCTGGATTTGAGACAATGTTATGACAAAAAGATAAACTTTGAAATCCGCAAGTGGGTCCTACTTCTGAAAAAGGCACCCAAAAAGTTAGTTTTCTTGGAAGTAGAAAAAGCTTCCAAGACAATTTTGGTTTCAGAAGCTGTGCAATCAAAGCTTCCTAAAGCAATTTTGCTTCGGAAGATATTTCAAAGAGTTTTGAAAAATTTGGCTTCGGAAGAAATAAATGAGTCTTCTGAGACTAAATTGCTTTCGGAAGAAATTTGTTCCTAAAAAGTGTTCAAGTACTTATACCAAAATTTAAGCTTTGGAAGATACTTCAAGAATTTCTTCCGAAGGTAAATCTCAGATAAGCTGTTTAAACGATTTAGACATAAATTTCTTCCGAAGGCAACTTTTGCTTCTTCCGAAGGTAAATTTTCATCATTCTAAGAGATATCATTCTAAAAGTTTGTTTTTCTTCCAAAGAGAACTGGGCTTATGAAGTTATCTAATAGACAACCTAGGACACATAGTTTTAAGAAATAATATTGATTAAGTTATTAAGAAAAATCTACTCAAAGTTAATCATCCCAATAGCTGATACAAGATATTTAAATCTCTGTTCATTAAAAGCTTTTGTGAACAGATCGGCATATTGTTCATTTGTGCTAACTTTGATTAGTTTTATCAATCCCTTTTCAAAATTATCCCTAATCAGATGATACCTGATGTTGATGTGTTTGGTCCTTGAATGCTGCACAGGATTTTCTGTAATAGAGATGGCACTGTTGTTGTCTATGTGGATGGGAGTCTCTTTGAAATTGAATCCATAGTCTAGCATCTGATTCTGAATCCAAAGCACTTGAGCACAGCAGCTGGCAGCAGCAATGTATTCAGCTTCAGCAGTTGATGCAGACACACAGGATTGCTTCTTGCATTGCCAAGAGACTATCCTTCCACCCAGGAACTGACACCCCCAGATGTGGACTTTGCAGTCATGTTGCAGCCACCATAATCACTATCTATATAGGCATACAGATTGAAGTCTGAATTCTTTGGATACCAAAGGCCTAGATTAGGAGCACCTTTGAGATATCTAAGGATCCTTTTAATAGTGATTAGGTGTGACATCTTGGGGTTGGCTTGATATCTTGCACATATGCATATGGCAAACATGATATCAGGCCTGCTAGCAGTAAGATACATAAATGACCCAATCATAGCCCTGTAGAGATGTTCATCAACACACTCCCCCTCAAGATCAGGACCAAGGGAGTGGTTTCTAGCTATGGGTGTCTTTGCAACCTTACAGTCAGTCATCTTGAATCTTGTAAGTATGTCCTGTACATACTTCGACTGACTGATGAAAATGCCATCTTCAACCTGTTTCACTTGAATTCCTAGAAAGAAATTGAGTTTCCCCATGGCACTCATTTCAAATCTATTCTTCATCAGCATCTCAAAGTCTTTACAGAGCTTTGGATTAGTTGAACCAAAGATGATGTCATCCACATATATCTGAACTAGCAATGTGTCATTTCTTGTTTCTTTGATGAAGAGAGTCCCATCAATAGTAACTATTTTGTATCCATTTGATAGAGGTATGTTGATAGTGTCTCATACCACTTTCCTGGAGCATGATGCAGTCCATAAAGGGCTTTATCAAGCTTGCAGACATAATCAAGATGATCTGGGTCTGCAAAGCCAGGTGGTTGTTTAATATAAACTTCTTCATCAATCACCCCACAGAGAAAAGCACACTTCACATCAAGCTGGTAGACCTTGAAATCCTTGAATGCAGCATAAGCCAGAAATATTCTTACAGCTTCATGTCTTGCAACTAGAGCAAAGACATCAGTCCATAAAGGGCTTTACCAATTGCAGGACCGTTAAAGGGTACCTAAGCTTGCACTTAGTTAACACACGTAGGAGGATCTTAATATCACTTAACAATTCAAATAAGGAACTGTGAACCTTTTACAGAAGATACAAGACAAACACAGGTAAAAGCAAGAGCAAGAACACAAGATAAAATTTTCAAGGAAGTTGTATATTGCTTCTCTAGTTCTATTACAAGTGTTGTATAAGTATATGTTAAATACAAGAACCGGATACTACTTATACTACATCCTACAACCGTTAATATGCAAAAAGACAGTTGGAAGTGACTAATCTAGACAACAAGATCAGCCTAAAGTCAAAAGGCAGATTGCCTTTTGACTAGTGACTATGACAAGCCATAGCTCACTGACTTTCCTATTACAAAAATCCAAGAAGGAACAAAAACAGAAACTTGCAGGCGAAGACCTTATCTACTTTATCATAAAGTATGGAAGTTTCACCAACTAGTGATAGCAGGTGAACTAACAGAGCATGTAGCGGAGAGTATGTTACTTTATGATAAAGTTGATGGAAAAGGTATCTTTTCTCTCTCTTCAGAGGAAAATCAGTCTTGTCTTTAAACAGTTTCGGAAGACTTTGTCTTGAGAGCTTCGGAAGACTTTATCTTTTACCTTCGAAAGAGTTGAGTCTTTGGCTTCGAAAGACTTTACACTTAGAACATTTTCCAAGTTCAGTGTAAAGCTTCCGCAGCAGTTTCATCTAAACTTTGGCTTCGAAAGATTTTACACATAGCATTTTTCTTGAGTGTGTAAAACTTCCAAGCTAGTTCACCTTTGTTCCAAAGTGCATGTTGGAAGACTTGGTTGTTTTGGTATCTTTTGGTTGCATCAGCCTCTTAACTTCAGGGGTTCCTACAGAGTTAGACGGTCATAAGTTTCCTGCTAGATTGTATGTGATGGCCCTAAGAGGTTTTGATGTGGTGTTGGGAATGGATTGGTTGGCGACCAACAAAATGAATATCGTGTGTCGAAAGAAGATGATTCGTCTGATTGTGCTCGATGGCAGTTTGGTTGCGGTTCACGGAGACAAGGAATGTACCACTTCGCGAATTATATAGATGATCATGGCAGAGAAGTTTATGAGGCGAGGGTGTGGCGCTTACCTAGCTTATGTGAAGAATGTGGATGCTACCATTCCTCAACTGTCAGATGTGCCGGTAGTATGAGATTTCCCCGATGTGTTTCCTGAAGACCTGCTAGGGGTCCCACCAGATAGAGAAATCGAGTTTCAAATTGACTTGATACCGGGAGCGCAACCCGTCACCAAGGCACCATACCGGTTGGCTCCATCTGAACTCAAAGAGCTGATGACGCAACTGCAAGATCTTTTGGATAAGGGCTTTATTCGGCCGAGTATCTCTCCATGGGGTGCTCCGGTTCTATTCGTGAAGAAGAAGGATGGTAGTATGAGGATGTGCATCGACTACCGCAAGCTGAACAAGTTGACTGTGAAGAACCGGTATCTGTTACCAAGGATTGAAGACTTGTTTGATCAGCTTCAGGGTGCCAGTTGGTTCTCCTGGATAGACCTTCGATCAAGGTATCATCAACTGAAGGTGAAGGAGTAGGATATCCCTAAGACAGCCTTTCGCATGCGTTATGGACACTACTAGTTTCTCGTGATGTCTTTTGGTTTAACCAACGCGCCGGCTGCCTTTATGGACCTTATGAATCGGGTATGCCGACCGATGCTAAACAGATCAGTGATCGTATTCATTGATGATATCCTGATCTACTCTAAGAGCGAAGAGGAGCACGCCTGTCATATCAAGGAGGTACTAGAGAAACTTAGAAACAAGAAGTTGTACGCGAAGTTCTCTAAGTGTGCATTTTGGCTGAGTGAGTTTCAATTCTTGGTCACGTGGTTAACCCCGAAGGAATAATGGTGGACCCAACAAAGGTCGAAGCTGTAATGCGATGGGAACCCCCAAGGACGCCATCCAAGATCCATAGTTTCCTGGGTTTGGCAGGTTACTATAGAAGATTTATTCAAGACTTCTCTAAGGTGACGACCCCGTTGACTAAGCTAACTCGCAAGGATGTAAAGTTTGAATGGGGTTCCAAGTAGGAGAGTGCGTTTCAGGAGTTGAAGATAAGGTTAACTCAATCCCCCGTCTTGACATTGCCCGAGGGGAATGACGACTTGGTGGTATACTCAGATGTTTCTATTTGCGTTTAGGTTGTGTGTTGATGCAACGAGGAATGGTCATAGCCTATGCGTCACGACAGTTGAAGATCCATGAGGTTAACTACCCAACTCATGATTTGGAGTTGGCGGCTATGGTCTTTGCATTATAGATTTGGAGGCACTACTTATATGGGGCGAAGTGTACCATCTTCACGGATCACAAAAGTCTAAAATATTTTTTTGAGCAAAAGGATCTAAACATGAGGCAAAGAAGGTGGTTAGAATTGATCAAGGATTACGATTGCGAAATCCACTATCATCCGGGCAAGGTGAACGTGGTGGTTGATGCCCTCAGTCGAAAAGAAAGACCTGAACCGATTCGGGTGAAGGCTTGCCAGCTGGTTGTGACGCCGGATGTTATGGGTCAAATCAGAAAGTTCCAAGACTAGGCGCTGAAGGACGATAGGATCAACTCTGAATGGATGAAGGCGCAGGTAACTGATTTAGGGGAGAACACCCTTGGTGTTAGAACCCGATCTGGGCAAATGGGGATTCCTCGTTATGGGGATCTGAGGGGATAGATTATGGATGAAGCTCACAAGACATGGTATTCCATCCATCCTGGTGCTACAAAGATGTATCATGACCTAAAGAAGGATTATTAGTGGCCAAGGATGAAGCGTGACGTGGTGGAGTACGTGAGTAAGTGCCTGACCTATTTACAAGTGAAGGCAGGGCATCAAAAACCATACGGGAAGATCCAACCCTTGAATATACCTGAATGGAAGTGGGAACACATCACCATGGACTTCATCACTAAATTGCCTCGCACGGCAAGAGGGTGTGATACCATTTGGGTGATTGTAGACCGCTTGACGAAGAGTGCTTACTTCTTGCCAATCCGAGAGACTTACTCGTCAGAAAGGTTGGTGAAGCTATTCATTAAGGAGATTGTAAGTCACCATGGCATGTCGGTGTCTATTGTATCTGATAGGGACACTCGATTCACGTCCAAGTTCTGGAAGAAATTTCATGATACGATGGGAATGAGGCTACACATTAGCACAACTTACCACCCTCAGATAGACGGTCAATCAGAGCGGACCATTCAGACCCTGGAGGACATGCTCCGGGCGTGCATTATTGATTTTGGTGGAAGTTGGGATGAACACCTACCATTGGCAGAGTTCTCCTACAACAATAGTTATCATGCCAGTATAGGCATGCCACCGTTCGAAATGTTGTATGGGAGGCGATACAGAACCCAGGTGTCTTGGGGTGATATCGGGCAGAAAGAGTTGGGAAGTATCGAGATCATTGAGGCCACGTCGGAGAAGTTGGAAAAGATCAAGGCCTTCATGAAGGCAGCAAAGGACCAACAGAAGTCATACACTGATAAGAGAAGGAGGCCAATTGAATTCCAAGTGGGTGATAAGGTAATGTTGAAAGTATCTCCTTGGAAAAGGATTATCAGGTTCCGAAAGCGAGGGAAGTTGAGCCCAAGGTATATCGGGCCATCAAAATCATTGCCAGAGTTGGAGAAGTGGCATATAGACTGGAACTTCCCGATGAGCTGCATGGAATTCATCCTACTTTCCATGTATCTCACTTACGAAAGTGCTTGGCAGAAGGTGACGTTGTTATTCCTCACGGACATTGAGGTTGATGAAAGGTTGAATTACGTGGAGCAACCAGTGGCTATTTTTGGCCGGAAAGAGAAACGGTTAAGGAATAAAGGGATTAGCCAAGTAAAAGTGCAATTGAAGCATCACAAGGGATCAGAGGCCACCTGGGAGTCAGGGGAAGAAATGAGACGGCACTACCCAGACCTCTTTAAGGAGTGACTGGTTTCGGGGACGAAACCTATTTAAGGGGGGGTGGACTTGTAACACCCAGTAATTTTTAAAAAAAAAAAAGAAAAGGAAAGAAAGCAGAATTAATCCAAAACCAAGGGGTTAAAGGTGTGCAAGGTCCAAACCTTCCCATAATGGGTTTCAAAAGGTGTAAAGCCGCCCACTCCCTTCTCTCACGTACTCAAACATCCGGCTAGTGAGAGAAAGTGGCTGTCATCCGGTTTTTGAGAGAGAAAGTGGAAAATTCTTCAAGAAGGTAAGTTTTTAAAGAGTTTTCTTCTCGGTTTCAGCTGGATTTAAGCTTCTGGACCGATGTTTATATGGTTCTTGGTGTTGGGTTGCTTGTTTTTGTGTGTTTAGGTGTTAGAACTCCAGGTGTTGCTCTCGGGTTTGCTGTGTTCAGCTTGAAAGCTGTTAAGGTAAGTGCTAGATTCCTATTTTTACTTGTTTTCTACTTGCTTGGGGCTGGTATGCATATTAAAAAAATGATGTTACTGGACAAATTATGTTTTCTACTGTTAAAATGATGTTTTTACAAAGGTATGTGTTTTAAAGATTTCTATGATGTTGTTTGGTTGATTATGGTGTTCTAAATGTGCAACTGATACATCTAAGTTTAAATTATGCTTAATATGATGTATGGGACTAGAAACTGCATATGGTGAAATGCAGGTGTTGAACTTGTTGTCCGCTGTGGACACTTAGAGGATTCTGCATGTCGTCCGCTGTGGATACTAAGTGTCCGCTGTGGACCCTTGTGAACTAGACCGTCCGCTGTGGACGTTGTATGTCCGCTGTGGACATTGTATGTCCGATGTGGACACTTAAGTTATTCATACACATCCGTTGTGAACCCTTAAGTACTTTAGACTGTCCGTTGTGGACTTGGTTGTCCGCTGTGGACACTTGGAATGTTTAGGTAATCCGCTATGAACCTTAGTCATCCGCTGTGGACACACTTAGTGTCTTATTCATGCGCTGTGAACCTTTAGCCGTCCGCTATGGATTTGGTCATCCGCTGTGGACTTAAGTTGTCCGTTATGGACACTTAGCTTCTAAGCCATCCACTGTATAACTTCCTTATGTGCTGTGAACACTTAGAATTATTCTGAAATTTTGAGGATAGAATTTAAGTGTTAAGTATTTATGTATCAGAGAAGATTATGCTTGTTTAATGTTTCTTATGATTGATTCTTTTCTTATGTGCTGCTTTTATGAATATTAATTATATTTTCATGTTATGTGATTAAGTCTATGGATATTTTAAAAAAAAGTATTATACATAACCAAGTGGACACAAAAGAAATAAAAGAATGACAGTGTAACCTAATAAATGTTACCCCCGGGCCCTTAGGATAAACGAAAAGCCTTGCAAGCACAATGTATAGAGGTGCATGACCTTGTTGTCATTTGCTCAACTGATGTGCGGCTGTTTCAGCCCATGAGGATGCACATCAGGGGTCTAATCCTTATGATTGACCAATGAATGAATGGGACCTATATTCATGAGCATGCTTCGTGCCTAGCAGTGTGGGTCAACTGTCAGGGGTTAGCTACCACTTATAAATGTGTACTGACAGGAGTTCGGTATCTGTTGGCAACCAACAATGTAGGCTCTTGCTTTGTGCAATCCTAATTAATAAAAGAGAAAGATAATGAATTTCCTTAAGATTGATTATGTACTATGATGCATGATCACCAAAGGAAGCTTATCAATGTATATTTTCTATAGTATTAAAGCTAGAACTCACTCAGCAACACTGACTTTTTATATGCATTTCAGTTGGCAGGTAATGATGTTCCTGGGGATGGCATGGGGTCTAAGCTACATGGCAAATAAAGACTGGCTTCCATATTATGCTAAAATGATATTTTTGTCTTGAAATACAACTGAATGTCCCTTTTGTAACTTAAAACAATGATGTATTTTTTGGCAAAAGTTATTATCAATGCATGAGATGGTTTTTGTTTAATTATCCCGCTGCTATCATTTCTTAGTTCAAGGTATTTTAACGTATAAAGTGATATGAATGACCGACTGTGGCGTTTACCGGGAACGGGGCCTTACATGAACACTCTCCCAAATTAGTTGGGTCTTGACTTGGGCCTTTTTCAAAAGTGGGTATTGCTCCTCTACAAATAGCCCAGACCCTTTCTTGATCATTCCTGTATAGTGCCAGCTCCCTCCTTGTCTCCATTGCATGGATCTTTACAACCTTCTTGTTGTTTTCTAACTCATCTAAAAGCCTTTTTCCTTCTTTTTTCATTCTCATCTTCTACTTCTAATTCAGATGTTCCAAATGACTCATCACTCAAGTAGTCTTCGTCAACAACATTATCACTATCATCCTCTACTTCATTCTCATCTTCTACAATAAAATTCTGGTTAAAATTCATCATACCCACTTCAACCTCTTCAACTTCATTTGCTTCATCTACTATGTCATCAGGACCATTTGTATCATCTACATTCTCAAGTCTTTCAATAAAAAGAGTTTGGCAAAAATTATCACTAATATAAACCAAAAATTCCAACTCATCTTCATAACTTTCTAATGCCCTCAAACCAGTGCTTAAACTACTACCAGGAACAAGATAACTATATCGCATCTTACACTTGTCCTTGTGACATAGCTCCTTCATAATCTCATCAACAACTAATACAGAGTAATGCTCCTTCGGCACGAAATCTACATAACTTAAGCTGCCATCTACATATACCTTTTCACTTTCTTCGTTGATGAAAAATGATCCACCGTGGTGAACCTCCAATGAAAAGTACTCTGGATAATGATCAACACCTGCAAAAATCATAAAGGGATTCAAAAAAGTTGTTGTTTTTCTGTAAGATAATGATTTAAAACACTTACTATACACGTATTCATAGTCAAATTCTTTGTCTTCATTCCTGATTGACCAAGCATTGTTCATTTTGACCTAGATTTTAGAGTGGTTTCGAATTTGGGTGAAGAATCGGGGAACGATTGTATGATTAGGGTATGAGATTATGGTGGGTTTATTAAATTGAAATGTTGGTACATAAATTGACTAAAATGCCCTCACGTGCTTGGCATGTGGGGGGTATTCTGTTAAAAACAAACGGGCGTTAGTTCTAATACTCTACTCTGTTATGATTTTTAAAGTACAACACTCATAGATATTACTAAAAAAGGTTAGTACCCAAACTTGGGATCCGCGCTAAACCACAGGGACCATTCCTATAATTAACTCTTTTATATATGACGTTATATCTTATTTTTAAAGCCTCGGAGCTCGCTCGGAAAAAGCTCAAAAAAAGCTCTCTCGAAATTGATTGGTTTCAAACTGAACCGAACAGAGCCGGCTCGGCATGAAAATGAGCTAAACTCGACACGGTTCGTGACGAGCCAAGCCGGCTCGGTTTAGCTCTTTTAGGAGATGTGTGACATCCGGTAATTTTCCGTTACCAAACTCCGTTAGTTCCGTTAAGTCTTGCATACACGTGTCGTTAGCACACACTAGCTGTCATTGAATGTTGGTGACTTAATAATAATTAATAATGATAAATAAGTAATTTCTATGTTGATTATTAAGTTGTGCTTATGTATTTACATGATTTAAATATTAATTGTGAATTTTATCGCGTAACGTGAAAACGTGTGTATTTAATTCGTATGTTTTGTATCTGGTAAAGATAAAACATATAATTGTTATTATTAGTTCATATGTCTATTATTTTAGTTAAAAACCTTTTTAAAAAGAGTTTAAAAACTTAATTTTTATAAAATGTAAATTACAAGGGTTTAAATGGTAATATGGATTATTAAATAAAACAAAACACAAAAACCCAACCCTAATCCCACCCCATCGGCCGCGACATTCATCCCCTACCCCCCCTCCCTTGCGATTTCGGCCAAGAACACCCACAAAGCATCGGATTTGGATCGATTTCAAGGCATACAACAAGTTAACAACATCAAAGCTTGTTCCTTTCCTCGATTTTAAGGTTAATTTCGTGTTTCTTTCATGTATTTTGTTCTAGCCGAGAGTTTTGTGCGATTTGGATGAATTGGAGGCCGAATGTTGGTTGATTGTTGATGTTATTGTGTTAGTTAAGTTGAATACATGTTAGTTAACGTCGATTATACAAGAAAGTTTGGATTTTGATGGATTGTTCATAGGTTACTAAGAATGGTAACTTTATTTTGCATGAAACAATGATTTGATCATGAGTTGGTGTTATGGATGTGTTTATAATGATAATTAGATGCTAGATTGTTGATATGAACATTGGGAAATCGAGAATGCACGTTGTAGTTCTTACCTTGCTAAAAATAGTAACTTTTGATGTTGAATGTTGATGAAACATGCCAATTAGATGTTGTTGATCATGTCTAGATATTGTTATGGACTTAATTTGGTATGCAAATGGTAAATTCATGAATGTAGTATGAGTTTGATGAATTTGGGATGTACTTTCCCAAAAGGAAAACTTTAATTGTGTAAATCCTTGAATTGGATGATTTGAGCATGTTTGAGACATTAGGACCATGCTAGGGTGTTCATGGATGGTTTCTAAGGTGATTAAATGTGTTGTTTAGGTTATATGAATGTTGATTTGGTTTGTTACATGTTTTGGCCTGTTTGTGGAAAAATCATGGTATGAGTCATAAAGGTAAGCTAGGGCTTTTGTTGATTGATGGTTGATTAAGAATGAACATTTTGGATGATATGAGCTATAGAAATTGGTATGTTAATGATCATCATACACACGTGCGAATCTGAGGCCCCTACTTAGTAGGATTGGCAGAGTTTAGGGTGTGAAGTCGTGAGTGGCTTCACATGGCATGTGATGCGTGATTTGATCCTTGTATGGTGTATTATTTGTGTTATAGATGTTATGAGCATGATGATAGTTTGAGATTCGCATGATTTGTATGATATCTGGTTGTATGATGATCTAATTAGTACATGTGGTTAATGAAGTGTTATATGTACTCAATTTGTATGTTAATCATGTGTGATAGGCTGTTATGCTTGTGTGAATGGAAATTCACCTATAATGTCACTAACGGGTCAAACAGGTCAACTGGGTCAAATGTGTCTTGTCTTTCTAAAACCTTGAGTTCTTTGGTTTGTAGAGCACTTAGGGTTTCATATTGATTCTGTGTACACGTACTTATGTACTTATGTGTTCTAGGTGACCTTTGAAGGTTGTCTTTCCCCTCTTTCTTTCAAGTTAAGCTCTAAGTGAATTCTTGCGCGCATCAGGTGAGTTGTTGCCCCACTCTTTTTACATAATCTCTTTTGGGGGAGATAGCATACTGTTGATCACAAGCGTTTTTAAATATGAGTGTGTATAATATTAATATAGTGTTGTTTACCATGGAAAGTCCTCACACTTTCGGATTGTTAATATTGACTAGCGGGAAATTTTGGGTAGTACTACTGGGTTTGACGAGCCCCACCTATGCGACTCGAGGTCAAACGGGTGCAATTTTGTCCTAAGGTATATTCGTCACGACCTGGTAAGTCGTGACGGGAGGCACAAACTATCACAGTCAACTTTAATCGCGAAATCACTATGTTTAATATTTTCATGTTAATAGACTAGCTATCTATTGCAATACACTACTTATGCTCTGGAAACTGTTGATTGGTTTATATTTTAACGCAAACTCTTGAACTCACCAACCATGTGTTGACTTGGTTAGTATGCTATTCTCAGGTTAAGGTTGTTATTGCCTAGGAGCACGTCACACGGGTCAGCATCATGGTGTTTGTCAGCATGTTATGAAACATTGTTTTGGGTTAAGATTGTTTAAACATCGTGTTTTGGTTTTGCATAATATTTGGGAGCGTATGTTTGCGCATTTTCAAATCATGTTTCATTGTTTCGGGTTTACTAGTTTATTTAACGCTTCCGCATGGTTTTAAAGTTTGAACTTTTGTTGGTTTTATTTTAAATGTGGCATATAGTGTCGTTCTGAGTAACTATTGACTGTGATCCTGGTTTGTTCACACGCCTCGCGGTAAAACTCTGCACGTGGATTTTGAGGGTGTGACGGATTGGTATCAGAGCCATTGGTTATAGGGAACTAGGTTGCATACACACACTAGACTATAACCGCACAGTTTTTATTTACTTATCGCTTACTCTCCTTACTGTATACTCATTAGCATATGCAACACGTACTTCGCAGCATGGCATCGTCATCCAGAAATTTAGGCCAGAGACCTGCACGATCTGAGTCACCTCCTACGTCTCCCGTACCGGATAGGGGATTTAACTGGCCTCAACATCCTTATCCTCCTGGCGAGATAAACTGGGATTAGCCTTTCATACCTCCTGAGCTCGATCCTCCGCGGAACTGGGATTTCTACCCCACCTACATAAACCATATGGCTTAGAGCGCATACCACCAGTAGCTCCTACACGACCTAGGACTAGGTCATCGACCGTCTCGGCATTGGCTACTCTTCCTACCTTGAGCATCGCTCTCGAGCAGGCTTTTGCAGCTTTGGTAGCCACTCTAGACACGGAGGGACAGCGGATTAGAGGACTCACTGATGAGAACTCTGCATTACGATCTGAGATGCGTCAGTTGCATTTCCAGGTAGAGACGCTTCATGAGCGACTCTCGATGGCCATCGGTGGACATCATACTCTGGCAGGCAACGTTGTAGCACTTAGTGGGCGTATGGACACACAAGATCACCATAACATAGTTTTGATGATAGGTTTGCTGATCTAGAGGCACAGCTAGCAGCACTTCAGGTTGTTGAAGCCCTGCACCTTTGGTGGATCCTGATGAGGAAGACCCAGAAGAGGAACCCGAGGGAGCCCCCGAAGAAGAACCAGCAGAGATGGATGAGGACAGTGACGGATCTGACGTACTGGACTGATTCCACTTTTAAATGACTTAGACTATGTAGTGTTTCTTTTCTTTGAAACCTATGTGGGAAGGGTTGTTTCCCACCCAACTGACAAACTTAAATTTTGACATTGATGGAATATTTTGTGACTCAATTGCAATTTATTTATCTTTGGTTATTATTTCTGTTATAAATGTTATGGTTGTGGCGAATGCATTATTTCTTATTGTTTACTGTACCTTGATGAGATTAATGTGTTGGATGTTACTCATTACTATAATTGTGAATTGTAAAGTGAAATATGGACGCATGAGGAAGAGGACGTGGGCGTGGTCGTGGACGTGGCGCCGGAGGCCGTGGTGCCGGAGCCATAAACACGACGCCTGCGGAATTGGTGGCATTAATTAACGAACATGTTCAGGCGGCAGTGGCTGCTGCCCAACCGGGACAACCAGCAGGTAAATGATAACAAGAGGTTAAACTAATTATTCTAGTTAATTGTCTAGGATATCTGACTAATGTTTGGGTTGTCAAAACAGGACCACCACCATGTACCTACAAGTCTTTCATGGACTGTAAACCCCATACCTACAGCGGGACGGAAGGAGCTATAGGGCTTGTAAGGTGGTTTGAGAAGACAGAGTCTGTCTTCGCAAAATGCAATTGCCCGCCTGCTGATCAGGTGAAGTATGCTATCGGGACATTGGAAGGCGCAGCACTTTCCTGGTGGAATGCCCAGGTGCAAATGCTGGGTCAAGCCATGGCTAATGAACTACCTTGGGATGAGTTTAAGGGGATTATGACCGAAGAATACTGTCCCCGAAATAAGTGCAGAAACTGGAGATTGAGTTCTGGCAACTCAAAATGCAAGGCTCAGAAATTGAAGCCTACACGACCCGTACTCATGAGTTAGCCACTTTATGCCCAGGGATGGTGAATGAAATGCACAAGAGAGTTGAGCATTAAATACGGGGATTGGTGCCCGAAATTCAAAGTATGGTAACTGCCTCTAACCCCACTACCATACAACAAGCTATCCGAACAGCCCACAGGCTGACTGATCAAGCAGTAGAGCAAGGTCGATACCTAAGCGGGATGTGGTGGCAAGCGTGCCCGACCATAAACGCAAGTGGGATGGTTCAAGCAATAAGGGATCATCATCCAGCAGCCAATCTTAACCTCAACAACAACAGCAAAGTCAGCAACAGCAACGGAAGTTCGATAACAATCGAAGCTTCAACCAGGAGACTCCCTCAAATCAAGGACCCGGTGGGTATGGCGGAAGACAACCGAAGTGCAACCGGTGTAACTACCACCATGTGGGTCGATGTGATAACTTCAAGTGCCAACGTTGTGGGAAGATTGGTAACGCAGCCAAAGACTGCCGGGGTGAACTGATGAAAAAGCCACAACAATCACAAGAAACTTCGAAAGGTTGTTTTGAGTGCGGAAAAGAAGGCCATTAAAAACGCAACTGTCCCCAACTTAAGAGGAATGGTAACGGCAACAACAACAATAGAAACAACAGCAACAATAACAATGGCAACAACAATAACAATAACAATAATAATGGCAACAACAATGGAGGCAATAACAACAATGGAGCCAAAGGAAGAGCCTTCGTCATTGGCTCAGGTGAGGCTCTAAACGATCCTACAACAGTAACTGGTAAATTTTCGGTTAATGGTCGTTTTGCTACCGTATTATTTGATACCGGAGCCGATAGAAGTTTCGTGTCCACTAGGTTCTGTAGTATTTTTAGTGATATGCCCTCAGCCTTAGAATCTAAATACACCGTAGAGTTAGCTGACGGTACACAGATTCACGTAACGCATATTCTTAGAGACTGCAAGATAGAGCTTGCTGGTCATACATTCACCATAGATCTCATGCCTGTTACGTTAGGAAGCTTTGATGTGGTAGTAGGCATGGATTGGCTTTCCGATAAACAAGCGGAAGTCATATGCCACGAGAAGATCATATGGATTCCCCTTGGTGAAGAAGTCCTTATGGTCAGAGGTGATAGGAGTGGTGCGGTGATAGGCATCATTTCGTTCATGAAGGCACAGAAGTTGTTACGAAAGGGTCAACTGGCCATATTGGCACTCGTCACATATAAACAGACTGAGGAAAAGAAAATAGAGGATATCCCCGTAGTTCACGAGTTTCCCGAGGTGTTTCCGGAAGACCTTCCTGGATTACCGCCTCATCGTCAAGTTGAATTCCAGATTGAATTGACTCCAGGAGCCGCTCCAATTGCGAGAGCACCGTACCGGTTAGCTCCAAATGAACTGCAGGAATTATCCACCCAATACAAGAGCTGTTGGATAAAGGGTTTATCCGACCGAGTTCGTCGCCCTGGGGAGCGCCAGTTCTATTTGTGAAGAAGAAGGATGGTACATTTCGAATGTGCATTGACTATAGGGAACTGAACAAGGTTACTATCAAGAATAGATATCCCTTACCTCGTATCGATGATTTGTTTGATCAACTGCAAGGATCAAACTATTATTCTAAGATTGATCTGAGGTCTGGGTATCATCAGCTGAGAGTTCGAGAAGAGGACATCTCGAAGACTGCTTTCCGTACACGATACGGTCACTACGAGTTCTTAGTCATGCCATTTGGGTTGACAAATGCACCAGTGGTATTCATGGACCTCATGAATCGCATGTGCAAACCCTATCTTGATCAGTTTGTTATCGTCTTTATTGATGACATATTGATATACTCAAGGACTGAGGAAGAACATGGAGAGCACTTACGTTTAATCTTGGAATTACTTAGAGAGGAACAACTGTATGCAAAGTTTTCTAAGTGTGATTTTTGGATACGTGAGGTACAATTCTTGGGTCATATTGTCAACGAAAAGGGAATACATGTTGATCCTGCTAAGATTGAAGCGATAAAGAATTGGTCTGTTCCTAAGACACCAAGCGAGATATGATAATTCCTTGGATTAGCGGGATATTATTGACGGTTCATCGAAGGATTCTCTAAGATTGCACAACCTCTCACAGCCTTGACTCATAAGGGAATGATGTATAAATGGGGTGAGAGTCAGGAATCTACTTTCCAGTGCTGAAACAGAAACTGTGTAGCGCACCAATATTAGCGTTACCGGATGGTAGTGATGACTTCGTAGTCTACTGCGATGCGTCTATTCAAGGACTTGGATGCGTCTTGATGTAGCGGGATAAGGTGATAGCTTACGCCTATAGACAATTGAAGATTCATGAGAAGAACTATACCACCCATGACTTGGAACTAGGTGCAGTAGTTTTTGCCTTGAAGATCTGGAGACATTAGTTGTACGGTACCAAATGCACCATCTACACCGATCACAAGAGTCTTCAGCATATATTTGAGCAAAAGGAGTTGAATATGAGGCAAAGGTGCTTGGTAGAATTGCTGAATGACTATGACTATGCTATTATGTACCACTCGGGGAAAGCAAATGTAGTTGCTGACAAGTTGAGTAGAAAAGAGACTGCTAAGCCTCGACGAGTGTGAGCTTTGCAACTGACGATTAGTACGCAATTACCTGAACAAATCCGTGATGCTCAAACTGAAGCTTTGAAGGTAGAAAATAGGAGTTTAGAAGGGTTACGGGGAATGGAAAAGCAACTAGAAGTAAAAGCGGATGGAATTCGTTATTTCATGGATAGACTTTGGGTACCTCTACACGGAAATCTGAGAGACTTGGTCATGAGTGAGGCACACAAGTCTAAGTACTCTATACATCTTGGATCTGACAAGATGTACCACGATTTGAAGGCGCACTATTGGTGGCCTAACATGAAAGCAGATGTAGCTACTTATGTGAGCAAGTGTCTAACCTGCTCAAAGGTGAAAATGGAGTATCAGAAACCATCTGGTCTACTACAACAACCGAGATCCCTGTGTGGAAGTGGGATCAGATATCAATGGATTTTATTACTAAGTTACCTCACACTTCTATGGGATGTGACATAATATGGGTTATCATGGATCGATTAACAAAGTCTGCTCATTTCCTAGCGATAAAGGAAACAGACAAGATGGAGAAATTAACTCGACTCTATTTGAAGGAGATCGTTTCGAGGCATGGAGTACCGATCTCAATTATTTCTGACCGCGATTCTCGTTTCACATCACACTTCTGGCAATCGTTGCAGAAAGCTCTAGGTACGCGATTGGATATGAGTACCGCTTATCATCCACAGACTAATGGTCAAAGCAAGCGTACTATACAGACTTTGGAGGACATGTTACGTGCTTGTGTGATTGACTTCGGGAATAACTGGGAAGTTCACCTACCATTGGTGGAATTTTCTTACAACAACAGCTATCATACTAGCATAACGGCGGCACCTTTTGAAGCTTTATATGGGAGAAAGTGTAGATCACCAGTTTGCTGGGCTGAAATTGGTGATAGTCAATTAACGGGTCCTGAGTTAGTACACGAGACAACTGAGAAGATTGTCCAGATAAGAAATCGCATGGCCGCAGCGCGAGACAGACAAAAAAGCTATGCTGACAAGCGACGAAGACCTTTGGAATTTCAAGTTGGTGACAAAGTCTTATTGAAAGTCTCACCATGGAAAGGCGTAGTTCGGTTTGGTAAGCGAGGAAAGCTACATCCGAGATACGTTGGACCATTTGAGATAGTGGAAAGAATTGGTCCAGTGGCCTATCGACTAGCCTTACCTGATTCATTGAGTGGAATCCATGATGTATTCCATGTTTCAAATCTAAAGAAATGTTTAACGGATGAAACTATGGTTGTACCGCTGGAAGAGGTTCAAGTAGACGAACAGTTACGCTTCATTGAGGAACCTGTCGAAGTGATGGATCGTGAGGTGAAAACGCTTAAGCAAAGCAAGATACCCATCGTCAAAGTTCGTTGGAACTCAAGACGTGGACCAGAATTCACATGGGAATGTGAAGACCAAATGAAGCTTAAGTATCCTCAGTTATTCGAAAAGACGATGCCAGCTGGCGAAGGTACTGATTATATTTCGGGACGAAATTTCTTTCAACATGGGGATGATGTGACAACTCATCCAAAACTCACTCGATTTCGATTTTCTTGTGCCAATGCAGTAGACCAGTGATGGATCACTCACCATGTAACGCAATTTTCGGGACGAAAATTCTTTCAACATGGGGATAATGTGACATCCGGTAATTTTCCGTTACCAAACTCCGTTAGTTCCGTTAAGTCTAGCATACACGTGTCGTTAGCACACACTAGTTGTCGTTGAATGTTGATGACTTAATAATAATTAATAATGATAAATAAGTAATTTCTATGTTGATTATTAACTTGTGCTTATGTATTTACGTGATTTAAATATTAATTGTGAATTTTATCGCGTAACGTGGAAACGTGTGTATTTAATTCGTATGTTTTGTATATGGTAAAGATAAAACATATAATTGTTATTATTAGTTCATATGTCTATTATTTTAGTTAAAACCCTTTTTAAAAAGAGTTTAAAAACTTAATTTTTATAAAATGTAAATTACAAGGGTTTAAATGGTAATATGGATTATTATATAAAACAAAACACAAAAACCCAACCCTAATCCCACCCCATCGGCCGCGACATTCATCCCCTACCCCCCCCCCTCCCTTGCGATTTCGGCCAAGAACACCCACAAAGCATCGGATTTGGATCAATTTCAAGGCATACAACAAGTTAACAACATCAAAGCTTGTTCCTTTCCTCGATTTTAAGGTTAATTTCGTGTTTCTTTCATGTATTTTGTTCTAGCAGAGAGTTTTGTGTGATTTGGATGAATTGGAGGCTGAATGTTGGTTGATTGTTGATGTTATTGTGTTAGTTAAGTTGAATACATGTTAGTTAACGTCGATTATGCAAGAAAGTTTGGATTTTGATGGATTGTTCATAGGTTACTAAGAATAGTAACTTTATTTTGCATGAAACAACGATTTGATCATGAATTGGTGTTATGGATGTGTTTATAATGATAATTAGATGCTAGATTGTTGATATGAACATTGGGAAATCGAGAATGCACGTTGTAGTTCTTACCTTGCTAAAAATAGTAACTTTTGATGTTGAATGTTGATGAAACATGCCAATTAGATGTTGTTGATCATGTCTAGATATTGTTATGGACTTAATTTGGTATGCAAATGATAAATTCATGAATGTAGTGTGAGTTTGATGAATTTGGGATGTACTTTCCCAAAAGGGAAACTTTAATTGTGCAAATCCTTGAATTGGATGATTTGAGCATGTTTGAGACATTAGGACCATGCTAGTGTGTTCATGGATGGTTTCTAAGATGATTAAATGTGTTGTTTAGGTTATATGAATGTTGATTTGGTTTGTTACCTGTTTTGGCCTGTTTGTGGAAAAATCATGGTATGAGTCATAAAGGTAAGCTAGGACTTTTGTTGATTGATGGTTGATTAAGAATGAACATTTTGGATGATATGAGCTATGGAAATTGGTATGTTAATGATCATCATACACACGTGCGAACCTGAGGCCCCTACTTAGTAGGATTGGCAGGGTTTAGGGTGTGAAGTCGTGAGTGGCTTCACATGGCATGTGATGCGTGATTTGATCCTTGTATGGTGTATTATTTGTGTTATAGATGTTATGAACATGATGATAGTTTGAGATTCGCATGACTTGTATGATATCTGGCTGTATGATGATCTAATTAGTACATGTGGTTAATGAAGTGTTATATGTACTCAATTTGTATGTTAATCATGTGTGATAGGCTGTTATGCTTGTTTGAATGGAAATTCACCTATAATGTCACCAACGGGTTAAACAGGTCAACTGGGTCAAATGTGTCTTGTCTTTCTAAAACCTTGAGTTCTTTGGTTTGTAGAGCACTTAGGGTTTCATATTGATTCTGTGTACACGTACTTATGTACTCATGTGTTCTAGGTGATCTTTGAAGGTTGTCTTTCCCCTCTTTCTTTCAAGTTAAGCTCTAAGTTAATTCTTGCGCGCATTAGGTGAGTTCTTGCCCCACTCTTTTTACATAATCTCTTTTGGGGGAGATAGCATACTGTTGATCACAAACGCTTTTAAATATGAGTGTGTATAATATTAATATAGTGTTGTTTACCATGGAAAGTCCTCAGACTTTCGGATTGTTAATATTGACTAGCGGGAAATTTTGGGTAGTACTACTGGGTTTGACGAGCCCCACCTGTGCGACTCTAGGTCAAACGGGTGCAATTTTGTCCTAACGTATATTCGTCACGACCTGGTAAGTCGTGACGGGAGGCACAAACTATCACAGTCAGCTTCAATCGCGAAATCACTATGTTTAATATTTTCATGTTAATAGACTACCTATCTATTGCAATACACTACTTATGATCTGGAAACTGTTGATTGGTTTATATTTTAACGCAAACTCTTGAACTCACCAACCATGTGTTGACTTGGTTAGTATGCTATTCTCAGGTTAAGGTTGTTATTGCCTAGGAGCACGTCACACGGGTCAGCATCATGGTGTTTGTCAGCATGTTATGAAACATTGTTTTGGGTTAAGATTGTTTAAACATCGTGTTTTGGTTTTGCATAATATTTGGGAGCGTATGTTTGCGCATTTTCAAATCATGTTTCATTGTTTCGGGTTTACTAGTTTATTTAACGCTTCCGCATGGTTTTAAAGTTTGAACTTTGGTTGGTTTTATTTTAAATGTGGCAAATAGTGTCGTTCTGGATTTTAAGGGTGTGACAAGATGGAATTTATGTTTACTATCTATCAGAGATGGAATTAATTTTCCTATAAAAATGGCTCTAGTTGATAATAGAATTATCAACAGACAAGATGCTCTTTTAGGAGCAGTACAGGGAAATTTAGCATATGGTAAATTTATGTTTACTATCTATCCTAAATTTTCCTTACATCGAAATTCAAAAGATTTCGATAAAACATTAAGCTTCATACATCAGTGCGAAAGAACTGATCTTATGGAACCAGGTAATAAAGTTTTTACGATTAATTATCTGATTTCGTATGCTTTAACAAATAGTACTCATTCAATTGAGTATAAAGAAAAAGAGAATATAACAATTGAAGATATATTCTCAGAAATTGGAACTGTTGAAGGTAGTAAGTTCTCTGAACCATCACAGTTACAAGAAGATTGGGCAATTAATATTGCTCGAAATAAACAAATTCTGGGATCTAAACCTAGATGCAGTATTACTGGAAACTCTTTACAATTAAGAGATTCTAGTACTTCTGAATTACAATTAATACGATCTATATCTGAAAGTGTTGATAGGTATGGTGAAATTCTTAAAGAAATGGTTGGGAAATGACATCTTCACAGTCAATTCTTAGAAGTCTAGAACGTCTAGACAACAAAATTACTCAAGAAGAAGCTGAAATACATCTTGATCTTATGAAAATAAGACAGGTTAAAGAAAGCTTTTTATGTAATAAAAAGATTGCTAAGAATATAAAAATTATTAAAAATAGAATTTTAGACACAAGGCAAAGAATTAAAGATCTCAAAACTAGAAAAATAATATTTTCTATAACATGAGTCTTGTGAAAATTGAAGAATTAATTAATGAATTAATAAAAAAGGTAGATAATTCATCTACAAATGAAAATTTAAAAGCTATTGCAGCAAAAATTATCAAAGATGTCTTAGACAAAATTGATAAGGAAAAAGATGACCAAACTATAATGTTTGAAAAACATAAAGAAAAAATCTCCGACGAAAGGAGATTTCAAAAATATTCATTTCCGAATTTTAATGTAGGAAATCCTTCATTAGGAAGTTCTAAAAGCCCGAATGCTTTAGAATGGCCTTTTGGATCAACCTCAAAATGACGAATAAAGGTCAAATGAAAAATGTTTTTAGAAATATAAACATAGAAATTTCTAGACATTATTTCTTTATAGAAAGAAATAATCAAAGAATTAATGAATTATATTCAGACTGGAATATTCATCTTTCTGATAAACTTTTTGAATTATCTGATTTAAAAAGATAAAAATTTCTTATGGAAAAAGAAATACAAACTTTAAGAGAATCGAAAATTATTTTATCTAATGGGTAAAATGACTTCCATTACTCAAAAGTTAGAAAAAAATTTTGATGAAAAATTAGAAACTTTATCAGCTGAACAAATAAATGAACTTGTTCAACTCTTAACACTCAATGAAGACGAGTGTGAAAAAAGATTTTCTGAAAATAAAGACCTAAAAGAAAAATATTTTCCAGAATCTAAAGGAACGGTTTTTACAATGAAAGAACCCAAAACAGAGGAAGAAGACTCTTCTTCGGAGGAAGAAAAAATTCCAGCCCATAGAATGAACAATACTCGTAGTAGTAATCAAAGATCATCCTATAAGAAAAATACAAAATTCTCTATGCCCTATCATAAAGGCATACCTAATTATAATAATTCTAATAATGGTTGTTCATCTACGATTGACACTATAAAAATTGATTGTATCTTCGATTTTGATCAAAGAAAAGAAACAATCGACAAATGGAATACTGAAATTAGTCTTATTATTCAGTCTAATTCAGAAGAATTTTCCAATGCCAAGGCTTTACTATTATTAATAGAACACAAGTCTGCAGGAATAGTCCAAGATTTCATCAAAGGAACGGCTTGGAATGAAGACTTACATGGTGAGGATCTTTTCAATGAAATTATTAATGCCATGTATATGATGTTCTTAGGTCTTGATTTTTTAACAAACAAAGACCAAGAAAATCAAAAATTACTTGAAAAAGCAAGACAAGCTTTAACTCAATCACAACTTTGTGATATATGTCTTCTAGACGATTTTACTTGCCTATTTGAGCAAAACCTTTATAAATTAAGTACAGGTGAATATCATTCTTGGATAGAAGCCTACTTAATGAAAATCCCCATTGTTGGCGAAAAAGCTAAAGAACGATGGAAAAAGGAAAAGAACAATCAAACGATGCATTCCCTTGGGTTTGCTACAAGGATTGTCAAAGAAGAAATTACAGTCTACTGTGATTTCTCCAACAAACAAAAACAGTTAAAGAAATTTAATAAAAATTGTTGCAAAAAACTAACTGAAATTCCTCAGTTATCTTTTGGATGTGATCAAAAGAAAAACAAAAAATATTTCAAAAAGAAATATAAACAAAAATATAAAACCAAAAGAAGGTTTTGGAAATCTAAGAAAAGAAAGTTCACACCAGGAAAACACTTTTCAAAAGAAAAACCTAAGGTTTGTCCTCAGGGAAAAAAGAAATGTCATTGCTGGATATGTTCTGAAGAAGGATATTATGCCAACGAATGTCCTAACAGACAAAAATTTCCAGAAAAAGTAAAACTTATTTCTAAAGCAGAAAGTAAAGGATATCATCCTTTAGAAAACATTTTTGATGATTATATGCAAGTATATGCATCAAAATAAAATATGAATCATCTTCTGATACTAGTTCTAACAGTTTAGAATGAACAAATCCCAATTTTTTAAATGGGGGGATGAGGATTCAGACAATGACAAATTATATTTTTGTCAAAATCTTAAAAAAGAAAAAAATGAATTAGTTTATTTAAACATAACTAATCCAAATTCCATTTATATCAAAGGAAAGATTTCCTTAAAGGGATATAAAACAATAAGCCTACATTGTTATGTAGACACGGGGCAAGTCTTTGTCTTGCAAGCAAACATGTTATTCTTGAAGATCTATGGGAAAATACTCCCAAAGATATCAAAGTAACAATTGCAAACCAAGAAGTTATAAAATTAAACAAGGTCTGTAGAAACCTTATTGTCTATTTTTCAGGAGAACCATTTCCTATTCCTACTATTTATCAACAAGAAACAGGAATAGATTTACTCCTTGGAAATAATTTCTGTCAGCTATATGGGCCTTTTACCCAATGGTTAGATAGAATATCTTTTCACCTTAATCAAGAAATGATTTTGATTAAAAAGATAACAAAAGCTTTTCAAGTTGGAAAACAAGGTTTTCTTGAATCAATGAAAAAAGATTCAAAGACAAAGCAAATTCCTGGCACTAATATAACTCAAGAGGTTATAAAACCAGAAGAAAAATATTTTCTTGAAATACAAAAATATCAAAATATAGAAGAACTACTAGAAAAAGTATGTTCAGAAAATCCTATTGATCCTGAAAAATCCAAAAAATGGATGAAAGCATCAATAGAACTTATTGATCCAAAAACTATAATCAGGGTAAAACCTATGAAATACAGTCCACAGGACAGGGAAGAATTCAGCAAACAAATCAAGGAACTGCTTGATCTCAAGTTGATTATTCCAAGTAAGTCTCCACACATGTCTCCGGCATTTTTAGTTGAAAATGAAGCCGAAAAAAGACATGGAAAAAAGAGAATGGTGGTAAATTATAAAGCCATCAATAATGCTACAAAAGGAGGTAGTCATAATCTTCCCTGTATGCAAGAATTATTAACTCTTCTAAGAGATAAAAACATTTTTCCAAGTTTCGACTGCAAAAGTGGTTTCTGGCAGGTACTGTTAGATGAAGAATCTCAGTTACTAACCGCATTTACATGCCCAGATGGTCACTATCAATGGAAGGTAGTTCTTTTTGGATTAAAACAAGCACCGAGCATATTTCAAAGACATATGCAAAATGCTCTAAGAGGTTTAGAAAACTACTGTACCGTCTATGTCGACGATATTATAGTTTTTTCAAACTCCGAAGAAAAACACTATTTTCATGTTTTATCAGTTTTAAAAACAATTGAAAAATATGGAGTTATTTTATCAAAAAGAAAGCTAATCTTTTTAAAACAAAGATAATTTTTTAGGTCTTGAAATAGACCAAGGGACTCATTGTCCACAAAAACATATTTTGGAAAATTTACACAAATTTCTAGATACTTTAGAAGATAAAAAACATCTTCAAAGATTTCTAGGTATTTTAACTTATGCAGAAAGTTATATTCCTAAACTTGCGGAGCTTAAAAAGCCTCTACAAATAAAGTTTAAAAAAAGATTATGTATGGAAATGGAATACAGATTACATCAAAAAGATAAAGAAAAACTTAACCAGTTTTCCAAAACTTTATCTTCCAAAAGAAAATGATTATTTAATAATCGAAACAGATGCCTCAAATGATTTTTGGGGAGGAGTCTTAAAGGCTAAGACCAATGAAAAAGAGGAAATATGTAGGTACACTTCTGGAAGCTTTAAACAAACCGAAAGAAATTACCACAGTAATGAAAAAGAATTACTTGCGGTAAAAAACACTATTTCCAAATTCTCTATTTATCTTACTCCTGTAAAATTTTTAGTCAGGACAGATAATAAAAATTTTACTTATTTTCTGAAAACAAAAATTTCAGGAGATAACAAACAAGGCCGTCTTGTCAGATGGCAGATGTGGTTTTCAAGATATTCGTTTAACATTGAACATCTTGAGGGGGCCAAAAACGTGCTAGCCGATTGCTTGACACGAGATTTCCAAACTACGTAAGCAAAATTACGTACATCAACCACCTTTTAGGCCTATTTAAGAAGAATAATTTCTTCAAGAAAATCCACCATCTTTTCAAATTTCATAAAAATAACATTTTTTTTTAAGAAATGGAAGATTTAAAGGCTTTACGCCTCAAAGAAAAAATTCTTCTAATAGAATTAAAGTCTATTCGAGAAAAAATAACGCTCTATGATGACAGTCTAGAGACAATTGTTAATTCAGTACAAGAAACCGAAAGGTTAAAAACTGAATCTATTCCCTCTCAAACGGCGAAGGGTAAAGAAAAATCAAGTCCGTTTACTCCTATTGCTTTGGAAAAAAGAAAAAATAAAGTAAATGAAGAACTAAAATCTTCATCTAGCCCAGATGCAAATGGCTCTGGTAAAGGCACATCAAATCCGTTGATGGCTGACAGTTTGCCAAAAACTGAAAAGGTCTCTCTCAGACCAAGTTACTCTCAAGTCACTCAAATAACAGAAGATCCTAAATCAAGATTTTATGTTATCTTTGATGGCGAACACAGAGGAATCTATGAAGACTGGTCTATAGTCAAAACTAACGTTGATAAAACTGAACACCCGTTCAGAAAAGTCAGGTCTTTATCACAAGCGCAACAAGAAGCCACCCGATATTCAGCAAATTTCGGGAAGAAAGAAATACCTTTAAAGGTAACCGTTTTTCCTGAAGCTTTGAAGTCCAAGAAAAAAGAAAAGGTCATTGAATTCAGGAACACTTTCTCAAAACCAACTATAAAAGAAGAGAAAGAAGAAAAAGATATTATATCTTTGGATGAATTCAGAACAATTTGGTCAAAGGCTAGATCCTTAAGCCAAAACGATTTTGAGTTCGAACATATTTACACGGAAGATAAGGCTACTAAAAGTCTTATTATCTTTTGTCCAGGTGCAAGCCCAGAACTAGTTTCTCTAGCATTTTCTGCTGGATTAGCAAAGTTCATTTATCCTTCCCCTAATTTACTTGAAATAAGTAATTTATACGAAGGAATGAAGAAAGCTATCAAAAACTTCCGAAAGAAGATTGCCGCCGCAAGAGATGCAAATATCTTCATCAAGTGTAGTTCTACACTTCCTGACTGGTATCAAGGAAAATCTTTTCCAAGTTACCATCATTTAGAAATTGGTATTGCCAAAACAAGAACAGTCAATCCTTCCAGGGTTATAAAAGGAGACCATGAAGACTACGAAAAATGGGTCGATATCAGGACAAAAGGATTTTCACAAATCCTAGAGAACCTGCAAAAAATTAAAGTGGAAAGCTTTAATAAAGTAAATTATTGCAGCACCAACTGCATTATTACTAGCTATTGTGGAACTCCATTACCACTACACGAAAAGGAAGTTCTAGAAAGGATGAGCAATGCATTATTTTCAATAAAATTGAAGCAGGCCCCACCACTAAAGAACAACTTTGCCAAAAGTTACAGGCATAATTGAAAATCATCAATGCGTGTACTGTAAAGCATCTTCTTCAAAAGAAAACAAAACCTCTTTTGAAAAAAGTAGCTACTCTTCAGACGAAGACACTCGAGAACTGGACCCAACACATGGGTATGTCGACTAAAAACGTCATGCATGATGAATTAAGAAGGCCATTTTGGTCATTTGTACAAATCCTCTCCTACTATATAAAGGAGATTGATTTTAGTTTGAGGACATCCCTTCTCATCCCTCTTCTCGTATCTTTTTCTTTCCTTGTAAATTAACAATCAATGTGTGTGAGTGAGTAGACTCCTTGCTAAAGGAGAATATTATGTAAATATTAAGAAGTTCTTCCATCGAGAAGAACGGTTATGAATAAAATATCAAGTTTTCTTTTATCCATTATGTTTATCTTTAAGAATTTTGCAAAACCTAGAGCCCTGGAGCCATGAGAGTACCGTTTAGGCAGGAGGCCGTAGGGAAGAAAATCGTTGGGTTGGTCACTTGGAAATCCATCTTAAAGATTTACTTAGCTGGATAAGGAAGAAAGGTATATTTTATTCTAACTGTTAAATTACTTCAAAATATTTATAATAATATCACCTTAAGCATATTTATAAACACTTGTTTTTACAAACATAAACCAAAACTCGATTAACCATTATCGAAATTAACTAAATGATTTTACAATCATATATTAACGAAACGTTCATGAATTTTATATTCATGAATAAATACATTCATTGTTCATTTAAAGAACTTTATGATAAACTCAATTATTTGAGTTCAACGGATGCATACAATTTGAATTCTAATTCATGAATTCAATATATTCAATTGTATTTATGATTCTCATAAATAAAAAGAAACTCTTTTCTAAGAACGTCAATGAATGACGACAAAAATTGAATACCAAAGTTCAATTATTCAATTTACCAAAATGATTCCGCATATTGGTATCAGAGCCATGTGCTCAATTTTTAAATATTTACATATTTGGCGTGTGCTCAATTGTAAGGCCCTGTTTCAGGAAACCTCACAGTTGGACATTCACAGCACTATTCATGATCCATTTCATAAATTCATTATCACGATGCAGCGGAATTTAAACATTTAAAAGCCATTCATTAATTTGTAAACGTTGTTGCTAAGTAATACATGTTTAGTACAGTTACAAAAGATCATTAGTTTGCATTACAAAACAACAATGTTATATTCATGAATGGATGTCAGCCTTGTCCTGACGAGTAGCCTCCCCGAGTGCCATCCTCAGCAATATTACCTGCCAACTGAAAACGCATAAAAGTCAGCTTTGCTGAGTGAGTTCTAGTTTTAAAATCATAAAAATATCTTGATAGATTTGTATGCAAAATACTTCTTAAAGAAATAATCTTATCTTTCTTTTGGATGTGATCACACATCATACATACAAATCATAACCATTACATTATCACCATTCTCTTTCTTGCTTATTATTATTATCCTTCATTGTCGATATGGACCAAAGTGCTATACCCCCCATAAAATGCGCATAAACCTGGTACTGGGCCTTGAAGTCTATAAATAGACTCCATCCGTGGTGCACATATGCTGGCACCAGTACCAGGGCAACAACAGTGGTCCCCTCAATCTTAAAGATTGACCCTGTGTACATCCTTTGGGTTAGCTAAACCGTACACAGTTGAGCTAACGACAACATGGTCGTGCACCTCCTGTAAATTTTTACTTGCAAGTCTTTCATTCTTTAAGTTCCACTTTTCGTTAATATTAATCTTTCACTAGATTAATAATACTTCATAATTACGAACAAACCACATAAGGCCACATAATAGTATCATAATAGGCACATAAGGGCAGCCCACATCATGCATAGATAACCAAATAAAAGCATCAAGTCAACCGTGGTCAAATCCTAATTTCTGATCTTCCAAAATCCTAGAAAATTTCTCAAGTCCTAAAGAAATGCGGATGAAAAGAACCAATGCGGATGAACAACTTGCAAATGCGGATGAACAAAACTAATGCGGATGAACACTTGCAAATGCGAATGAATAACTTGCAATGCGGATGAATAACTTGCAATGCGGATGAATAAAACTAATGCGGAGGAACACTTGCAAACGCAGATGAATAAAACTAATGCGGAAGAACACTTAGGCAATTATCACGGTGTAAATGCAGATGAACCATCAGACCTGTAAATGAGACTTATGCTATAACCAGTTCTAAAACCTCATTTTCATACATTCTTAACATTGATCTATCATGCTAAACTCTTAGAACAAGCTTACAACCACATAAAACACAGAAATTCATACACATACATAAGCAGTCAACATACACGACGGTTGTAAAACATTTTAAATGCATTTTCAGCCCCAAAGAAGTTTAAAAACAGAGAATCGGGGTCCGAGAACTTACCTATTGCAGCAAACAAGTGAATCTCCTCCCAACTTGCGTGCACAAGAGTTCAAACACCTAGAACAAGCCAAAACAAACACCAAACACCAAGAACACATAGAAATCAGTTTCTAAGGTTGAAACCTCACAGAAACCGAACCAATTAATCACAAAAACCTACTAACCTTGAAGATTCTTCTCCTTCTTCACAATTCGACCGAGAGAAAACACAAAACCCAGCTTTCTTTCTTTTCTTCTTCGGAAAGCAGCAGCAGGAAGAGCATGGGCGACCATGCTCTTTATACACCCACTTTTGACTTTTGTACTATTTTACACTTTTCACCCTTCAACTTTGGCCTTATAAAAATTCGGGTGTTACAAGTCTACCCCTCTTAAAGAGGTTTCATCCCCGAAACCTGTCATTCTTCAAATAACTGAGGGTAGTGCTGCCTCATTTCTTCTTCAGTCTCCCACGTAGACTCAGAACCCTTTCGGTGTTTCCAATGCACACGTACAAGCGGAACCACTTTATTTCTCAATCTTTTCTCCTTCTTGTCTATGATGGCCACTGGTTGCTCCACATAGTTGAGTCTTTCATCCACTTCGATATCCTCCAGTGGCACAATCATATCTTCATTGGCTAAGCATTTTCTCAGATGAGATACATGAAACGTCGGGTGAATCCCACTCAACTCATCGGGCAATTCTAGACGATAGGCCACCTCTCCAACTGTAAGGCCCCGTTACCGGAAACCTCACAGTTGGACATTCACAGCACTATTCATGATCCATTTCATAAATTCATTATCACGATGCAGCGGAATTTAAACATTTAAAAGCCATTCATTAATTTGTAAATGTTGTTGCTAAGTAATACATGATTGGTACAGTTAAAAAAGATCATTAGTTTGCATTACAAAACAACAATATTATATTCATGAATGGATGTCAGCCTTGTCCCGACGAGTAGCCTCCCCGAGTGCCATCCTCAGCAATATTACCTGCCAACTGAAAACGCATAAAAGTCAGCTTTGCTGAGTGAGTTCTAGTTTTAAAATCATAAAAATATCTTGATAGATTTGTATACAAAATACTTCTTAAAGAAAATATCTTATCTTTCTTTCGGATGTGATCACACATCATACATACAAATCATAACCATTACATTATCACCATTCTCTTTCTTGCTTATTATTATTATCTTTCACTGTCGATATGGACCAAAGTGCTATACCCCCCATAAAATGCGCATAAACCTGGTACTGGACCTTGAAGTCTATAAATAGACTCCATCCGTGGCGCACATATGCTGGCACCAGTACCGGGGCAACAACAGTGGTCCCCTCAATCTTAAAGATTGACCCTGTGTACATCCTTTGGGTTAGCTAAACCGTACACAGTTGAGCTAACGATAACATGGTCGTGCACCTCCTGTAAATTTTTACTTGCAAGTCTTTCATTCTTTAAGTTCCACTTTTCGTTAATATTAATCTTTCACTAGATTAATAATACTTCATAACTACGAACAAACCACATAAGGCCACATAATAGTATCATAATAGGCACATAAGGGCAGCCCACGTCATGCATAGATAACCAAATAAAAGCATCAAGTCAACCGTGGTCAAATCCTAATTTCTGATCTTCCAAAATCCTAGAAAATTTCTCAAGTCCTAAAGAAATGCGGATGAAAAGAACCAATGCGGATGAACAACTTGCAAATGCGGATGAACAAAACTAATGCGGATGAACACTTGCAAATGCGAATGAATAACTTGCAATGCGGATGAATAACTTGCAATGCGGATGAATAAAACTAATGCGGAGGAACACTTGCAAACGCAGATGAATAAAACTAATGCGGAAGAACACTTAGGCAATTATCACGGTGTAAATGCAGATGAACCATCAGACCTGTAAATGAGACTTATGCTATAACCAGTTCTAAAACCTCATTTTCATACATTCTTAACATTGATCTATCATGCTAAACTCTTAGAACAAGCTTACAACCACATAAAACACAGAAATTCATACACATACATAAGCAGTCAACATACACGACGGTTGTAAAACATTTTAAATGCATTTTCAGCCCCAAAGAAGTTTAAAAACAGAGAATCGGGGTCCGAGAACTTACCTATTGCAGCAAACAAGTGAATCTCCTCCCAACTTGCGTGCACAAGAGTTCAAACACCTAGAACAAGCCAAAACAAACACCAAACACCAAGAACACATAGAAATCAGTTTCTAAGGTTGAAACCTCACAGAAACCGAACCAATTAATCACAAAAACCTACTAACCTTGAAGATTCTTCTCCTTCTTCACAATTCGACCGAGAGAAAACACAAAACCCAGCTTTCTTTCTTTTCTTCTTCGGAAAGCAGCAGCAGGAAGAGCATGGGCGACCATGCTCTTTATACACCCACTTTTGACTTTTGTACTATTTTACACTTTTCACCCTTCAACTTTGGCCTTATAAAAATTCGGGTGTTACAAGTCTACCCCTCTTAAAGAGGTTTCATCCCCGAAACCTGTCATTCTTCAAATAACTGAGGGTAGTGCTGCCTCATTTCTTCTTCAGTCTCCCACGTAGACTCAGAACCCTTTCGGTGTTTCCAATGCACACGTACAAGCGGAACCACTTTATTTCTCAATCTTTTCTCCTTCTTGTCTATGATGGCCACTGGTTGCTCCACATAGTTGAGTCTTTCATCCACTTCGATATCCTCCAGTGGCACAATCATATCTTCATTGGCTAAGCATTTTCTCAGATGAGATACATGAAACGTCGGGTGAATCCCACTCAACTCATCGGGCAATTCTAGACGATAGGCCACCTCTCCAACTGTAAGGCCCCGTTACCGGAAACCTCACAGTTGGACATTCACAGCACTATTCATGATCCATTTCATAAATTCATTATCACGATGCAGCGGAATTTAAACATTTAAAAGCCATTCATTAATTTGTAAATGTTGTTGCTAAGTAATACATGATTGGTACAGTTAAAAAAGATCATTAGTTTGCATTACAAAACAACAATATTATATTCATGAATGGATGTCAGCCTTGTCCCGACGAGTAGCCTCCCCGAGTGCCATCCTCAGCAATATTACCTGCCAACTGAAAACGCATAAAAGTCAGCTTTGCTGAGTGAGTTCTAGTTTTAAAATCATAAAAATATCTTGATAGATTTGTATACAAAATACTTCTTAAAGAAAATATCTTATCTTTCTTTCGGATGTGATCACACATCATACATACAAATCATAACCATTACATTATCACCATTCTCTTTCTTGCTTATTATTATTATCTTTCACTGTCGATATGGACCAAAGTGCTATACCCCCCATAAAATGCGCATAAACCTGGTACTGGACCTTGAAGTCTATAAATAGACTCCATCCGTGGCGCACATATGCTGGCACCAGTACCGGGGCAACAACAGTGGTCCCCTCAATCTTAAAGATTGACCCTGTGTACATCCTTTGGGTTAGCTAAACCGTACACAGTTGAGCTAACGATAACATGGTCGTGCACCTCCTGTAAATTTTTACTTGCAAGTCTTTCATTCTTTAAGTTCCACTTTTCGTTAATATTAATCTTTCACTAGATTAATAATACTTCATAACTACGAACAAACCACATAAGGCCACATAATAGTATCATAATAGGCACATAAGGGCAGCCCACGTCATGCATAGATAACCAAATAAAAGCATCAAGTCAACCGTGGTCAAATCCTAATTTCTGATCTTCCAAAATCCTAGAAAATTTCTCAAGTCCTAAAGAAATGCGGATGAAAAGAACCAATGCGGATGAACAACTTGCAAATGCGGATGAACAAAACTAATGCGGATGAACACTTGCAAATGCGAATGAATAACTTGCAATGCGGATGAATAACTTGCAATGCGGATGAATAAAACTAATGCGGAGGAACACTTGCAAACGCAGATGAATAAAACTAATGCGGAAGAACACTTAGGCAATTATCACGGTGTAAATGCAGATGAACCATCAGACCTGTAAATGAGACTTATGCTATAACCAGTTCTAAAACCTCATTTTCATACATTCTTAACATTGATCTATCATGCTAAACTCTTAGAACAAGCTTACAACCACATAAAACACAGAAATTCATACACATACATAAGCAGTCAACATACACGACGGTTGTAAAACATTTTAAATGCATTTTCAGCCCCAAAGAAGTTTAAAAACAGAGAATCGGGGTCCGAGAACTTACCTATTGCAGCAAACAAGTGAATCTCCTCCCAACTTGCGTGCACAAGAGTTCAAACACCTAGAACAAGCCAAAACAAACACCAAACACCAAGAACACATAGAAATCAGTTTCTAAGGTTGAAACCTCACAGAAACCGAACCAATTAATCACAAAAACCTACTAACCTTGAAGATTCTTCTCCTTCTTCACAATTCGACCGAGAGAAAACACAAAACCCAGCTTTCTTTCTTTTCTTCTTCGGAAAGCAGCAGCAGGAAGAGCATGGGCGACCATGCTCTTTATACACCCACTTTTGACTTTTGTACTATTTTACACTTTTCACCCTTCAACTTTGGCCTTATAAAAATTCGGGTGTTACAAGTCTACCCCTCTTAAAGAGGTTTCATCCCCGAAACCTGTCATTCTTCAAATAACTGAGGGTAGTGCTGCCTCATTTCTTCTTCAGTCTCCCACGTAGACTCAGAACCCTTTCGGTGTTTCCAATGCACACGTACAAGCGGAACCACTTTATTTCTCAATCTTTTCTCCTTCTTGTCTATGATGGCCACTGGTTGCTCCACATAGTTGAGTCTTTCATCCACTTCGATATCCTCCAGTGGCACAATCATATCTTCATTGGCTAAGCATTTTCTCAGATGAGATACATGAAACGTCGGGTGAATCCCACTCAGCTCATCGGGCAATTCTAGACGATAGGCCACCTCTCCAACTGTAAGGCCCCGTTACCGGAAACCTCACAGTTGGACATTCACAGCACTATTCATGATCCATTTCATAAATTCATTATCACGATGCAGCGGAATTTAAACATTTAAAAGCCATTCATTAATTTGTAAATGTTGTTGCTAAGTAATACATGATTGGTACAGTTAAAAAGATCATTAGTTTGCATCACAAAACAACAATATTATATTCATGAATGGATGTCAGCCTTGTCCCGACGAGTAGCCTCCCCGAGTGCCATCCTCAGCAATATTACCTGCCAACTGAAAACGCATAAAAGTCAGCTTTGCTGAGTGAGTTCTAGTTTTAAAATCATAAAAATATCTTGATAGATTTGTATACAAAATACTTCTTAAAGAAAATATCTTATCTTTCTTTCGGATGTGATCACACATCATACATACAAATCATAACCATTACATTATCACCATTCTCTTTCTTGCTTATTATTATTATCTTTCACTGTCGATATGGACCAAAGTGCTATACCCCCCATAAAATGCGCATAAACCTGGTACTGGACCTTGAAGTCTATAAATAGACTCCATCCGTGGCGCACATATGCTGGCACCAGTACCGGGGCAACAACAGTGGTCCCCTCAATCTTAAAGATTGACCCTGTGTACATCCTTTGGGTTAGCTAAACCGTACACAGTTGAGCTAACGATAACATGGTCGTGCACCTCCTGTAAATTTTTACTTGCAAGTCTTTCATTCTTTAAGTTCCACTTTTCGTTAATATTAATCTTTCACTAGATTAATAATACTTCATAACTACGAACAAACCACATAAGGCCACATAATAGTATCATAATAGGCACATAAGGGCAGCCCACGTCATGCATAGATAACCAAATAAAAGCATCAAGTCAACCGTGGTCAAATCCTAATTTCTGATCTTCCAAAATCCCAGAAATTTTCTTAAGTCCTAAAGAAATGAGGATGAACAGAACCAATGCGGATGAACAACTTGCAAATGCGGATGAACAAAACTAATGCGGATGAACAACTTGCAAATGCGGATGAATAACTTGCAATGTGGATGAATAACTTGCAATGCAGATGAATAACTTGCAATGCGGATGAATAACTTGCAATGCGGATGAATAAAACTAATGCGGAAGAACACTTAGGCTGAATTTAGGCAAATGCGGCTGAACAAAGGTGAATGCGGATGAACAAAACACTTAGGAAATTGTCACGGTGCAAATGCGGATGAACCATCAGACCTGTAAATGAGACTTATGCTATAACCAGTTCTAAAACCTCATTTTCATACATTCTTAACATCGATCTATCATGCTAAACTCTTAGAACAAGCTTACAACCACATAAAACACAGAAATTCATACACATACATAAGCAGTCAACATACACGACGGTTGTAAAACATTTTAAATGCATTTTCAGCCCCAAAGAAGTTTAAAAACAGAGAATCGGGGTCCTAGAACTCACCTATTGCAGCAAACAAGTGAATCTCCTCCCAACTTGCGTGCACAAAAGTTCAAACACCTAGAACAAGCCAAAACAAACACCAAACACCAAGAACACATAGAAATCAGTTTCTAAGGTTGAAACCTCACAAAAACCAAACCAATTAATCACAAAAACCTACTAACCTTGAAGATTCTTCTCCTTCTTCACAATTCGACCGAGAGGAAACACAAAACCCAGCTTTCTTTCTTTTCTTCTTCGGAAAGTAGCAGCAGGAAGAGCATGGGCGACCATGCTCTTTATACACCCACTTTTGACTTTTGTACTATTTTACACTTTTCACCCTTCAACTTTGGCCTTATAAAAATTCGGGTGTTACACCTACTCGTGCAACGATTCGGAAAGGCCCTATGTATCTTGGACTCAACTTGCCCCTCTTCCGGAATCGGATGATCCCTTTCCAAGGCGAGACCTTTAACATAACTTTATCACCCACGTTGAACTCGATGGATCTACGCCTCTTACCGGCATACGACTTCTGTCTATCCTTCGCCGCCTTCATAAAGGCTTTGATCTTTTCCAGCTTCTCGGTCGTAGCCTCAATCACCTCGATGCTTCCCAATTCTTTCTGCCTAATGTCTCCCCAACACACGGGCATTCTACACCTCCTACCGTACAGCATCTCGTATGGTGGCATTCCAATGCTGGCATGATAACTGTTGTTGTACGCGAACTCAGCCAACGGTTGGTGATCATCCCAACTCCCTCCAAAGTCGATCACACATGCCCGGAGCATATCCTCGAGCGTCTGAATCGTCCGCTCAGACTGAGCATCTGTCTGAGGATGGTAAGCTGTGCTAATGTGTAGTCTCGTCCCCATGGCATCATGGAATCTCTTCCAAACTTCGATGTGAACCGGGTGTCACGATCTGACACAATAGACACCGGCACACCATGGCGAGCTACAATCTCTTTGATGAACAGGTCCGCCAGTCTCTTGGAGGAATACGTCTCGTGGATCGATAGGAAGTGAGCACTCTTTGTCAATCGATCAACTATCACCCAAATAGCATCGTACCCCCTTGCGGTACGGGGTAGCTTCGTGATAAAATCCATAGTGATGTGCTCCCACTTCCACTCGGGTATATCCAAGGGTTGGATCTTCCCGTATGGTTTCTGATGTTCTGCCTTCACTTGCAAGCAAGTAAGGCACTTACTTACATACTCTGCTACGTCACGTTTCATACCCGGCCACCAGTAGTCTTTCTTCATGTCTTGATACATCTTGATAGCACCAGGATGTATGGAGTATCAAGTCTTATGAGCTTCGTCCATAATTCGCCCACATAGATTCCCATATCGAGGAATCCATATTCGCCCAAAGCGGGTTTTAACACCGTGGGTATTCTCCCCAATTCTGCAACTAGACCTCTCATTCGTTCGGAGTTGAGGTGATCTTCTTTTAACGCCTCACTTTGAAACTCTTTAACTTGCGTCATCACATCTGAGGTCATCACCAACTGATACGCCTTCACCCGAATCGGCTCGGGTCTCTCCTTCCGGCTAAGGGCGTCGGCCACTACGTTGGCCTTGCCCGGGTGGTAATGGATCTCATAATCATAATCCTTAATCAGCTCTAACCACCTCCTTTTCCTCATGTTCAAGTCCTTCTGCTCGAAGAAGTACTTCAAGCTCTTGTGGTCCGTGAAGATGGTGCACCTCGTCCCGTACAGGTAGTGCCTCCAAATTTTTAATGCAAAGACCACAGCTGCTAGCTCTAAATCATGAGTGGGTAATTAACCTCATGAACCTTAAATTGTCGGGATGCATAAGCTATCACTCGTCCACGTTGCATTAGCACGCAACCCAGTCCCGAATAAGATACATCTGAATACACCACTAAGTCTTCACTTCCTTCGGGCAATGTCAAAACAGGAGCTTGAGTTAATCTTGCCTTTAACTCCTCAAAAGCATCCTCCTGTTCTCGTCCCCACACAAACTTCACATCCTTGCGTGTCAACTTAGTCAAAGGTGAGGCTATCATGGAAAAGTCTTGGATAAACCTTCGGTAGTAACCCGCCAAACCCAATAAACTGTGAATCTCGGATGGCGTCTTTAGAGACTTCCATTGCATTACCGCCTCAACCTTTGCCGGGTCCACCATAATTCCTTCGGTATTCACCACATGACCCAGAAATTGAACTTCTCGCAGCCAAAAAGCACACTTAAAGAATTTAGCATACAACTTCTCCTTTCTAAGTGTCTCCAACACTTCACGTAGGTGGCCGGCATGTTCTTCTTTGCTCTTCAAATAAATCAGAATATCGTCAATAAACACAATCACTGATTTATCTAACATCGGTCGACACACTTGGTTCATCAAATCCATAAAGGCAGCTGGTGCATTAGTTAAACTGAATGACATAACGAGAAACTCATAATGTCCATAACGCGTGCAGAACGCTGTCTTCGGGATATCTTGTTCCTTTACCTTCAGCTGATGGTAGCCAGATCGAAGATCTATTCAGGAAAACCAACTGGCACCTTGAATCTGGTCAAACAGGTCATCAATCCTTGGTAGGGGTATCTGTTCTTTACTGTCAACTTGTTCAACTCCCGGTAGTCTATACACATTCTCATACTACCGTCTTTCTTCTTTACGAATAATACCGGAGTACCCCAAGGAGAGAATCTCGGTCTAATAAACCCCTTATCCATCAGTTCCTGTAGCTGATCCATCAATTCTTTCATCTCGGTCGGAGCTAACCGATACGGTGCCTTGGCAACGGGTTGCGCACCGGGTATCAGGTCGATCTGAAATTCTATCTCACGGTCCGGTGGCACACCTGGAAGATCTTCGGAAACACATCCGGGAAATCACGTACCACTGGCACTTCAAATAATTGTGGTATCGACACGTCCACATCCTTTACGTATGCCAAGTAGGCACAACATCCGCGCCTCATACACTTCTCTGCCACTACCATCGAAATCACTTTCGGAACCGTAGTGACGCGATCACCATAAACTGTCAATGAACTCCCATCGGGTGCGACTAACTGAATCATCTTCTTCCGACACACGATGTTTGCCTCATAGGCTGCCAACCAATCCATCCCCAGAACTACATCAAATCCGCCTAGGGGCATCACAAATAGTTTAGCAGACAACCTATGGCCTTCTAACTCTATGCCACAATCCTCAATCATATCAGAGATTCTGGTAGACTTACCAATAGCAGTTTCTACATCAAAAGGTTCATCGATGCTCCTACTACTAATAGGAAATTTAGCACAGAAAGCAGCAGATATGAAACTCCTACTAGCACCAGAATCAAATAATACATAGGCACAAGTTTGGTTTACTAGGAACACACCTGACACGACGTCGGGGTCTACCCGGGCTTCCTCTCGGGTCATCGTGAAGGCTCTTGCACTTGCCCTCTGCCCTCCTTCTTCCAGCCTCTTCTTCAACCCAGAACTTTCAGCCCTTGGCTTCTTGCAATCCTTGTTCATATGGCCGACTTCACCACAGTTAAAGCATCGTGGGGCTCCACACATCTTTGAAATGTGACCGGGCTTGCCACATTTGTAGCAGACATTCATTCCCAAGCGGCATTCCCCGTTATGTTCCTTCCCACACTTATCACACCTCCTCAACCCCGAGCTTGCAGTAACCACTCGGCGATCATCCATCCTCGGCCTTTTACTGTTCGGGTTGAAACCACCGCGCCCGAATCTCTTCCCGTTCCAACTCCTGTCATTACCACCCGTCTTCTTCACCTCCACCACCTCCACTTCTCTTTCATCATACAGTCTCCCAGCCAAATCCACCGCCGACCTAAAAGTGCTCAGTCGGGCAGCGATCAAGTGCCTACGGATGTCAGCAAGCAACCCCTGAATATACCGCTTGATCTTCCTTGAAGCCGGTGTAACTTGATCGGGCACCAGCCTCGCCATTTCGTTAAACTTGGTGGTATATTGCTGGTGGGTCATGGTTCCCGCCTCAAGCTGTAGGAACTCTCTCTCTATCTTGTCGAGTTCTCGATGAGGACAGAATTCCTCAATCACTAACCTTTTCAGTTCACTCCATCTCATCCTCCCGACAGCCCTGTTGCCTTCGGCTTGGACAAGATTGTCCCACCAACACAGAGCCGAGACAAATGAGTGAGTGGCAAATTTCACCTTCTGATCCTCCCTGCACTCACTAATTTCCAACACTGCCTCCATCTCTCTAACCCAGCGGTGGGCAGTAGCAGCGTTACCGTTGCCGTCAAAAGTAGGGGGTTTACACCATTGGAATGCCCCGTAGCTGCATCCCCTCGCGGTTTCCCGCACCTCTACATCTTCTTCATCACTGGAGACTCCCCTTTCGACATTTATCTCCTCCTCAACATCATGATTTTCCTCATTCTCCCTTCTCCCAGTAGCAGCCCTTTTTCTTCCTCCCTTTCTTTCCTCTCATCCTTCCTTACGGCCAGGATCACTTCAGTCACGACAGACGGTAGGATCATCTGCATGACTTGGTGAACCTCCTCCACCACTGCCTTTTTCACTGAGGCCCTTAAATTGGCACTCTCATCCACTCCCTCCGGGTGATGAAGCTCAGGCTCAGCAGGAGCCGTCTCTGCAGTTCTTGCCTTGTTCTTTGCGGCCCGGGGTCTCCCAGCACGACCACCCCGTACACCACCTCTAGAAGCCTTAGATGATCTACCTCCAGCCATCCTCTAACATTATAAGATCCAAACACCAACACGGTCATTCAAGGTAATAGCTCAGTTAACGTTAAGTATAGTAAGTCCCTAATTACAGTGGCCAGTTGTGATTAGCCACTTACTTTACTCTTCATTCCCCGAGCATTTCCTATCCTGACTACATCAGTATTCAAATCTACTAAAGCACATAAATCAAATAGCATGCGCACACAATACCGGTTATCATAATAAAAGAAATACCTGATGGCACGTAGCTACTCGGGCTGGCATCCCTCCATTCGGTCCCATTTTCAGTTTAAGTTTAGGTTTTTAAAAATATTTACCCATTTCTCTTAAACTTTGGCTCTGATACCAACTTGTAAGGCCCCGTTCCGGAAACCTCACAGTTGGACATTCACAGCACTATTCATGATCCATTTCATAAATTCATTATCACGATGCAGCGGAATTTAAACATTTAAAAGCCATTCATTAATTTGTAAACGTGTTGCTAAGTAATACATGTTTAGTACAGTTACAAAAGATCATTAGTTTGCATTACAAAACAACAATGTTATATTCATGAATGGATGTCAGCCTTGTCCCGACGAGTAGCCTCCCCGAGTGCCATCCTCAGCAATATTACCTGCCAACTGAAAACGCATAAAAGTCAGCTTTGCTGAGTGAGTTCTAGTTTTAAAATCATAAAAATATCTTGATAGATTTGTATACAAAATACTTCTTAAAGAAAATATCTTATCTTTCTTTCGGATGTGATCACACATCATACATACAAATCATAACCATTACATTATCACCATTCTCTTTCTTGCTTATTATTATTATCTTTCACTGTCGATATGGACCAAAGTGCTATACCCCCATAAAATGCGCATAAACCTGGTACTGGACCTTGAAGTCTATAAATAGACTCCATCTGTGGTGCACATATGCTGGCAACAGTACCGGGGCAACAACAGTGGTCCCCTCAATCTTAAAGATTGACCCTGTGTACATCCTTTGGGTTAGCTAAACCGTACACAGTTGAGCTAACGACAACATGGTCGTGCACCTCCTGTAAATTTTTACTTGCAAGTCTTTCATTCTTTAAGTTCCACTTTTCGTTAATATTAATCTTTCACTAGATTAATAATACTTCATAATTACGAACAAACCACATAAGGCCACATAATAGTATCATAATAGGCACATAAGGGCAGCCCACATCATGCATAGATAACCAAATAAAAGCATCAAGTCAACCGTGGTCAAATCCTAATTTCTGATCTTCCAAAATCCTAGAAAATTTCTCAAGTCCTAAAGAAATGCGGATGAAAAGAACCAATGCGGATGAACAACTTGCAAATGCGGATGAACAAAACTAATGCGGATGAACACTTGCAAATGCGAATGAATAACTTGCAATGCGGATGAATAAAACTAATGCGGAGGAACACTTGCAAATGCGGATGAATAAAACTAATGCGGAAGAACACTTAGGCAATTATCACGGTGTAAATGCAGATGAACCATCAGACCTGTAAATGAGACTTATGCTATAACCAGTTCTAAAACCTCATTTTCATACATTCTTAACATCGATCTATCATGCTAAACTCTTAGAACAAGCTTACAACCACATAAAACACAGAAATTCATACACATACATAAGCAGTCAACATACACGACGGTTGTAAAACATTTTAAATGCATTTTCAGCCCCAAAGAAGTTTAAAAACAGAGAATCGGGGTCCGAGAACTTACCTATTGCAGCAAACAAGTGAATCTCCTCCCAACTTGCGTGCACAAGAGTTCAAACACCTAAACAAGCCAAAACAAACACCAAACACCAAGAACACATAGAAATCAGTTTCTAAGGTTGAAACCTCACAGAAACCGAACCAATTAATCACAAAAACCTACTAACCTTGAAGATTCTTCTCCTTCTTCACAATTCGACCGAGAGAAAACACAAAACCCAGCTTTCTTTCTTTTCTTCTTCGGAAAGCAGCAGCAGGAAGAGCATGGACGACCATGCTCTTTATACACCCACTTTTGACTTTTGTACTATTTTACACTTTTTACCCTTCAATTTTGGCCTAATAAAAATTTGGGTGTTACATCAATTTTTAAAAAATTGGATTAGATTCCAAAAAAGAAACATTTTTAAAAATTGAGCACACGCCAAATATGATTTTGGTAAATTGAATAATTGAACTTTGGTATTCAATTTTTGTCGTCATTCATTGACGTTCTTAGAAAAGAGTTTCTTTTTATTTATGAGAATCATAAATACAATTGAATATATTGAATTCATGAATTAGAATTCAAATTGTATGCATTCGTTGAACTCAAATAATGGAGTTTATCATGAAGTTCTTTAAATGAACAATGAATGTATTTATTCATGAATATAAAATTCATGAACGTTTCGTTAATATATAATTGTAATATCATTTAGTTAATTTCGATAATGGTTAATCGAGTTTTGGTTTATGTTTGTAAAAACAAGTGTTTATAAATATGCTTAAGGAGATATTATTATAAATACTTTGAAGTAATTTAATACTTAGAATAAAGTATACCTTTCTTCCTTATCCAGCTAAGTAAATCTTTAAGATGGATTTCCAAGTGACCAACCCAACCATTTTCTTCCCTACGGCCTCCTGCCTAAACGGTACTCTCATAGCTCCAGGGCTCCAGGTTTTGCAAAATTCTTAAAGATAAACATAATGGATAAAAGAAAACTTGATATTTTATTCATAACTGTTCTTCCCGATGGAAGAACTTCTTGATATTTACATAATATTCTCCTTTAGCAAGGAGTCTACTCACTCACACACATTGATTGTTAATTTACAAGGAAAGAAAAAGATACGAGAAGAGGGATGAGAAGGGATGTCCTCAAACTAAAAATCAATCTCCTTTATATAGTAGGAGAGGATTTGTACAAATGACCAAAATGGCCTTCTTAATTCGTCATGCATGACGTTTTTAGTCGACATACCCATGTGTTGGGTCCAGTTCTCGAGTGTCTTCGTCTTAAGAGTAGCTACTTTTTTCAAAAGAGGTTTTGTTTTCTTTTGAAGAAGATGCTTTACAGTACACGCATTGATGATTTTCAATTGTGCGTTGTAACTTTTTGGCAAAGTTGTTCTTTAGTGGTGGGGCCTGCTTCAATTTTATTGAAAATAATGCATTGCTCCATCCTTTCTAGAACTTCCTTTTCGTGTAGTGGTAATGGAGTTCCACAATAGCTAGTAATAATGCAGTTGGTGCTGCAATAATTTACTTTATTAAAGCTTTCCACTTTAATTTTTTGCAGGTTGTCTAGGATTTGTAAGAATCCTTTTGTCCTGATATCGACCCATTTTTCGTAGTCTTCATGGTCTCCTTTTATAACCCTGGAAGGATTGACTGTTCTTGTTTTGGCAATACCAATTTCTAAATGATGGTAACTTGGAAAAGATTTTCCTTGATACCCGTCAGGAAGTGTAGAACTACACTTGATGAAGATATTTGCATCTCTTGCGGCGGCAATCTTCTTTCGGAAGTTTTTGATAGCTTTCTTCATTCCTTCATATAAATTACTTATTTCAAGTAAATTAGGGGAAGGATAAATGAACTTTGCTAATCCAGTAGAAAATGCTAGAGAAACTAGTTCTGGGCTTGCACCTGGACAAAAGATAATAAGACTTTTAGTAGCCTTATCTTCCGTGTATATATGTTCGAACTCAAAATCGTTTTGGCTTAAGGATCTAGCTTTTGACCAAATTGTTCTGAATTCATCCAAAGATATAATATCTTTTTCTTCTTTCTCTTCTTTTATAGTTGGTTTTGAGAAAGTGTTCCTGAATTCAATGACCTTTTCTTTTTTCTTGGACTTCAAAGCTTCAGGAAAAACGGTTACCTTTAAAGGTATTTCTTTCTTCCCGAAATTTGCTGAATATCGGGTGGCTTCTTGTTGCGCTTGTGATAAAGACCTGAATTTTCTGAACGGGTGTTCAGTTTTATCAACATTAGTTTTGACTATAGACCAGTCTTCGTAGATTCCTCTGTGTTCGCCATCAAAGATAACATAAAATCTTGATTTAGGATCTTCTGTTATTTGAGTGACTTGAGAGTAACTTGGTCTGAGAGAGACCTTTTCAGTTTTTGGCAAACTGTCAGCCATCAACGGATTTGATGTGCCTTTACCAAAGCCGTTTGCATCTGGGCTAGATGAAGATTTTAGTTCTTCATTTACTTTATTTTTTCTTTTTTAAAAAGCAACAGGAGTAAACGGACTTGATTTTTCTTTACCCTTCGCCGTTTGAGAGGGAATAGATTCAGTTTTTAACCTTTCGGTTTCTTGTACTGAATTAACAATTGTCTCTAGACTGTCATCATAGAGCGTTATTTTTTCTCGAATAGACTTTAATTCTATTAGAAGAATTTTTTCTTTGAGGCGTAAAGCCTTTAAATCTTCCATTTCTTAAAAAAAATGTTATTTTTATGAAATTTGAAAAGATGGTGGATTTTTTTGAAGAAATTGTTCTTCTTAAATAGGCCTAAAAGGTGGTTGATGTACGTAATTGCTTACGTAGTTTGGAAATCTCGTGTCAAGCAATCGGCTAGCACGTTTTTGGCCCCCTCAAGATGTTCAATGTTAAACGAATATCTTGAAAACCACATCTGCCATCTGACAAGACGGCCTTGTTTGTTATCTCCATAAATTTTTGTTTTCAGAAAATAAGTAAAATTTTATTATCTGTCCTGACTAAAAATTTTACAGGAGTAAGATAAATAGAGAATTTGGAAATAGTGTTTTTTACCGCAAGTAATTCTTTTTTATTACTCTGGTAATTTCTTTCGGCTTGTTTAAAGCTTCCAGAAGTGTACCTACATATTTTCTCTTTTTCATTGGTCTTAGCCTTTAAGACTCCTCCCCAAAAATCATTTGAGGCATCTGTTTCGATTATTAAATAATCATTTTCTTTTGGAAGATAAAGTTTTGGAAAACTGGTTAAGTTTTTCTTTATCTTTTTGATGTAATCTGTATCGGACTGTTTCCATTCCCATACATAATCTTTTTTTAACTTTATTTGTAGAGGCTTTCTAAGCTCCGCAAGTTTAGGAATATAACTTTCTGCATAAGTTAAAATACCTAGAAATCTTTGAAGATGTTTTTTATCTTCTAAAGTATCTGGAAATTTGTGTAAATTTTCCAAAATATGTTTTTGTGGACAATGAGTCCCTTGGTCTATTCCAAGACCTAAAAAATTTATCTTTGTTTTAAAAAGATTAGCTTTCTTTTTTGATAAAATAATTCCATATTTTTCAATTGTTTTTAAAACTGATAAAACATGAAAATAGTGTTTTTCTTCAGAGTTTGAAAAAACTATAATATCGTCGACATAGACGGTACAGTAGTTTTCTAAACCTCTTAGAGCATTTTGCATATGTCTTTTAAATATGCTCGGTGCTTGTTTTAATCCAAAAGCAACTACCTTCCATTGATAGTGACCATCTGGCATGTAAATGCGGTTAGTAACTGAGATTCTTCATCTAACAGTACCTGCCAGAAACCACTTTTGCAGTCGAAACTTGAAAAAATGTTTTTATCTCTTAGAAGAGTTAATAATTCTTGCATACAGGGAAGATTATGACTATCTCCTTTTGTAGCATTATTGATGGCTTTATAATTTACCACCATTCTCTTTTTTCCAAGTCTTTTTTCGGCTTCATTTTCAACTAAAAATGCCGGAGACATGTGTGGAGACTTACTTGGAATAATCAACTTGAGATCAAGCAGTTCCTTGATTTGTTTGCTGAATTCTTCCCTGTCCTGTGGACTGTATTTCATAGGTTTTTCCCTGATTATAGTTTTTGGATCAATAAGTTCTATTGATGCTTTCATCCATTTTTTGGATTTTTCAGGATCAATAGGATTTTCTGAGCATACTTTTTCTAGTAGTTCTTATATATTTTGATATTTTTGTATTTCAAGAAAATATTTTTCTTCTGGTTTTATAACCTCTTGAGTTATATTAGTGCCAGGAATTTGCTTTGTCTTTGAATCTTTTTTCATTGATTCAAGAAAACCTTGTTTTCCAACTTGAAAAGCTTTTGTTATAATTTTAATCAAAATCATTTCTTATTAAGGTGAAAAGATATTCTATCTAACCATTGGGTAAAAGGCCCATATAGCTGACATAAATTATTTCCAAGGAGTAAATCTATTCCTGTTTCTTGTGATAAATAGTAGGAATAGGAAATGGTTCTCCTGAAAAATAGACAATAAGGTTTCTACAGACCTTGTTAATTTTATAACTTCTTGGTTTTCAATTGTTACTTTGATATCTTTGGGAGTATTTTCCCATAGATCTTCAGGAATAACATGTTTGCTTGCAAGACAAAGACTTGCCCCTGTGTCTACATAACAATGTAGGCTTATTGTTTTATATCCCTTTAAGGAAATCTTTCCTTTGATATAAATGGAATTTGGATTAGTTATATCTAAATAAACTAATTCATTTTTTTCTTTTTTAAGACTTTGACAAAAATATAATTTGTCATTGTCTGAATCCTCATCCCCCCATTTAAAAAATTGGGATTTGTTCATTCTGAACTGTTAGAACTAGTATCAGAAGATGATTCATATTTTATTTCGAATGAATATACTTGCATATAATCATCAAAAATGTTTTCTAAAGGATGATATCCTTCACTTTCTGCTTCAGAAATAAGTTTTACTTTTTCTCGAAATTTTGTCTGTTAGGACATTCGTTGGCATAATGTCCTTCTTCAGAACATATCCAGCAACGACATTTCTTTTTTCCCTAAGGACAAACCTTAGGTTTTTCTTTTGAAAAGTGTTTTCTTGGTGTGAACTTTCTTTTCTTAGATTTCCAAAACCTTCTTTTGGTTTTATATTTTTGTGTATATTTCTTTTTGAAATATTTTTTGTTTTTCTTTTGATCACATCCAAAAGATAACTGAGGAATTTCAGTTAGTTTTTTGCAACAGTTTTTATTAAATTTCTTTAACTGTTTTTGTTTGTTGGAGAAATCACAGTAGACTGTAATTTCTTCTTTGACAATCCTTGTAGCAAACCTAAGGGAATGCATCGTTAGATTGTTCTTTTCCTTTTTCCATCGTTCTTTAGCTTTTTCGCCAACAATGGGGATTTTCATTAAGTAGGCTTCTATCCAAGAATGATATTCACCTGCACTTAATTTATAAAGGTTTTGCTCAAATAGGCAAGTAAAATCGTCTAGAAGACATATATCACAAAGTTGTGATTGAGTTAAAGCTTGTCTTGCTTTTTCAAGTAATTTTTGATTTTCTTGGTCTTTGTTTGTTAAAAATCAAGACCTAAGAACATCATACACATGGCATTAATAATTTCATTGAAAAGATCCTCACCATGTAAGTCTTCATTCCAAGCCGTTCCTTTGATGAAATCTTGGACTATTCCTGCAGACTTGTGTTCTATTAATAATAGTAAAGCCTTGGCATTGGAGAATTCTTCTAAATTAGACTGAATAATAAGACTAATTTCAGTATTCCATTTGTCGATTGTTTCTTTTCTTTGATCAAAATCGAAGATACAATCAATTTTTATAGTGTCAATCGCTGATGAATAACCATTATTAGAATTATTATAATTAGGTATGCCTTTATGATAGGGCATAGAGAATTTTGTATTTTTCTTATAGGATGATCTTTGATTACTACTACGAGTATTGTTCATTCTATGGGCTGGAATTTTTTCTTCCTCCGAAGAAGAGTCTTCTTCCTCTGTTTTGGGTTCTTTCATTGTAAAAACCGTTCCTTTAGATTCTGGAAAATATTTTTCTTTTAGGTCTTTATTTTTAGAAAATCTTTTTTCACACTCGTCTTCATTGAGTGTTAAGAGTTGAACAAGTTCATTTATCTGTTCAGCTGTTAAAGTTTCTAATTTTTCATCAAAAATTTGTTCTAACTTTTGAGTAATGGAAGTCATTTTACCCATTAGATAAAATAATTTTCGATTCTCTTAAAGTTTGTATTTCTTTTTCCATAAGAAATTTTTTTCTTTTTAAATCAGATAATTTAAAAAGTTTATCAGAAGGATGAATATTCCAGTCTGAATATAATTCATTAATTCTTTGATTATTTCTTTCTATAAAGAAATAATGTCTAGAAATTCTTATGTTTATATTTCTAAAAACATTTTTCATTTGACCTTTATTCGTCATTTTGAGGTTGATCCAAAATTCTAAAGCATTCAGGCTTTTAGAACTTCCTAATGAAGGATTTCCTACATTAAAATTCGGAAATGAATATTTTTGAAATCTCCTTTCGTCAGAGATTTTTTCTTTATGTTTTTCAAACATTATAGTTTGGTCATCTTTTTCCTTATCAATTTTGTCTAAGACATCTTTGATAATTTTTTGCAGCAATAGCTTCTAAATTTTCATTAGTAGATAAATTATCTACCTTTTTTATTAATTCATTAATTAATTCTTCAATTTTCACAAGATTCATGTTATAGAAAATATTATTTTTCTAGTTTTGAGATCTTTAATTCTTTGCCTTGTGTCTAAAATTCTATTTTTAAGAATTTTTATATTCATAGCGATCTTTTTATTACATAAAAAGCTTTCTTTAACCTGTCTTATTTTCATAAGATCAAGATGTATTTCTGCTTCTTCTTGAGTAATTTCGTTGTCTAGACGTTCTAGACTTCTAAGAATTGGCTGTGAAGATGTCATTTTCCAACCATTTCTTTAAGAATTTCACCATACCTATCAACTCTTTCAGATATAGATCGTATTAATTGTAATTCAGAAGTACTAGAATCTCTTAGTTGTAAAGAGTTTCTCGTAATACTACATCTAGGTTTAGATCCCAGAATTTGTTTATTTCAAGCAATATTAATTGCCCAATCTTCTTGTAACTGTGATGGTTTAGAGAACTTACTTCCTTCAACAGTTCTAATTTCTGAGAATATATCTTCAATTGTTATATTCTCTTTTTCTTTATACTCAATTGAATGAGTACTATTTGTTAAAGCATACGAAATCAGATAATTAATCGTAAAAACTTTATTACCTGGTTCCATAATATCAGTTCTTTCGCGCTGATGTATGAAGCTTAATGTTTTATCGAAATCTTTTGAATTTCGATGTAAGGCAAATTTAGGATAGATAGTAAACATAAATTTACCATATGCTAAATTTCCCTGTACTGCTCCTAAAAGAGCATCTTGTCTGTTGATAATTCTATTATCAACTAGAGCCATTTTTATAGGAAAATTATTTCCATCTCTGAATTGTGCTTTAAGCAGAATTTTTACCGCCCCTATATGCACCATATTCATAGATTTTCTTAATTCAGGTTTAATAGCCAAAAGTCTTTTTGCTATTTCTCCTTTTGTTAGAAGTGGTAAAAATACTTCTCCGGAAGTGTCTTTTATGTCTACTGAAAGTTCTTCGTATTAAAACAATAAAAGATTTTATTTTTTCTAGAGCAAGCTTTTGAGACTAAACTCTGTAAATTGTTAGGTTGATTAAAAACCTTTTTTGTGTCAAGCTTGAATTTAAGCTTACTAATTTTCCTAGTTGATCAGAATTTATCATGTAATCTGATGTAAAACCATTTTCATTTTCACTGAAGTTTATTACTTCAGTTATTTCTTGTTTGTTTGAATCTTCAAAAGAATCTTCTTGGTTCATTTTTAAAAATGTTTCTTTTTTGTAATCTAATCCAATTTTTTAAAAATTGAGCACATGGAGACTATAGAAAAAACTACAAGAATAAATACGTAAAGAAACCTCAAACAAGAAGATGTAGATGTTTCACGTGTGGAGAAACAACACATCTAGCAGATAAATATCCAAATAAAAAGAAAAATATGGAGAAAGCTAATTTAATAGAAGAAATACAGGATTATGAAATAGAAGAATTAAAGACAGATGATGACTCGAATAATGAATCTATATACAGTATATATAGTGAAGATGAAAATACTACAGCAAAAGTAGCCTATACATATATGAATACAGAGGAACGCTGTGAACATATTTGGATACAAAACAAAGGTAATAATCATATTAGATGTCATAGTTGCGGATATTATCCCAGCATGGAAAAAAGATCACAATGCAACAAATGTTTTAATGAAATTTGTTTAAGATGCCTTAAAGAAATATATAATCAAGATTTAAATGATGTTAGCACAAATAAACCTGGAACTTCAAAAGATAATAACGAGAGGTTAGAAAAAATATATTTAATAACAGAATTACATAATTTAAAAATAAAGAATTTAGAAAATAAGATAGAAGAGATTGAAAAACTAGTCAAAACAGAGGAAATCAGTAAAATGGCAGAATAACAGCCAGAAGAACAAACGTACATACAAACACAAGGGTCTACAAGCATGATCACTATAAAATGTCGCTTATGGTTAGATAATAATAAAAATCTAGGCCTAATAGCATTAGTAGATACAGGAGCCACTATGAGTGTAATATCACATAGTTTAGCACCAACAGAATATCACAAAAGGTTATCTTATAAGTTAATGACGAGAACAATAGAAAATAGGGTAATAAATGTAACACATTATTTAGAACCAGCAGGAATACAGTTTTTAGATTTTGCAAATAATTATAGTATTAAATACGATATGCCATAGGTGAACATCCATCCACCAAATATAAAGTCAAGAGATTTTGTAATTGGTTTAAATTTCATTCTAGGGCTAAATGGGGCAATAACGATAACAATGAATTATATAACACTAAGTAAACAACTATATACAGTTCCAACCCTTAGATATATGAATATAACACAACTCGTTCAAAAAGAGGAGATACAGAGAATTTAGATTTCTTAAAAGCACAAAAAGAGATAATCCAATAGAAAATGAGGCGTTCTTACTTTTAACTAATTTCTTAAGCCATGAATTAGAAAAAGGACAGGATATTACGAAAAGCATAAACCATCCTATGATATTACATTTAGAAAAATTGGGATACATAGGGGAAGATATAACAAAATCAAATGTAAATCATAAATGCAAATTTAAGCTAAAAAACCCTGATATAATAATCAGGACAGCCAACATAGAATACAGCCCACTAGACAAAGAAGAGTTTAAAAAACAAATCCTTGAAATGACCAATCAAGAAATAATTAGAAAATCAGAAAGTCCACATAGATCTGCAGCCTTTTTAAGGAACCATGGAGAAGTAAAAAAGAGGAAAGGCTAGAATTGTGTATAATTACAAAAGATTAAATGATAATACAGTTGATGATGGGTATAATATACCTAATAAGGACAGTTTATTAAATCTTATACAAAACAAAAAGATTTTTTCAAAATTTGATTTAAAATCATAATACAATCAGTTAAAATTAGAAGAAAACTTCAAGCCATGGATAGCTTTCATATGTCCCGAGGGACAGTATGAATGGAATGTTCTTAGTTTGGGTTAAAGAATGCTCCTTCAATCTTTCAAAGATTTACGGATAGCATATTCCTAAAATATGATTTCTGTTTGGTATACATTGATGACATTTTAGTTGCAAGTAATACAGTGCAGGAGCATGAGAAACATTTACAGCAGGTTCTTGAAGAAATAAAGAGGAATGGCATAGTAGTGTCAAAAAGAAAAATGGAATTATTTCAAAGAAAATTTTCCTTTTTAGGGCTAGAAATTGAAAATGGAAAAATAGAGTTACAGCCACATATCTCTACAAAAATCTTAACTTTCCGGAGAAACTTGGAAAGCTAAAAGAAATACAGGCTTTTTTGGGATTAGTAAATTATGCTAGAAAGTTTATTCCTAATTTATCAAATTAGTAGGACCTCTTTATAGTAAAATAACTAAAAATGGTCAAAGGTATTTTAATCAAGAAGACGTTAAATTAATACAAAAAATAAAAACGGCAGTAAAAAACATAAAACCATTAGAACTGCCATTAGTAACAGACTATACAATTATTGAAACAGATGGATGCAAAGAAAGATGGGGACCAATCCTTCTATGTAAAACAAATAAATACAGTCCAAGGGAGAAAGAGAAAATTTGCGCTTATGCAAGCGGTAATTTTCAAAATAAAAGTAGCTGGAGTACTATAGATTTTGAAATACAGGCATTGATTTATGCATTAGAAAATTTTAAAATATTTCTCAACAAAGAGTTCACAGTAAGAAGAGATTGTGAAGCTATAGTAAAATTCATTAAAAATGATCAAAGCAAAAAGGTAAATAGAACCCGATGGGTTAATTTGCAGAATATAATCCAAGGGAACGGATACAGTATAAATTTTGAACATATTAAAGGAAAAAATAATGGGATAGCAGATATGTTATCTCGAAACATTGACAAATGCTTCATTGCAGATGGAAAGAAAGAAAGATAAAGGGAAAGCTATCTTGGTACAACCGTCAAAAAACAGGAAATCTCCGATGACTTCTGACTCGGATACAGAAAAACTAATGGGTAATACCATTAGAACAGAACAAGAAAAGATTCAACAGTTATACAGACAGTCAGAAAAAATAAACAGTCACAAGAAGCTACCAGCTTCAGTTACAGGTATTGAAATAACAACTCAATACTATAACCCTAGTATTGAAGAGATGTCTCAATATTATAAACAGAACACACAAAAGACATTTACAGCACAGAATACACAGAACTCTTGCATAAGATTTGGGACATATGATCTCCAAACATGCAATGATGTATACAGAAAATTTCGTCCTATTGTTGGAATGAAATTAACAGAAAAACAACAGTGTCTTTTAGACAGTCTTTGGCATATTCAAACAGTGCCATAAGCTTCAACAGTTAAAGTACAGATTCTAAATGCTCTGGGTTTTTATTTTTCTGAACAAAATGAAAAAAACAGTTGCAAAGCAAATAAAACCCAGATTCACACATTATGTTATTTACAGAGGAACAAATACAGAAAGTTTACAATATAAAATTGAGAATCAAATTCTCAAACAACAGATTAAACTACTCGAGGCAAAAATAAAGAGTTTCTACAAAGACTCGAGAAAAAAGAAGAAAAAACAGAAAGAAACAGGTCTTTCGAGTCATTCAGGATCAGGATTCTTTATACTCTATGGAGAAATAACCTGAAACCTGTTATTGAAAGATTCCCCGAGTTCGAACAGCTAGGCAAAAGATATGTGAAGAATTTCCATTAATTCTTTACCAACTTCAACATCAGCTCTTGGACCTAGCATTTGCAGATAAAAGACATAAACAAGGCTACAACATAGTTGAAAGAATAGATAAAGATGGAAAAGGAACAGGGATATTGTTACTCCAAGTATTCCATCCTACCAAGTTAACAGACGATCAAATAATTTAATTCTACCATAATGGTATGATTGACTACATAGAATTCAAATATAGTAACAGGACAGAAGCACTCCTCTATAAAATGGGAGAAAAGATTTTATTAATAGCAGGAAACATTGCGGCAAGGACAATTGCACCTATTATCGGCTGCAAAATTATTTCATCCTTCCCTTTCGCAGATTCACATACCTACAGGCCGGCTCGAAAACGTATCTTCATTAACCATCATATGCAGACTAATTGGTTAAAAACGACTTTGGTTAAAGAAGATATAAACTTTTCAGAGCTCGATTGGGTAACTAATACAGAAACACAACCTACGGGGGTATTACAGTTCATCAAAGACCATCAAGAAACACCCATAATTCCAGATTTCCTGCCTTGGAAGGAATACAAGTTAATAGGCGAAGGGCATTACATCCAAGTCTACGCACAAGCAAATTGGTGTGTCCTCCTACCTTTTGCAGGGGAAGGGCATACTTTAGAAATACAACACTTTATAAATTTAGAAGAGCAAGAATACAAAGCCGAAGCTGACGCTGCTTATGACAGTCTACAATCCATCGACAGCACCCACCGGGACTTCTAGAAAAGCGGTAAGCAGTGACGCATACAAGAAAGAGACAAAAGGCAAAGGCAGCAATAATTAAAGCAAAAGCAGACATAGACATCCTTTAATAATTCGTTTGAAAATTTTGTAAAGTTTTCTTGTCGTTTACTTTCTTTTATTCTTAGCCGCACAAGTGTAAAGTTTGAATAGTAGATATATAGATTCGTTTTTCTGAGAGTTGCCTATATAAGGGCAGCCCTCACCAAGTTGTAATAAAACCGGAATCACTTAATAACATTCAAGTGTTTCTATAACTCTCTATGGCACACTAAATCCTTATCCGAAACTCCTTAACTCAATCTCCTTATCATCCCAAGTCCTTCCCAGCTCTTCATATTATATTCCAGTACCATAAAAAAAAAAAAAAAAAAAAAAAAAAAAAAAAAAAAACCATCCGCTGTGCATACGCTATCAACCAGCCAACTTATATACTTCACCACGTCACTCTTGTATCATGCTGTTTGATTTTATGTTGTCTTAAATTATCTATTTGATTTTATGTTGTTTTAGATTATATAGTATGTTAAACATAACTGCTCACCACCCTCTCTGATATATTGGTATCAGAGCAAAGGCTTTCCTAATATCTAAAAGACTAAGACAGGCTCCTTATTTATGGCATGTTATGCCTTTGTCTTTGGAGAACCCGCTTAGGTGAAGATCATGGGATAAGTAATTGCTTTGATATTAAATAATAGACACGAGGCTGTTTAGTTATGTCTTCTGTAAATGCTTTGTTAACTATGCTTTGTTAAATATTTAGCTGGAATATAAGAAAATATTTTAATGGAAACTTGGGAACACGGAGTGAAAGTTAAGGAGTCGGAATCTTATAATCATTGCAAACTCAAAAACAATCAAGCGTTTAGAATTCCTAAATTTAGAGTTTACCGAGCAAAGAACTTTCAAAAATCTTAATTTAGATCATTTTAGTGTAACCTGTGCCATAAAAGACAATTGGCCACATAGTCTACACACAGTTGATAACCCACAATTAACATATTAACAGACCTTATTATAAACTTAAGTGTCAACCTACAAAAAGAAACCTTAAATAATCATAAAATCTTGGATAACTTAACAGAAAGTATAAATAAATACTCACAAAATATAGATTATATTAAGAGCCAAATAGAAATTATCATAAAAGAATACAGAAAAAACAAAGACATAATAAATAATACATCTAATACATCGGTTGAAGTAGATCAACTTACAGAAGCTATAAAAAATCTTAATATAAATAACATTAAAAAACCTACACCATACAAACATTGGCAACCAAGAAAATGAATAACACAAGAGGCTTTTTAGGAAGAAGTAGAACTTTACAGGAAGCTAGAAACTCTACTAGTAATATACAGGATAGTATAACGTCAGAAAGTTTCTTAAATAGAATAATCAGACGAGGGTCAGGATCTAATAGTGACAGACAAATGATATAGATAGAAGAAGAAGTTGATTTAGATAGAAATTTAGAATTATACAATCAACACCAATTAGATATCTTAAATCCAAGGATTTTATATCAAACGGGAATATTAAACATAAACACAACCCTAGTAACAAGTAGCCGAGAAGAAAGTCTAAGAGTAGTTGACAATACAGTGACTATAGATTTATTATCACCAGAGACGGTAGAAAAAATTAAAAATCAAATAAACATTTCATGCATACAGGTTTAATAATAATAGGTGTTAAAGCCCTAGGAAGAAAAAATCTTGGAACTAAACTCTTAGCTCTAATACTTGATAAAAGTTGGAAAACAGAAATGAGAAAAGCCATAATTGCAGGAATGGAGGTAGATTTAAGTCAAACACAGCAATATTTTACTGTATACCTGATATATTAAAAGCCGTTAAGGATATACAAAATATAAAAATAGCATTACAGACAAAGGGGTACGAGAATTATGTCGGAGACAACTTAGTTATAAGTATAGGAGTACTAGGAAAAGCTAGTAACAGTTCAGGAATGAAATATAGAGTAAATATAGATGGAATAGTAAAAATGATTGCTTTAAAATCAATACATATGATTGAACCAACAAAAATAGATCCAGAAAAATTAGAGGGATTAGAATGGGATCTAAATGAATTACAAGAAAAAGAAGAAACAGTTTTAGTACCTAAAAAGAGTTATATATATGAAAAAAGTGATGGTACACGAAGTCTGAGGTTCATGGATTTTATGGAAGAAAGAACGGATGAAAAAGATGAGAATGAGTATAGTTTCATGAACATAGAAGTATGCGATGAAGAAGAGGAAACGTTACCAATATATGATACAAAAAACGAAGATAATGAAATAGATACAAATTTCTTAAAATTTGAACAAGAAGAAACAATGGATTACACCCTATTAGATTATGAAGAAGAATCTACAGAATGCTTTAAAATAGAAGAAACAAATAAAACAATCGAACAAATTATAAATAGAAAATTTACAGAACTAAATATACAACAAGAGGTAGATGATATGATAATAGAATGTATAACAGAACTAGGAATGACTTATGAAGAAAGTTATACGAAATTACAAGAATACTATAATCTCCCATTAATAAAGGATATCATTAATGGAAAAATTATGCTATCAGATTTCTTTAAATAGAAACAAGTATTCATGGATACAGAAATGCATAGAAAAAGACCAAAAATAGAATGGGGAGAAGGTCATAGTGGTACACAAGAAACCTATGGTAGAGAACCATGGGCACAACCAACTGTAAATTACCAACAGGAAGCTAATATTATCGGAAAAGGAAAGAGATTACTTATAGCACATATATACAGTGGAAACATGTTAATATTAGAACTACAAAAACCCCAATTATGGGTAGATGAAGTATTGACATGGGAACAAAATGTAGTGAGATTATGGGAAACAAATAAAAAAGTAGATATGGATATGTTTTCATAACTAGAAACAACATTAGGAATAATAGCATTAGGTATATGGCAGAGCAAAAAGACATAAAACCCAGAAGAAATAAATGATCTCAAGGCCTTAGGAGATAATCCTTATAATTTTACATCACAAATTAGAACTCTTATATTAGGAGTTGATCCAGCAAAAAACAATACTTTAATACAATACTTTAATAAAAATATTATTTGTCATTGTCTGAATCCTCATCCCCCCATTTAAAAAATTGGGATTTGTTCATTCTGAACTGTTAGAACTAGTATCAGAAGATGATTCATATTTTATTTCGAATGAATATACTTGCATATAATCATCAAAAATGTTTTCTAAAGGATAATATCCTTCACTTTCTGCTTCAGAAATAAGTTTTAGTTTTTCTCAAAATTTTTGTCCGTCAGGACATTCGTTGGCATAATGTCCCCCAACGACATTTCTTTTTTCCCTGAGGACAAACCTTAGGTTTTTCTTTTGAAAAGTGTTTTCCTGGTGTGAACTTTCTTTTCTTCGATTTCCAAAACCTTCTTTTGGTTTTATATTTTTGTTTATATTTCTTTTTGAAATATTTTTTTTTTTCTTTTGATCACATCCAAAAGATAACTGAGGAATTTCAGTTAGTTTTTTGCAACAGTTTTTATTAAATTTCTTTAACTGTTTTTGTTTGTTGGAGAAATCACAGTAGACTGTAATTTCTTCTTTGACAATCCTTGTAGCAAACCCTAGGGAATGCATCGTTAGATTGTTCTTTTCCTTTTTCCATCGTTCTTTAGCTTTTTCGCCAACAATGGGGATTTTCATTAAGTAGGCTTCTATCCAAGATTGATATTCACCTGTACTTAATTTATAAAGGTTTTGCTCAAATAGGCAAGTAAAATCGTCTAGAAGACATATATCACAAAGTTGTGATTGAGTTAAAGCTTGTCTTGCTTTTTCAAGTAATTTTTGATTTTCTTGGTCTTTGTTTGTTAAAAAATCAAGACCTAAGAACATCATACACATGGCATTAATAATTTCATTGAAAAGATCCTCACCATGTAAGTCTTCATTCCAAGCCGTTCCTTTGATGAAATCTTGGACTATTCCTGCAGACTTGTGTTCTATTAATAATAGTAAAGCCTTGGCATTGGAAAATTCTTCTGAATTAGACTGAATAATAAGACTAATTTCAGTATTCCATTTGTCGATTGTTTCTTTTCTATGATCAAAATCGAAGATACAATCAATTTTTATAGTGTCAATCGCTGATGAACAACCATTATTAGAATTATTATAATTAGGTATGCCTTTATAATAGGGCATAGAGAATTTTGTATTTTTCTTATAGGATGATCTTTGATTACTACTACGAGTATTGTTCATTCTATGGGCTGGAATTTTTTCTTCCTCCGAAGAAGAGTCTTCTTCCTTTGTTTTGGGTTCTTTCATTGTAAAAACCGTTCCTTTAGATTCTGGAAAATATTTTCTTTTAGGTCTTTATTTTCAGAAAATCTTTTTTCACACTCGTCTTCATTGAGTGTTAAGAGTTGAACAAGTTCATTTATCTGTTCAGCTAATAAAGTTTTAATTTTTCATCAAAAATTTGTTCTAACTTTTGAGTAATGGAAGTCATTTTACCCATTAGATAAAATAATTTTCGATTCTCTTAAAGTTTGTATTTCTTTTTCCATAAGAAAATTTTTTCTTTTTAAATCAGATAATTCAAAAAATTTATCAGAAGGATGAATATTCCAATCTGAATACAATTCATTAATTCTTTGATTATTTCTTTCTATAAAGAAATAATGTCTAGAAATTTCTATGTTTATATTTCTAAAAACATTTTTCATTTGACCTTTATTCGTCATTTTGAGGTTAATCCAAAAGGCCATTCTAAAGCATTCGGGCTTTTAGAACTTCCTAATGAAGAATTTCCTACTTTAAAATTCAGAAATGAATATTTTTGAAATCTCCTTTCGTCATATATTTTTCCTTTATGTTTTTCAACATTATAGTTTGGTCATCTTTTTCCTTATCACTTTTGTCTAAGACATCTTTGATAATTTTTGCTGCAATAGCTTCTAAATTTTAATTAGTAGATAAATTATCTATCTTTTTTATTAATTCATTAATTAATTCTTCAATTTTCACAAGACTCATGTTATAGAAAATATTATTTTTCTAGTTTTGAGATCTTTAATTCTTTGCCTTGTGTCTAAAATTCTATTTTTAAGAATTTTTATATTCATAGCGATCTTTTTATTACATAAAAAGCTTTCTTTAACCTGTCTTATTTTCATAAGATCAAGATGTATTTCTGCTTCTTCTTGAGTAATTTCGTTGTCTAGACGTTCTAGACTTCTAAGAATTGGCTGTTAAGATGTCATTTTCCAACCATTTTGTTGGACCAAAAGAACCAATGAGCCTGATCAGAAAAACCTTCAAGTCCCACGGACATTACAACAACTGAAGTTGTCTGCAACAGCTGAAGACATCAGCTGATAACAAGGTCTGAAGACAAAGTCTGAAGTGAAAGAGCTGAAGACAAAGTCTGAAGTGAAAGAGCTGAAGACAAAGTCTGAAGTGAAAGAGCTGAAGACAAAGTCTGAAGTGAAAGAGCTGAAGACAAAGTCTGAAGACAAAAGCTGAGACAAAGACTGAAGACCAAGTTTCAGATGATTGTCACAACAGCTGAAGAAGACCTCTTCAGTAGTTGTGATGGTTTCCTTTCAGTAGTTGTAGTTTCTTTTCTGTACTTGTAGTTTCAGTAGTTTTATGTTTCTTCGTGTACTTAGAATAATCTGAGATGTTCTCAGTTGTTGTGAACATTCTCAGTAGTTTGCTTACTTTCAGTAGTTTGTAATAATTCTGTTAGATGTCACTATCAAGTGACATCAGCAGACGTCACATTCCTATATATAAGGAATGCTGACCTAATTGTAATTGTGCAGCTTAGGAAAACCTAGCAGCCGCCACACCGAAGCATGTGTGCATGAATGTTATTATCCCTTTGCAGAAAACCCTATATCTATATAACCGTGTACTGTTCCATTGAATATTTATTGTGTTCTTGCTATATTTGCTTAATTCTTGCTCTAATTCCGCTGTGATTCAAATCTAATTGATCAAACTTAGATCTCTGATCCTAACAAATGGTATCAGAGCAGGTTAATCATTGATCGGTTTAACAATTGATCATTGAAACTGCTATTTTGATATCTATAGTTTGATCGAATTAGCATATGTGCAAGAACTGGTTATAAAGATTGATTTTCTGCTGCTTCTGGTTATTTAATTTGAGTTTCTTCTTGGTTCTTATTGAGTTTGTTGTGTTTTTGTGCAAAATCTTTTGAAACTTGATTGATTTGGTTTGAATCTGAGAATGACTACTCCATCTAATGATCCTCACAATACTGGCTCCTCAACCAAGCCTCCGATGCTGGTTAGGAGTGAGTATAACATATGGCAACGAAGAATGCTCCATCACCTGTCTGTTAACAGTTCAGGTTGTTGGACATCTGTGGTTCATGGTCCACACAAGCCTATGGTGAACAATCCGGAGACCAATCAAATGGTTCCGAAGAAGAAGGAGCAATACTCAGATGAAGATCGTAAACTGTTTGAGATTGATGCTAAAGCCCATGGAATTCTGGCCATGGCACTGCCGAATGAAATCTATTCTGGGCTTATGCATCATGAAACTGCTCATGACCTCTGGAATGCTTTGAAGGAACAATTCGGAGGAACTGATGAGGTCTTAGCAAACAACAGAGAAATCCTCGCCCAACAATATGAGACATTATAGGGTGAGACACTGACTCAACAGTTTGAGCGTTTCTCCTGCTTGATCTCTGAACTGAAAATGGTCAAGCAAGAGTATACTAACAGCCAGATGAACAACAGATTCCTCAGATCACTGCCTGAGAGATGGGACACATACACCATTGTCCTACGCTCCAGTGCAAATCTGGATAGCCTATCTCTCACCCAACTCCATGGGAAACTGCTTACATTTGAAAGAGAGATAGAGCAGAAAAGGAAACTGGCATCATCAGGAAAGCTCTCTGATGACTTTGTACCAGGTAACACTGCCTTGGTCGGTCATGAGTCAGAATATGCTGGATCAGAAAGTCATTATGATGAGCATATAGATTTCTCTTCAAACAGTTCTGATCATGCATTTGTTGGTGTTGACAGTCATTCTGGGTGTAATAGTGATAATTTATGTTTTATCATGGATGATTTGCAAGGTATTGCTGATGATGATTTAGAAGAGATGGATATTTTGAGCCAAATGGCCCTGATCAATATCAGATCTCAAAAGTTCTACAAGAGAACTGGTAGGAAATTTCCAGGACTCTCTGGCAAAACCAAAGTTGGTTTTGACAAGAGTAAGTTGAGGTGTCACAAATGCCACAGGCTTGGGCACTTTGCAAGAGAGTGTAGATCAACTGGATCTAACTCCTCTGCACCCTTTGTGACCTTTCCAAGCAATAGTTCACAAAACAAAGGGCAACATCCTGCTAGTTCTGGTCATCACTCACAACCTCAATCTCCTGCATACTTTGTCCCTCAGGGTTCAATGCCATATCCTTATCCCTGCTATTATATGCCACAGCCAAATCCAGTTCATGTCCCTATAGCACAACAACCTCAAGCCCTACCTGAGCCTCAACCATCTCCATCACAATCTCAACCTCATCACAGCTTCTTCACACCAGGAGTTGTTGACTGGAGCAGCTTACCAGATGATCTTTCTGGTTTCAATGAGCAACTATCTGCTGGTGCTGGTCAACATGGTGGTGAACATCCTTTTGGGAATCTTGCTCTCATGGCCCTGGAGTCTACTGAGGGTTCCTGCTCAGATGCTTCATCTTCACAGGTAACCCAGATATCTTCTGAGGCTAAAGCCAAGTTATGTTCTGAATCATGCATAGCTGCCTTTGTCTCTATTAGAGAGGCAAATGTAGCTTTAATCAGTCAAAATCTTGAGCTTGAGAAAACTATTTCCAAAAGAAAAGATGAGTATGTGTCTGCACTTAATGACAAAGATGATGAGATTTACAAGCTTAAATGCCAACTTAATGATGAAAAGGCTAAGGTAGAGGTCATACTCGAGAACCACAGAAGTCTCAAAGAGACACTTGCAGCTACCCAAGTTGAGTGTGACCGATGGGTAACATCCTGCAAGGGATTTGAAATGCTTCTCAGCAAGCAAACAGCTTCAAATGTGAAGTTTGGAATAGGTTACAATCATACTGCACCACCTACTGATTTTACTTCAAAATCAATAGTAAAATCTGAAGGTGAAAGTAATTTCCAAACCACATCATCATGTGATTCATCCTCAAATGATAATACAAAATTAGAGGATGAAGTCAGTGTTAAGATCTCAGCAAATCAATTGCCTGATGGTTTAAATGCTGATAAACACATGAAGCTGAGAAATTCAGATGTTGTTCCTCAAAGTACTCCAAGTACTGAAGGGCAAGTCACAACATCTGAAAAGCATTTCAAATCTGATGAAATAAAAGGATTAACAACTGCTGAGGAATCTATCATACGGTCTTTCAGGACGGATAGAGAACAGCTGAAGAACAAGTCTTCAGTTGTTACCGATCCTTCAGTACTTAACACAAGTACTGAAAGGAGGAAAGTACTGAAGATCACACCTTCAGTAGTTTCCACTTCAGCAGTTGATCAATCCAAGATGAAGAATAAGCCATGTGAAATATGTGGTAAATTCAATCATCTATCTGATGAATGCTGGTACAAAAAGGGTTCCAAACTCAACAGAGATAAGCTCATTAAAGAAGAAATAAATAAAATGAAAAATGAGTTTGAAACCAAGTTTGTACCACAGTCATCTAAAACTGATAAACCCAAGGCCTCACCAAAATCCAAAAAGAAGGATGGGGTTTATCAGAAAACAGCTGATAGTGTTCCTCATGATAAACATCAGACGAAGTCTGTGAATTTCAAGAAGGAGGAAATGGTGGGTCACAGGAACTCATCAAAAACAAGTACTGATGTGTCAAATGAGCTGAAGGCTTTAGCAACAAATCAGACACAACTTGTTATGATGGTTCAGCATTTGTTGGGGAGAGTTAACCAACTAGATGCACCTGTGATCAAACCACTGAAAAGGAAATCCAAGCCCAAATCTAAGAATTCCATTTCAGCACCATCTCCACCTTCATCAGCTGTTAATCATGAGAAACAAGTTATGGTTAAATCTGTTGATGAAAACATACCCAAAACCAAAAAGGTTTGGGTCTCTAAAGCTAACTAGTTTCTTATGATAAATGCAGGGTTCTTCAGCATGCCAAAGAAGCATCTGGTATGTAGACAGTGGAGGATCTATGCATATGACTGGGAGCAGTTCTCTTCTTAATGACTACTCTCAAGGAAAGAAGGGATTTGTCTTATTTGGAAATGATGCTAAGGGTTACATCATCGGGAAAGGATTTGTGTCAAATGGAGAAATCAGATTTGATGATGTTAACCATGTGGAGAATCTCAAGTATAATCTACTGAGTGTTAGTCAGATGTGTGATAAAGGGCATGTTGCACTTTTCACAAGCCAGAACTGCCGGATTCTGTCTTCCAAAGTTCTGAGGCTGATTGACAAGGTATTGGATGAATATACTCTCCTGAAGGCCAACAGGATAGGAAGAGTATATGCCTTGGATTTGTCAAAGAAGATTGATTTAAAAGGTCATCCTTGCCTATTCTCAGTGACAACTAGAATAAGTGACAACTACTGATGATCTCAGTGAACAAGTACTGATGAGCATTCGTATACTACTGTCACAAATAAGTACTGCAGTTCTTTTATCCTCAGTAGTTTTCACAACTACTGAAGACTAAATTACTTGAAAGTACTGAAGTACTCATCTGTTGAACAGAACTAATGTGGTTACAACTACTGCTGTAGTTACAACTGCTGATGTCAGAATAACAGATAAGTACTGATGACCTATGAAACATCTGAAACTCAGACAGTCTGATGAAGTGTTGAGGTCAGAATGAAACAGCTGATGAGCTAAGAATTGACGACAACAGCTGATGAGAAAATTTTCTCTTCAGTTGTTTCTACAACAGCTGCTTCACTTACAACTGAAGCCAAAACCATGTCTTCAGTAGTTTCACAACTACTGATGACTAACACCAAGTCTTCAGTTGTTACAACACCTGAAGCCAAAACCATGTCTTCAGTAGTTTCACAACTACTGATGACTAATACCAAGTCTTCAGTTGTTACTTCTGAAAGTTAAAACCAGGTCTTCAGTTGTTTTCAAACAACTGATGACAACACCACACTTTCAGTCGTTTTATATCAGCCTTTTTCTTACCCTATAAATACCTAAACCTACTTTCAGACGTTTCATTAGCCGTTTTCCGTCCTTTCACTCTCACCAATGGCGACCATGAAACTCAAACCCAGACACAACTGTGTTGCCTACCTCTCGAAATCGGCCTTCTGGAACAAATTTGATAACGCCATCGATCTTATGGTAGATTCCCAGTACCGAACCGCGTTTCTTCTGAATCCTACCATATACCCCGATTCCCTAAGCCAGTTCTGGACCAACGTCTCCGTGCAAACTAGTGAGAATGATAGCCAAATCACTCTCCAGTCGTTGGTCAACCAGAAACAGGTGGTCATCACTACGGACATCATTCGACAAACCCTAGATCTACATGATGCCACCTGTGTCACAGAATACCCGAAAGGCACAACCGATATGTCTTTCATCAACAACGGGTATGAAGGAGACTTAAGTGCTACCACCATTATGAAGAAGCACTTCCATGATGCTGAACGTCTTATATTCCACATGGTGAATGTCTGCCTTGCACCAAAAACCTCCTCATGGGATCAAATGTCTTCCCGATGGCAACAGGTATTATACTCTATCTTTGAACGACAAACTTTAAATTTTTCTGAGATAGTGTTTATGGAACTAAAGGATCTGGCCTTGAAACCTGTGGCAAACAGATGGATATTATATCCCAGGTTTCTCATGGCCATAATTTTAACACAGCTAAAATCAGACGGCCTTGTTGGCCTTGGAGTCCCTGCTCCGGCTGTATTGCCTGAAGTATACTCCAGGCACAACTCTGACCCTACAATGAAAGGGGCTGCCCGGCTGCTCAAACCCAAGCAGCGGGAACCCACAGCCTCCACTTCCAGATCCAAAGTCCCCACCAAACCCAAAACCAAAAAGCCCAAAAAGGCTACTCAGGGAGATGAGTCCCCTGAGGATGCCCCTGTAACACCAATACAGGAAACACTTACTGGTTCTAACCCCCCAGTAGTGTCCAAGACTCCACCAACCGTAGCCGCTCAGGCATCCTCTCAACAGGATCCTGATGCAACCAAAATTGGGGATACCACAATGCTGGAACCTATCTCAATTGAGAAGGTTACCATTGAAGAGCACCAGTCACCCCGGGTGCAATCTGCTTCAACCCTATCTCCAAATGCAACCGCCCCTCAAAGCCCAACATTTATTGTTGCACAAGTGTTGAGTCAGCTGCATTCCTCTCCTCCTCCCCAGACACCAATTACAATGGGGAGAACCTCAACAGCTGAGGAAGAGGACCAAAATGCTGCTGATAACCCACAGCACAGGGGTTATAATGTTCAATCTCCCCGTGTAGAGGAGGAGGTTAGAACATCTGGTGAGGCTGCCACTTCTACTGATTCAGCAAATGACCAGGATGAAGTTGGTAACATCTCTAAGACCTCACCAGAGGCAACTGCCGATGAAGGACTCAGTCCTGAGGCAGGAAGTCCCCAGAACCAAGAACAAGGGGCACATGCTACAACTGATCTACACTCAGGGCATGTACATCCTGATTCAATCAGGAGGTCAGGTGATTCAGCAAAAACTGATGATGACCTGGGCTTTTTCTATGATGTCTTAGCCCATAACACAATCCTTGAGGCTGAGGTGAGCAGACTCAAAGAACTGCTTGCCAAAATGTCTCAGGATCAAAGTCCATCTGCCCCAATAAACCCACAGATGGCACCTTCATCTGAAGGTTTCCCAAACACTCCGCCACTTCACTCAACTGAGCCACCAGCCACTGTTGTTGGCACCACCTCTCAGGGACAGAACCCCTCTGAGCAGATGGTTGCTACATTTCAAAATTCCTTACCTCTCATCACTCCCATCATCAATGAGATTGTACATAAAGCCATTGATGAGAGGATCTCCTCGACTCTAAAAACACTTGTTGATGATGCTGTGCAAAAGAAGCTTTCTGCCATTCAAACCCCTGAACCCAATGCACCCAAAAAGGGGGAGTCTAAGGCAGTGAAAGAAAGAAAGAGAAAGAGAGTGGAAGAGGAGAAACAACAAGAAAAAGAACAGGAAAAACAGCTGATCACATACAAGAGAAAGAAAAGTGCTGAAACTCAAAAGCCTGATGAAGAGAAATCATTGGAAGATCTGATTAAAGAAGCTGATGAAGCTCACAGCAGATCAATGGACAAATAATAGATCAACTCTTCAGACAGGGCTTTGATACAGCCACATTAGACACTGAGATCAGAAGGCTGGAGATTAATGAGATACAAGAAAGATGGGCCAGTTATAGTGTATGGAAAGGGAGAGGTTGGAGATAATGATCCGGTTTATTGCAAAATACTTGGGAAGATCATTAATTGAGATTAAATCATGGACCAGAGACAGTATTCTGGCAATAACCACCAGAATCTGTGCTTCTGAAGAATTCAACAAGGGGTTGATTATAGAAGCCTTAGACGAAGCAGGTGCTGGGAAGAGAACTGATATGGCCAAGCTTTCCAAAGCCAAACTCACCATAAAAATGCTAGATCAGCCTTCCCAAACTCCCTCTCAAAAACAACCAACCCCACAACTCTCCAAATCAACTCAACCCTCAAAACCAACTCCCTTACCCCAAAAACCACCTCAAACCACATCCAGTGATGCACCCAGAAGGAGGAGAAGGGTGTTGAGGATGGTAGAAGAAGAAGAAGAAGATGATGAAGAAGATAGTCTGCCAATCTCTGCTGTTCTAAAATTACCTGAGCCCAGAAGTCAACAAATGATAACACCAGACTTTCAGAGGCAAATGGTGAAAGTTAAGATTGAAGAAGAAGAACAGCAGAAACAGCACGATGAGCAACTTTTGAAGATGATTGACAAAGAGTTTCCTCAGTCATCATCTATACAAGCCATGAAGAAACATGCTCAAAGGCTGTATGCTCTCAGGTATACCTTTCAATATCAAAAGGAGAGAGTAAGGATTTGGCCAGACCCCAGGGTTAGTTCTAGAATTCATAAGAAATCCATACCAAGTAGATACAATGGCCAAGTGAGAAAGACCATAGATGCTGCTATTATGTTGGCCATTGTAGTCTCACCCTGGGAAATACTTGAAGACTTCAAGAGAGCCTACAAGTCAAAGATGACCCCTCAAACTCTAATGGAGAACAAAATGGTCAAGAAGGGGTTGTTATACAAGAGGCTTGAAGAGATCAAGAAAAATGAACTCCAGTTGTTATTAGAAGGGACTCACCCAGATGAGTTTGCTTACAGAGAGATAACAACTGTTGAGTTGAAAAATGGAAAGACGATAAAGTACTTATCAGAGTACTATGGCCCAGAGTTCTTCTTCGAAGGAGAAGCAGAAGAACTCACTAAGGAGGAACAAGTTGTTCTCCTTGAGGCCTACGTCAGAGAGTCTTATAGACTCATCAATGGGAAGTAGGTTTCATGGTTGGGATAACGGCTCTGTGTCCAGTTCCCCAAGACAGAGTTCCCTTCCATCCTTTGACATTCACATCTACTGAAACCTGTTCCCTGGCCTGTGCTTATCCGATATCTCTAAAGCTGATCAAGAGAGTATTTCTGCCAAGAATAAGTGGGACCTCAATAAGCTTAAAGGTTTTGGCTGCATTGGTTCAGGGGGAGTTTGTTGGACCAAAAGAACCAATGAGCCTGATCAGAAAAACCTTTAAGTCCCACGGACATTACAACAACTGAAGTAGTCTGCAACAGCTGAAGACATCAGCTGATAACAAGGTCTGAAGACAAAGTCTGAAGTGAAAGAGCTGAAGACAAAGTCTGAAGTGAAAGAGCTGAAGACAAAGTCTGAAGTGAAAGAGCTGAAGACAAAGTCTGAAGTGAAAGAGCTGAAGACAAAGTCTGAAGACAAAAGCTGAAGACAAAGACTGAAGACCAAGTTTCAGATGATTGTCACAACAGCTGAAGAAGACCTCTTCAGTAGTTGTGATGGTTTCCTTTCAGTAGTTGTAGTTTCTTTTCTGTACTTGTAGTTTCAGTAGTTTTATGTTTCTTCGTGTACTTAGAATAATCTGAGATGTTCTCAGTTGTTGTGAACATTCTCAGTAGTTTGCTTACTTTCAGTAGTTTGTAATAATTCTGTTAGATGTCACTATCAAGTGACATCAGCAGACGTCACATTCCTATATATAAGGAATGCTGACCTAATTGTAATTGTGCAGCTTAGGAAAACCTAGCAGCCGCCACACCGAAGCATGTGTGCATGAATGTTATTATCCCTTTGCAGAAAACCCTATATCTATATAACCGTGTACTGTTCCATTGAATATTTATTGTGTTCTTGCTATATTTGCTTAATTCTTGCTCTAATTCCGCTGTGATTCAAATCTAATTGATCAAACTTAGATCTCTGATCCTAACACATTTCTTTAAGAATTTCACCATACCTATCAACCCTTTCAGATATAGATCGTATTAATTGTAATTCAGAAGTACTAGAATCTCTTAATTGTAAAGAGTTTCCAGTAATACTGCATCTAGGTTTAGATCCCAGAACTTGTTTATTTCAAGCAATATTAATTGCCCAATCTTCTTGTAACTGTGATGGTTCAGAGAACTTACTACCTTCAACAGTTCTAATTTCTGAGAATAGATCTTCAATTGTTATATTCTCTTTTTCTTTATACTCAATTGAATGAGTACTATTTGTTAAAGCATACGAAATCAGATAATTAATCGTAAAAACTTTATTACCTGGTTCCATAATATCAGTTCTTTCGCACTGATGTATGAAGCTTAATGTTTTATCGAAATCTTTTGAATTTCGATGTAAGGCAAATTTAGGATAGATAGTAAACATAAATTTACCATATGCTAAATTTCCCTGTACTGCTCCTAAAAGAGCATCTTGTCTGTTGATAATTCTATTATCAACTAGAGCCATTTTTATATAAAAATTATTTCCATCTCTGAATTGTGCTTTAAACAGAATTTTTACTGCCCCTATATGCACCATATTCATAGATTTTCTTAATTCAGGTTTAATAGCCAAAAGTCTTTTTGCTATTTCTCCTTTTGTTAGAAGTGGTAAAAATACTTCTCCGGAAGTGTCTTTTATGTCTACTGAAAGTTCTTCAGTATTAAAACAATAAAAGATTTTATTTTTTCTAGAGAAAGCTTTTGAGACTAAACTCTGTAAATTGTTAGGTTGATTAAAAACCTTTTTTGTGTCAAGCTTGAATTTAAGCTTACTATTTTTTTCTAGTTGATCAGAATTTTTCATGTAATCTAATGTAAAACCATTTTCATTTTCAGTCAAGTTTATTACTTCAGTTATTTCTTGTTTGTTTGAATCTTCAAACGAATCTTCTTGGTTCATTTTAAAAATGTTTCTTTTTTGGAATCTAATCCAATTTTTTAAAAATTGAGCATATGGCTCTGATACCAATATGCAGAATCATTTTGGTAAATTGAATAATTGAACTTTGGTATTCAATTTTTGTCGTCATTCATTGACGTTCTTAGAAAAGAGTTTCTTTTTATTTATGAGAATCATAAATACAATTGAATATATTGAATTCATGAATTAGAATTCAAATTGTATGCATTCGTTGAACTCAAATAATTGAGTTTATCATAAAGTTCTTTAAATGAACAATGAATGTATTTATTCATGAATATAAAATTCATGAACGTTTCGTTAATATATGATTGTAAAATCACTTAGTTAATTTCGATAATGGTTAATCGAGTTTTGGTTTATGTTTGTAAAAACAAGTGTTTATAAATATGCTTAAGGAGATATTATTATAAATACTTTGAAGTAATTTAATAGTTAGAATAAAGTATACCTTTCTTCCTTATCCAGCTAAGTAAATCTTTAAGATGGATTTCCAAGTGACCAACCCAACCATTTTCTTCCCTACGGCCTCCTGCCTAAACGGTACTCTCATGGCTCCAAGGCTCCAGGTTTTGCAAAATTCTTAAAGATTAACATAATGGATAAAAGAAAACTTGATATTCTATTCATAACTGTTCTTCCCGATGGAAGAACTTCTTGATATTTACATAATATTCTCCTTTAGCAAGGAGTCTACTCACTCACACACATTGATTGTTAATTTACAAGGAAAGAAAAAAATACGAGAAGAGGGATGAGAAGGGATGTCCTCAAACTAAAAATCAATTTCCTTTATATAGTAGGAGAGGATTTGTACAAATGACCAAAATGGCCTTCTTAATTCGTCATGCATGACGTTTTTAGTCGACATACCCATGTGTTAGGTCCAGTTCTCGAGTGTCTTCGTCTGAAGAGTAGCTACTTTTTTCAAAAGAGGTTTTGTTTTCATTTGAAGAAGATGCTTTATAGTACACGCATTGAAGATTTTTAATTGTGCGTTGTAACTTTTGGCAAATTTGTTCTTTAGTGGTGGGGCCTGCTTCAATTTTATTGAAAATAATGCATTGGTCCATCCTTTCTAGAACTTCCTTTTCGTGTAGTGGTAATGGAGTTCCACAATAGCTAGTAATAATGCAGTTGGTGCTGCAATAACTTACTTTATTAAAGCTTCCCACTTTAATTTTTTGCAGGTTGTCTAGGATTTGTAAAAATCCTTTTGTCCTGATATCGACCCATTTTTCGTAGTCTTCATGGTCTCCTTTTATATCCCTGGAAGGATTGACTGTTCTTGTTTTGGCAATACCAATTTCTAAATGATGGTAACTTGGAAAAGATTTTCCTTGATACCAGTCAGGAAGTGTAGAACTACACTTGATGAAGATATTTGCATCTCTTGCGGCGGCAATCTTCTTTCGGAAGTTTTTGATAGCTTTCTTCATTCCTTCAGATAAATTACTTATTTCAAGTAAATTAGGGGAAGGATAATGAACTTTGCTAATCCAGCAAAAATGCTAGAGAAACTAGTTCTGGGCTTGCACCTGGACAAAAGATAATAAGACTTTTAGTAGCCTTATCTTCTGTGTAAATATGTTCGAACTCAAAATCGTTTTGGCTTAAGGATCTAGCTTTTGACCAAATTGTTCTGAATTCATCCAAAGATATAATATCTTTTTCCTCTTTCTCTTCTTTTATTGTTGGTTTTGAGATAGTGTTCCTGAATTCAATGACCTTTCTTTTTTCTTGGACTTCAAAGGTTTAGGAAAACGGTTACTTTTAAAGGTATTTCTTTCTTCCCGAAATTTGCTGATTATCGGGTGGCTTCTTGTTGCGCTTGTGATAAAGACCTGAATTTTCTGAACGGGTGTTCAGTTTTATCAACATAAGTTTTGACTATAGACCAGCCTTCATAGATTCCTCTGTGTTCACCATCAAAGATAACATAAAATCTTGATTTAGGATCTTTTGTTATTTGAGTGACTTGAGAGTAACTTGGTCTGAGAGAGACCTTTTAGTTTTTGGCAAACTGTCAGCCATCAATGGATTTGATGTGCCTTTACCAGAGCCGTTTGCATCTGGGCTAGATGAAGATTTTAGTTCTTCATTTACTTTATTTTTGCTTTTTTCCAAAGCAACAGGAGTAAACGGACTTGATTTTTCTTTACCTTTCGCCGTTTGAGAGGGAATAGATTCAGTTTTTAACCTTTCGGTTTCTTGTACTGAATTAACAATTGTCTCTAGACTGTCATCATAGAGCGCTATTTTTTCTCGAATAGACTTTAATTCTATTAGAAGAATTTTTTCTTTGAGGCGTAAAGCCTTTAAATCTTCCATTTCTTAAAAAAAACTGTTATTTTTATGAAATATGAAAAGATGGTGGATTTTCTTGAAGAAATTGTTCTTCTTAAATAGGCCTAAAAGGTGGTTGATGTATGTAATTGCTTACGTAGTTTGGAAATCTCGTGTCAAGCAATCGACTAGCACGTTTTTGGCCCCCTCAAGATGTTCAATGTTAAACGAATATCTTGAAAACCACATCTGCCATCTGACAAGACGGCCTTGTTTGTATCTCCTGAGATTTTTGTTTTCAGAAAATAAGTAAAATTTTTATTATCTGTCCTGACTAAAAATTTTACAGGAGTAAGATAAATAGAGAATTTGGAAATAGTGTTTTTTGCCGCAAGTAATTCTTTTCATTACAGTGATAATTTCTTTCGGCTTGTTTAAAGCTTCCAGAAGTGTACCTACATATTTCCTCTTTTTCATTGGTCTTAGCCTTTAAGACTCCTCCCCAAAAATCATTTGAGGCATTTGTTTCGATTATTAAATAATCATTTTCTTTTAGAAGATAAAGTTTTGGAAAACTGGTTAAGTTTTTCTTTATCTTTTTGATGTAATCTGTATCGGACTGTTTCCATTCCCATACATAATCTTTTTTTAACTTTATTTGTAGAGGCTTTCTAACTCCGCAAGTTTAGGAATATAACTTTCTGCATAAGTAAAAATACCTAAAAATCTTTGAAGATGTTTTTTATCTTCTAAAGTATCTGGAAATTTGTGTAAATTTTCCAAAATATGTTTTTGTGGACAATGAGTCCCTTGGTCTATTTCAAGACCTAAAAAATTTATCTTTGTTTTAATCGATTAGCTTTCTTTTTTGATAAAATAATTCCATATTTTTCAATTGTTTTTAAAACTGATAAAACATGAAAATAGTGTTTTTCTTCAGAGTTTGAAAAAACTATAATATCGTCGACATAGACGGTACAGTACCTCTTAGAGCATTTTGCATATGTCTTTGAAATATGCTCGGTGCTTGTTTTAATCCAAAAGGAACTACCTTCCATATAGTGACCATCTGGGCATGTAAATGTGGTTAGTAACTGAGATTGTTCATCTAACAGTACTGCCATAAACCACTTTTGCAGTCGAAACTTGAAAAATGTTTTTATCTCTTAGAAGAGTTAATAATTCTTGCATACAGGGAAGATTATGACTATCTCCTTTTGTAGCATTATTGATGGCTTTATAATTTACAACCATTCTCTTTTTTCCAAGTCTTTTTTCGGCTTCATTTTCAACTAAAAATGCCGGAGACATGTGTGGAGACTTACTTGGAACAATCAACTTGAGATCAAGCAGTTCCTTGATTTGTTTGCTGAATTCTTCCCTGTCCTGTGGACTGTATTTCATAGGTTTTTCCCTGATTATAGTTTTTGGATCAATAAGTTCTATTGATGCTTTCATCCATTTTTGGATTTTTCAGGATCAATAGGATTTTCTGAGCATACTTTTTCTAGTAGTTCTTATATATTTTGATATTTTTGTATTTCAAGAAAATATTTTTCTTCTGGTTTTATAACCTCTTGAGTTATATTAGTGCCTGGAATTTGCCTTGTCTTTGAATCTTTTTTCATTGATTCAAGAAAACCTTGTTTTCCAACTTGAAAAGTTTTGTTATCTTTTTAATCAAAATCATTTCTTGATTAAGTGAAAAGATATTCTATCTAACCATTGGGTAAAAGGCCCATATAGCTGACAGAAATTATTTCCAAGGAGTAAATCTATTCCTGTTTCTTATTGATAAATAGTAGGAATAGGAAATGGTTCTCCTGAAAAATAGACAATAAGGTTTCTACAGACCTTGTTTAATTTTATAACTTCTTGGTTTGCAATTGTTACTTTGATATCTTTGGGAGTATTTTCCCATAGATCTTCAGGAATAACATGTTTGCTTGCAAGACAAAGACTTGCCCCTGTGTCTACATAACAATGTAGGCTTATTGTTTTATATCCCTTAAAGGAAATCTTTCCTTTGATATAAATGGAATTTGGATTAGTTATGTTTAAATAAACTAATTCATTTTTTTCTTTTTTAAGATTTTGACAAAAATATAATTTGTCATTGTCTGAATCCCAATATGCGGAATCATTTTGGTAAATTGAAAATTGAACTTTGGTATTCAATTTTTGTCGTCATTCATTGACGTTCTTAGAAAAGAGTTTCTTTTTATTTATGAGAATCATAAATACAATTGAATATATTGAATTTATGAATTAGAATTCAAATTGTATGCATTTGTTGAACTCAAATAATTGAGTTTATCATAAAGTTCTTTAAATGAACAATGAATGTATTTATTCATGAATATAAATTCATGAACGTTTCGTTAATATATGAGTGTAAAATCATTTAGTTAATTTCGATAATGGTTAATCGAGTTTTGGTTTATGTTTGTAAAAACAAGTGTTTATAAATATGCTTAAGTAGATATTATTATAAATATTTTGAAGTGGTTTAACCGTTAGATAAGGTATACCTTTCTTCCTTATCCAGCAAAGTAAATCTTTAAGATGGATTTCCAAGTGACCAACCCAACCATTTTCTTCCCTACGGCCTCCTGCCTAAACGTACTCTCATGGCTCCAGGGCTCCAAGTTTTGCAAAATTCTTAAAGATAAACATAATGGATAAAAGAAAACTTGATATTTTATTCATAACTGTTCTTCCCGATGGAAGAACTTCTTGATATTTACATAATATTCTCCTTTAGCAAGGAGTCTACTCACTCACGCACATTGATTGTTAATTTACAAGGAAAGAAAAAGATACGAGAAGAGGGATGAGAAGGGATGTCCTCAAACTAAAAATCAATTTCCTTTATATAGTAGGAGAGGATTTGTACAAATGACCAAAATGGCCTTCTTAATTCGTCATGCATGACGTTTTTAGTCGATATACCCATGTGTTGGGTCCAGCTCTCGAGTGTCTTCGTCTGAAGAGTAGCTACTTTTTTCAAAAGAGGTTTTGTTTTCTTTTGAAGAAGATGCTTTACAGTACACGCATTGATGATTTTCAATTGTGCGTTGTAACTTTTGGCAAAGTTGTTCTTTAGTGGTGGGGCCTGCTTCAATTTTATTGAAAATAATGCATTGCTCCATCCTTTCTAGAACTTCTTTTTCGTGTAGTGGTAATGGAGTTCCATAGAAGCTAGTAATAATGCAGTTGGTGCTGCAATAATTTACTTTATTAAAGCTTCCCACTTTAATTTTTTGCAGGTTGTCTAGGATTTGTAAAAATCCTTTTGTCCTGATATCGACCCATTTTTCGTAGTCTTCATGGTCTCCTTTTATAACCCTGGAAGGATTGACTGTTCTTGTTTTGGCAATACCAATTTCTAAATGATGGTAACTTGGAAAAGATTTTCCTTGATACCAGTCAGGAAGTGTAGAACTACACTTGATGAAGATATTTGCATCTCTTGCGGCGGCAATCTTCTTTCGGAAGTTTTTGATAGCTTTCTTCATTCCTTCATATAAATTACTTATTTCAAGTAAATTAGGGGAAGGATAAATGAACTTTGCTAATCCAGCAGAAAATGCTAGAGAAACTAGTTCTGGGCTTGCACCTGGACAAAAGATAATAAGACTTTTAGTAGCCTTATCTTCCGTGTAAATATGTTCGAACTCAAAATCGTTTTGGCTCAAGGATCTAGCTTTTGACCAAATTGTTCTGAATTCATCCAAAGATATAATATCTTTTTCTTCTTTCTCTTCTTTTATAGTTGGTTTTGAGAAAGTGTTCGTGAATTCAATGACCTTTTCTTTTTTCTTGGACTTCAAAGCTTCAGGAAAAACGGTTACCTTTAAAGGTATTTCTTTCTTCCCGAAATTTGCTGAATATCGGGTGGCTTCTTGTTGCCTTGTGATAAAGACCTGAATTTTCTGAACGGGTGTTCAGTTTTATCAACATAAGTTTTGACTATAGACCAGTCTTCATAGATTCCTCTGTGTTCGCCATCAAAGATAACATAAAATCTTGATTTAGGATCTTCTGTTATTTGAGTGACTTGAGAGTAACTTGGTCTGAGAGAGACCTTTTCAGTTTTTGGCAAACTGTCAGCCATCAACGGATTTGATGTGCCTTTACCAGAGCCGTTTGCATCTGGGCTAGATGAAGATTTTAGTTCTTCATTTACTTTATTTTTGCTTTTTTTCCAAAGCAACAAGAGTAAACGGAGTTGATTTTTCTTTACCCTTCGCCGTTTGAGAGGGAATAGATTCAGTTTTTAACCATTCGGTTTCTTATACGGAATTAACAATTGTCTCTAGACTGTCATCATAGAGCGCTATTTTTTCTCGAATAGACTTTAATTCTATTAGAAGAATTTTTTCTTTGAGGCGTAAAGCCTTTAAATTTCCATTTCTTAAAAAAAACTGTTATTTTTATGAAATTTGAAAAGATGGTGGATTTTCTTGAAGAAATTGTTCTTCTTAAATAGGCCTAAAAGGTGGTTGATTCGTAATTGCTTACGTAGTTTGGAAATCTCGTGTCAAGCAATCGGCTAGCACGTTTTTGGCCCCCTCAAGATGTTCAATGTTAAACGAATATCTTGAAAACCACATCTGCCATCTGACAAGACGGCCTTGTTTGTTATCTCCTGAAATTTTTGTTTTCAGAAAATAAGTAAAATTTTTATTATCTGTCCTGACTAAAAATTTTACAGGAGTAAGATAAATAGAGAATTTGGAAATAGTGTTTTTTACCGCAAGTAATTCTTTTTCATTACTGTGGTAATTTCTTTCGGTTTGTTTAAAGCTTCCAGAAGTGTATCTACATATTTCCTCTTTTTTATTGGTCTTAGCCTTTAAGACTCCTCCCCAAAAATCATTTGAGACATCTGTTTCGATTATTAAATAATCATTTTCTTTTGGAAGATAAAGTTTTTGAAAACTGGTTAAGTTTTTCTTTATCTTTTTGATGTAATCTCTATCGGACTGTTTCCATTCCCATACATAATCTTTTTTTAAACTTTATTTGTAGAGTCTTTTTAAGCTCCGCAAGTTTAGGAATATAACTTTCTGCATAAGTTAAAATACCTAGAAATCTTTGAAGATGTTTTTTATCTTCTAAAGTATCTAGAAATTTGTGTAAATTTTCCAAAATATGTTTTTGTGGACAATGAGTCCCTTGGTCTATTTCAAGACCTAAAAAAATTATCTTTGTTTTAAAAAGATTAGCTTTCTTTTTTGATAAAATAACTCCATATTTTTCAATTGTTTTTAAAACTGATAAAACATGAAAATAGTGTTTTTCTTCAGAGTTTGAAAAAACTATAATATCGTCGACATAGACGGTACAGTAGTTTTCTAAACCTCTTAGAGCATTTTTCATATGTCTTTGAAATATGCTCGGTGCTTGTTTTAATCCAAAAGGAACTACCTTCCATTGATAGTGACCATCTGGGCATGTAAATGCGGTTAGTAACTGAGATTCTTCATCTAACAGTACCTGCCAGAAACCACTTTTGCAGTCGAAACTTGAAAAAATGTTTTTATCTCTTAGAAGAGTTAATAATTCTTGCATACAGGGAAGATTATGACTATCTCCTTTTGTAGCATTATTGATGGCTTTATAATTTACCACCATTCTCTTTTTTCCACGTCTTTTTTCGGCTTCATTTTCAACTAAAAATGCCGGAGACATGTGTGGAGACTTACTTGGAATAATCAACTTGAGATCAAGCAGTTCCTTGATTTGTTTGCTGAATTCTTCCCTGTCCTGTGGACTGTATTTCATAGGTTTTACCCTGATTATAGTTTTTGGATCAATAAGTTCTATTGATGCTTTCATCCATTTTTTGGATTTTTCAGGATCAATAGGATTTTCTGAACATACTTTTTCTAGTAGTTCTTCTATATTTAGAAAATATTTTTCTTCTGGTTTTATAACTTCTTGAGTTATATTAGTGCCATGAATTTGCTTTGTCTTTGAATCTTTTTTCATTGATTCAAGAAAACCTTATTTTCCAACTTGAAAAGCTTTTGTTATCTTTTTAATCAAAATCATTTCTTGATTAAGGTGAAAAGATATTCTATCTAACCATTGGGTAAAAGGCCCATATAGCTGACATAAATTATTTCCAAGAGTAAATCTATTCCTGTTTCTTGTTGATAAATAGTAGGAATAGGAAATGGTTCTCCTGAAAAATAGACAATAAGGTTTCTACAGACCTTGTTTAATTTAATAACTTCTTGGTTTGCAATTGTTACTTTGATATCTTTGGGAGTATTTTCCCATAGATCTTCAGGAATAACATGTTTGCTTGCAAGACAAAGACTTGCCCCTGTGTCTACATAACAATGTAGGCTTATTGTTTTATATCCCTTTAAGGAAATCTTTCCTTTGATATAAATGGAATTTGGATTAGTTATGTTTAAATAAACTAATTCATTTTTTTCTTTTTTAAGATTTTGACAAAAATATAATTTGTCATTGTCTGAATCCTCATCCCCCCGTTTAAAAATTGGGATTTGTTCATTCTGAACTGTTAGAACTAGTATCAGAAGATGATTCATATTTTATTCGAATGAATATACTTGCATATAATCATCAAAAATGTTTTCTAAAGGATGATATCCTTCACTTTCTGCTTTAGAAATAAGTTTTACTTTTTCTGGAAATTTTTGTCTGTTAGGACATTCGTTGGCATAATCTCCTTCTTCAGAACATATCCAGCAACGACATTTCTTTTTCCCTGAGGACAAACCTTAGGTTTTTCTTTTGAAAAGTGTTTTCCTGGTGTGAACTTTCTTTTCTTAGATTTCCAAAACCTTCTTTTGGTTTTATATTTTTGTTTATATTTCTTTTTGAAATACTTTTTGTTTTTCTTTTGATCACATCCAAAAGATAACTGAGGAATTTCAGTTAGTTTTTTGCAACAGTTTTTATTAAATTTCTTTAACTGTTTTTGTTTGTTGGAGAAATCACAGTAGACTGTAATTTCTTCTTTGACAATCCTTGTAGCAAACCCAAGGGAATGCATCGTTAGGTTGTTCTTTTCCTTTTTCCATCGTTCTTTAGCTTTTTCGCCAACAATGGGGATTTTCATTAAGTAGGCTTCTATCCAAGAATGATATTCACCTGTACTTAATTTATAAAGGTTTTGCTCAAATAGGCAAGTAAAATCGTCTAGAAGACATATATCACAAAGTTGTGATTGAGTTAAAGCTTGTCTTGCTTTTTCAAGTAATTTTTGATTTTCTTGGTCTTTGTTTGTTAAAAAATCAAGACCTAAGAACATCATATACATGGCATTAATAATTTCATTGAAAAGATCCTCACCATGTAAGTCTTCATTCCAAGCCGTTCCTTTGATGAAATCTTGGACTATTCCTGCAGACTTGTGTTCTATTAATAATAGTAAAGCCTTGGCATTGGAAAATTCTTCTGAATTAGACTGAATAATAAGACTAATTTCAGTATTCCATTTGTCGATTGTTTCTTTTCTTTGATCAAAATCGAAGATACAATCAACACCAATTAGTATCTTAAATCCAAGGATTTTATATCAAACGGGAATATTAAACATAAACACAACCCTAGTAACAAGTAGCCGAGAAGAAAGTCTAAGAGTAGTTGACAATACAGTGACTATAGATTGATTATCACCAGAGACGGTAGAAAAAATTAAAAAATCAAATAAAACAATCGAACAAATTATAAATAGAAAATCTACAGAACTAAATATACAACAAGAGGTAGATGATATGATAATAGAATGTAAAACAGAACTAGGAATGACTTATGAAGAAAGTTATACGAAATTAATAGAATACTATAATCTCTCATTAATAAAGGATTTCATTAATGGAAAAATTATGCTATCAGATTTCTTTAAACAGGAACAAGTATTCATGGATACAGAAATGCATTGAAAAAGACCAAAAATAGAATGGGGAGAAGGTCATAGTGGTACACAAGAAACCTATGGTAGAAAACCATGGGCACAACTAACAGTAAATTACCAACAGGAAGCTAATATTATCGGAAAGGAAAGAGATTACTTATAGGACCTATATACAGTGGAAACATGTTAATATTAGAATTACAAAAACCCCAATTATGGGTAGATGAAGTATTGAGATGGGAACAAAATGTAGTGAGATTATGGGAAACAAATAAAAAAGTAGATATGGATATGTTTTCATATCTAGAAACAACATTAGGAACAATAGCATTAGGTATATGGCAAAGCAAAAAGACACAAAACCCAGAAGAAATAAATGATCTCAAGGCCTTAGGAGATAATCCTTATAATTTTACATCACAAATTAGAACTCTTATATTAGGAGTTGATCCAGCAAAAAACAATACTTTAATACAAGACACCGCTATAAGAAATTTAGAACGGTTAAGTATAGCAGACATGAAATATATAAATGAATTTACATTAGATTTTACTAGATTATTATCACAAACAGGAAAAGCAATGGATGATGATTTATGCAATAAGTATTTTGTTAAATTACCAGGAGATTTAGGAAGATCTATACATGAAGCATGGAAAACAAACTGTGGTACACAACAAAATCTAGGGATAGGACCTAGAATAACATATGCATTCAGTATATTAAAGGAAAAATGTAAAGAAGTAGCACTACAGGAACAATTAAAGAGAAATGCCTATGCATTTTGTAAAACAGCAGTTTATACTCCACAGGCTTATGGTTTTTATGATAAAAAGAAAAAGCTAAGAAAGAGTACAACATATAATAAGGATTATAGAAAAAACTACAAGAATAAATACGTAAAGAAACCTCAACAAGAAGATGTAGATGTTTCACGTGTGGAGAAACAACACATCTAGCTGATAAATGTCCAAATAAAAAGAAAAATATGGAGAAAGCTAATTTAATAGAACAAATACAGGATTATGAAATAGAAGAAATAAAGACAGATGATGACTCGAATAATGAATCAATATACAGTATATATAGTGAAGATGAAAATACTACAGCAAAAGTAGCCTATACATATATGAATACAGAGGAAAGCTATGAACATATTTGGATACAAAAAAAAGGTAATAATCATATTAGATGTCATAATTGCGGATATTATCCCAGCATGGAAAAAGATCACAATGCAACAAATGTTTTAATGAAATTTGTTTTAGATGCCTTAAAGAAATATATAATCAAGATTTAAATGATGTTAGGACAAATAAACAAACCTGGAACTTCAAAAGATAATAGCGAGAGGTTAGAATAATAGAATTAATAACAGAATTACATAACTTAAAAATAAAGAATTTAGAAAATAAGATAGAAGAGATTGAAAAACTAGTCAAAACAGAGGAAATCAGTAAAATGGCAGAACAACAGCCAGAAGAACAAACGTACATACAAACACAAGGGTCTACAAGCATGATCACTATAAAATGTCGCTTATGGTTAGATAATAATAAAAATCTAGACCTAATAGCATTAGTAGATACAGGAGCCACTAAGAGTGTAATATCACATAGTTTAACACCAACAGAATATAACAAAAGGTTATCTTATAAGTTAATGACGAGAACAATAGAAAATAGGGTAATAAATGTAACACATTATTTAGAACCAGCAGGAATACAGTTCTTAGATTTTGCAAATAATTATAGTATAAAATACGATATGCCACAGGTGAACATCCATCCACCAAATATAAAGTCAAGAGATTTTGTAATTGGATTAAATTTCATTCTAGGGCTAAATGGGCAATAACGATAACAAGGAATTATATAACACTAAGTAAACAACTATATACAGTTCCAACCCTTAGATATATGAATATAACTCAACTCGTTCAAAAAAGAGGAGATAAAGGGAATTTAGATTTCTTAAAAGCACAAAAAGAGATAATCCAATAGAAAATGAGGCGTTCTTACTTTTAACTAATTTCTTAAGCCATGAATTAGAAAAAGGACAGGATATTACGAAAAGCATAAACCATCCTATGATATTACATTTAGAAAAATTGGGATACATAGGGGAAGATATAACAAAATCAAATGTAAATCATATATGCAAATTTAAGCTAAAAAACCCTGATATAATAATCAGGACAGCCAACATAGAATACAGCCCACTAGACAAAGAAGAGTTTAAAAAACAAATCCTTGAAATGACCAATCAAGAAATAATTAGAAAATCGGAAAGTCCACATAGATCTGCATCCTTTTTAGTAAGGAACCATGGAGAAGTAAAAAGAGGAAAGGCTAGAATTGTGTATAATTACAAAAGATTAAATGATAATACAGTCGATGATGGGTATAATATACCTAATAAGGACAGTTTATTAAATCTTATACAAAACAAAAAGATTTTTTCAAAATTCGATTTAAAATCAGGATATAATTAGTTAAAATTAGAAGAAAACTTCAAGCCATGGATAGCTTTCACATGTCCCGAGGGACAGTATGAATGGAATGTTCTTAGTTTTGGGTTAAAGAATGCTCCTTCAATCTTTCAAAGATTTATGGATAGCATATTCCTAAAATATGATTTCTGTTTGGTATACATTGATGACATTTTAGTTGCAAGTAATACAGTGCAGGAGCATGAGAAACATTTACAGCAGGTTCTTGAAGAAATAAAGAGGAATGGCATAGTAGTGTCAAAAGAAAAATAAATTATTTAAAAGAAAATTTTCCTTTTAGGGCTAGAAATTGGAAATGGAAAAATAGAGTTACAGCCACATATCTCTACAAAAATCTTAAACTTTTTGGAGAAACTTGAAAAGCTAAAAGAAATACAGGCTTTTTTGGGATTAGTAAATTATGCTAGAAAGTTTATTCCTAATTTATCAAAATTAGTAGGACCTCTTTATAGTAAAATAACTAAGAATGGTCAAAGGTATTTTAATCAAGAAGACGTTAAATTAATACAAAAAATAAAAACGGCAGTAAAAAACATAAAACCATTAGAACTGCCATTAGTAACAGACTATATAATTATTGAAACAGATAGATGCAAAGAAGGATAGGGAGCAATCCTTCTATGTAAAACAAATAAATACAGTCCAAGGGAGAAAGAGAAAATTTGCTCTTATGCAAGCGGTAATTTTCAAAATAAAAGTAGTTGGAGTACTATAGATTTTGAAATACAGGCATTGATTTATGCATTAGAAAAATTTAAAATATTTCTCAACAAAGAGTTCACAGTAAGAACAGATTGCAGATGGAAAGAAAGAAAGATAAAGGGAAAGCTATCTTGGTACAACCGTCAAAAAACAGGAAATCTCCGATGACTTCTGACTCGGATACAGAAAAACTAATGGGTAATACCATTAGAACAGAACAAGAAAAGATTCAACAGTTATATAGACAGTCAGAGAAAATAAACAGTCACAGGAAGCTACCAGCTTCAGTTACAGGTATTGAAACAACGACTCAATACTATAACCCTAGTATTGAAGAGATGTCTCAATATTATAAACAGAACACACAAAAGACATTTACAGCACAGAATACACAGAACTCTTGCATAAGATTTGGGACATATGATCTCCAAACATGCAATGATATATACAAAAAATTTCATCCTATTGTTGGAATGAAATTAACAGAAAAACAACAGTGTCTTTTAGACAGTCTTTGGCATATTCAAACAGTGCCACAAGCTTCAACAGTTAAAGTACAGGTTCTAAATGCTCTGGGTTTTTATTTTTCTAAACAAAATAAAAAAAGTTGCAAAGCAAATAAAACCCAGATTCACACATTATGTTATTTACAGAGGAACAAAAATTGGGATTTTTAATAAATGGGAAACAGTTGCTAAACATATACAGTGTCCCAATCCAATTTATAAAGGTTTTGAAAACTTTCAGCTGGCAATAGATTCAGCTAGAAACCACTTCGGGATGCAAAACTTTTATATTGAACCCGAAGAGGTTAAGTCTTTTGCTAGAGTAACAAACCAACAACCTGATCAAGTAATTAGAGGTCAACAGGAAGTAATTGCTGATTTACAATCACAATTGATTCAGCAAGGAAAAAATACAAAAATTTTACAATATAAAATTGAGAATCAAATTCTCAAACAACAGATTAAACTACTCGAGGCAAAAAATAAACAGTTTCTACAAAGACTCGAGAAAAAAGAAGAAAAAACAGAAAGAAACAGGTCTTTCGAGTCATTCAGGATCAGGATTCTTGATACTCCATGGAGAAATAACCTGAAACCTGTTATTGAAAGATTCCCCGAGTTCGAACAGCTAGTCTCGCAAAAGATATGTGAAGAATTCCCATTAATTCTTTACCAACTTCAACATCAGCTCTTGGACCTAGCATTTGCAGATGAAAGACATAAACAAGGCTACAACATAGTTGAAAGAATAGATGAAGATGGAAAAGGAGCAGGGATATTGTTACTCCAAGTATTCCATCCTACCAAGTTAACAGATGATAAATAATTCAATTATACCATAATGGTATGATTGACTACATAGAATTCAAATATAGTAACAGGACAGAAGCACTCCTCAATAAAATGGGAGAAAAGATTTTATTAACAGCAGGAAACATTGCGGCAAGGACAATTGCACCTATTATCGGCTGCAAAATTATTTCATCCTTCCCTTTCGCAGATTCACATACCTACATGCCGGCTCGAAAACGTATCTTTATTAACCATCATATGCAGACTAATTGGTTAAAAACTTTGGTTAAGAAGATATAATCTTTTCAGAGCTCGATTGGGTAACTAATACAGAAACACAACCTACGGGGTATTACAGTTCATCAAAGACCATCAAGAAACACCCATAATTCCAGATTTCCTGCCTTGGAAGGAATACAAGTTAATAGGCGAAGGGCATTACATCCAAGTCTACGCACAAGCAAATTGGTGTGTCCTCCTACCTTTTGCAGGGGAAGGGCATACTTTAGAAATACAACACTTTATAAATTTAGAAGAACAAGAATACGAAGCCGAAGCTGACGCTGCTTGTGACAGTCCACAATCCATCGACAGCACCCACCGGACTTCTAGAAAAGCGGTAAGCAGTGACGCATACAAGAAAGAGACAAAAGGCAAAGGCAGCAATAATTAAAGCAAAGCAGACATAGATATCCTTTAATAATTCGTTTGAAAAATTTGTAAAGTTTTCTTGTCGTTTACTTTCTTTTATTCTTAGCCGCACAAGTGTAAAGTTTGAATAGTAGATAGATAGATTCGTTTATCTGAGAGTTGCCTATATAAGGGCAGCCCTTACCAAGTTGTAAAAAAAAACCGAATCACTTAATAACATTCAAGTGTTCTATAACTCTCTATGGCACACTAAATCCTTCTCCGAAACTCTTTAACTCAATCTCCTTATCATCCCAAGTCCTTCCCAGTTCTTCATATTATATTCCAGTACTATAAAATAAAAAAAAAAAAAAAAAAAAACCCGTCCGCTGTGCTCAATTGAATACCAAAGTTCAATTATTCAATTTACCAAAATGATTCCGCATATTGATGTCAGAGGGTTGTGCTCAATTTTTAAATATTTACATATTTGGCGTGTGCTCAATTTTTAAAAAATTGGATTAGATTCCAAAAAAGAAACATTTTTAAAAATGACCAGAAGATTCGTTTGAAGATTCAAACAAACAAGAAATAACTGAAGTAATAAACTTCAGTGAAAATGAAAATGGTTTTACATCAGATTACATGATAAATTCTGATCAACTAGAAAAAATAGTAAGCTTAAATTCAAGCTTGACACAAAAAGGTTTTTAATCAACCTAACAATTTACAGAGTTTAGTCTCAAAACTTTCTCTAGAAAAAATAAAATCTTTTATTGTTTTAATACTGAAGAACTTTCGGTAGACATAAAGGAATATAATATGTAATATAATATATATAATTGCATTTGGTTATTTGTTAAGAATATAATATGTTTTTTTAGCTATTTTTCTATTAAATATTAAACTATCATGTTTATATTAAATAGTTTCATGTTATGCTTCTATATTTTGTATGCTAGAGTTAATTATTCAAGTACTTTTAATTTACTTACTAAAATGCAGACTACTAAATGTTATGTAATGTTGTGAGTGTTGTTCGTTTGATATAGATAATCATGAAGTTATTGTAATTTGTCAAAGTTGAACTTAGCTTCTTTACATTAATTTATATTTTATGAAACTGATATAAACCGGTTATGAGTTATGTAGTATGTTATTTTGAATTTGATTTTTTTAGTTGTGTTTATGAAATAAAACGGAGCCAAAACGAGCCGAGCCGAGCTAGCTCGGTTAAAACCGAGCCGAGCTCGAGCCCATATTTTTAGCTCGATTTTAAAACAGAACCGACCGGAGGTGGCTCGTTTTAAATTTGAGCCTAGTTTGAGTTTGCCCTAACTCGACTCAGTTCGGCTCGCGAATGGCCCTAAACGTTAATATCACTTCTGTCCGGTTTTAAAACATTACATATTTATCGATACACGATGTTAATGGTCCAAGTATATAAGAAAAATTTTGAGACCTAAAGGCAATTCTTACGAAGTTTTAAAGCAAAAAAACTCCTAGGGGACATCGATTTCTAACAAAAAAAAATCATGTATAGATTTGAACGCTAATTGTTAATCTTCAAGGTCTCCTCATCAATGGCGTCGACCAAATCTAAGGCATCGAGTTCAAAGAGTTATGCAGAGAACACAGGTGTTAATAATAAAGTGTGGTTCTACTCTTTGTTGCTCACAATTCAATATGGTGCTCAACCTCTGATCTCCAAACGTTGCATCGGGTAAATTCTTTGCTGATCGATGATTTGCTTGTGATCTTAATCAGAAAGCCGCTTTTGCTATTTGATCGTTGAGGTTTGGCTATCCAATTTGCTAGAAATTGCATTTTCATCAACTTAAGCAGTTATTTAAGGGAAATGCAAATTTGATGTAGAAATTGTACTGCAGTTATAGTCATGTACACAATAACTAACATTGATTCCTACTACTTGTTTGTTGCTATCGTGTTTGTGTCGTAGGATTGGGTTATGATGTACAGATACAACACTTGGAGTTACTAGTTCTATAGCGTTTTCAATTGAATATGATTGATCTGCCTTTGAGGCTTTGATGGTGGATTAGTGTTCTAGTAATCATACCCTAACAGTTGTGTAGATTAGAACACTTAGGGATAGAGCATTTAATTGTGGTTCGAAGAGCTTTTGGAATTTATTATACGAGGGAAGGATAATGATTCATGTAACAATGATGATTGATATTCTTGGACACATGATGGTCATGGAACTATGATTCATGTAAAGTAGTAGAAAGATTTATTTAGGAGTGCTTCCATGTTGTTTTAGAATGAAAAATTGATTACATTGACAATTGGACTTATTTAGTCAAGTAGCAACTATACTAACCCAAGTCCATCTACTAACCTATACTCAAGCATCACACAGTTCTAATACTAGCATATTGTCACCTTGAAGCTTGCATAGTCTTAGATGTCATGCAAATGTAAATATGACACTCAAGTGGGTAGTTCTTTTCTTACTATGAAGTCTGTAGGCATACATGATTGTATACACGCTTGTAAGCTTTTATACATAATCCACTAATCTATCGATGGATGCTTAAATCTATGCATTAATCTAATTACAAACATATGTGTTTTAGATGTATGCAAGTCTGAACATATATGTATTTGTATATATGTCATGTTATGAATGTATGAAGGCTGATGTTCCATCATACATCATTTACCCTTATTATGTTGTTGTTCAATTCACTCAATATTCATTGTTTTGCTACATGCATTTTGTGTACATGTTATTGTTAGGATTTTGTTTTAAGTTTGAGTGTTGTCTTTTGGGATTGACCAACTGATAAGAACCAAAATGGAAGGATCAATGGAATAGCTACAATCTCAAATGGGTTACAAATTGATCCTCTCAATCATATGCACAATTACCTCCCTACCTAATTTAAGTAATTATCCCAAATTACCTCCATGTCTAATTTCAGCATCTATTTCAAAGGCTAAAATAAAGCTGAAACTTCCAGCAATCCACTAGAATAAATAGGCCTATAGTCATATCTTTTTCTTTGTCTAGTGTTTTGATTATTTTGTTCTTGTATTTGAGATCTGCCTATCTCGAATCAGGTCAACTATCCATTGTTTTTTTTAGATTTCAATATCGAATTTTCAAGTTTTTATCATTGGTTCCATTGCCGGGAACACGATGGTGCAGACCCGAAGCAACAATACTTCACCAGAAGAGGGATCTAATCCTGATACGATTGCTGCACAACTTGCAGCCATTGCCTCACGATTGGAGTCTTTTGAAAGCTTGAAAGATGATGTCGCAACGCTCAAATCACAAGCCAATCCTAAAACAGAACACCACGCAGTCTATTTAGCCGCTATGACGATGGAAGGTTCGAGCAGTACGAAGAGGGGGAAAGCTCCTGGAGGCGCAATCACCAGTTTTAGGCCTTCTACAAAAATATTTTTCCCACCTTCAGTAGCGGTGACCCGCGCGGCTGGATTTTAAAGGCTGAAAAGTTCTTTCGATACCACGATATTCCTGATGAGGAGAAGTTGATGTTGCTTCAATGCACTTGGAAGGAGACGCACTAGATTTCTATTCATGGCTTTCTGCAGATTAGTCAATACCTTTTGGGAAGAATTGGTCAATGCCCTCACAAAAAACTTTGCGAATTCCAAAATCCTAACGAGTACTTATGTAGCATTAAACAAAGCGGGTCAGTCCAAGAGTATAGGCAGGAGTTTGTTAAAAGATCATCTCGGGTTTCAAACTGGCCGAACACTGCCTGTTGGGAGTATTCTTAAATGGGTTGAAGGAAGAACTAAGGGCGGATTTCGAATCCACAAACCCGTTGTCGGTTTATAGTGCTATGAGTTTTAGCATTAGAATTCGAATCAAGGCAGGTTACAACCGATTGGGTAGAATTCAAAACCCCACTGCCACCGCCAAAACCTCTTCGTCGGCCGTTACTTCTTCAACCAGCAATTCCCAACTGAAACCCCTTCATACATTTCCCCTCTTCACATTTCTGATGAGGAGAAACAGTCCCGTTCACAAAAGGGTTGTGCTTTCGATGTGAGGAGAAATTCGGTCCCGGACATCGCTGTAATCAGAAACTTTTCAAAGTCTTAGAGTCGTTGATGTAGGAGAGGAAACAACAGCAATAAACAAGCAGAATAACTCAAGTGCAATGGCTGAGATCAGCCTTCACGCTCTCTTTGGTCATTCTACACCGACTACAATGAAGCTTCAAGGAGTTATAGGTACAACTAAGGTGCTAGTGTTGATTGATAGTGGGTCAACCCATATTTTATTCGGATAAGCTGGTAACGACCTACAGATATCTCCCAGCTCATCACACCCTTCGGTGTCCAAATAGGAGATGGAAATGTCATCCGATGCAACCGATATGAAAGATGTCTTGTTGAAATTATCGAACCTCCTCATCAAACAAGACTTCTATCCATTCGCCCTAGGAGGTGTTGATATGGTACAGCATTCAATGGTTGGCTGCCCTAAATACAGTTCAAGCAATTGGCTAAAAATTTTATGATATTCACTGTCAATGGTCAAGAATATAAGCTGCAAGGCCACAACCAGAAGCTTACACTCCTGCTACCTGCCACCACCTCGCCATGAACCATTTGAGGAAACAATTGATGATTGGGACAGGTCCGTTTTTGCTTAATTGACTTGAGGACAAGTCGTTTTAACCAGGCGGGAAGTAATGATAAGAACCAAAATGGAAGGATCATGGAATAGCTACATCTCAAATGGGTTACAATTGATCCTCTCAATCATATGCACAATTGCCTCCCTACCTAATTTAAGTAATTATCCCAATTACCTCCATGTCTAATTTCAGCATCTATTTCAAAGCTAAAATAAAGCTGAAACTTCAGCAATCCACCAGAATAAATAGGCCTATAGTCATATCTTTTTCTTTGTCTAGTGTTTTATTATTTTGTTCTTGTATTTGGAGATCTGCCTATCTCGAATCAGGCCAACTATCCATTGTTTTTTTTTAGATTTCAATTAATCGAATTTTCAAGTTTTCTATCACCAGCATTTTGGAATTGATTAACAAAAACACCAATCTTCAAGTAAAATTACCTTTTTTATAACACTAATCTTCAAAGAACATTACTCTTTGTTTTATAACACTATCTTCAAAGGAACATTACGCCTTTTTATGTATTGTCTATTTGACGTTCTTATGGTTAGTTGATTACTACATCTTTCATTACTTTTAAACACCTGAAAAGCTGCACTAGAATTAGACTCTCTTAGTTTATTTAAAGCTTTATATTACATTGTGTTCGTACATCACACATTTTTATGCATAGCTTGTATCATCAATAAAAATGAAATGCTTTTGAAAGAACAGTTTATAATGTTGCCATGTTTGTCTAATTCATTTGTAACTTAGCAAATATATAAGGTTTAAAGGTGATATTTGTGGACTTTTAAGGTAAGATTTGTCTCCTTTATCATATGATGCCATGCTTGCTGGGTTTGTGAAGGCTTTAGGCTTGGGCCCATGTTTGTTTTCATTTCACTAAGTTGTTAACCCTAATTTATCTCTATATATACTTTTTCATGTATTTGTAATCTTTGTACTAAGCAAATAAAAAAACCCTAGTCGCAGCCCATGGACGCAGGTCACACCGACTGAACCACGTTCAATCCTTGTGTCGTTTATTTTCTGTTTTCTGCATGATAATCGTTTGTGCGGTTCGTGTGTTGGTTCTGCTATGCCGCTTGAATCCTAACATGTTTATCTCAAGGTTAGCTGCTAACATGCATATTGTAATTACATTGACATATATTATACCAAGAATCACATACTCTGGAATTCCACATCATCTATTAGCATTACTTTTGCATTTTCTATGTCAATAGACAGAGTTATTTAGAAAAATATGGATAACAAAAGTTAATACAAAATCTTAAACTAGGTTTTAGAATGTGGTATGTAAGAATGTTAGACCTAAATTGTGAAGATATGAGCGAAACA